>CM076573.1:723120954-723854076 GCA_034641835.2 Pinus albicaulis
TACAAGATAAGATCAGAATGCATGCACCTGGGCTTGCTCGAGGCAAGCTAACAATGCCCAGGTGATGAAATCAGATTCTTGGACACAAGTGCAGCTATCCCTCTGAAATCTAGACTGTTGGCTGCAAGAAATGGCTGTTAGGGCCTCCTCCGCTACTCAGAAAATTCCGGGAAATTAACCTCAGGTTCTCTTCTAATAACCCACAAAAACCCACGAAGGAATTGGCCAAATGTTGACCTCGAAATTTCGGCCCAATTTCCCCTAGCTCCTCCAACTGCTCGCTGAGTTGGGACCCCTGTTTGTCCCCTCAAATCTGCCTAGAAAATTCTGCCAAATTAATCCTGGCCTTTCCTCAATAAACCTAGAAAAACCCAAAAAGGGTTTGTCCTAGTTTTGACGCTCCGAAATTGACCCCAAAATGCTTGGCCCTCCTCTACTACTGGAAAATGTCACCTGTGATAGCTGAGGCGTTTCCTGCTCCTCAAAGGCTAGGAACTCTCTTCCAATTCTCCTACAATCAAACCCCAAACAATTCCAGCTCCTCAATCCACTCACCGAGCATCCCCACAAATTGCTCCGCAACCATCTGCGCTGTCCTAGGGAAAAAGACGCAAGCCTAGCCACTCCAATTATTTCTACTGAGGAAAGCACCTTTCCTCCTGGAAATTTCCTCCTCCTAACAAATATTTGTGTGAGAAAATAACCCAGCAACAACAAATCTCTTCTCTCTGGCACAATACCTCTCCAAGTCGTACGTAGCTCCCTCTTCGGCGTCCCACTGATGCCAGAAATTCGTGCTATTTTGTGGTATCCTCCCAGCTACCAAAGAAGGGTAGAATTTGCCTCTCTAGGGTGGTACTCGTGGTCCATCGAAGAAGAGGGTGAGATTTCCCCTTGGAAACCTTTGATGGTAAACAACACCTGTGATTTATCTAAACAACTTGAGCAACAATTTCAAAATTGCAAATTATCAAAAGTACTCTATGCTGCCCTCAACCCCTTATTTATAATTGTTGCTTCACCTTTCCTTGTGGGTCCCTTAGACAACTATTTCAACCTCCTTCCCACACAATTGACTTTTCCTCCAAGGGGTGTGTATTCCATGAGGGGTGGCCCCCACATTCCACTAAGGTTGAGATTTTCAATTTCTCCGAAGTCTCGTATACTCAAAATGTCTCCAATGCCCAGATTACAAAATTGTGCTAGGCTTAGCACTTCCCCAATAACTCCATCAATCCTATTGAATGAAAAATCAAAATTGGGGATATTACAAATACTCCTAGCGTTCAAGGTGAAAAGGAAAAAAACTTTGGATAGATCTCTAGACTTTCCTATGGAAATGGGAGGCAATCAAATAGGTTCGGGTGCCTTTCTGTAGGACCGTTTGGAGCTGGTCCTCTGGTGCTAGGAGGACATGTGATCTATTGTATGGCTCTCCATAACCGAACTTGTCTTGGTGGAATTCGTCAATCCTTTTGAGGGATAGGATGAGAAGATACCCGAGATCTCACGCTTACGATGTCTGGTGTGTTGCCTTAAAATCTAGCAAGTCTTGTGAGGCGAGCTCAGAAGAAAAGAAACTATTCTAAGTGGCAACAATATGAAGTGTGGCCTACTGTCACCATAGCCACTACATCCTACTCTTTCGTGAATTTTAACCACAAGGAATATTGTACAAGACCCTTCTTGATTTTTGTTTGTCAAAGAAGAAATTTTTTTAATTGTAAAATAGGTCAATTAGGCCTCCTCCTCCAAGTCGGCCTCAAACGGGACAAGTCGGCCTAAACAGAGGGGCATAAACTCCTATATAAAAGGCAACAACTCGACCTCATTTGACACACACACTCACAAGTTCGATATGTAACTTCTGGGGCCAGAAAAAGTGTGAATTTCTATTGAAGAAGGGGAAAGGGATAGCGAAGGAGGAGGACATTTTCAAGCAAGAGAAGTTAATTTTTTGTCTCTCCTATCCCACACGTGCGAAGTTCTGGAATATTATAGGGGGCTGAGATTTTACAGTAGCTGGGGAGGCTGAAATTCTGAAGCTGGGGTCGAAATTCTATAGCTGGGAAGTCGAAATTATGGATTGTTGTTGGGATGAAGTTGTTGGATAAGAAGAGACTACTAAATTATCTTGCAAGGCTGACTTGGTGGAGGAGGAAGGTCTGTTGGTCTAAGGTGTTGGTCTAACTCATTTTGAATCTACTGAAGGAAGAGTTCTTTGACTAGGTTTTCCCCTATATAGGGGTTTTAGTCGTGGCTAAGTGCCTACATCTGGTGTCCATGATCTTCATGTTTGTGTTTGATAATTTCTTGATGAGTAGAAGATAAAGTAAGAACACAGAGAAGTTAATAAGAACATAATAATATCACAAGTAATTATCAATATAAGAAAATGTTTCTGCCTTTCCTATTTTTTAACACACATGTGGGTAATATGCATAGGAGATTTTTTTTTTCTCCTAGATGGTCCCTCGCCCATCTGTAATGAATGTATGTTTGAAGGTGGGCCTCCCAACCCCAAAGGTATGAATTTTCATTGGTTTGGTTGAGTAATTTTGTTTACTTTTTATGGGCACTTTTGGCCATGGATTGGTGGGGGAATTCAGTGTAAAGAGTGGGTTAGGCCTGTGTTCCTGCCTCCATTGCCCAATTTCATGGTTACCCTTGTATCCTTGCCCCGTGGGATCTCCTTTACTAGCCATTAGCTTTAGGGCTGGCACTACATGGGAAATCCCAATTTTGGTTGCGTGGTCCTGCTTCTTGACTCCATATACATCACCCCCCCTTCCACTCATTTTAACCCCATTCATTATTTTTCCCATCCGGGTCCACATAAGGTTAGCCTCCCCTTCCACTTGTCCACAGCTTGGGTCGGGCCTTGAACGATGCCCCGAAAATTGATGCAACGAAAAAGAAAAGAAAAAGCATAATTTGGGTGTACCTCAATCCAAGCTCGACTGTTCCATGCAGATATCTGAGAACATTGGCTGTTGCGCAGTGTGCCCTCCTTGGGTCTGTGAAAATTCTACTGCAGTATCATGGTTTATTTCTCCTACTTGATTTAAAATATTACAAGTTATTTCCAGAAATTAGATTCAAAAAATACAAAAATAAACATAACTATAGTCTACACATGAAGATCATTTACTGAATAATACGCTCATCCAACAAAGTGACACATGGATTTTTGGACATAAGTCCCCGAAAAAACCCAAAGCGGGAAAACTGGTGCAGCAGATATGAGGGTTTATTTTATTAAGTAGATTCTGATTACAGTAAATCTGGGTTCCAGATCTGGAAAACCCGACAGAGAATAAAAAAAATCAAATCTGTAGCTAACCTGTAGATCTAGGACCAAATATCTAACTGATCTGCACCCTCAAACGGGATTTACAAGACTCAGCCTGGATCTGGCCCTAGAAACCCCAGCACTGCCCTTGAAGCCCCAGCGTCAGCCCTACTAGCCTCAAAATTCCACTGCGCTGTCCAGAGAGGGATGGCGTAACCCCTGAGAGGGTGACGCAGGCCTTACACTAGCCCTGGAGACCCTTTGCGTAATTTTTGAAGCCCTCTGGAGCCTCTGCGTTGTCCTGCGTAGCTGCTAGTCTACTTCTCTGCGCTGTCCTTGTTGCTGCTCCTCTGCCTCTTACTGACTCTTAGCTCCGAGATCAGATCATCCCCTTAGCCAATACCACCCCTCGCTGCAGAAGATTCATCCGGAAATTCTTAGCAAACCCTGCCCTTGAATTCTGGATCTATTTCTCAGCGCTACCTCTGTGTGTGTGTCTCCAACTGACCCTCAAGCCTTTCTCTTTTACTTTTTCGATGATCTCATCAACGGTCGAGATTAAAACATTCATCAACGACTGAGATTAAAAGATTGCTTGATACCATAGTTTTAAAAACTGGAACCGGTGACCGGACCGGTGGACCTAATGAATCGGGTTTCATACCGGAACCGATCTAACCGAGAGCGGTCAAATGCCAATGAACCGATTTAAAAAAAAATACATTAAATAATTATTTTTTTAATAAAAAAAACTATTTTTAAGATTTGCAACCATGATTCCAAGCCAATAGAGACAAAATATGCAAAGTTTGCTCATTTTTATACCATGCAAAGGTGAATATATCAAAATGGCACCGAGTGCAATACATATCATCGACAAATACATAAGAAATGAGGCTCCAAATGGCCCATAAAGTCCAAAAACAATGCTACAAGCTATGAGGCCATTGGCCTAATACAAGACTACACATGAATGATGATCAATCATCAAATTCATCACCGCTACTAGACACAGGATCAACATCGGTTGTTGCATAGACATCATCTGGATCAGAGTCTGAGGATGCCTCAACCTCAGGCTCATCTGCAACCTCAGTACCCCTGCCACCAATAAAAATAGAAGTGGACCTAATGGAAGCACGAGTTGCTCAAGGTGCATGACTAGTGTCGACCATTGGTTGTTTGCCTTTGCTTGATGCAGCTACCAATCCTGGATCTGCGTCTGATGGTGCCACCAAATCTGCTTCAAATGCACCCCCCGCTACTGCTGCATCAAAATCAAAATCAGCCTCAAACACTGGATCTTCAGTCTCCTCCACCCATTCTGATGTTGGATCAATATCATCCAACACAATGGGATCTAGATCAGGTGTTTTGATCATCAGTTGGTTCCGCCTCAAGCGAAGGTTGTATTGCACAAACACAAGATCATTTAACCATTTCTGTTCCAAACGGTTTCTCTTCTTTGTGTGTATGCGCTCAAAAACAGACCAATTGCACTCACAACCTGAAGCACTGCAAGTTTGGCTGAGGATTCTAATTGCAAACTTTTGCAATTGAGGACATTGGCCGCCAAATGACTCCCACCAATGTGTTGCAAATAAAAAGACATTCATTAGTAACATAGTTCATTTCATTACTTATTTACAAACAATTTAACATGAAAAGAAAAACAAATTGGAATTGCTTACCTGGTTGATCCACATCTCTTGCCATTTTTGCCAAGTTCTTTCCAAAGGTACCAGCTCCCATACTGAAAAGAGTAAGTTGTTTATGTGTTTCCAGAAGGTCTGCACGGTTAGGGACCATGCGCTCCAAGCAATCAATCAATCCAGATCTGACCTCCCCATCCTGCTGATCTCCTATCCGAGCTCTATAATGATACTTTGGGTTCAAAAAATACCCAGCTGCATGTATAGGACGATGGAGTTGATTGTTCCATCTGTTATCAATGATCTCCCATATCCGGCCATATTTAGCTAACCTGTCCCTGTAAACTGCTCGTATCTGCTCCTTGGCCTGATCCATAGCCTCATAAATGTATCCCATTGCCATCCTTTCCCCATCCACCATCCTTAGCACCTTAACAAGGGGCTCAGTAATTTTTACCAGCTTTGAAGACCTTTTCCAAAAATAATTGTCAAAGACTTTCTTTTTGGTGTCTTTTCCATCTTGTCTACGAGCCCACCGGGATTCAGTCCAATCATCAGAAGAAAACATTTTCTACAGGTTTTTCTGTTGAGAATTGAGACATTGCAACGTGAGGAAGTGAGTTGCAAATCTCGTAATGGCAGGCCTAACAAGCTCTTTGCCCCCTGTGTTTTTCCTCATTATGCTCAATACCCATGAGTGGTTGTAAATGTATTTTGTAATGCACTTGTCATGCTCTACAGTGCTTTTTACCCATTCCAGTTTGCCTATGTCCTCAAGCATGAGGTCTATGCAATGTGTAGCACATGGAGTCCAAAATATGGTACTATACTTGGACTCAAGCATCTTTCCAGCAAGAACATAGTTTGAGGCATTATCTGTGATGACCTGCACAACGTTCTGCTCTCCCACTTCCTGAATAATCTCATCCAAAAGCTCAAATAGAAGGGTTGCATCCTTCACCTTATTAGATGCATCAACTGATCTCAAAAACATTGTTCCTCGAGGGCAAGCAACAAGGAAGTTAATGATAGTGCGGTTCTTTCCATCAGTCCATCCATCTGACATGATGGAACAACCTATTTTGAGCCATGACTCTTTATATTCAGCCAAATACTCATCAATATTACAAATCTCTTGTTGCAAAAGAGCTCCCCTTAACTCATGCGCAGAAGGGCCTTTGAAGCCCTTTCCTGCAACAAAAACAGAGTCCCACATAGCTTGGTAATAAGGTGAGCGAGCAGCATTAAATGGGATATCTGAATCATACCACCATCTAGCAATGTACTGATGAGAAGCTTCTTTGCATTGTTTTTTCCAATGTTGATCCAAAGTGGGTTGACAACTTGGAGTTGGCTGGGACATGGAGGCACTGGCAGTGGTTGTGGGATTAGCATTGGACGAGAAATAACTCATGAGGTTGGGTCTCTTTGTTGGGTTTGATCTTTTGCCAACAGGAAGAACATACTGAAAGGGGTTATTGGTGGAAGGGATAGAAGAGGAGTCTTGAATATCATACTCCTCATTTTCATACCCACTCTCTCTCATCATTTCTACTATTTCCCTCTTCCTTGCAATTTCATCTTGGATGGCCTTCTCCCTAGCTTTAGTCTCCTCAGACTTTTCAAGCTTGGCAAGGTATTCTACCCTAATCGGACCTAACACTGCATTAGGTGCATCATATGGCATTACATTGCCTCTTATCCCAACCAAGTGATGTTTCAATCTAAGAATACCCCCACCTCCAATACATTTTCGACAAAGTTTGCATACCATCTTTCCATCAATCACATCACAATGGACCCATGCACTGTCCTTGGCTTTTGGAGCCATCTTGACTTGAAATAATTGAAATTTGGAAATAAATCTGCCATTTAAAAAAAATTGCAGCTAAGATAAATGGACATCTAAGGCTAAATTTACAAAACAAAATGCACATTCAAACATACAAAATTTGATAGCATAGGACTAGAGATTTTAGAGCAATAAAATAGCTAAACACATGAGAAAATAAATACATGAACAACAATGAAATGAAGGATTTTTCAAGTGCAAATTCTTACCTGGCAAGCAAACTAGCCTCCTTAGTGTCTTCCTGAAGATGCCAACGCTATTGACAGCTCCAAACTATCTCCAAGATAACTCCAACTCCAACTCCAAGTCTCCAAGATCACTGCTCCGGCAAACACTCAACACTCTCCAAGCTCTCAATCAAACTCACAAACAGCAAATGAGTTGGTGTGAGACAAAGGAGAGGCTGCTCCTTATAAAAGATTGGGGAGGGTGTTTTTGGAGGGAAACAACCCTCCCCTTGGCTCCAAATCAGCCCTAAAACTTAACTGTCGCCGAAAATGTGGGTCCGCCGCCGCCCGCGTAGGAGTTAGCACCTAACCGGCCGGTTAGGTCCGGTTTTTCTGAAAAATAGGCGAAATGCCCTAAGTAGCCGGGTTGCTTGGCCGGTTTCGACCGCTGGGCTATCTAACCGGCCGGTTTGGCCGGTTACCGGTTCAAACCGGCCAGTTTTTAAAACTATGCTTAATACATGCCTTTTAGAACATTTCAACACATGTGTTAATTAATTCACTTTAATTATTTAATTTTCCTAAGTTTAGACTTAGGAAATCCATTAAAATAATTAATTATTTGAATAACTTGAACACCAACTGAAATTTCTCAAAACACTTTCTGGGTTTTGGAGTTCAAGTTTGTCCTAGCTCATCTACAAAATTTCAGGGCTAGAGCACACCCGATGCTACATCAACTATACAAAGTCTCAACACTCCCTCTCAGCACAGAGTGTACTCTAGCAATGCATCCACACCATACACTACAAGATCTTGAAGTTGGAATCTATGCTGCCGATGCTTGGCTTGCTGCCCTCCATCCACTGCATAATGCTTTCTGTAATGTTGCTCATGCCATTGCCACTGACATTGCCACAACTGTACTACAGCTCCCTCTCAACTTGCTGCATCATGCTGCCCATAGCACTACTACTGCTAATTGCTGCACTACAACTTAGTTGTCAAGAAGTAAGCAACTGAAGGACTTCTGCCCAACTGTTTGACAGATAAGTCAAGTTGCCTTCCATCACTGAAGCTTCCTAGATGTTGATTTACATTGTCCTCCTGGAGGCACTCTTATGCTGCAACACTGCACTGCGTAATCACATCCTCTCTGCGTTGCTGAAGTCCCATCAACCCCTCTGCTTTGCTACCTTCACACTGTTGCTGCCTCTGCATTACGCTGCTCCCTCTTCAGCTCTTCAGCGCCCTCTTTTACTTCAATGTGACCTTCTGCAACCATCTCCCAACTCATCCCGCTACCGTCTTAAGGCTTTCGTAGCTCGTATGTGATCCAATAGTAGGGTTGACTCAAGGATCTCGCCATACTGTCTGTAGATGCTCTACAAATCCATGTCACCCCACCTCTTCTCTCGAGGCACATGAGCATTCATGGTTGCATCATCATCAGAGCTATCTTCCTTTGCTGCTGCAGCCTTGGAATCAAAAGATCCTTTGCCCTTCTTCTTCTTAGGACAAGTGTTGGCGAAGTGTCCCAGATCGCCACAATTAAAGCACCAGACCTTGGAAAGGTCCTTCTTCTTCTTCCCTTGCTGCTTCTTTTCCTTTGATGCAAGGGCTGCATCATCCTCCTCCTCTTTGACTTTGGTTTTTCTGCTTCCCCTACTGATATTTAGCCACTTTGTGATCCTCTTCATCTACTCTTGGCAGAGGATAGCCCACATGTCTGCCCATGATGGTAACGCAACCCTTCCCAAAATGCTCTTGACAAACGTTTCCCATTCTTCGGAGACTGCATTCAAGGCAGTCCTCGCTAAAAGCCCCTCATCTAGAGTAGCACCTATGCCAATCAGCTGATCTCGGATCGCTTGAAGCCTGAAGAGGAATGGATCTATCTCTTCACCCTTCATCATTTGGAACAACCACATCTGATTCTCCAGAAGCATCCTTTGTTAGATAGAGCCTCCTTGGTACATCGTGTCCAAGGCTACCCACATGTCATTTGTTGTAGTCTTTCCAGCAATATGAGGTATAACGTGGTCCTTGACTCCGTCTATGACCAAACTCTTAGTCCGCGCTTGATTCTCTTCATACTTCTTTAGAGGATCTGCATCGTTGGTACAACAAGAACCTTCTCTGCATGATCTTTGAGACCATACTCATCCAGAACTGACAGGATTTTGGCCCTCCAGATAACATAGTTGGACATGCCACCCAACCTATTCTGATCTCTCAGTCCATATCGAGCCATCTTGCTCAAATCTATCAGAAACAGTACTTCTTCTCCCTCTTTCTATGGCTACAAAAACTTTGGATCTGGGTTACTTGGTGACCAAAAATCCTCTAGTAACTGCTTCTGCTGAAGGTTGATTTCCCTCCTGGAAATCTTTCACCCAAACACAATCGGACAACACTCTCTGATCCTCCTGATCGAATCTCAGATTTGTTTGGCTCATATCTGCTGAGTAACTGTATTCCTCCCGCCTTTGTTGACTTAGCTAGGCACAATTATGCACCTGCAAAATCTCCACCACACTAGCATTGTTGAAGATCTGAAGCACTACTTTCGGATCTTGGCAAAACTTTTTTGCAACTGAAGAAATGACTAGACTGCGTCCCACTGACTGGCCCAGCGTAGCCTCGACGTTGCTCAGAAGTGGATTGCGTAACCCCAGACTAGGTGACCCAGTCCTTACGCTGGCCTAGGAAGGCTCTGCGTAAGCCTGATGGCCTTCTACAGCTTCAGCGCTGTCCTTTCTGGATCTGAGTTCTTCTGCTGTCAAGTTGCCCTTTCTCGATCTGCTACTTCTTCTGCCATCCTGCAGAAAAATATTTCTTCAGCTGATTGCTGGAGATTCAGCTTGATCTGCTATCGCTCTGATGCCATGTGAAAATTCTACTGCAATTTCATGGTTTATTTCTCCTACTTGTTTTAAAATATTACAAGTTATTTCCAAAAATTAGATTCAGAATATTCTGAAATAAACACAACTACAGTCTACACATGCAGATCATTAACTGAATAATACGCTTATCCAACAAAGTGACACATGGATTTTTGGACACAAGTCCCTGGAAAAACCCAAAGTGGGAAAATTGGTGCAGCAGATATGAGTGTTTATTTTATTAAGTAGACTCTGAGTACAGTGAATCTGGGTTCCAGATCTGGAAAACCCGATAGAGAATAAAAGAAATCAAATCTGCAGCTAACCTGTAGATCTAAGACCAAATATTTGACTGATCCACACCCTCAAACGGGATTTACAAGACTCAGCCTGGATCTGGCCCTAGAAACCCCAGCACTGCCGTTGAAGCCCCAGCGTCAACCCTGCTAGCCTCAGAATGCCACTGCGCTACCCAAAGAGGGACTGTGTAACCCCTGAGAGGGTGACAGAGGGTGATGCAAGCCTTACGCTGGCCCTGGAGACCCTCTGTGTAATTTCTGAAGCCCTCTGGAGCCTCTGCGCTGTCCTGCATAGCAGCTGTGCAACACCTATGTAGTTGCTTCTCTACGTTGTCATTGTTGCTGCTCCTCTGCCACTTAGTGACTCTTAGCTCCAGGATCAGATCATCCCCTTAGCCAATACTACCCCTCGCTGCAGAAAATTCCTCCGGAAATTGTTAGCATACCCTGCCCTAGAATTCCAGATCTATTTCTCAGCTCTGTGTCTGTGTGTGTGTCTCCAACTGACCCCCAAGCCTTTCTTTTATACTTTTTCGATGATCTCATCAACGGCCGAGATTAAAACATTTATCAACGGCTGAGATTAAAAGACTGCTTGATCTGTGCATTTTAGAACATTTCAGCACATGTGTTAATTAATTCACTTTAATTATTTAATTTTCCTAAGTTTATACTTAGGAAATCCATTACAATAATAAATTCTTTGAATAACTTGAACACCAACTGAAATTTCTCAAAACAATTTATGGGTTTTGGAGTTCAAGTGCGTCCTAGCCTGTCCACAAAATTTCAGGGCTAGAGCACACCCAATGCTACACCAACTATACAAAATCTCAACAGGGTCCACCATGAACTGATGGAGGGTTTTGAAGGCATAACAGATATTTGGCCTAGTGTTGACCAGATACATCAGGGACGCTATGAGCTTCCTATACAAGGTAGGATCAGCCTCATCATCTTCAGAAGTATCAATCTTCTTCCAATTGGTGATCATTGGTGTAGTCATGGGTCTACAGTCTTCCGTCTTGAACCTCTTCAAGATTTCTATAGCATATCTCCCTTGACCAAGGAAGATCTCACCCTGTTGTTGCCAAACTTCCAACCCCAGAAAATAATGCATCAACCCCAGGTCCTTCATGTCGGATTCTGCAGTTAAATTCTCCTTGCAGTCCTTGATGTGCCTAGATGATCCTGTGAGGAATAGATCATCCATGTACAACACCAATGTCAGAGGCTCATCACCTACTCTCAGATAGTAGAGATTGGGATCTGCGTTACTCTTGACGAATCCCATCTATTGCAAGTAGCTATCGATTCGACCATACCAAGCTCTAGGGGCTTGCTTAAGTCCATACAAGGCTTTCTTAAGCCTATGCACATGAGTCTTCTGCTCATGCGTCTCAAAGCCCTCTGGTTGTTTGATATATACTTCTTCTATCACCCCATTCAGGAATGCAGTCTTGACATCCATCTGGTGAATATCCCATCCCATCTGCGCAGCAAGGGATATCACATATCTAATAGAAGTATATCTGGCTAAAGGGGTGAAGGTCTCTTCATAGTCTATCCCTTCCTTCTGAGCATACCCCTTTGCCACAAACCTGCGTTTAAATTTTTCTACACTGCCCTCTGCAGCGTATTTGATCTTGTAGATCCATCTCGAACCCACAGTGTATTTCTCCATAGGCCTAGGAACCACTTCCCAGACATCATTTGTCATGATGGAATTGTACTCTTCCACCATTGTATTTACCCACACCTGATGTTGAGTTGCCTCCTAAAAACTAGAGGGTTCCCCAACCTGGGCTACCAAGGCTTGGTATTTGTCTGATTACCTGCGTTGCCTCTTCTTAGTTCTAGGGGCTCTAAAAAACTCCTCTGCGTTGCTCATCCTACCACTGGTAGTAGGTGGCTCTACCTACTCCCTAAGACACCAGGTTCGTGTTCGTGTTCGAGTTCGGCGACATTGAAATTCGAAAAAAGTTCGATGCCTAAAATTTTGTCGATAAAGTTCGGCATAACATTCGACATATAGAAATTTGAAAAAAAAAAAAAAATATATATATATATATATAATAATTTTAACCATGTTGAAAGATAAATATGATGCACATAAATAAATAAACATGTCAATTTTCAAAGTGCATAATGCACATTGCAAACACATGTCCTATGTTTGTTGTACATCATGTGTGATATGATGATGTCATGAACTGGGTGTCTAATAGGTCTACTCATATCTATAGTATTAGTATATGATTATTATTTACAAGACTAAATATATTGATGTTCTATTTTTCAGAACCATGAAGAGAACATTAGACTAGATATATGGACCATCCCGGAGAGGGCCATGTGGAGGCTAATAAACTCTTTGAAATCCATAAAATACAATCGTATGATAGCTACTTGGTTAATAAGTGTTTGTTCTATGTAATTTCTTTTGAAGTATGAGGGATGTTGGCAACGAAATAGGTCAATGTTTCATATTGTCACATTTTTTTCTTGTTACTACTTTGTCGTTCGAGAGGCGTCGTTGTGAGTCTGTGACTTGTGAGCCAAGAGGCGTGGCATCGGTGTGAGCGTAAGTTGTAACACTGGAGGGCCAAGGCTGTGAGCGTAAGTTGCGTAACTTTGGAGGCTGGAGCAATGGAAGGAGGTAGTCCACTGTCGGCTAGAGAAATTCGTGATATGCCAATGCTTTTTCACTGAAATTCACCCAAATGCCAAAACTTAAACGAATAAAATCAAACTTTTGCCCGAATTTCATAAAAAATTCGTTGATGTTCGGCTAAAAATTCGTGTTCGTGTTCGCCTTTATGTTCGCCTTGATATTCGTCTTGATGTTTGGCGAACAAAATCGAATTTGTTTGAATTCAGTTGAAATTCGGCGAATTTCGAACTTCAATCATTATGTTTGCCGAACCCGGTGACTTAGCCTACTCCCCCTCCTGCAAATCTTCTGGAGATGAATCCCTTGGATCCTTCTGCCTTGGAGAAGCACTCGACCTAACCTCAGCTGGTCGTAGTGGTTGGACCAGTGGGTCATCTTCAGACTGCGTTGCTGAAGGCATCTCTCAGGATTTTCTGAAAGCTCTTTCCTGCATGAATTTTACGTCCCGTCGCACTACAACCTTCTTACTGCCAGGAATGTAGATTTTGTAAGCCTTAGCATTTTCACTATATCCCACTAGATACCCCTTGTCAGCAGTTCTATTCGATTTCTTCATCTTCTCTTCGGGTACATGGCAGTATGCCACACTACCAAAGATCCCGAAGTGGCTTACCTCTGGCTTCCTGCCAGTGAAGACACTCTCTGGAGTGATCTTACCCAATGCATTGTGAGGAATCCTATTCTGAACATATACAACTGTGTTACAAGCTTCAGCCCATAGAAATTTGGGCATGTCTTGATCATACAGCATTTCCCTTGCAGCCTCCACAATAGTTCTATTCTTCCTTTCTGCAACTCCATTCTGCTCCGGATTATATGGAGCAGTCCACTCTCTTCTGATGCCTTCCCTCACGCAGAATTCTATGAAGTCTTTATCAATGTATTCTCCGCCATTATCTGATCGCAGTATCTTTATCCGCTTTCCTGTCAGATTCTCAACCAGAGCTTTAAACTCCTTGAATCGGTCAAAGACTATATTGTTGGTCTTCAAAAAGTAGATCGAATTTTACTGGAATGGTCATCAATGAAGGTGACGAAATACTCAGCACCACTAAGAGCTGTAGTAGACATTGATCCGCAGATGTCTAAGTGTATCAATCCTGAGTATTTTATAAACCCAGAAAAATCAAAATGTTATTTTATAAACCCAGAAAACTGCACAAGATACATGTATGCAGATTAATCCATAAAGGCCATGAACTATAAAATACAAGAAACAAAGTAGCAGAGTTTAGAGACAATTCACCACATAGATCCGAGAAGGAACATCAAAATTTGTAACCCCAAAGTCTTTATGCTTTATTCCTCAAAAGTTTACAAGAGCTTCTAAGAGCAAGTGCACGATCCTAAGATCGGATGACTCAAAAATGAGAAAGACCTCTAAATTTATAGGACAAGATCTCTAATGGCTAGTTTGGATGATCCTCGTCAAAATAATCTCAATCGTCCAAAAGATTTAATTATCTTTTAATCTGGAGCGTTGAAATTAAAATTTTGGGGAAAAAAACGAATTTATCATTTATTTCAATTTTAATTAACTCAAAAATATTATTTTTGAGTTAATTACCCCAAAATTTTGACCTTGACTTAACCACCAAGGCCCAAGGGTCCAATATTTCTTAAAATTCTCAATATTCCCTTGGCTTAGGGCTTTCAAAATCATTTTCCAAGGACCCACAAATTTTGCCTTTAAAGATTTAATCCTAATTTAGGACCCTAAATTAATTAAATTTCTGGTTTAGGATTTTATTAATTAATTGACCAAAAAATTTAATTAATTGACTAAGAGGGGATTATAATTATTTTTCCAACCCTCTTTTACATGAGATAATACATTTACATACATGAAGGGGGAATACCCATTCGTATAGACCCTCAAATAAATACCCAATTCTGCGACTCAAAACATGATCTAGTAGCCTCAAATAAATACCCAATTCTGCGACTCAAAACATGATCTAGTAGACCAAGTAGTTGAAACTACTTTTACAAGGACTCGATAAAAAACACTAGGACTCACTTAGCATGCTGATGACAAATTCCACCCTAGCTTTGGGGTGAGGCTGGAGGGAAAAACTCTGCCAATCACTTTCGTGAATCAGTGAGACAAAAAACCTCCTAGGATAGAGATCATCAACAACATATTAGGCTTACCTAGGTTGTTACATACATTGATGGTCTTACTTAGATCATTTACATCATTACAGGAAGAATGGGTTTACATCATTTATAACAAACTGTCGACTGGCAATGAAATCTGGATGACACGAGCCTCGAATATGATAAGTCCCATTTGAAAAAATGGGGGTGTACTGCTATGGGGTCGTTGACAAAGTGTGGTCAACATCTGGCTCTACTTGGGGACACGTTGCTTTATCGAAGGAATGTAAAAATCCAGAATCTGCATCCAAGCAACACACAAGATTACATAAGTAGCGTCCATCCAAATATCATCATATAACATTAAGCTCATGAAAAATAGAAGCTCTTCTTTTATTTATTATTCTACTTAACATGAAAAGTAAATCTACTCTAACTGCAAAAATGAAATGCTGAAACAAGGAGTAGGGTTAGAAATACGATACAGAGGATGCCCTATGGCATCAGATGTGCTCAATATAGTGTATGCTGAACATTTGCCTGCTTTCAGGCAAGTCTGTAGGCTGCTTTTCAGATGTACCATGTCCAATCTTGCATAATGTAGGACTCTGTCTTATCTGAATTTCAAGCTGCTCTCGACCATCAAACGAATCAAACCACTTACTTCTTCTTTTTTGCTTCTTTCTCTCCTTCTGAGTGGGCTGTGATGTCAATAATGAGACCACTGTAAATTTCTTGTCCTCATCTTGAAGATGTTTGTACAAAATATCTGAAGAACCTGGAGCGTGACCAATATTATTCTGGATATACTCTGTCAATGGTGACACATAAGCTTGGTCTTTCTCAACATCCTTTGAAATCAAAGTTAAATCCTCCGTGTGATGAGATGAGAATGGCTTTAGCAGACAAGAAGTTTTATGATCTGTTGATGAATCTTCATAATCAAATTTCCGCTGAAATTTTTGTAATTCTTCCATTTTTTCCAATTTCTTCTGTATGGAACTCATCTCCCTGGCATGCCTTACTATTAATTTCGTCTGATTAGAATGATTAAATTCGATGATCTTTAACCTGTTTTCCATGACATTTATTTCCTGTGCATGACTTGCTTCCATGGAAGTTATCTTATTTTGAAGATTGATTTGGTTAGCTTCCATGTTTTGAATTATTTGCATATGATTGGGTTGCAAATCCTTAATCATCTGAGCTGGTTCCTTAACTTGACTTTCATGATATTCTATATGCATTTGATAGTCCTTACCAACAACATTAATTTGATGGCTTTTCCATAAACCATTCAGCAACATCCTCGCCAAAAGTAAGAACAAAAGTTTTCATCTTTACATCCTCGAAATTATTTTTTGCAACTGCAAATCTTTTCCACCAGTTAGTGAAAGCAAACAAATGAGATTTAACACTAACTCAAGGTTACTTGGAAGCGGGAGCGGGAGCGGGAGCGCGGAGCGGGAGCGCGGAGCGGGAGCGAAGCGCGGAGCGCCATTTTTAAAAGTTTCCGGGTCCGGAGCGTTTTCGGGAGCGTTTTTATATATATATATATATATTTTAATATTTTTAATATTTTTTATATTTTGATGCATATATGTCAACAAAAACATGTAGAATGATGAATTAGACATAAAAACATAAAAACATAGATTGAATCATATAACATCAATCATCTAGAAGTTATAATCTTCATCAACCACGCCCACGAGTTGGAAGCAGAGAACATATTGACTCTTGAGTCTCGCAAATCATCAATCTGAAGGTTTCAAGCTTTCAAAATTCAATATTTAACATTTATGATCATTGATATATAACATTTATCATCATTGATTTCAAATTTCAATATCTAACATTTATCATCATTGATTCATTGATTTCAAAATTCAATATACATTTATCATCATTGATATATATATTATAACATTTATCATCATTGATATATATATTATAACATTTATCATCATTGATTCATTGATTTCAAAATTCAATATACATTTATCATCATTGATTCATTGATTTCAAAATTCAATATATAACATTTATCATCATTGATATTATATAACATTTATCATCATTGATTCATTGATCACCATATAACTTTCATGAAGCATCATATTCATAATTCATAATTCATAATGACTTGTAAATAGTAAACTTATAAATGCCAACTTCATTAAAAATTTAAATATATGAAATCAGTAGCAAGTCAAGTTTCAACTGTTCAACTGTCAACAACAAATAGAAAATAGTAAACAACAAATATCTTTTATCTGGCTGGCCCCTTGCCACGCCCACGAGAAATGTCTAATTTATGTGAGCCACGAGGAACTGTTGGTCTTCTAGTACTCTCAGGAGTACCATGACCACGACCAGAAGGTGGAGGCTGGATCTGCAAAGGAACAATAGTGTGATATCGAGGAGTGGCACTGGCACTGGCACCTGCATTGCTACCAGTAGATGGTGGGACTGGCCCTGTGTGTGGCGGTGCCGCTGATGCTTCATCATCATCCCTATAAAGTTCTGCTTCCAATTCTTCTAGATGTAATGTGCCGTCCTCCAAATTATCATCCTCTGGGTTGTTGTCCCAGACTCTGTATGATTGATCCTCATTTGTCCGATCACAGTAATGGCTGAGCAACCTCAAGTTATAATGCACATAAACCAAGCTTTCAGCTCGGTTTTCATTCAACCTGTTTCTTCTCACATTGTGTATAAAGTTGTAGGTGCTCCAACACCTCTCTGCAGAAGAAGTGTTCACAACTTGTGAGAGAACTTTTTTGGCCAACTTTGGCAAAAGTCCCATGCCGCCATATGCTTCCCACCATGTGAGAGCATCGAATCTGTCCCTGTCTTCCATTGCATGGAATGAACCAAAGTTAGCAGTGCAACTGAAGTATTTGCCTAATTCAAGGCGCAATTTAGCACACTCTTCCCTGTCAGGTACCAATTTGTCCAATGCCTTCATGTACCCTTCTTGTACCTCTGGATCTGTGTGAGGTTTCACCCTAACCCCACCTCCAGGTGCAAGTTGGCCCAACCAAGATGGAGAGTAATATTTTGGCGTAAGGATATATGCCAAAGCATGCAGTGGAACATTGAGTTTATTCCACCGTGCACACACACAGTCCTGAATCATAGCATACAAAATGGGATCATTATCCTTAACAATATCTTTTATTTGCCCCAACATGCTATCCATCTGCTCATAAACCTCTCCAATCACTGGTTTATCAGTATCTGCAAAGCGAATCATGTTATAAATGGGTTTGGTAAAACTCACAATTTCCCTCATACGTGCCCAAAACTGAGGGTCAAGGGCGGTCTCCTCCACATGTTCAAAACTTTGCCTGTCAACCACTGTTGCCGCCCTGTCCTTTAATAGCTGCCAGTGTGGGCTTGATACCATTGCAGCCCATGACTCTCTTACCTTCAAAAGGCGCCTGAAGGTGAGGTAATAACTAGCAAATCTAGTTTTTCCTATTTTCAACAACTCCAATTTGGAGTGAGTACGGAAAAGCCCATGGGTATTGCTATGATTTGTAATAAATTTTATCATTTTTTTACCTCTCTTGTACAAATCACCAAGCCATTTGAACTGAGGTTGTTTGTTTTTTATGATATCATGCATCAAAAGGTTCATTGTGTGAACCAAACACCCAGACCAAAAAATGTTGGGGTATTTATCCTCAACAATTGCAGCATTATCAGTGATGACCTGTATCACATTGTATGGCCCAGTCTTTTCAATTATTTCAAGTAATGGTTCTGCAATGTTAATGCCGGTTTTGAATTTATCTGAATAATCATAAGCTGCCAGGAACACTGCACCACTAACCGACACAACCAAAACATTTATCAATGGTTTTCCTTTTACATTGGTCCATCCATCAGAGACAATGGACAACCCATGCTCATTCCACGAACCTGTCATTCTAGCCAAAGAATTATTTATTTTAGCTCTTTCATGATCAAGACCCACGGTTCTGGCCTTGTCATACCCAGGGCTTTTGTATCCTTTGGGGGCATCATTAATGGCAGAAACCACTTCATGCCAATAAGGTGAGCGAAGAACATTGAATGGCACCCCACATGCATATAGAAACCGGTAAACTTTTGAATCCACATCATTCCTACACCCTTCGTCTAGGAAATCGGATATGGTTCTACGCCCTAATCCAGTGCCACTGCTTCCGAAACCACTGGCATGGGTGGAAGTTGAATGTGTTGGGCCTGAATCAGCGATACCCTTAGATCTTTTAGATGATCTCTGTATGGCAACCCCCTCTTCCTTCCTATATATCTCTCTTTGTGGTGCTGCCATAGAAGTACAAACTTTGATTCCAAAATTTTTAGTTCCATCTCCTGGCATTATCCCACAAAGGTGCCTTCTCAGACGGGTGTATGAACCATGGTATTGTTTATTGCAATGGGGGCAAATAAATTTAGTGGTTCCACCACCTTTCCCTCCTTCTTGTTTTTGAACATATTTCCACAAAGGATATTGGTCTTGTTTAGTTGGGGATTCTATGTTCTCAGGGTCTCCACTCCCCACTTCCTCCTCAACATAATCCTCCTCCTCTTCAGGATTTTCTTCAGATCCACCATAACCCTCCTCTTCATCCTCCTCTTCTCTGATTTGCCTCTTTTTTCTAGCACTCTCCAACACCATTATCACAAAGAAAGGAACCAACATGAGGAAAATTCCTAGCCATATAGCCATGATGGAAACAAGTTTCAAGTTTCTAGAATCTAGCCTGCAAAACAAATAGAAAAATGCCAAATGGGAATAGGAAATGTAACATAGGAAAACAACAACTCATTTTAAAAGTTTTAAATCCAATAAAATGCAACATTCAAGCAAAATTCAAGTTTTCATTTTCAAACCATTTAACAATCTACAAATTCATCTTAGAAAATACAAAATTGGATTAGAAGGCCTACCTCTTTCTTGCAATCCTCCTGTCAGCCCTGCTCTTTGCTCTCCTGTCAGCTTTGCTCCTTGCTCTCCTGATTGTTGTCAACCAAACCTTGCGCTCTCGGCTCTCCTTCTCACTCAATTTCACTTCTCAACTAACAAACAATAACTGAAAATGAAACCCCCCCCCCCTTTTTATATAAAAATCGGAAATTTTTCATAAAAAAATTTCCGCGCGGCGGGGAGCGTTTTTCCTGCCGGGGAGCGTTCGGTAGCGAACGCTCGGCCTTCCAGCGTTTAAACGCTCCCGGCGTTTTAAGCGAGCATTTGAACGTTCACTCGGCAGCTCCTGGCAGCTCTGAAAAACGAGAGCGATTTTCAGGTCGGAAACGCGCTCCCGAAAAACGCTCCCGACAGGAAGCGTTTTCGGAAGCGCGTTTCCTAGCGTTTCCGAAACGCTCCCGAACGGAGCGCGTTTCCGGAGCGGGAGCGAAAGGGGTATGAAGCTTCCCCGCAACCCTGCACTAACTGCATCATTTCCTTGAAAGATAGGTAATTTATCCATCTGAGGGACATCACGGGGATAACCCTGAATATTAGCAAAATTACACAGGGCAAAAATATCCATGATATCATTTTTAAGATTTTAGAAATAGATCTGTGTTCAAGAATAGTCAAAAAGTCCTCAAGAAGCAAACTTCTTAGCAGGAACTCTTGTAAGAAATGAAAGAATTGGAGCTGCCACTTGAACATGAAACTAATTCTAAATCAGAAGAAATAATCAAGAGATAGCAGATGGATATCAGGGGGGGATTCTTGTCTGGGAATAAATAGATGAATAAGTGGAGTCGCCACCCAAACAAGAAGCCAACCGAAATGTCCAGGTGCTAAAGATACGATGATGAAATAATTAGATGCTGAAGAGATGAAAGAACGCCAGAAAATGTGATCCCTTGCGACAGGCTAATGAATGGCGATGAAAGATCAGAAAATTATAAAATGTCGTTAAGACCAAGGACAAAAAAACTCTATCCCCGGCAACGGCGCCAAAAAATGTTGTCGCACAGATTGTCCAGGCACCGCGACAACGGCTCAGATTGGGGGCTGTCACCTTTATCCCCAATCTCTCTATTTGAGTTGTCTCCTTGCAAGCTAAGGGAGGTAGACCCTATTAGAAATGAAGAGAAAAAATCCAAGAGACAGCTAAAACATCAAATACTTGATAAAATGAACGAGATTCCACAGATCTAAATTAGATTTTACGTTTAAGACCAGTGCCTTATGGAGTCAAACAGAATCCCGTTATGCAATTGTAAACAAGTGACGATTAACTGTTGCTTATCAAAACATGATTGATCACAATGATATTCAATGAAAGACACTACAACCATGAAACAATAAGATGAAAATGCCAGGATTTAAAATGTTTCCAGTTTTATGATGCTTCAATTAATTTCGATCTAGAAAATGTTTTTATAGTCAAAACTTTAGATAGAAAAATTTTAGCACATTTGACTATAGAACTTCGAAAATTTTTAGAGTTTTGGAATTTTGAAATTTTTTTATTATTTTTATTATTTTTTATTTTAAATCTAAAAACTAATCTAAAAATCAAAATCTAAGTAAATTAAAACTAAAAGTTAGATTTAAAACAAAAATTACAATCTAAACTAAACCAAAATCTAAAATTAAAGCTAAAGTTAAATCCTACGTTAGATCCTAAAACAAACTAAATTAAATCTATTAAAATCTAAAAGAAATCTAATTAAAACTAAAACTACGATTAGTCACTACCTTACGAACTATACATTAAAACTAACCTTAAAAATTGAAACCTAAATCCAAACCAAACTGACACTAAAAAACAAAGTTAAAAATCGAAATTGAAATTACACCCTAACTTTAATCATTACAAACCTTAAAATCTAAAAAGAAATTTAAAACGAAAATCTAAAACCTGAACTGTATACAAAATAAAAAAAAATGAATCCGCATTGAAACAAATAGTAAGGGCTTTTGAAATTTTATGTGTGCGTTGTTGATTGTTTGAGTTTGCAGGACGGCGGCATGAGGAGAAGGACTAGGGCACGAAGACGTGAAGGGAGCTTTGACAGCGTGCGGAACGGAATAGCAAATACAGTGGATTCGACAGGCAGAGGAGCTGGGGCGAAGATGCACAGAAGCTGATCGACGGGATGAACGACTGCGTGGAGAATGCAAGGCTGAGGGACGAGTTTGAATGGGGTTGACAGATTAGAAGTCAACGTAGAGGATAAGAGGGAAGGCGGGCAGGATGGTGTAATGAGGAAAACGAATGCTGGACAGCAGCAAATGGAGCATATGCAGGCCAGATAACAAGGAGAAATGCTGGGCAGAGGCAGGCTCGATGGACGGATGCCAAGGGTCGAGGGTCAGGTCGAAGGCAGCAGGAAAGGTACAGCATGAAAATGGAGGACGTCAAGGAAAAAAATGATTGCGTTAGGAAATGGAGGGCAGAGGGAAGTCGAATGGGAAATCGATGGCCAGAGGAATTTGTGACTGCAGATTGATGAAATTTAAAGCAAATGAATGAACGAGTGTTTGACAGCAGCTAAGGCAAAGATAGTGAGTAGGGCAACGTGGAAAAAATAAAATAAAATAAATCGAATGGGAGAATTGGTAAAAATGCAAGTAGGAGCAGAGGATAGTCGATGGATCGATGAGCATATGAAATGAAGATGGTAAGACAGATGAATAAATGTGTTTAGGAATTTGATAGCGGCGTTAATGCAGAACCCAATACTCATTTAAAATGCCCAGCAAACAAATTTTTTTTCGTAGAACTCAGATTTTAATGCCCTTTAAATTAAAATATTGTCCGGATTTGCCCACAGTGGCAGTTTGAGGCCAGATCTGGCCTTTGGAGACTAGATCTGCCTCAGATCTTAAAATATTTTCCGATTAGAACACTGAACCTGCCAAAAACCAGCCAGATCTGAAGACACACACGGCAATTTAATGATTAAACCCTGACAATCTTGAAAAATTTACAAATATACAAACTAGTTTACAAATTTGAAACCCTCATGGTCAGATCTGAATCCGTTTTAGCACAATTTTCAAAGATTTAAAGTTTTAGTGAGAGGCACAAGCCATAGAAAACCCTGCAAAACCACCAATTTCGTAAGATAGACCTGCAAATTTAACAAATAAAGAGCTTATCAGATTTATGTTTATTGAGAGTCGGCTGGTCCAACCGAAGACTTCCCCAGACACCCAATCTTAAAAAAAAATTTCATGCACACTTAGATCTGAATCTTAGATCGATAGAGGTTTAAGAAAACAACATGAGACCTTTGCAGAAAAATCAAAATGTTATTTTATAAACCCAGAAAACTGCACAAGATACCTGTATGCAGATTAATCCATAAAGGCCATCAAGTATAAAATACAAGAAACAAAGTAGCAGAGTTTAGAGACAATTCACCACATAGATCCGAGAAGGAACATCAAAATTTGTAACCCCAAAGTCTTTATGCTTTATTCCTCAAAAGTTTACAAGAGCTTCTAAGAGCAAGTGCCTGATCCTAAGATAGGATGACTAAAAGATAATAAAGACTTCCTAAATTTATAGGACAAGATCTCTAGCGACTATTTTGGATGATCCTCGTCAAAATAATCTCAGCGAATCCCAAAGATTTAATTATCTTTTTAATGCAGGAGGCTGTTCAGAAATTAAGGCCACGGGAAAAAACTAATTTATCATTTAATTCAATTTTAATTAACTCAAAAATATTATTTTTGAGTTAATTACCCCAAAATTTTGACTTTGACTTAACCACCAAGGCCCAAGGGTCCAAAATTTCTTAAAATTCTCAATATTCCCTTGGCCTGGGTCTTTCAAAATCATTTTCCAAGGACCCACAAATTTTGCCTTTAAAGATTTAATCCTAACTTAGGACCCTAAATTAATTAAATTTCTGGTTTAAGATTTTATTAATTAATTGACCAAAAAAATTAATTAATTGACTAAGAGAGGATTATAATTATTTTTCCAACCCTCTTTTACATGAGATAATACATTTACATACATGAAGGAGGAATACCATTTGTATAGACCCTCAAATAAATACCCAATTCTGCGACTCAAAACATAATCTAGTAGACCAAGTAGTTGAAACTACTTTTACAAGGACTCGATAAAAGCACTAGGACTCACTTAGCATGTTGATGACAAATTCCACCCTAGCTTTGGGGTGAGGCTGGAGGGAAAAACTCTGCCGATCACTTTCGTGAATCAGTGAGACAAAAAACCTCCTAGGATAGAGATCATCAACAACATACTAGGCTTACCTAGGTTGTTACATACATTGACGGTCTTACTTAGATCATTTACATCATTACATGAAGAATGGGTTTACATCATTTATAACAAACTGTCGACTGGCGATGAAATCTGGATGACACGAGCCTCGAACATGATAAGTCCCATTTGAAAAAATGGGGGTGTACTGCTATGGGGTCGTTGACAAAGTGTGGTCAACAGGTTCTTTGGAATACTGATGTCCAAGCCTCGTTACAAAATTTGAGACTTAGAACACTTTCCGATGCTACAAAAATCAACACTTCCTCCCACTGAAAACTGGAAATCACTGAGAAAAAATCTAGAAATTTTCTTCACAATTTTCTCTGATGAAACCCTTCTACTTGTGTCTCCCTCGCTCAAACTATGCCCTTGCTATCTTTGCAACTGGGTCTCCAACTAACCCATCGATTTGCTCTTACAATCTATCGTTGATGATTCAACTGTCATGATCTAATCACAATCATCACAATCAATGGCTAAGATCAGCTTGACCCCACCAAGTGACTTTTTCGGAAGTCTCTAGAGCAAAATCGACTTACCTCAATTAATCCGATTTAATTAACCAGTTCTCCTAAGTTAGACTTAGGAAAATATTTAAAAATTGGCTAATTAATCTAATTAAGGCATTTTCCTTAGAAACTTTTTCTGGGTCTTGGAGATAATTATCCTCTTGTGTTCCTTAGCCTTTTAGACACCAATAGAGACTTGAACACCTATCCGAGCTACTAAAAAAATAGCACTGGTGAGACAGCCAATGATTGGAGAAGTTGAGATACCTCTAAGAACTAACCTCGAGCACGTCTTCAGTTGGGGAGGGGGGTTGGGGGATTCGAGTTGCCACATATATTCCAAACTTTCAATAGAAGCTCCTGTCCAGCACACAATTAAGTTCATTATACTATCTCAACCCATTTCATGATTCATAGGCTAATAGTTTTACAGAGAAACTCCTTAGACTTCTAACACCTTTTCCCAAGACAATATCTCCTTTTATGTTGATGACATAACTCATGGACGTTGAAGTGGCTACATTGTTTAAGGTGTGAGTTGTATTCTTGTTTATCATTTTTTTAAATGCACCTGTGCCAGGGTTGTGGGGAGCGCCACCCCCCCCCCCCCCTCGAATTCGCTCCCAATTCGCGCTCTGAGCGAGATCGTTTTGGGAGCGCATCGGGAGCGCACTCCCTAAACAAAAAAAATGATCCCTGCCTTTTCGGGAGCATTTTAGGGAACGCTCGAGGAGCGATGAAGCGTTAAGTTATTACGCAATTGTAATAATGTGTAATATTGTGTGTAGATGTGTAAGGTAAGTAAATTTTATTGATAAGATATGAATGATTGGTGATTACAAGGCTGAGGCGGTGCTCCTTAAATAGGAGTTGACTGGCCACGCCCAATTAGAGAGACATGTCACTTGGGGACTAATGTCTCTTCATTTTTACTTAAATAATTACTTAACTAACTAATTACATTAATAATTAAATTAATTAAAAAATACTATAATATTTTTAATGTTTATGAACTTAAATTCATAGCATTGCCACCCCCTTTAGAGATGCTTTGTCCTCAAAGCACAACCAGAAGGGTTTTCTCTAATCGAACATGGTTGCGATAGAGTGGCATCCTTTCGTTGAATGGTGCCTTCTTCATGAGTACTTGTACCTTCCTTGGAACTAGAAGTGTTAACCTCTTTTAATTTATAATGTCGTCCTTGCCAAGTAAACTCCATGAATTGTTCTTCAAGGTTTGTTGTATAGCTCCCTAGTTGCATTAACCACTCTGCACCCAAAACTATATCCATTCCTTTGAGTGGTAGGGCAAATACATCTGTTTGCAGTTCTAGTTCTTGTATTTGGTTTGAAACATTACGACATTCTCTTACTTCCTTGAACTTTTGCCCAATAGCGACAGATATGGTGAGGTCCTTGACTGGGCATATAAAAAGATTAAGTTTTTTAACAAGATCAATGTTTATACCATTGTGAGGACTACCATAATCTATAAGTATATCGACATCTTTTCCTTTAATGACCCCTTTGAGATTTAGGGTTTTAGGACATGGTTTCTTCCTCATATTCGTTGGCGGAGTAGTAGGCCTAATGCTCCTTAAAGATTGATCTCTCTTCTTTAGAAGATGTGGTGGAATGTATTTTGTAATTGCTTGTTGTTTTTGATTTTCGGGGGAGTTTTCATAATGGATTTTCCAATCACATGAGATTGCCACTAATGACGGTTCTTCAGAATCTGACTCTTCACTGTGTGTGACAATGATTTCTTCATCACATGCTTGAACTTCAACTTGTCTGCCTCCTATTTTATAGTAACGCAGGGATGCGTCTTCACATATATGTCCTGGAGACCAATGTTCTCCACATTTGCGACAACTATTTTTCTTTTTAATCTTCTTTTCTAGTTCGTTACTTGAAACATTTGATTCCCTCTCGACTTCATAATTATACAATTTCTTGTTAAAGCATCTGTGTCTTGTTGTCCAAGCGATTCCACAATACCTACATTTGTTAGTTTCTTTTCTTCTTGAAAGTAGTTGTTGGTCTCTGTCTTCTTTGAACGAGGTAGTTCTGAGCTCATGTTTTCTTTCAATAACTGATGTTGCGTGTCTGGCATCTTCGATGGTTTGGGGTTTACATAATTTTAATTCTTCCCTAATGTAATCTTTAAAGCCACAACGGTACATTTTTAATAGTTCTTCGTCTGAAAACCCTCTTTGCCTTACTGCTAATACTTCCCATTCGTGAGTGTATTCACTCACCGATCCTTTTTGTTTGAGGTGAATAAATCTTTCGTATACATCATCCTCTTCCTCGTCATGGAACCTTTTCAACAAAGAATTCTTAAAATTTTCCCAGTTGAACGAAAGACCATTACACTTAGAGGACCACCACATAAACCAGTGGTATGCTTCTCCTTCTAGGTAGTTGGATGTTGTTATGAATTTTTCTTGTGAACCTAATTGTGGTTTTGCTGAGAAAATGGCGTCCATTTTGTTTACCCAAACGATGGCGCCTGTATGATCCTTAACATCATATTTAGGTAATTCATTTTAATTTTAAAGAGGTTCCTTTCTGGAGACGTAGTATAGTATTGAGTACCTTCAAAGTGCACTTGTGGTATTCGTGTCTGTAGATTTTTTATGAAGTCGTGATATGGAGAATTTTCATCTTCTGAGGTCTTCGGACTTCGTGTGGCAAAGGGTGGATTAGCCTTCCCAAAATGTTGGCTCATCAAGTCTTTTAAATATGCAATATCCTTGGCCATTTTGTCTTGATCATTTACTGACTTTTCGACATTTCTCATGCGGTCATTCATCTTATTGAGCTCTTCCCAGATTTTTTTAATATCGTTTTTGTTATTGCTCCCCATTTGGGACTTCTTCTTTTTCTTATTTGACCCAAAAAAAATTTATTTTTTTTTGTTTTATTATTTTATTTAATAATAATAATAATTTTTTTTTAATATATAATATATAATATATAATTATAAATAAAATATATGTATATATGATATAAATTGTATAACTTTTAACTAAATGTCCCCTTATAATTTTAACAATGTCGTATCAAATATATATAATATATATAATTTTAAATAAAATAAAATGTATATATTATACAATTAACTTTTAACTATGTGAGGCCTGATGGAGCGAAATGGCGATTTCACTAGTTTAGGGTTCTATAGCATCGCGACCGCCGCTAGGCACAGGTCCGTATGGGGTGGGGGTTCTCGCCATGGCCCGGGATGCACAGGTTGCCGCTCATTGTGCGGATGGAGGGAGACTCTCCACTGGCAAACAGTGGCTCGGAGAAGGCCAAAAAGGACCGGGCTCCCCAGCCTCCTTGCGTTTATGTGGGCCGCCATGAAGGGAGAGAATAAAGAGGATGTTCGGGAAGAGAACTTTTCCTAAGGATCGGGTTTCTGATGCGGCAAGGAGAAAAAAAGGCGGTTGTTCTCTCCACCTGCGTGTTTGAATGGGCGACGAATGGGCTCAGGGACCTACTTGTTGCAGGGGGCCTCCACCAGGTTTTCAACCCCTCCCAACTCTTGGGTCCAGAGACGGTTTTTGTTCTCAGAGTGCACAAAAGAGGCAATACGCTCTAGCCAATAAGGATCTTCATCTTTCTCCGACGCACGGACTCCTCCTTTATGGCTCGGAGGTCTTCGCTTGCACACTCTGGTTTTCCTGCTCTCTGCGCTCAGTAACTTTCAAAACCTCATATTTTATACATTTATTTTTCAGTGCTTTTGAAGTTGGGGGGTTTCCGCTGAGGTGGGTGGCTTGGGGGTCGGCCCCTCTCATTTTGCCTCTATTGTCGCCTTAGAGAGGGATTTGGCCCTCCTCACCAACATACATGACTGCTGGCCTTACGTCCCCTGGTATAAGCTCTTCCCCTGCTGATGCCTTATGCCACCATGGGATCTGCACTAAAAGCCCAAGCGGTGTTCTTGGCAGCGGGAACTATGAATCGAAACCCCAATACAAAATCTTCATAAAAACTACAGATTGGAAGACCATCATTTTGTGGGTGCGTGACTCGGAGCGGGTATTAGAGCTAAAACAAAAAATCCAGTTTGCTACAAGCATCCCGGCCCAAAAACAAAGCTTGATATACTCGGGAAAAGCGCTACAAGAAATGTTTCAAGTAAAAGAATACCAAATTGAAAGAAACTCCACTACTTTTCTTAAGACTCAGAGGTGGGGCTCCAAAGACATCAACATCCACCAGATCAGCAACAACAGGAAAGGGTCTACTCTCTTTCAAATATATCTTGAGAGGGAAAGCATCCACACAAGGGAAAAAACAAACTCCAAACCTATCATTACTAGGATCGTATATTGTTGAAAAGACAGAGAACATTGCAGATTTGGTAGTATAAATAGTAGAGGTATCTGGGCTGTTTGATGCACTACTGTCGAAAGATGTTATCTACCAATTTAATGGATACTGGCCAAAAACTGAAGAGTTGACTACATGGATACACCAAATCTGGACCAGAAACTGTGATATTTATCTATGTGAAAAGGGTTTTTTCGTGGTCCAATTTTATAGTAAAAAGGACTACAGTTTTGCCACTACTGAAGGACCATGGCTCTGGGGAAGAGCAGACATTTTTTTCTCCTCATGGTTCCCTGGTTTTGATGAAAATTCAATGGTGGTTACTAAAATTCCTGTTTGGGTGATATTACACAACCTGTCGCTCCCTTTCTAGCACCATGAGGTCCTAGAAAACATTGGGAACTCTCTAGGAAGGTTCATAAAGCAAGACTAAGAGAGGATAGACATAGGGATATTCACCTTTGCATGCATCTGTGTCGAGGTGGATTTAAGCAGAGGACTACCAGATTGCATACACCTAATACACAAAGACCTCAAATGGTCATAAACATTAGATTTTGAAAACACAACCTTTAGATGCAGGTTTTTCCATCAAACTGGGCACTTAAAAAGCACCTGCACACTATCAAAGAAAAAGACAACCAGAAAGCCGAAAAAAAGGAATGGCTGGAAATTTCCGGATGTGCCACTGTCAAATGAGGAGGAGGAAGAAACGGAAGAAAACCAGGTGCAAACATAAACAAAAAATTAACAAGATTTACAGGAGAATGGAATAGGAAAGATGACGGAAAATAAGGAACAAGTGGAAAATTCATCTTCTCATACAACAACTAAACCCAAACAAGATGAGCAGATCGGTGATTGAAGTGTGGTGGGCACTAAGAGAGCACACGTATCTGAAAGTTCTAATTCTGAGAAATACATCCAACTCTCCTCCAACATGGAGTTGGCAATTGTTCCCTCCGCTTCTTCTGCGGATGGGTGACGAAAAAGTTCCAAAGAAAAGGAAAAAGATAGTCCGGGTGTTTAAGCATTGTGTAATTTTAGTAGTCATTTATATATGTTGGAACACCTAATCCTCTATGGGTAGGTGTGGAATGTGAAAAGTCACAATGGAGTCCAAGTGACCTTGGAATATGAAACCAAGAGTCACACCATTGTACTATAAATGTACATCATTGTATAATTGAAAATAAGAAAGCCTCACGCTTATCCTTCATTTGGTTGAGTCTCTTGTGTGTGTGTTTATTCTCCTCATACACCATGTGTGTGTTCAACATGGTGTTTAACATGGTATCAGAGCGGGCGATTGCTGACCCTACTCCAATTTGAGTGAGCCATTTGTGTTTATGGCCTGTGCATATCTGCATTTTTGCAACATTTAGAGAGTTTTTGCAGCAGTGATTTTGCAGACATTTTGCAGCATTCCGGCATTGGTTTTGAGAAGGAACAGCATTCAGAAATTGGCTTGGAGAAAGGTAGCACTGCCCATCTGAAGGTTTTCATTCTCATTTTTCCATGCAATTTCTGCTGCCCACTTTTAAATTTTGCATTTTTAAGCTGCTGGAAAATAGTTTAAAGAGGGTTTTTGAAGATATTTTTGAGTTTTCACTGAAACATTTCTGAGATTTCTGAGTTCTCTAACTCCAAAAATTCTCTAATTTTCTGCTACTATATCGCCCTATGTAATATTCTGAAAAATACTAGGGTTTTTGGTGAAAATTTCTGAGTTTTCTCTGCAATTTCAAAAAATTCTGCTATTGTTTTAAGGTTAATTTCACTGCTCTCTGCTGAAAATTTAAAAAAAAAAAAAAAAAAAATTGGCCTTTCGGCCCCCCTGCAACCTGCACTCTCCGCTCCATACACTCCTCTACCTCACCCCCTCCAAAACCCCTCATACTCTACGGCCTCACCATCTTCACACTACTCAGCCCTGCGGCCTGCACACTCACTCAGTTGCCCTCTACCCTTGCTCCCTACGCTCTCACCATAAACAACCCCCTCACCACGCTCCCCCGTCCCCTTTCCAACTCGGCCCTCTCTACCCTGGCCCCTCTCTACAGCCTACAGCATCTATCGCTCATTACCCAACCCCCTCACACTACGCTCCCACCGCTCATTCCCCTTACCCGCTCGCTGCTACCTCATAGCCTCATATCTGGAAGCCCTTCCTCCTCGCCCCGGTAACTACACCCCTCCTCCACCATACGGCCCCCTCTCCCAATCCAAAAAATCCGCCCTCCCTGCGCATAACCCCACTAACCCCCTCACTACTCCTCACCTCCACCCTACCCGTGCTACGCCCCCACAAACCTCCTCTCTTCCCACAGCAGCCCCTTACCTCCCTCCTTTTTAAATCCGTTACCTCCCTCCTTTTACATTAAAAGTTCCCCCCTCCTTTTTAAACTCTCCCACCTCTCCATTTAAATTCATTTTTTAATTTTTAATTTTTTTATTTAATTCCCCTCCCCCCATTTTAATAACCCCCCTCTATTTCATTTCAATTTTTTAATTAATTTCTTTATAAAAAAATAAAAATAAAAAAATAAAAAAAATTCTCATTCCCTTCCCATTTTAAATTAATCCCCTTTTTTTAAATAAATCCACTTTCTTTTAAATTCCCTTCATTTTTAACTAATTCCCATTTTTTATTTTTATTTTAATTACAAAAAAAAAAAAAAAACAGCAAAGAGAGAGAAAGGAAGAGAATATAAACAACAGAAATGAAGGAAATGACATATCAGTAAATGGACAGTATACATAGAGAAAATTGCAGATTTGACATTGTGTGATTTGTGGCATAAGGGTGATTTTTTGAAGAAATTGACATTTGAAGACGAGTTGTTATTGGTGCAAAACAGCTCTTTGAAGGAAAATTCAGCTGCCTTAAAGGCCTCTTGCATATTGTTTATGTTTGCACATTCAAACAAATATTTTGCGAGAGATAGTGTATTGAATTGACATTGTGTTGCTTCAAAAATTGTTGATTTCCCTCCATCATTTGAGGAGCAGATTTTGTGCTTTCAAAATTCTTTGGAGTCATTTGTATTTCTTGTTGAATCACATTGTAAACGGGTGCATTTCCGGTTGAAGCTGATACCCTTTCAATTTTTAAGCCTAAGTTGTTGAAATGGCTAAAATCAATGAGGCATTAGAGTTGTTGAATAGCCTCATTCATTCAAATGTTCATGATATGATAAAAATGAGCAAGGATGCTCTTTGTAACATTCATAGTTGTTTGCTAGATGCATAAGAAAAAAATGAGTTTTTGCAGTTGGAATCTCAGCTCCAACAAGATGAACTTCAGCAAAAGAGTCACCATCCTGAACCTGTTTCTATTCAGAAGATTGTGAAGGACTCTCATCAGAAGAAAGAAGATAAAGTTCCAGTTGATTCCCATTCAGTTCCTTGTTCAAGAGCAGATGTACATGCAGATGCAGCAGTTCAGCCTACACTTCCTAAGCCCATCATCAGACCTTGGGAAGAGCTTGTCCACAATAAGCACCGAACTGGTCTTGGATATGACAAGGATGTGTCCTTTCATATTCCAGACTACACCAAGCCCATCATATTTCAGAGTGTCGGATTCCTGTATGACAGTTCACCTGCAGCTGTTCCAGATCCTGTTCCACAACAACATCATATTGTAACATGCCAACACTGTGATCGAGTTTGCCACATGAAAGATCATTGTTTTGATCTTCATCCATGCAAGCATTGTGGTCGGCACACTCATTCTTCAGACAGATGCTTCAGACAGAAACCTCCTGCAAGAACAAAGATTCATCTTGGATGGATCGCTTCTTGGAAATGGGCATCAGTAGCCAAGAAGATGCTTAAGTCGCATGTCAGAACATGTTCACGGATATTGAACAAACTTGCAGTTGAGTTTTCGCCATCATCTCACCTTGTCCTTGATAGGGGGAAAATGGTGGTTATGTACAAGCTTCGACGACAGATCAAGCGAGCCTGAGCCACAATCTCTCATTCCATGTTCAGAGTTGTAGCCAACAGTTCAAGCGAGCCTGAGCCACAATTCGTCATTCCGGATTCAGAGATGTAGCCAGAGACACGGATGCCCATGAGCATGCCTTCGGTTGGTGGACAACCTTAAACCATCATCTTGGTTCTTCAGATAACCTAAAACCATCACGGTGGTAGACCTCCCTTCTTTTAGGTCGAAGGTCTCACTTTCATATATGAGGAACACTTCCTCTAGCAGAAGCCTTCAGCTTCTTTCCAGCTTTGATTGAGTTCCGGGAAATGCTTCAAGCATTCCAGAGTTGTTGGTAATCCTAAAACCATCACAGGTAGTAGACCTCCCTTCTTTTAGGTTGAAGGTCTCCCTTTTTTATGAGGGACAATTCCTCTAGCAGAAGCTTTCAGCTTCTTGCCAGTTTTCGAAGAGTTCCGGGAACTGCAACAAGTTTTGCGTTCCAGTGTTGGTGGTCATCCTTAAACCACATCTTTTTTCCAACATTTCAGAGAGTTGATTCAGCCCAAGTGTTACCATGCATACTTTGCAGATTTGTATTACAACTCTCTTCTTGGACTCACACATACCCCTTCGGATTAAGGGGGGATGTTGGAACACCTAATCCTCTATGGGTAGGTGTGGAATGTGAAAAGTAACAATGGAGTCCAAGTGACCTTGGAATATGAAACCAAGAGTCACACCATTGTACTATAAATGTACATCATGTATAATGGAAAAATAAGAGAGCCTCAAGCTTATCCTTCATTGTGTGTTGAGTCTCTTGTGTGTGTGTGTTCATCTTTTTCATACACCATGTGTGTGCTTCAACATGGTGTTTAACAATATACCTGCACAAGCCCTATTGCGTATAGGACGATACTCTTCTTATGGAATGCTGCGGCATCTACGATGTAACTTTTTGTAATCTTTTTTTATAAAAAGTTTGATTTTTTCTTGGGAAAAAAAATTAACTTTTAACTATGTACTCTTGTTTCAACCGAAACAACACCACCCTTACCTTTACGCATACACTAAATCCACCGCGAATTATAACACGTGAGGACAAAGCAGGAGTGGACATGACCAAACGGTGGATGTGACGTGGCTTCACAATGCTGGAAATGGATCGAGACTCGACTGACAGACTTGTTCAGACTGTCGGAAGGCAGCGGAACCGGTGACAGGCGACGTCAGGTGTGTGAGGGAAACGGTGAGTCGGTGTCGATAGTGGAGGTGAGGGCAGTCAGGAGACAACGGAACAACATAGCGAGGGTGTTGGCAACAAGAAGTCAGCGAAAGGAATGTGGTCGGAAGGGAGCCCAGGATGAAGACCACGTTGGCAGGGAGTAGAGGTCAGAAGAATAGAGTCAGGAGACGACAGCTCAAGGCTTCAGCATGTGTGGAGATTTTTTGAATGCGACAAGGGAGTGGCAACCATGAACAACACAGAAAATTTCTAGGGTGTAGGTGGTCGAGTGGGGAAATCAGCGGAGATGACAGCGGACAGAAGTGTTCGGATGCAGCGAACGGATAAGGATGCCAAAAAGCGGATGGAAGATGAGCAGCACGACTATGCAGATGGTGGAATAATGAACAAACTGAAACGATTTTCTAGAAGATCGAGAGGCTCTGATACCACTGAAGCGTTAAGTTATTATGCAACTGTAATATTGTGTAATATTGTGTGTAGATTTGTGTAAGGTAAGTAAATTTTATTGATAAGATATGAATGATTGGTGATTACAAGGCTGAGGCGGTGCTCCTTAAATAGGAGTTGACTGGCCACGCCCAGTCAGAGAGACATGTCACTTGGGCACTAATGTCTCTTCATTTTTACTTAAATAATTACTTAACTAACTAATTACATTAATAATTAAATTAATAAAAAAATGCTCTAATATTTTTAATGGTTGATGAACTTAAATTCATAACAAGCGAATGCTCCCCGAGCACTCCCTCCTTAAAAAAACGCTTCGGGAACGAATTTTTTGAGAGAGCGTTCGCTCCCAAGTGCTCCTCTCAGCAAAAAAGCGCTCCCGTCCGGGGGAGCATTTACCACCAACAACCGATTGCGCGCGGCAAAGGTGAATGTTGCAGAATTTTTGGAGGGAAAGAGCAAGAGAGGAGAAGAGAGAGCAAGAGAGATCAATGGAAAGGAGAGGTTGGAGAGAGCAAGGAGCTTGGAGGTTGGAGAGGATATTAGAGCTTGGGATCGAAGGACAAAGAAGTAGGAGAGTCTAATCTAGATTTTGTTTTTTCTATGTTGCATTTTTAATTTGTTCAAAACTGAAAAATTGATTTTTTTTTCTATGTTGCATTTTAACTTGTTGAAAAATGAAAAAATGATTTTTTTTTTTTTTATGTTGCATTTTAATTTGTTGAAAAATGAAAAATTGAATTTCTTTTCTATGTTGCATTTTTTCCTATTCCCATTTGGCTTTCCTCCTTTTTTTTGCAAGTTAAAAACTTTAAAGTTTGAAACATCATGGCTATATGGCCTGGCATTTTCTTCTTGTTGGTTCCGTTTTTTGTTATTATGGTGTTGGAGAGTAGAAGAAATAGGCCTATTCTAGAAGAGGAGGATGAAGAAGTGGGTTATAATGGATTTGATGAAAATCCTGAAGAGGAGTACCATGGTGAGGAGGAAGGGGAGAGTGGAGATAATGAGACCACAGTGACACCAACTAAAATTGACCAAACACCATTATGGAAATATGTTACTAGGCCTGAAGCAAGGAAAGGGGGTGGAACCACTAAATTTTTTTGCCCCCATTGCAATACACAATACACAAGTTCATACACCTGTGCCAGAAGGCACCTTTGTGGGAAAAAGCCATGGGATGGAGATAAAAATATAGGAATCAAAACTTGTGTAAGTGTGTCAGCAACAGATAGAGCCAAATACATAAGGGAAGAGGAGGAAGCCCAATACAAATCTAAAAGATTTAAGGGTTTCATTGAATCTTATGCACCATAACATCATGCACAAAGAAGTCCATCAACTTCTACCCATGGTAGTGGATATGGAGGCACACCTGGCACAAGAGCAAACATCTCTTTAAGGCGTAGAACCATATCAGATTTCCTTGACGAAGGGTCTAGGAGTGATGTGGATTCAAAAAAAATCCAGTTTCTCTATGCATGTGGGGTACCATTCAATGTTCTTCGCTCACCTTATTGGCATGAAATGGTTTCCGCCATTAATGATGCCCCCAAAGGATACAAGAGCCTTGGGTATGACAAGGCTAGAACCGTGGGACTTGATCATGAAAAAGAAAAAATAACTCATTCTTTGAGTAGAACGACAAGTTCTTGGAATGAGCATGGGGTGTCCATTGTATCTGATGAATGGACAAATGTAAAAGGCAAGCCATTGATAAGTGTTTGTGCTGTGTCTGTTAGTTGTGAAATATTCCTTTCATCATATGATTATTCAGATAAGTTCAAAACCGCCATCAACATTGCAAAACCATTACTTGATACAATTGAACGTATTGGGCCATACAATGTCGTCCAAGTCATCACTAATAATGTTGCTAATTGTAACGCTGCGGGAGCAATTATTGAGGATAAATACCCCAACATATTTTGGTCTAGGTGTTTGGTTCACACAATGAACCTTTTTGTAATATTCCCAATTAGCCCAAGCTAATGGGAATATACAATTTTGTTTCATTTTTTTGTTGCATGAACAAATGTGTAAAGGAGGACAATAAAAAATCCTAAAACAAAGAATAAATCAATGCCACATGTGAACAAAGATAAATCTAGGCTATCTTAATAAACACCCTTATGTGTGAAAGGGATTGAGACATTTGACTGAGTCAACCTTGACCAGATCGACAACGTTGTCTAGAAGGGATGATCCTCATTAATGCACAGCGCAGTCTTAGTTGGAGGTGACACATGTGAAAGAAGCTAAATCATTGAGGTGGTTTAGGGTTTGGCAAGATTTCTATCTTATAAAAGGAAGAGGAGAACAGCATGAGAAAGTTGTTGATTGTGTTGTATTTCTGAATATATTGTCTGTTTAGACATATATCATTCTCCTGGTTGTTTAGCAGAGAATAGTGTTGTTTAGCACTGGGTGTTCCTGATCGGGAATCCCACCTCTTTCCTTGAGAGGCCTCTTGGAAGAGTCTTGCTTGTCTTGTCCACTATCAGGCATTTGGCCAAGCTTCATCTTCCAACTACAACGCAGATCCTGTTGAGGGTTTGGTTGTCCTTGTAAGCTGCAGCAAGTGGAGGCTAGATCTACTCAGATCTAGGCAAATCTTGTGCCTCTTTTCAGTGGGAAAGTCTTCTATCCCATTGGCAAGAGTGTATTGGATCATTCGAGTTTCAGATCCACATCATGGCATCAATCCAAACTGCTCTTAAGGCCTACAGTGCACTCCCTCTTCCAGTACTACGTTATTTGCAAGTGTAAAGTTGCAGGGTGTTTTGGCAGACTTTTGGAGGAGAGATCTCTAGTGTTGGGAATTTGCCCTCACTGTGGTGATCCATGGATTTCAAATCTATTCCATGTCATATTCAGATCTGATCTGAATACTCTTGTATTCTCTTCAGAATTTCTGAATCATTCTGTAGATCTGCTACATAAGATCTCAGATCTACTCCATGTGCTTCATATATTGCTAAAAACCCCAAGGGGTATGTAAAGTGGAGACTCTATAGTGTATGGATCTGTCATAGATCTGACTATTCATGCATTATTTGGCTCTAGATCTAAGTTGTAATCTTCAGTTGTTGTATGCTTTATAAAATAACGTTGTCAAGCCTTTTTGCAGTGAATACATGTGATTGCAGCCACTCTTTTGAGGAATTTCTTCTATTTAAGTCTTCTATTTCCTGTTATACATTGTATGGGCCTCATTGCAAATCTGATTTGCTGATGTATATGTAAATTTTGAGCCTCCATACTGGCCTCCTGCTCTTATTTTGTTGAACTGCGTTATTTCTGAGCAGTGTTGTTTAATACTACTGTTTGTTCCCTTTTGGGGATATTATAGTGGTATCGGAGCTATCATCTTAGCACAGCCTATGCTTTTGTTGAAGAGCCAATATGTCTTCAGAAGAATAGGAGCCTCTTACTGATAGAGAGAAGAGGTACCTAAGAAGAAGACAGAAGAAATTTGATTACACAAATGATGATAAAGACAAGGGTAAAGCCCCTGAATCTAGAAGTGATGAAGATGGAAAGGAGTTTGCAAAAACTCTTTTGAAGGCCATGCAAGATCTTGCTAGAGAGATCAAAGAGATGAGAATGGATAGAATCAAAGAATCTCCTAGGAGATTTCATCTTGGAGAAAGCTCTCGCATGTCTCACCACTGGAATGATCAACCAGTGAATCAGCCACAAGTTTCCCAACGCTCCACTATGCCTCCCTTTTTGGCTGTGGGAAATGAAGGGTTACAAGAGCAAGCATCCCTTGAAGACTACTTTGAAGAATATGAGTCTCAGATTCAGAGATTCAAAGATCAACTGAGTTTTCAAGAGTTTTGTCACCTTAAGGACAAAAGAAGACCAAGGCATCAACATAGAGATGGTGGATTCACTCAGAATCATGATCGACATCACTCTATGGGCAGATTCTTTCTACCAAGTTTTGATGGGTCATCCAAATGTTCTGCAAAAGCATGGGTAGAAAAGCTCGATATCTATTTTCAGTTGAACAAGGTCCCAGAGATGGAAGCTATCAAAATTGTAGCACTGGTGGTTCCATGGCTTGTCAACATTGGTTCATGCCAATGTGACTACTTATTCATAGTTCACTAGAATATTGGTGGAGAGATTTGACAGAAGGGATCCAGAGGCACCTTTCATGAGCCTTGCAAAGTTGAAGAAATTAGGTAATACAGAGTCTTATATTTCTGAATTTTTGAGATTATCTGTTTGGTTCCTGACTTGTCTGCAGCAAGGAGGGAGTATATGTTCATCGATGGTCTGGATGAACCTCCTCATGGGTTGGTGAAATCCACCAAGCCCACTACCCTGCATGATGCTATTGAGAGGGCAAGAGACCTTCAAGATGCCTTGCCAAAAGCAAAGGCAAGTTTTCAGAACAAGCCCTCTTTTCCCTCCAAGGGAAAGGAAGAAAAAGTTGCTCCTTTCAAGGAGAGCTCATTCAAGAAGCCTCTTGATATTGAAGTCCGAAGAGATCTAAGGAGGAAGAAGCTATGCTTCACTTGTCAAGAACCATGGGGTCCTGGACATAGATGTGTTGCTGGTAAAGCGCATTACATAGAGGTCTTCTCAGATCTTGAAGAAGATGAAGATGATGAACCAAGAAGGGGTCACAGCGCTGACAATGTTGAGGGAGATCCAACACCATTAGGAGACGGAAATGGAGCATTTTCTCCTATTGGAGGAACTCTTGCATCTTTAAGAGGAGTACCTAAGTACTTGACCTTAAGAGTTCAAGGTTCAATCATGAATCAGAGGGTTTTTGTATTGATTGATAGTGGGGCCACCCACAACTTTATTGATGCCCATCTTGTGCAAAGGAGGGCAATACCCACTAATACTTTTGAGGGATTCTCTGTTTTGGTCCCAGGAGATAGAACAATGCAATGCATGCATTATGCCCCATCACTTTCAATCGCCATGGGATCCTACACTTTGGTGGATCACTTCTTTGTAGTTGACATACCAGACACCAATATCATTTTGGGTGTTCAATGGTTGATTACATTAGGGAAAGTCACCACTGATTGGAAGGCTTTGCAAATGGAATGGGTGGACAAGAAGAGTGGTGAACCTCAAATGATCCAAGGCGTGCATACTTACCCCTCACATACCACTTCCACACAGAAAACAGAGATGGATTTGCGCAGTGGAAGCAAGGACCTGACAGTCCCATCGATTATGTTCATGAGATTTCTGCATGGGACATTTTTATCTAGTGGCAAACCACCTGGGAGGCCACCTGATTCAGATTTTGTGGGGAAGACCTCACAACTTGTTGCTCCAAACTTAGATCCAGGAGGGATTGGAGCACTTGAAGACAAAGCTATAGCACTGGGAGACTTGGGTCAGCTCAAGAAGGAGGGAAATCTTCTTCCCTTATCATTATCACCCACTTTCATTTCTAGATCTGCGTTGTGGGAGGAGAAGAATGGAAGGAACAGCCTTCCAACACACACCTTTGGCATAGGAGATGTCAAGGAGGAGATCAGCAACATGACAGACATTTATGTTGATGTATCATCAGCACTGTCATTGTTGAGCAGTGTAGATCTGTATTGGAAATCCCAGTTGCTAGTGGATTATTCCAAAGATCTTCACACATGTATGATACTTGATGACCAGCTGCATGAAGAGGGCTACTTAGTCCAAGGAGGATTCATCTATCATCATGGTAGGATCTTCTTGTCTAAAGCTTCTGAGCTCAAGCAAAAGATACTACAAGGAGCATACAAAGAGTTTTGTTTCAGCCATTTGCATTCCTTGAAGATCTACAACATCATCATGAGGAGCTTTGATTGGAAAGGCTTGAAAGAGGAACTACATCAACATTTTCAAGAATGCATTAGCTATGTGGAATTGGGGCAGCCATGGGACTCTATGCAAGAGTCATTTCAGCCATCTCTTCCTTCTTTTGAAAGAGGAGAAAGATCCATGCACAACTCCATGTGTATGAGAGACATCGCTGGTGAAGAATCTGATCATGTAAAGCAAATTTCATTTTCTGATTTTACACATTCTTTCACCATGTTTATGCAGGCCGTGACTCCAAGAAGGAGTGATATATCATGTAAATCTCATGGCAAACATTGGGCCACTAAAAATTCTGAACTTGGCCACTCCCTTGATGTGCAAAGGGAGATTTTCTTTCATGATGGGTGCTTCCCAAAGGCACCAAACATATCTCACATTTTCAGCCATAGTGAGATGACATGTGCAACAAGTAAGTGGTGGCGAAACCACTTACCACACCTAGATCTGATGCAGGCAGGAGATGCACTGTGCTGATACCATATGTGGGACTATGACCCATCTCCTCAAGCTCAAATTTCTGTTTGCTTATATGTAGTTTTTCTTCCATACATGGATGATATACTTGTACGATTTATGGGATTGTATGAAGGGAGGATGGGGAGCATGCATGTACCTCATGGGATGGAGACTCTCTATGTACCTTATGCTACATGTTTTAAGGAGAGTATTGGTTCATCCATGTTTGTTTCATGTGAGTTCTTGACTCCTTGTGGGATGGACTATGTACATCTCATAATGACTTTGGAGGAACAATTCATGGAGGGTTGGATTGGTGAACACTTAGCTTATGAAGAAAGCTTGATTCTTGATGGTGTCACCAATGGAGGAGGAGAAGTGTTGCAACACTCACCCTATCAGTTGCTTGATGACAAGCAACATTTTGGAGGGGAGGACTGTAATATTCCCAATTAGCCCAAGTTAATGGGAATATACAATTTTGTTTCATTTTTCTGTTGCATGAATAAATGTGTAAAGGGGGACAATAAAAACTCCTAAAACAAAGAATAAATCAATGCCACATGTGAACAAAGATAAATCTGGGCTATCTTAATAAACACCCTTATGTGTGAAAGGGATTGAGACATTTCACTGAGTCAACCTTGACTAGATCAACAGCGTTGTCTAGAAGGGATGATCCTCATTAATGCACAGCACAGTCTTAGTCGGAGGTGGCATATGTGAAAGAAGCTAAATCATTGAGGTGGTTTAGGGTTTGGCAAGATTTCTATCTTATAAAAGGAAGAGGAGAACAGCATGAGAAGATTGTTGATTGTATTGTATTTCTGAATATATTGTCTGTTTAGACATATATCATTCTCTTGGCAATCTAGGAGGCCGCTCTCCAGTCCTTCCATTCCTCCACCCACTTTGCCTCCGCACCCTCTAGACCAGGAGGATGTCCTATGAATAAATGGTATGACCTCGAGTGTAAATCTCTGCACCAGGATCTCCGGCATGCTTTCAGACACTCCCTACCGTCATACCCCACCATCCGCTTGGCCTACCGCCGCCTCCTTCGCCGCAAAAAGTGTCATCTATCTCCCACCAGAGACGGATTCTTTCTGATCTTCTTCCCCACTCTCCTAAGGAGTTCTGGAGCACCGTCCTGTCGAGGCGATATCCCACCCCAACCAACCTCGACCCCACCTCCATGTTCTCCCACACCTCCAAGTTGTACGATATTCCTGGGCAACCCTCCACTCAGGTTGTTTCCCCCCTAGCCACTTGCCACTTCTTCTCCAACAAAGATATCAGAGAGGCAATATGGGCTCTAAACAGCAGCAAAGTCGCAGACGAAGAAGGCTTCCAGGAAAAATTCCTCAAATTCGGGCTTCGTCCTCTTGTTGGTTATCTAGCAGATCTTTTCAACCATGTCATTCGCGATGGCTTCCCTGAGGAATGGTCCCACCATATTATCTACCCTATCCACAAAGTAGGGTCCACTTCTGACCCGAACAATTACAGAATGATCATGGTTGGACACACATTCTCCAAGTTGTATGCTATTGCCCTCCACAGGGGACTCTCCAGCTTCCTAGAACAGAAACATCTCAGGGCTAGGGGGCAAGCTGGCTTAAGACCGGATCACCAGACCACCGACCATATCTTCACTCTTCGAGCAACAATCGAGGAGGCCCAGCATAGATCCTCCAAAGTGTATTGCTGCTTTGTGGATTTCAGGAAGGCCTTCGATTCGGTCTCAAGGGAGGACCTCTTTCAGAGGCTGAGAGAGATTGGCATCTCTTTGACTCTTTTGACTGCTATTATGCATCTCTACGAGTCTGTACTTGGCCGTCTCCGCACAATTGGAGGGATGTCGGAGTTCATTCGAAGCACTATTGGAGTCAAGCAGGGGTGCCCTCTTTCCCCCACCCTTTTTGGGATCTACATTGATGAGCTGGAATCTTTTCTCCGAGAGCATATCCAGGAGTCCAATGGGTGCCTCCTCCACCAGGTCCTCTTCTCCATCCTACTCTTTGCAAATGATATTGTTCTCCTAGCCTCCTCCCAGAAGGGCTACAGAGACAGCTAGACGCTCTTGCAACTTTTTGTGACCTTCGACACTTGACGGTGAACCTAAGAAAAACCAAAGTTATAATCTTCAATGGGGTGAAGAAATCCTCGAGTTTCCACTTTCTATTCAAGGGAGAAGAAATCGAAGTCGTCATCAGTTATACCTACTTGTGAGTGCAGTTCTCGAGTCCCCGCTTCAGCCTTCGGCCGGCCCTCCAGCCCAGGATAAACAAAAGATACGACTCCCTAGTCCTTCTCGAGAGACAGTGCTTCTGACACCACTTTCAGGATATACCATCCAAGATGAACATCATGGATACCTTGATCCACCCCACCGTGCTCTATGGATCGGAGGTCTGGGGCCCCTCACTACTGGAGTCAAATTGGGCATTGGCTGAGCGAGTCCAGATTCTTCTCTTGCGCCGCTTCATCCGGTGCAAGCAGACAGTTCTGCAAAGCATCATCTTAGCAGAGTTCGGAGCTAAACCCTTCCGTTTGGAGGCAATTTTCAGGATAGTCTCTAATCTTCATCGAATCCGTGGCCTAGCAGACACGAGAGAGGGGAGGGACAGGTACCCTTACCTGGCCTATTGCTCCTCGGAGAATATCGCTCATATACAGACTGGCCGCACCAAATGCTGGTTCACCGGGATGACAGAACTCCTTGGTCTTATCGGTATCCAGACAGATCATCTCCCCCCCGTTCCAGTATTCAATGAACGCCCCAAGGCACCTTCTTCTAAACCAGCAGGAACTCAACAAAATAATCAAGGAGGACATCTACAGGCAATACATTCAAACCACATGGGTCAATCCTCCGGGTGGTCTGCGCCCAAAGATGGCCTTTTACGCTGAACACTTTCTGGAGATCAGAGATGGACTCATCACTCGACCCCCTTATACCCTCCAGCATTGGATGCATGCCACTAGGATCCCCCTGGGGCAGCTCAGAGTTGGGTCGCACAGGCTTTGTGTGGAAACAGACCACCATATTGACAGGATGGAGAGGATCTATCAACTTTGCCACTTATACCCCAGGGAGGACATCTACAGGCAGTACATTCAAACCACATGGGTCAATCCTCCAGGTGGTCTGCGCCCAAAGATGGCCTTTTACACTGAACACTTTCTGGAGATCAGAGATGGACTCATCACTCGACCCCCTTATACCCTCCAGCATTGGATGCATGCCACTAGGATCCCCCTGGGGCAGCTCAGAGTTGGGTCGCACAGGCTTCGTGTGGAAATAGACCACCATATTGATAGGATGGAGAGGATCTATCAACTTTGCCACTTGCAGGAGGTGGAAACCGAGTCACACTTCATCTTCAAATGTCCGGTCTACTATGAGAGCCGCGGGTGCTTTTATTGCTTATTCAGAGGCCCCCAGAGCCTGGCCAGCTTCCTTAGATACCCTGACCAGCGATGCCTGGCTCTCTACCTCCAGGAGACTTTCAGATACCGTTCGACTCTACTCTAGCCTCCATCTACTTTGGCCACCACACAGAGGATCAAAGACTTCTTCAGAGTACTCTCAGCACCACAAGGCACCAAGAGAACCTCTGATCGATCCATAGACCATGACTCCAGATCAGTGCGGCTTCGGGAATCTTGTCCCACTAAACCCCATCAGCGTTCCAGAACCAGGCACCCCCCCTACCCAGGGGACGCCCCAAATCCTCCAGGCAGCAGCGGCTACAATCCAGATCCAGCTCCTCTTCAAGGCAGCAAACATTGACAAGTTTCCTTCAGTCCTCTTCTATCAGCCTCGGGTGTTAGGAGAAGGAGTCTCTCTCCATTTAGGAGGCTCATCCTTCTCCTCCAAGACTTCCTCATCACAACTCATTGCCATAATGTATCAGTCATTCAGTTATCCAGACTTTACTTTTACATTCCTTATAGCTTTTTATTTCCTGCTTTTATGAAGAAACGGGACCGTTTGGTCCACCAACTAGTGCGCTGTAATCATTGTAACCAGCAGTCCCATTGACCTTTTTGTGGTCATTTGATGGACATTAATAAAATTATCTTATCTTATCTTATCTTGGTTGTTTAGCAGAGAATAGTGTTGTTTAGCACTGGGTGTTCCTGGTCGGGAATCCCACCTCTTTCCTTGAGAGGCCTCTTGCAAGAGTCTTGCTTTTCTTGTCCACTATCAGACATTTGGCCAAGCTTCATCTTCCAACTACAACGCAGATCCTGTTGAGGATTTGGTTTTCCTTGTAAGCTGTAGCAAGTGGAGGCTAGATCTACTCAAATCTAGGCAAATCTAGTGCCTCTTTTCAGTGGGAAAGTCTTCTATCCCGTTGGCAAGAGTGTATTGGATCATTGGAGCTTCAGATCCACATCTTGGCATTAGGCCAAACTGCTCTTAAAGCCTACAGCGCAGTCCCTCTTCCAGTACTACGTTATTTGCAAGTGTAAAGTTGCAGGGTGTTTTGGCAGACTTTTGGAGGAGAGATCTCTGGTGTTGGGAATCTGTCGTCACTGTGGTGATCCCTGGATTTCAGATCTATTCCATGTCATATTCATATCTGATCTGGATACTCATGTATTCTCTTCAGGATTTCTGAATCATTCTGCAAATCTGCTACATAAGATCTCAAATCTACTCCATGTGCTTCATGTATTGCTAAAAGCCCGAAGGGGTATGTAAAGTAGAGACTCTATAGCAGGGTTGCGGGGAAGCTTCGTACCCCCTTCGCTCCCGCTCCGGAAACGCACTCCGTTCGGGAGCGTTTCGGAAACGCTAGGAAACGCGCTTCCGAAAACGCTTCCTGTCGGGAGCGTTTTTCGGGAGCGCGTTTCCGACCTGAAAAAACGCTCCCTGTTTTTTCGGGAGCGTTTCAGGGAGCGTTCGGAAGCGAACGCTCCCGAAACGCTTCCGACGTTAAAAAAACGCTTCGGGAGCGTTTTTTAAACGCGGGAAGCGTTCGGGGAGCGTTCGCTCCCGAACGCTCCCCGGCAGGAAAAACGCTCCCCGCCGCGCGGAAAATTTTTTATGAAAAATTTTCGATTTTTATAAAAAAGGGGGGGGGGGTTTCATTGTCAGTTATTGTTTGTTAGTTGAGAAGTGAGATTGAGTGAGAAGGAGAGCCGAGAGCGCAAGGTTTGGTTGACAGGAATCAGGAGAGCAAGGAGCAAAGCTGACAGGAGAGCAAGGGGCAAGGCTGACAGGAGGATTGCAAGAAAGAGGTAGGCCTTCTAATCCAATTTTGTATTTTCTAAGATGAATTTGTAGATTGTTAAATTGTTTGAAAATGAAAACTTGAATTTTGCTTGAATGTTGCATTTTATTGGATTTAAAACTTTTAAAATGAGTTGTTTTTTTCCAATTTGCATTTCCTATTCCCATTTGGCATTTTTCTATTTGTTTTGCAGGCTAGATTCTAGAAACTTGAAACTTGTTTCCATCATGGCTATATGGCTAGGAATTTTCCTCATGTTGGTTCCTTTCTTTGTGATAATGGTGTTGGAGAGTGCTAGAAAAAAGAGACAAATCAGAGAAGAGGAGGATGAAGAGGAGGGTTATGGTGGATCTGAAGAAAATCCTGAAGAGGAGGATTATGCTGAGGAGGAAGTGGGGAGTGGAGACCCTGAGAACCTAGAATCCCCAACTAAACAAGACCAATATCCTTTGTGGAAATATGTTCAGAAACAAGGAGGGAAAGGTGGTGGAACCACTAAATTTATTTGCCCCCATTGCAATAAACAATACCATGGTTCATACACCCGTCTGAGAAGGCACCTTTGTGGGATAATGCCAGGAGATGGAACTAAAAATTTTGGAATCAAAGTTTGTACTTCTATGGCAGCACCACAGAGAGAGAGATATAGGAAGGAAGAGGGGGTTGCCATACAGAGATCATCTAAAAGATCTAAGGGTATCGCTGATTCAGGCCCAACACATTCAACTTCCACCCATGCCAGTGGTTTCGGAAGCAGTGGCACTGGATTAAGGCGTAGAACCATATCCGATTTCCTAGACGAAGGGTGTAGGGATGATGTGGATTCAAAAGTTTACCGATTTCTATATGCATGTGGGGTGCCATTCAATGTTCTTCGCTCACCTTATTGGCATGAAATGGTTTCTGCCATTAATGATGCCCCCAAAGGATACAAAAGCCCTGGGTATGACAAGGCCAGAACCGTGGGTCTTGATCATGAAAGAGCTAAAATAAATCATTCTTTGGCTAGAATGACGGGTTCGTGGAATGAGCATGGGTTGTCCATTGTCTCTGATGGATGGACCAATGTAAAAGGAAAACCATTGATAAATGTTTTGGCTGTGTCGGTTAGTGGTGCAGTGTTCCTGGCAGCTTATGATTATTCAGATAAATTCAAAACCGGCATTAACATTGCAGAACCATTACTTGAAATAATTGAAAAGACTGGGCCATACAATGTGATACGGGTCATCACTGATAATGCTGCTAACTGTAAGGCAGCAGGAGCAATTGTTGAGGATAAATACCCCAACATTTTTTGGTCTGGGTGTTTGGTTCACACAATGAACCTTTTGATGCATGATATCATAAAAAACAAACAACCTCAGTTCAAATGGCTTGGTGATTTGTACAAGAGAGGTAAGAAAATGATCAAATTTATTACAAATCATAGCAATACCCATGGGCTTTTCAGTACTCACTCCAAATTGGAGTTGTTGAAAATAGGAAAAACTAGATTTGCTAGTTATTACCTCACCTTCAGGCGCCTTTTGAAGGTAAGAGAGTCATTGGCTGCAATGGTATCAAGCCCACACTGGCAGCTATTAAAGGACAGGGCGGCAACAGTGGTTGACAGGCAAAGTTTTGAACATGTGGAGGAGACCGCCCTTGACCCTTAGTTTTGGGCACGTATGAGGGAAATTGTGAGTTTTACCAAGCCCATTTATAACATGATTCGCTTTGCAGATACTGATAAACCAGTGATTGGAGAGGTTCATGAGCAGATGGATAGCATGTTGGGGCAAATAAAAGATATTGTTAAGGATAATGATCCCATTTTGTATGCTATGATTCATGACTGTGTGTGTGCACGGTGGAATAAACTCAATGTTCCATTGCATGCTTTGGCATATATCCTTACGCCAAAATATTACTCTCCATCTTGGTTGGGCCAACCTGCACCTGGAGGTGGGGTTAGGGTGAAACCTCACACAGATCCAGAGGTACAAGAAGGGTACATGAAGGCATTGGACAAATTGGTACCTGACAGGGAAGAGTGTGCTAGATTGCGCCTTGAATTAAGCAAATACTTCAGTTGCACTGCTAACTTTGGTTCATTCCATGCAATGGAAGACAAGGACAGATTCAATGCTCTCACATGGTGGGAAGCATATGGCGGCATGGGACTTTTGCAAAGTTGGCTAAAAAAGTTCTCTCACAAGTTGTGAACACTTCTTCTGCAGAGAGGTGTTGGAGCACCTACAACTTTATACACAATGTGAGAAGAAACAGGCTGAATGAAAACCGAGCTGAAAGCTTGGTTTATGTGCATTATAACTTGAGGTTGTTGAGCCATTACTGTGATCGAGCAAATGAGGATCAATCATACGAGGCTTGGACAACAAGCCAGAGGATGATAATTTGGAGGACGGCACGTTACATCTGGAAGAATTGGAAGCAGAACTTTATAGGGATGATGATGAAGCATCAGCAGCACCGCCACACACTCGTCCAGTCCCACCATCTACTGGTAGCAGTGCGGGTGCCAGTGCCAGTGCCATTGCCACTCCTCGATATCACACTGTTGTTCCTTTGCAGATCCAGCCTCCACCTTCTAGTCGTGGTCGTGGTACTCCTGAGAGTACTAGAAGACCAACATTTCCTCGTGGCTCACAAAAATTAGACATTTCTCGTGGGCGTGGCAAGGGGCCAGCCAGATAAAATATATTTGTTGTTTACTATTTTCTATTTGTTGTTGACAGTTGAACAGTTGAAACTTGACTTGCTACTGATTTCATATATTTAAATTTTTAATGAAGTTGGCATTTATAAGTTTACAGTTTACAAGTCATTATGAATTATGAATATGATGCTTCATGAAAGTTATATGGTGATCAATGAATCAATGATGATAAATGTTATATAATATCAATGATGATAAATGTTATATATCAATGATGATAAATGTATATTGAATTTTGAAATCAATGAATCAATGATGATAAATGTTATAATATATATATCAATGATGATAAATGTTATAATATATATATCAATGATGATAAATGTATATTGAATTTTGAAATCAATGAATCAATGATGATGAATGTTAGATATTGAAATTTGAAATCAATGATGATAAATGTTATATATCAATGATGATAAATGTTATATATTGAATTTTGAAAGCTTGAAACCTTCAGATTGATGATTTGCGTGACTCAAGAGTCAATATGTTCTCTGCTTCCAACTCGTGGGCGTGGTTGATGAAGATTATAACTTCTAGATGATTGATGTTATATGATTCAATCTATGTTTTTATGTTTTTTATGTCTAATTCATCATTCTACATGTTTTTGTTGACATATATGCATCAAAATATAAAAAATATTAAAAATATTAAAATATATATATATATATATATATATATATATAAACGCTCCCGAAAACGCTTCGGACCCGGAAACTTTTAAAAATGGCGCTCCGCGCTTCGCTCCTGCTCCGCACTCCCGCTCCCGCTCCCGCTTCCAAGTAACCTTGCTCTATAGTGTATGGATCTGTCATAGATCTGACTGTTCATGCATTATTTGGCTCTAGATCTAAGTTGTAATCTTCAGCTGCTGTATGCTCTATAAAATAACGCTGTCAAGCCTTTTTGCATTGAATACATGTGATTGCAGCCCCTTTTTTGAGGATTTTCTTCTATTTAAGTCTTCTATTTCCTGTTATACATTGTATGGGCGTCATTGTAAATCTGATTTGCTGATGTATATGTAAATTTTGAGCCTCCATATTGGCCTCCTGCTCTTATTTTGCTGAACTGTGTTATTTCTGAACAGTGTTGTTTAATACTGCTGCTGTTCCCTTTTGGGGATATTACACTTTTGATGCATGATATAGTTAAAAACAAACAACCTCAATATAGATGGCTTGGTGATTTGTACAAGAGAGGCAAAAAAATGATAAGATTTATTACAAATCATAGCAATACCCATGGGCTTTTCTGCAGTCACTCTAGATTGGAGTTGTTGAAGATTGCAAAGACTACATTTGCTAGCTATTACCTCACCTCCAAGTGCCTTTTGAAGGTAAGAGAGTCATTGGCAGCTAGGGTATCAAGTCCACACTGGCAGGTATAAAAGAGTAGGGCAACAACATCAGTTGACAGGCAAGGTTTTAAACAGGTGGAGGAGACCGCTCTTGATCCTTTGTTATGGGCACGTGTGAGGGAAATTTTGAATTCACCAAAAGCCCATTTATAGCATGATTCGCTTTGCAAATACAGATAAACCAGTGATTGGGGAGGTGTATGAGCAGATGGATAGCATGTTGGCGCAAATAAAAGATGTTGTTAAGGAAAATGATCCCAACTTGTATTCAATGATTCACAATTGTGTGTGTACACGGTGGAATAAACTTAATGTTCCACTACATGCCTTGGCGTATATCCTTATGCCAAAATACTACTCTCCATCTTGGTTGGGCCAACCTGCACCTAGGGGTGGGGTTAGGATCAAACCTCATATAGATCTAGAGGTACAATAGGGATATATGAAAGCATTAGACAAGTTGGTCGCTAACAGGGAGGAGTGTGCTAATCTGCATCTGGAATTAGGTAGATACTTCAGTTGCACTGGTTTGTTTTGTTCTTTGCATGCAATGGAAGATAGAGACAGATTTGATGCTCTCACATGGTGGGAAGCATATGGTGGCATGGGACTTTTGCCAAAATTGGCAAAAAAGGTTCTCTCACAGGTTGTAAATACTTCTTCTGCAGAGAGGTGTTGGAGCACCTATAGCTTCATCCATAATGTGAGAAAAAATAGACTCAATGAAAACCGAGTAGAAAGCTTGGTTTATGTGCACTACAACTTGAGGTTGTTGAGTCATTATATTGATTGGGCTTATGAGGATATATCATATAAAGTTTGGGACAACAACCCAAAGGACGATAATTTGGAGGACGACACTATACATCTAGAAGAATTGGAAGCATAACTTTTGAGAGATGAGGATGAAGCAACAACAACCATGCCATCGCCACACCCACCATCCAGTAGCACTGCCAGTGTCAGTGTTCGAGTTCCAACTATTGTTCCTTTGCTGATGCAGCCTCCACCTACATCCTCACGTGGAGGGCATGTGCCTTCTAGTTATGGTCGTGGTACTATGCGGGAGGAGACTGCTGGAAGACCACCATGACCACGAGCTGCTAAAAGATTAGACATTTCTCGTGGCAAGAGGCCAAGCAATAAATAAAATAGATTTACAGTTTACTAGTCTTTTCTATTTTCTAGTAGTTTTTAACTTTTTATAACTGTTGAAACTTGACTCTTTCATATTTATTATGATATTTTTTGTAAACAATATATGACTATTTAAGTTTGAAGTTTGAAACTTTAAAGTTGACAGTTATAAGTTTATAAGTCATTATGAATTATGAATATGATACTTCATGAAAGTTGAAAGTTGTTTCATTTCATTTCATTTTATAACATTTCATTTCATGTAAAATATTCTTTGTTGTAATGGTTACACTTAGCTTACAAGTAGAACTATGGTGATCAATGAATCAATGATGATAAACGTTATATATTGAATTTTGAAAGCTTGAAACTCTATGATTGATGAATCATGAGACTCAAGAGTCAATATGTTGTATGTTTCTAACTTGTGGACGTGGTTGATGAGGATTATAACTTCTAGATGATTGATGTTATATGGTTCAATCTATGTTTTTATGTTTTTTATGTCTAATTTATCATTCTACATGTTTTTGTTGACATATATGCATCAAAAAAATATATATATACATATAAAAGCGCTCCCCGAAACACTCCCGGACCGGGAGCTTTTGTAAATGGCACTCCCGCTCCCGCTCCCAGGTAACCTTGGCCTGCGCAACGTGTTCTTCTTCCAAAAGTATAGTCACAATGTTGCCATTCATAGGGTCACTTAGCTTACTTTGAAACCTGGCATACATATTCCTCTTGATTTAGTTCATATTCTGATCTGAGGATCTCATATTGCAATCCCATATATGGGACTGTCTGTTATGACCCTAGATAAATATTCCAATACTGAAGCATGGCCATTGCTAATTTTGTGTGCAGCCCCTTTTTACCTCAAAAAATCATGAACATGTTACATTGAATCAACGGGCTTCTTACTCAGAAATTGCAGCAAGTGTTTGGCTGTCTATACGCCTCCAGGTTTGCATCAATCACTTTATGTTAATGAAGAAGGATCTTTTTCTCTTTTGAACTCTTGCAATTTTTTTCAGAATATTATTTAATTATCTAATCACTGTTTTGAAATAGTAGAATTGTTGTGCTTGAATATTGCCCTGAATAGCTAAAAGATAAGCTTTTATTGAATAAAGAAAAATTTTGATTCTCCAGTGGAAATGATGCCTAACCAAATCTTTTGATGCTAGAACTTATAAATTTTATGTTTGTCATGCATTTGACCTCAGTTGATGGCAGCATTTATCATTTCCTTTATCAGCATAATGGCTGTTTTTGGTCGCTACAAAGGATTGCCTATTAGTTCTGGTACAACTGGTCTGGTATGTTTGTATCTCTTAACAAATATTCAAATTCTTGTAATTAAAGAGTATTTCTGTTTTTATTCATAATCTTGCATCTGGGGATAACTCTGTCTTAAGTTGACTCTGCATTATACGTTCTCTTGTATAACTATGAACAACTACGAAACTGCAGGTGGGCTTATCTCTTTCATATGCAATACCAATTATTTCATTGTTGAATGATCTCTTAACGAGTTTTACAGAAACTGAGAAGGAAATGATTTCAGTTGAGAGAGTGCAGCAGGTAGAAACAGGAAGATTCTTGTTTTTCATTATTCTAAGCCTAGTAATTGACTCTTTTCTGACTTTTGGATATATGAACCTTCCTTTTCTCAGTACATGGATGTTTTTCCGGAAGAACTGGAGGGGCATTCATGTGTTGATTCAAACTGGCCAATGGAAGGACTCATTGAGTTCAACCAAGTTACCTTGAGATACATGCCATTTTTGCCACCAGCCCTGCGAGCAGTGTCATTCACTATAAATGCAGGCGAGCAGGTTTGTATTTACTTCACAAATATTTCCATTCAACGTATCATTTAAAATAGCAACTTATGCTTTGAGGCAAAAGAAATGATTTTTAGTGAGTAGACACGTGTTCTCTCATCTGAATTACAAAATTTATCCTATGACCTAATCATATATTACAGGTTGGAATAGCTGGAAGAACAGGTGCTGGAAAGTCTAGTGTCCTTAATGCCATATTTCGCCTCACTCCAATCTCTGATGGGAATATACTTATTGATAATGTGAATATATCAAACATTGCTCTCAAAGAGCTCCGCTCCAGACTGACTGTTGTCCCCCAAACTCCGTTCTTGTTTGAAGGGTCTTTAAGGTGATCTACAGGGCAATTGCAATTGATATTTCTTCTGTACGATTAAGTTTTAATTTGAAATTATTTCTAAGAGGGAATAAGTTTTATGATAGTTTATAACTGTGAGATTCTTACATGGTCTTGAAGATATTCTTAAAGCCTAATGAAGATGTGTGTCTGGGTACTCTTGGGTTATGAGAGAAAATATATACTATCTGATGTTTCATAGTTATGGAGTCAACTCTCCCTGTATTTTGAACTAGTTATGCTGCCTGCTTTTGTAGGGAAAATTTAGATCCCTTTGGTAACATTGCTGATTCAACTATATGGGAGGTCCTTCAAAAGTGCCATATTAAGGAGGCAGTGATAATAACTGGTGGCCTTGATACACATGTAACAGAGGGAGGGGATTGTTTCTCCACTGGACAGCGTCAACTCCTATGTCTTGCACGTGCACTTCTCAAGACTTCCAAGGTATGCATAAAAACAGCAAGTTTTCATTGGCTTTTTCAGCATAGAAACTTACATTTCCAGTGTAAAAGATCATTGTCAAATCTGTACTCAGCAGAAGCAAGGATAGGCTGAATAAAAAATACTATTTTAGAGTTGACTGGGAAAAATGTGCAATTTTATGTGTTATGTTCTTATTTCCCGTCATGGTTCTTTTTTTTAAATACAAAATACAGTGATTATTTACCTTGTAGACCTCTGTAAGGTTCAAGAGTGCATGAAAAATCATACTCTTATGACAAGGAGAAAACTGTATACCAAATATCAATGAATGAGCTCAACTTCAGTATTTGTGGCTTAGCAGAACGTGATGTTAGTTTTTGTAGGATCGGAGGTGTTCTAGTCTCAAGACTTTGGGGAGAGGCTAAAAGACAAGATTTCTCCAGAACCCATAAAAAGTTTCAGGAAAATCCACCTAGAAATGTCTTAATTAAGTTAATTAATCAATAATTAAATTTTTCCTAAGTCTAACTTAGAGAAAATGATTAATTAACAACAATTAATTGAGGAAGGCGAGATTTCTCTACAAACTCACATGGATCGACTAGGAAATGATCTCAACCATCGATTAAGTTTTAATCTTGGTCGTTGGAGTCTGAACTGGGGATTATATGAAGAGGTCAATGAGTAGATGGAGAAACACACTTGGAGAGCAAGTTTCCTTGGACAGTTAGAATTTCCAGAGAGCAACATTATGTCGGAAGAGTTCGAGCCAGAGAGGGGACGCAGAGCTAGAGAGGGGCATAGACAGTGAGTCCAAAGGAAGTTTTCCATTTCCAGAGAGTCAGCGATAGGAGGGTCGAGTTTCCTCAGTGAGGTTGTGTAGGCCCTGCGTAGAAGCTTCAGAGGCAGAGTTCGATTTGGCCAAAGAGGGTCGATTTAGTTACTGGAGGTCAGGAAAATTTCCGGAGAGGGCCAGCAAGTCATTCTCAGAGGTCGAATTGGGCAGACGACTTGATCAGTTGCAGTTTCCAGGCAGAGGGTACAAGTGCCTGCGCAGGGGCGACACAGAGATTGATGCAGGGGTTTAGTGGAGCCCAGTTTGTGCTAGTTTTGGAGTTGTATCAGTTTCGGGTGAGACAAAAATTGTCTCACTAATTTTTGTGGCCAGTGTATCTTGTAGAGGATTGTCAGTTTGGGCATCAAAATGTTCTCAGAATTTCTCACTATTGCTTGATAGTAAAAACCCTCGGGTGCTGCACGGGTTTTCCCACAGTGGGATTTTTCCGGGGACTTTTGTCCAAAAATAATTGTCACAATTTTTGTGTGTGCTAGATTTTTTCAGTTTCCAACGCCTTTATTTTTCGTAGTATTTTATTTTTTAAGATTGCAATGTGATTAATTCATTGTTGTCTTAGCAATAAACTGCATAATTAATTTTACAATTAGAAGAATTAATTCTAGTGACTGCAATAGAATTTTTGTAGAAATTTTCAGAGGTGATTGTCAAAATGTATATGTTTACTATAAGTAGTAATCAACACTACCATCATTACGATGAAAAAACAAGTGTGTGCATGATCAGTATGCTTAGTTTCTACCGAGAGATAATATTGTATACCAAGGGGAATAACCTCTTGTGACAAGGAAAATATTGTATACCAAATATTATTGAATGAGTTGAACTTCAATATTTGTGGCTTAGCAGAGCACGACTATCAAAACATATATTTTGTTGTAAGTGGTAATCAATTACACCATGATTAAGGGGAAAAAAACTTGCATACATGATTGGAATGATTAGTGTTGCAACAAATAGTGATTCAGGTTGTAAATATGGGTGGGCCTTGTTACTGAAAAATCTAGCACCCACGTGCAAAGCCTCACTAAGCACTCTAGATTAAGAGCGATAATGAGATCAGTCACCACTGTTGCATTAGCAGTTGCTCCCCTGCTATTCTATGATCGGATACTATCTCCAAGGGATATTTCCCAAACAAATCTTATGGATTAGATAAGCCAAGTGCTCCTAGGCTAAATACCCCCTAAGGGTTCCACTAAGAAAATCACCCAAGTATAAATGTTAAATAACTATGGTTATAAGTAAGATAAGACGTAATTCCAAGACAATGAATTCAAAGGACCCTATGGCTAAATATAGAGGGCTTAGCAAGTCTTGGAGGGGTTCAAATAGGTTCCCAAGCACACGTCATTTTTAAATTACAAATGTTATAAACTAGGGTTTCAAGCAGCACAATTACAACATGTAAATATTTATAATAGCAATAATAGAATAGCCCAAAATTAATAATAAACAAGTGAGAAACAACGACTATTTAACGAGTAAACTACGAAAAAGATTACTACAATTTTCAATGGCTAAAACACATAAAGCAGTAAGAAAAACCCTAGACGTCAACCCTAATCAAGGGCTGAAAAATGCATGAAAATTAATATCTGTACTTTTCCAATTTAGTACATGCAAATCCTAACCTAGGACTATAAGGTCAAGGTAAGGAATGATGTGAAATGGAGATTTTGTTGAGATTTTGTGTATTTGGGATAGCATCAGTTGTGCTCTAGTTTCCAAATTTTGAGGAAGGACTAGAGTTCACTTGATCTACAAGACCCAGAAATGGATTTGGGAAATTTCATCTGGTTTAGGAGATATTAAATTAATTAATTATTTTAATGTATTTCCTAAGTTAAAACTTAGGAAAATAAAATAATTAAAGTGAATTTAATTAAACATGTGATGAAATTGTCTTAAGTCACACGGATCAAGCTTTCTTTGAATCTTAGCCATTGATTCAAGATTTAATCTTGGTCGTTGATTTGTTAACGAGAAAAGTATAAAGGAAAGGCTTAGGGTCATTTGTAAGACACACAAAGGCAGAGCACTGAAGCTAAGCTAAGATTCTAGGGTAGGGTTTGCTAAGAATTCTCAAGAGTGCTTCAGTTACAGAGAGGGGAATTTAGACCAAGGGGATGACCTAATCCCGGGGTCTAGAATACACAAGAAGCAGAGAAGAGATCAGCAAAGACAGCGCAGAGGAAGGCAGCAGCAGCAAGGACAGCGTGATTTTTAGGAAGCCCTTTAGGGTTTACGCAGAGACCCTTAGGGGCAGCGTAGTGACTGCGTCACCCAGTCTGGGGTAACGCAGCGCCTTCCAATGGTAGCGCTGAGCATTTGGAGGCCATCCAAGGCTGACGCAGAGCCCGGCAGGAGCTTCAGAGGCTAATGCAGTGTCTTTCAGGAGCAGATCTGGGGTTTCTAGGCCTAGATCTAGCTGAGTCCTGTAAATCCCGTTTGAGGGTGTGGATCAGTTAGTATTGTTAGTCTTAGATCAGCGAGGTGCTACAGATCTAGAGTTTTCTTTGTAGGGTTTTCCAAATATGGAACCCAGAGTTGTGTATTCAGAAATATTCTTAATAATAGAGCCCTCCAGCAGCCAGAGACCGGTTTTCCCACATTGGGTTTTTCCGGGGACAGTTTGTCTAGAAATCACTGTGTCACTTTGTCTATGTGTGCATGTGCTTATTCTAGATCTGAATTGGTAGAGATTTGTTATGTGTTTTGCTTTGATGTTAACTTGAATTTATTCAGTTGATAACTTGTATAGTAGGAGCTGCTTAACTGGATTAACAGTAATGATTTCTGCATAAGGATTAAGATTCAGAGATTTCTACATGGTTTCAGAGGGATTGCAGATCTAGAAGGGTCACCAGCAGAAGAATATGAAGGATCTAGCTGCAGAAAGTAGCTAGAAAGGCAACAGAAAAGCAGATCTGAAGGAACAACGCAGTTTTCAAGAGGAGATTCACGCAGAGGGAAGGGTGACGTTGTCCAGCGCTGTGTACTAGCAAGCCCACGCAATTACTGCGCAGAGGCAGCTCAGAAACAGCGCTGGTTAGGTCTGAAGCTAGCTAGTGTTATTCAGATTTGAATCTGTCAGATCCAAAAAAGTCTGCAGAAAAGCTACAGAAAATTCAGAAGTGCTGGTGGGGTTTAATTTCTGAAGTTTTCAGATCTTTAGCCTTAGTACAAGTGACAAAGTTTGGGAAGAGATCAGCTTCTCAAAGGGTTTCTTGCCAAAGGAAACTTACAGTTTGATCAGAGGATCAAAGAAGAAGCTGAATCATAGTTGATTTGGTAGATTTCCAAGGAGGGAAATCAAGTGTCAGAGGGATTAGAGGGTGCCCAGTTCGTAAAGGACCCTAGATCCAAGATCTCTAGCATAGAGAAGAGGAGCTCTGACACATTCTGAGCAGATGACTCCTCATGGACTGCGTGATCAGGATAGGCTAGAGGGCCTCTCAAACTTTTCGGTATGGAAAGCTAGGATCCTGATTGTGCTTGAGACATATGGTCTAAGAGACCATGCAGAGCAGACCCTGGCCACACCGACAGATGCGGATCTCCTACGGAAGCATAGAGAAGTTGTTGGGCATGCCAAGTGGCTGATAATGGACAATATCAAGGACCATATTGTACCACACATAGATGAGAAGAAGACAGCTAATGAGATGTGGAAGGCCTTGACTTCCCTATATGAGGGAAAATCAGTCCAAAGAAAGATGTTGTTGGAGGCCCAAATGAGGTCATTCATGATGACCAAGGGAGAAGACATCGAGCATTTCCTCTTCAGATTGTAGTCAATCAGGGATCAGTTGACTGCAACGGGTGCAACCGAAGATGATGCAATGATAGTCAGGACTACCCTCAATGCAGTCACGGATGAGTGGGAAACCTTTGTCCAAATTATCTTGGGCAGAGCGGACCTCCCAGATTGGGACAGCTTGTGGTCGATCCTGCGGCAAGAAGAACTACGAAGGTTCACCAAGAAGCAGCATGGCCCTGGGTTGAGCAAAGTAAAGAACGAAGAGGAGGAAGATGCAGCCTTGGCATCGAAGAAGCAATCTAAGAAGAAGAAGGATCTTTCAAAGATCAAGTGCTTCCAGTGTGGCGAAATGGGACATTTTTCCAACCATTGTCCAGAAAAGAAGAAGGACAAGGAAGCATCTTCTTCAAAAGCAGCGGTGGCAGATGATGTGGCCATGAGCACTCATGAACCACGAAAGTGGGGCGACATGGATCTGTAGAGGATCTACAGAATGTAAGGCAGGATCCTTGAGTAGCTCATCTCTTGGATCACAAGCGAGCTACGGCAGCCTTAAGACAATACCGGGACAAGTGGAGCAGTGGGTGCATAGATCACAGATGAGGCAGAGGGAGAGGCAGATCTGGAGGCTGGGAGGAGCAGCGCAGAGCATAGCAGCAGCAGCGTAGAAGCAGTAGCAGCGCAGAGGCTGATGTGACTTCAGCAGTGCAGCGCTGCAGCAACGCAGAGAGCTTCAGAGGGATAGCGCAGTGCAGCAGCAGCGTGATAGATTTCAACACAAGGAGCTGATGTGACTTCAGTAGTGCAGAGGGAGTCTGATTACACAGGCAGAGCTGTAGTTGTGCATCGTTCTTTAGATGCCAGCACAGATCTATAGCCTATGGAGCTTCAATTATGAGGATGCAGCCCACTTGACTTGTTTGTCAAAGATTGGGCAGGAGATTCAGTTGTTTCTCTCAACATCTGAAGCTGCAGTGCAGCAGATCAGCAGTGGCAGTGTTATGAGCAGCACAGATGCAGCATATTGAGAGGGAGCTGCAGTACAATGGTTGCAGTGACAGTGGCAGAGTCATGGGCAGCAGTACAGAATGGCAGCAGCAGTGCAAAGTTGAGTGCCAGGAGGCCAAGCTTCAGCAGCACAGAACCAATGTCCAAAATCATGTAATGCATAAGTGTGATGTATTGCTAGAGCACATCCTTGATGCTAAGAGGCAGTGTTCAGATTTTGTGTATTTGGGGTAGCATCAGTTGTGCTCTAGGTCCCAAATTTTGAGGAAGGACAAGAGTTCACCTGATCTACAAGACCCAAAAATGGATTTGGGAAATTTCATTTAGTTTAGCAGATATTAAATTAATTAATTATTTTAATGTATTCCCCATCAGCGCTACAAGACCAGACCCCCCTCCAAGAGACGCCCCAAATCCTCCAGACGGCAGCTGCACCAGTCTAGTTCCTCCTCAGGGCAACAGACATTGACAAGTTTCCTTCAGTCCTCTTCTATCGACCTCGGATGCTAGGAGTAGGAGTCTCCCCTCCTTCAGGAGGCTCCTCTTTCTCCTCCAGGACTTCTTCATCATAGCTCATTTTCAATATGCTTTAGTCATCTAGCGTTTACTTTACATTTGCACTCTTTGTAGTTTGTATTTCCTTCTTTTATAAAGGAAGGGGACCATTTGGTCCACCGGCTAGGCATGTTGTAATCATTGTAACTGTTAGTCTCATTGACCTTTTTGTGGTCATTAGTTGGACATTAATTAAATGATCTTATCTTATCTTATCTAAGTTAAAACTTAGGAAAATAAAATAATTAAAGTGAATTTAATTAAACATGTGATGAAATTGTCTTAAGTCACACGAATCAATCTTTCTTTTAGTCTTAGCCATTGATTCAAGATTTAATCTTGGTCGTTGATTTGTCAACGAGAAAAGTATAAAGGAAAGGCTTAGGGTCATTTGTAAGACACACATAGGCAGAGCACTGAAGCTAAGCTGAGATTCTAGGGCAGGGTTTGTTAAGAATTCTCAAGAGTGCTTCAGTTGCAGAGAGGGGAATTTAGACCAAGGGGATGATCTGATCCTAAGGTATAGAATACACAAGAAGCAGAGAAGAGATCAGCAAAGACAGCGCAGAGGAAGGCAACAGCAAGGACAGCGTGATTTTTAGGAAGCCCTTTAGGGGTTACGCAGAGACCCTTTGGGGCAGCGTAGTGACTGTGTCACCCAGTCTGGGGTAATGCAGTCCCTTCCAGTGGCTGCGCTGAGGATTTGGAGGCCATCCAAGGCTGACACAAAGCCCAACAGGGGCTTCAGAGGCTAACGAAGTGTCTTTCAGGGGCAGATCTGGCTGAGTCCTGTAAATCTCGTTTGAGGGTGTGGATCAATCAGTATTGTTGGTCTTAGATCAACCAGGTGCTGAAAATCTAGAGTTTTCTCTGTAGGGTTTTCCAGATCTGGAACCCAGAGTTGTGTATTCAGAAATATGTTGAAATTTGGTTACCGGGAGGACAGGTGGTTCCCTAAGGCTTTGATCTTTGGCCTAGGGAAAAGTGTCCAAAAGAATTTAATTTTTCTCCTAAAGTGACTTTATAATCTTATAAAGTCAAATCTAATTTAAAAGTGACTTTAAGTGATAAAGTTACTAAAGTCTAATTTTAAAGTGACTTTAATAAAGTCAATGTAAAATTAGAAAGGAAAAGTGACTTCGGAAATAAATGACTAAGTGGGTCTTTATTAAAGTGGGGTGAATTAAAAAATAGAAAGTGAGATTTAAATGAGCATTTAATCTCAGCCCTAGATCTAAATCTATTTCAGCCATTGGATTTAGAGATTCCCCAAAAGTCACTTAGGGTTAGGTTAAAGGAGGAAAAGGTCATTCATTCTTTCATGAGCAGATTGGGAGAAGGAGAGCAAGAGAGCAAGGGAGATTTCTGGGCAGTGAGGAGAAGGAGGCAGCAGCTTGGCACACATTCCAAGGCAGTGTTTCAGCGAGTCTGTACAGCAGAGTTAGCACACAGTGAAAGGCAGATTTTGGGCACGATTTTCTAGAAAATCCGTACAGCAGTTTTGGCTCAGTTTCCAAGAAAGCCGTACAGCAAGTTGGCACGAAAATCGAGGAGCAGAAAAGCTGGTTTTGCTGGCACGTTTTTTGAGGGAGGCCGTACAGCAAGTGGCTGTACCCTTGCTCAGATTTCGAGGCAGAAATCCGTACAGCAACTTTGTTATTTTTTGCACGGAAATCAAGAAAAACAGTACAACAACATTTATTGCAGCTTGCACGCTTTTCTAGAGAGTTTGTACAGCAGCATTTAAGGCTGCAAATTTGGGCATGAAAATCGAGGAGGCCGTACAACATTTATTGTTGTTCTGTTTTGTTGTTTGCAAGATTTTTCCAGTTGGCTGAGGCACGGAAAACGGGATAAGTTGTAATCTGTACTTGCTGATTTTTCTGAGTTTTTTCTCTTACTGTAAAAAGCATTTTCCCAAAAATAAGGAGGAGCTTTCGAACTGGTTTTCCCCAAGAGTTGTAGGGGGTTTTTCCAGGGTCACCTTGACCAAAAATCACTGTGTTATAATGTGTTGAATGGCTATTTGTATCTGCTGATTTTTTTTTTATTTCTGCATTTTCCAGCATTCTGTAAATTTTCCAAAATTTGTGTTTTCAGCAAAAAATTATTTTTCTGTTGTTGAATGTAAGGATATGGGAAAGGGCATTTAACGAAAAGGAGAAATAAGGTGAAACTGAAAACCGGGGTGGGAAACAAGAAATTTCTACATGGTATCAGAGTTTGAGTGCTGAAAGTGCAGTTTGGGACAGCAAGAAGAAAAATACAGTCTGCTGATTTTTCACTCAGAAAATTCCAGCAAGCTGATTTTTCTCACACAGAATTTATATCTTTACTACAGTAGTGCTATTTTTCAGTTTTTAGGACAGCAGGTTGTCATTGGGATTGAAGGTGGAGGATAGGTTGGATGGGCATACCAATTACAGCGTTTGGAAGAAGAGAATGCAGAGTATCTTTGAGGAGGCAGAAGTCTGGGACATCATGGTGCATACCGCACAGCACCCTGTTGTTGTGCCTACTGATGCTGTTCAATTGGCAGCATATAATAGAAAGAACAACAAAGGTAAGAGACTGATTCTAGATGGAATCAAAGACCATTGCATTCCTCATGTGAGAGGAAAGAGAAATGCTCATGAGATGTGGACAGCATTGACCAATCTCTACCAAAGTACCAATGAGAACCGGAAAATGGTCCTGAAGGAGAAGCTGAAAACCATTAGGATGGGTAAGACTGATAGTGCAGTTGGATATCTCACAAAGATTACTAATGTGAGAGATGAGTTGGCAACAATTGGAGAGGTCATTCCACCCACTGAGTTGGTGCAGATTGCAGTGAATGGCCTCCCCAGTTCATGGATGAACTTCGCTGATGGGGTTTGTGCACGTGAGACCCTTCCCACATGGGAGAGGTTTTGGGATGATTGCATTCAGACAGAGATCAAGAAAGGACAACTTGGGGCAGCCAAGCCAGTTGAGCAGGATGAGGATGTAGCACTGTTGGCAGGAGGCAAGAAAGGCAAAGGGAAGAAGCAGGCTTCCACAAGCAATGGTGGGGGCAAAGGCAAAGGTAAAGGTAAACAGGGTAACACACAGAAGGACTATTCCAAGATGAAGTGTTGGAATTGTCAGAAGATGGGACACTATGCAGTTGTGTGTCCGGAGAAGAAGAAGAAGAAGGGGAAGAACCAGAGCATGGCAGCATCAGCAGAGGTTGAGGACTTTGCAGATCGCTTTGACCGAGAGTTTGGGTTCATTGCATGTGAGTCCTCTAGTGCAGGATTACCTGCCACAGAGGTTCAGAGGGAGCATGCATTTCCCTCGACTAGCGGAGCATCTTCGGGTATCTGGTATGTGGACAGTGGGGCTTCACGTCATATGACAGGAGTCCGTGAGTACTTCTCAGAGCTTTCAGAGAGTGGCACTGATATAGAGGTAGTACTCGGTGATGACAGAGTTGTTAGAGCAGTCGATGTGGGAACACTGACATTTCAGAGGGAGTCTAAACCTCCCTTGAAGGTGTCAGATGTTCTTTATGTGCCGGGGATGAGGAAGAACCTCATATCCGTCTCAGCTTTGGAGGACAGAGGATATGAGATACTGTTTAGGGGTGGACAGGTGCTGATGTATCCCAGGGGTGCTCCAGCTGATTCAGGTAGAGTGATAGGTGTACGCCATGCAAAGGTGTACAAGGTTGCATTTCAGCCCCTTCTGGCATTGAGCAGTAGCACTGACAGCAGAGCTAGCAGTTTTGAGCTGTGTGAGATTTGGCACTGCGGGATGGGGCATATGTATCATGGAGCCTTGAGAACTTTGCGGGAGATCACTACAGGTGTGCCAGATTTCAGTACTGATCACTTTGATACTTGCAGAGGATGTGCGATGGGCAAGTTTGCCAAATCCCCTTTTCCCAGCAGTGACCGCAGAGCGACTGGGATACTTGATTTGATTCATTCCAATGTGAGCGGTCGGATGTCTCATGTTTCCTTGAGTGGATATGAGTACTATGTGTTATTCATTGATGATCACTCCAGGAGGACCTGGATTTATTTCTTGAAGACCAAGAGTGAGATCTTCAAGCGGTTTCAGGAGTTCAGAGCTCTTGTGGAGACACAGACAGGTCGGAAGATCAAGTCCCTGAGGTCGGACAATGGGGGAGAATACACCCTTGGAGAGTTTGTTGACTATTGTGCGGAGGCAGGCATTAGGAGGGAGTTCACTGTTCCTTACAACCCCCAGCAGAACGGGGTTGTGGAGAGGAAGAACAGATCCATCGGAGGGGCTGCCAAAGCCATGTTACATGATCAGGGGTTGCCATTGTTTTTGTGGGCAGAGGCCTGCAACACTGTTGTTTATTTGCAGAACAGGAGTCTGCATCGTGCCTTGGGGCATATGACTCCGGAGGAGGCTTTTTCTGGGAAGAAGCCTGATATTGGTCATCTTCGTATCTTTGGGTGTATTACATACTCCTACATACCCAAAGAAAAGAGGACCAAACTAGAGTCCACCGCAGAGGAGGGTATCTTTGTGGGCTACAGTGAGACTTCAAAGGCCTTTCGGATTTACATTCCTGCATAGAGGAAAGTTGTCAGGCGGGATGTGAAGTTCGAGGAGGATAGGGCCTTTAGGAGGTCACGGGAGTTAGAGTATCTGGATCAGCCAGACCCTCAGTAGCAGCTGAGTCAGTCGCAGGGATCCAGTGGGCAGGGATTAGGAGGATCCAGAGGTACATCTATGACGATGTCTGGTCCGTCAGTGAGCAGTGGCTCGCAGAGTCAGAGGGGTGGTGCTTCGGGTAGCATGCAGAGCAGTTCACTAAGGAGTCCATTGATGGACAATTCACACGGTACTTCAGCAACTACAGGTTCAGGTGCAGGCAGGAGGACAGCAGATAGACATTCAGGAGTTCAGGCTCCTGATGATGATGATGAGGAGGAGGAGTTTCATTCTCCAGTGGGAGAAGTGTGCTCAGGGAAGAGGAAGCCCAAGTGGCTTCAGGACACCTTGAGAGAGGCCACATCTGTTGTTGGGCCTAAAAGGCCGGTCAGAGAGAGCAGACCACCTGAGAGGTTTTGTAGCTATATGGCAATGGCTACCAACATCCTTGACTCTGAGCCTTCTAGCTATGAGGAGGCAGCTAGCCAACAGGTCTAGAGAGAGGCCATGCAGGAGGAGTATTCTTCTATCATGAAGAATGATGTTTGGGAGGTGGTGCCGAGGCCTGAGGGCAAATCCGTGGTTACTTCCAGATGGCTTTACAAGGTAAAGCAAGTTGCAGATGGCAGCATTGAGAAATTCAAAGCGAGGTTTGTGGCTAGAGGGTTCTCCTAGGTAGAGGGAGTTGATTATGAGGAGACCTTCGCTCCCGTGGCTCGATATACTTCGATCCGCTCCATTATATCGATAGCAGCAGAGATGGGTTGGAAGATCCACCAGATGGATGTGAAGACCGCATTTCTCAATGGCTTCATACAGGAGGAGGTGTACATTGAGTAGCCACAGGGCTTTGAGGTGCATGGGAAGGAGTCCCATGTGTGCAGACTGAAGAAGGCCCTTTATGGCCTGAAGCAAGCTTCCAAAGCTTGGTACTCCAGGATAGATACATACTTGCAAGAGATGGGTTTCACAAAGAGTGAGGCAGATCCGAACCTTTACTATATTGTGATAGGTGAGGAGCCTCTCATTCTAGTGCTGTATGTGAATGACTTGGTCATTACGGGTGCAGAGAGACTCATAGAGCACTGCAAGAGAGATCTTGCGACGGAGTTTGAGATGAAGGACATTGGCTTGATGCATTACTTTTTGGGTTTGGAGGTGTGGCAGGAGGAGGGGCATTTCTTCCTGGGGCAGGGGAAGTATATTGTGGACATCCTTGGCAGATTCCACATGGAGGATTGTAGACCCATGTCGAAACCGATGATCACCAACTGGAAGAAGCTTCATGCTTCGGATTCCGAGTTGGTGGATCCCACATTGTACAGACAGCTGATTGGTTCCTTGATGTATTTGGTCAACACTAGACCATATATTTGTTTTGCAGTCAACACGATGAGTCAGTTTATGTGTGAGCCTAGGAAGGTTCACTGGGTGGCTGCAAAACACATTTTGCGGTACTTGCAGGGGACAGTGGATTATGGTTTGGACTACAGGCGGGGGGATGGAGTGAGATTGGCAGGTTACACTGATTCTGATTGGGCAGGTTGTGCTTCTGATAGGAAGAGCACTTCAGGGTGCTGTTTTGGTTTGGGTTCGGCTGTGGTGTCATGGTTCAGCTGAAAGCAGCAGTCAGTAGCATTGAGTTCAGCGGAAGCAGAGTATATGGCAGCCAGTCTAGCTAGTTGTGAGGCCATCTGGCTTCGCAAGATGTTGTTTGGCTTATTTGGTCAACCATTGAGACCTTCAGTGATTTACTGTGATAATCAGAGTTGCATTAAACTCACGGAGAATCCAGTATTTCATGACAGGTCAAAGCATATCGGGATCAAATATCATTTCATCAGAGACTATGTGCAGAAGGGAGCTGTGAAGCTCGAATATATTCCCACTGATGAGCAGGTTGCAGATATTCTTACCAAAGCCTTACCACGGGGCAAGCATGTCTACTTCAGAGACAAGATGGGTGTGGTGAAGAACACCTTCCTCGAAGAGGGAGTGTTGAAATTTGGTTATCGGAGGACAAGTGGTTCCGTAAGGCTTTGATCTTTGGCCTAGGGAAAAGTGTCCAAAAGAATTTAATTTTTCTCCTAAAGTGACTTTATAAAGTTATAAAGTCAAATCTAATTTAAAAGTGACTTTAAGTGATAAAGTTACTGAAGTCTAATTTTAAAGTGACTTTAATAAAGTCAATGTAAAATTAGAAAGGAAAAGTGACTTTGGAAATAAATGACTAAGTGGGTCTTTATTAAAGTGGGGTGAATTAAAAAATAGAAAGTGAGATTTAAATGAGCATTTAATCTCAGCCCTAGATCTAAATCTATTTCAGCCATTGGATTTAGGGATTCCCCAAAAGTCATTTAGGGTTAGGTTAAAGGAGAAAAAGGAGGAAAAGGTCATTCATTCTTTCATGAGCAGATTGGGAGAAGTAGAGCAAGAGAGCAAGGGAGATTTCTGGGCAGTGAGGAGAAGGAGGCAGCAGCTTGGCACACATTCCAAGGCAATGGTTCAGCAAGTCTGTACAGCAGAGTTAGCACACAGTGAAAGGCAGATTTGGAGCACGATTTTCTAGAAAATCCGTACAGCAGTTTTGGCTCAGTTTCCAAGAAGGCTGTACAGCAAGTTCGCACGAAAATCGAGTAGAAAAGTTGGTTTTGCTGGCACGTTTTTTGAGGGAGGCCGTACAGCAAGTGGTTGTACCCTTGCACAAATTTCGAGGCAAAAATCCGTACATCAGCTTTGCTGTTTTTTTGCACGGAAATCAAGAAAAACAGTACAGCAGCATTTATGGCAGCTTGCACGCTTTTCTAGACAGTCCGTACAGCAGCATTTAAGGCTGCAAATTTGGGCACGAAAATCGAGGAGGCCGTACATCATTTATTGTTCTGTTTTGCTGTTTGCAAGTTTTTTCCAGTTGGCTGTGAGGCACGGAAAACGAGATAAGTTGTAATCTGTACTTGCTGATTTTTCTGAGTTTTTTCTCTTACTGTAAAAAGCATTTTCCCATAAATAAGAAGGAGCTTTCGAACTGGTTTTCCCCAAGAGTTGTAGGGGGTTTTTCCAGGGTCACCTTGACCAAAAATCACTGTGTTATAATGTGTTGAATGGCTGTTTGTATCTGCTGATTTTTTTTTATTTCTGCATTTTCCAGCGTTCTGTAAATTTTCCAGAATTTGTGTTTTCAGCAAAAAATTATTTTTCTGTTGTTGAATGTAAGGATATGGGAAAGGGCATTTAACTAAAAGGAGAAATAAGGTGAAACTGAAAACCGGGGTGGGAAACAAGAAATTTCTACAAAATATTCTTAATAATAGAGCCTTCTAGCAGCTAAAGACCGGTTTTCCCACATTGGGTTTTTCCGGGGACAGTTTGTCCAGAAATAACTGTGTCACTTTGTCTATGTGTGCATGTGCTTATTCTAGATCTGAATTGGTAGAGATCTGTTATGTGTTTTGCTTTGATGTTAACTTGAATTTATTCAGTTGATAACTTGTATAAGTAGGAGAAGCTTAACCGGATTAACAATAATGATTTCTGCATAAGAATTAAGATTCATAAATTTCTACAGATTTTTCATTGACCTAACCATAATTTACCCTAGAAAATAAAAAATTTATAAAATTTAGGGTTTTATTTTGTTATTTTAAGGAGATTGACACAATAGTAGACTAGTGCCTTTCTCAATCAAGGGGCGAATGGAGCAAAAATCTATGGAATAAGACCATTGGAAGAAATTTATGAGAGAGTGAAAAAGCTACAATGAGATTTCTCAACGCCAAAAATCCTAGCATCTTTCAATCAAATTGGAGATAAAATGCAATGAAACTAATACTAAGGTTCATTAGTGGAAATTTGATGATAAAGATAGGAGATGTCAGAGACATAAAAGATTCAATGCGCTTTGGTGAAAATTTCAATGAAACCTGTTGCCCACCAAAATTGGGAACCCCTGGGAGAAATTTTCTCCTATTCATCTTTTTCCAGGTGCCAACCAGCAGCCCCTGATAGCCACTCTTAGCCGATGCGATGTGGCACTTTATCTCTGCCACCTACATCAATTGTGTGTTTCCTCGCCCATTTGTCAAGAGCACAGGTTAGAAGGTGGGTAATCTGACCCAAAGGGTATGTTTTTTATTGTGCGATCAAGTGATTTTGGTTGTTTTTCATTTGGGCATTGTGGCATGGATTATTGGGTGACTTGGAAGAAGGAAGGGCTCTAACCGTGGTTTGGTTCTTTCACCTTAAATGGGGGGTTAATCTTCAATCCTAGTTTCATGGGATCTCCCTTACTGGCCTATGGCTTTAGGAAGGGCGCTACATAGGAAACCCCGATTTTGGCAGCATTGTCCCTGTTACCCGCCACCAGTGAGTGACCCCATAGGAGAAATTTTTCTCCTAGACTTGTCTTCAATCGGTAGTCAACAGCTCCTGAGAGCCACCAGTGTAGCCGATGTTGTGCCACTTGATCTCTACTCCTTGAGACAGTCATATGTGTTGAGATTTTGGGGTAGCATCGAGTGTGCTCTAGCTTCGAAACTTTGTGGAGGGGCTAAGACACACGAGATCTCCAAGACCCAGAAAGCGTTTGGAGAAATTTCATCTGGTGTAATAGTTATTCAAATAATTAAATTTTCTAATGGGGACCCTAAGTCTAACATAGGGAAATTGAAAAATTTAAGTGAATTAAATTACACGTGATGAAATGTTCTAAGTGACATGGATCAAGCTTTCTTTTAAGCTCAACCGTTGATAAGAGATTACATCACATTCGTTGGTTTGCCAACGAGAAAAGTATAAAGGAAGGGTTTGGGGTCAGTTGGAGAACACACACACACACACATTGCAGAGCACTGAAGCTAAGTCGAATTTCTAGGGCGAGGTTTGCTGAGGAATTCGAAGTGAGTTTGCAGTGCAGTGAGAGGCAGAGATCAGCAAGGGATGATCTGATCTAAGGCCAAGAATACAGTAGCAGAGAGGCAACATCGTACCAGGGCAGCGCAGAGGCCAGCAGGAGGGACGATTCCAGCCAAGCTGACGCAGAGGCCATGCGGAGGGTGACGCAGAGCCGTCTGGGTGGTGTAGAGGCAGCACAGAGCCTTCCAGAGTGACGCAGGCGCAGCCTGCGCTGCGCAGAGGCTGCGTTGGGTTAGAAGGCTGACGCAGAGGCTGGAGAATATTGTGTTGAGGGTTCCAGTGGGCCAGAAAGGGCTCGAATTCGTAATTCCCTGCAGAGGGTTGGATCCGCAATATTTTCTATCTCCAAGTGATAATGTACATCTGTCATGTAATTTCTCTATAGGGAAGACCGTTTCTAGTGCCCAGATTGTTGTATTCAGATTCTGCATAATAATAAAACCCTCTAAAGTTGTTGCACCGGTTTCCGCGCATTGGGTTTTTCTAGGGACATTTGTCCGAAAAATCTGTGTCATTTTGTCACATGTGTGTGTTGTTCAGTAAATGATCTGTAGATGTGTGTAGATGTGTAGGCTGCAATTTCTATTTTCTTTAATGTTTTTTTGAATACTTCAGTTAAATAACTTGTTAAGTTGATTAAACAAGTAGACAAAGTAGATCAAGACACTGCAGTAGGGTTTATATTTTGAAACTTTCACATGGTATCAGAGCATTGCAGATCAGGCTGATCCACTAGTAAAGAGGCTGAAGATATTTGCTGTAGGAAGGGAAGTTGAAGCAGCAGAGATCCAGGTGGGATGCAGACCCTGCAAGGGTGATGCATAGTCAGTCGTCTCATGCAGCTCTGGAGAGGTGACGCAGAGCCAGTCTACTCACACAGAGGCTGACGCAGCACCAGAAGAGGGACGTTGAGCCAGTTTGTTTACGTAGAAGCTGACGTAGCACCAATAGGGTGACACAGTCCAAGTTGAAAAGTTGTTGTGCAGTTTGCCAAGAGCAGAAGTGTTGTTTCGGATCTTCAGAAGTTGTTGGTCTGGCACAGGTTTTGTCAGTGCAGAACAGTGCCTAGCAAAGGTGACAAAAGCAGGAGGGGAATAGTCGCTCAGTAGATTCTCTAGCCAAGGAATCTAAGTTTGATCAAGAGGAGTGATCATAGAGGACTGATTCGTCAGAATTGGTGAAGGATTTTCGGGAGGGAAATCATTGGTCAGAGGGAGCACATTCTCTAGATGGTTCTTTCGCCAAGAAGCCCAGATTCAATTCTTTGTTGAGTATAACAGCAATGGAAGGGAGAAGAGTTTGTGGTTCGACAGATTGAGCAGAGATGGTTTCTCATGGAATGAGAGATCAGGATAGGTTGGACGATGTGTCCTCCTTTGTTATCTAGAGGGCCAAAATACTGACAGTCTTGGATAAGTACGACATCAAGGACCATGCAGAAAATGTCCTATTTGTGCCGATCGATGCAGATCCGCTGAAGAAATTCAACGAGAATCAGGCGCGGGCAAAGCGCTTGATAATGGATGGAGTAAAGGATCACGTGGTCCCACATTGCCGGGAAGAACATGGCAAATGAGATGTGGACAGCGTTGAACACGATGTATCAGGGAAGCTTCGTCCAGAGGAAGATGCTTCTGGAGTATCAGATGTGGTTGTTCCAGATGCAAAAGGGTGTAATATTCCGAATAGGAAATAAACAGCAATACAAGCAACATAATCAAACTACAGCAGATAGAGATGCACCATAAAAATCACTGCAAACATTTTAGAAAAGTTGGGCCATTTTATTATATTTTTGGAAATAGGGAATGAGTGCAAGAAGTGATCAAAATGATGGCACCTTGGCTTGCTCAAGGCAAGCTGAAATATCTCTCTCCAAACCCTGCTATAGAATGGTTGCTCCTCTAGTGACTGCGTAACTCTCTGGGCTGCTACCGCTGTTGGAAAGTGTTGCTACTGGCTGGAATGGATTTGCTCTTTGAGGTTGTTCCCTTGCTCAGAAAATTCTGAAACTCCAGCTATGAACTCCCCTCCCAAAACCCGGAAAAACCCATGAAGGAATTTCGAAAAGGCTGACCCTGAAATTTGACCCCCTTGGGAAAATTACGCACTCTTGGTGAGTACGATGGCCTCTAGACTGATCAACTGGAATTGATGGCCTCTCACTGCTCCAAAACACAACTTGTGAAGGGTTTATCCCCTCACGCTTCTCCCGGAATGAAACTCCTGAATCTCCCTCACTCCTAGAGCTGCTCTCCTCCAAGACTGCGTAATCCCTCTGAGTGACTGCGCTGCCTGATGAACTGCGTAACTCCTGAATGCTGGCTCTCCGTTCTCTGCTCTGAAAACTGATGATGAAGCTCCTCACCTGAGTGGGCACTCGAAGTACCCCGACGCTGAGGTTGGGATCTCCGCTCGAAGACACTCGTGTGCTGAACAACACTTGCAGACTTAGCTAAACAGCGTAAGCGTGCTCAGTATCTGTTAGACAGAAATTATGAAGATGAATGATAGAATGAATGAGAAGCTAGGCCCTCACTCCCTTTTATGCTTGAGGCCCCAACGTTCCCTTGGGCCCCATTGCGCTGCACTGTCCTCCTTGCCATGCTGCCCGTACCTGCTCTGCGGTGTCCTGGCCCACGCTGCCACTAAGGGGCAGTATTAGCAAGGGGATGGTTTGATCCCAAGCCAAGAGTACGACAGCGGCAGAGAGGCAGCATACCAGAGCAGCGCAGAGGCAGCTAGGTGCTACGCAGTCCAGCAGAGGCCACGCAAAGGTAGCAGGAGCCACGCAGGGCTAACGCAGGCCTGGTCAAGGCAGCGTAAGCCCTTCCAGAGCAGCGCAAAGGCTAACACAGGCCAGGAAGGCTAACGCATAGGGATGAGGAGCAGTTTTGGGGTTTCTGGTGGGCCAGAAAGGGCTCGAGTTTTGTAAATCCTGTTTGAGGGTGTGAATCAGCCATATTTTCTGTCTCCGAGGATAGAGGTATTGCTTGCCGTATATTTCTCTGTTGGGCCAACCAAGTTTGGTGCCCAGAATTATTGTATTCAGAATCTACTTAATAATAAAACCCTACAGAGCTAGCTGCACCGCTTTTCCCGCATTGGGTTTTTCCAGGGACATTTGTTCTAAAAATTTGTGTGTCACTTTGCATATGAGCGTGCTATCAATAAATGATCTGTATGTGTAGGTTTTTATTTGTATTTACTTCGTTGTTAATTCTGAATATTCAAATTAATAACTTGTGTATATAATCAAGTAGGAGAAGTAAATCGAGAATTAACAGTAGGGTTTCTTAGATTGAGAAATTTTCACAATTTGATCCTCACATCATCATCACTTGGACAAGTCGATCTATTTAGAGAATTTCACACTTGTTCCTTCTTGGCTATTCGAGATATATTTTTTGCATTTTGATGTTTGGAAGTGTTACCGCTCTGTTGACCACACTTTGTCAACGACCTCATAGCAGTACACCCCCATTTTTTCAAATAGGACTTATCATGTTCGAGGCTCGTGTCATCCAGATTTCATCGCCAGTCGACAGTTTTACAAATGATGTAAACCCATTCTGCATGTAATGATGTAAATGATCTAAGTAAGACCGTCAATGTATGTAACAACCTAGGTAAGCCTAGTATGTTGTTGATGATCTCTATCCTAGGAGGTTTTTTGTCTCACTGATTCACGAAAGTGATCGGCAGAGTTTTTCCCTCCAGCCTCACCCCAAAGCTAGGGTGGATTTTATCATCAGCATACTAAGTGAGTTCTAGTGTTCTATCGAGTCCTTGTAAAAGTAGTTTGAACTACTTGGTCTACTAGATCATATTTTGAGTCGCAGAATTGGGTATTTATTTGAGGGTCTATACGAATGGGTATTCCCCCTTCATGTATGTAAATGTATTATCTCATGTAAAAGAGGGTTGGAAAAATAATTACAATCCCCTCTTAGTCAATTAATTAAATTTTCTGGTCAATTAATTAATAAAATCCTAAACCAGAAATTTAATTAATTTAGGGTCCTAAATTAGGATTAAATCTTTAAAGGCAAAATTTGTGGGTCCTTGGAAAATGATTTTGACAGCCCCAGGCCAAGGGAATATTGATAATTTTAAGAAATATTGGACCCTTGAGCCTTGGTGGTTAAGTCAAGGTCAAAATTTTGGAGTAATTAACTCAAAAATAATATTTTTGAGTTAATTAAAATTGAATTAAATGATAAATTCGTTTTTTCCCCAAAATTTTAATTTCAACGCTCCGAATTAAAAGATAATTAAATCTTTTGGATGGTTGAGATTATTTTGACGAGGATCATCCAAACTAGCCGTTAGAGATCTTGTCCTATAAATTTAGAGGTCTTTCTCATTTTTTAATCATCCGATCTCAAGATCGTGCACTTGCTCTTAGAAGCTCTTGTAAACTTTTGAGGAATAAAGCATAAAGACTTTGGGGTTACAAATTTGGATGTTCCTTCTCAGATCTATGTGGTGAATTGTCTCTAAACTCTGCCATTTTGTTTCTTGCATTTTATGGTTGATGGCCTTCATGGATTAATCTGCATACAGGTATCTTGTGCAGTTTTCTGGGTTTATAAAATAACATTCTGATTTTTCTGAGAAGGTCTCATGTTGTTTTCTTAAATCTCTATCGATCTAAGATCCGGATCTAAGTATGCAGGGAAATTTTTCTTAAGATTGAGCGTCTGGGGAAGTCTTCGGTTGGACTAGCCGACTCTCAATAAACATAAATCTGATAAGCTCTTTATTTGTTAAATTCTAGGTCTATCTTACGATATTGTGATTTTGCAGGGTTTCTAAGGCTTGTGCCTCTCACTAAAATTTTAAATCTCTAAAAAATCTGTGCTAAAATGTTTCAAATCTGACCAATAGGGTTTTAAATCTGTAAACTAGTTTGTAAATTTGTAAATTTTTCAAGACTGTAAGGGTTTAACCGTTTCTTGGTGTGTATCTTCAAATCTGACAGGTTTCTTTCAGGTTCTGGGTTTAAATCAGAAATTTTTTTTTAGATCTGAGGTAGATCTAACCTCCAAAGGCTAGATCTGGCCTCAAACTGTTGCTGTGGGCAAGATCTGGACGTTATTGAGCTCAAGGAGTATATTAAAATCTGAATTTTGAAAGGAAAAAGTTTGTTGGGTAAATTTTATGCATACTAGGTGCATTGAAATCATCCTATCCTCTCTACAAAACAAAACGTTGTCACTGCCCAGCTTTCCTTTTGTTCTTCGATCTGCTGCTAGCTCTTTTCTCTGTCCACCATTTCTCCCATCGAGATTTCTGTGTGTTAAACCCTGCTGCCATCCTCCATCACTCATTTTTCTTCACACTCTCACTCCCCTCTGCAGATCCGCCCTCGTCCGGTCTTCATATCGAATTTATTTCTGCCCTCGATTTCGAACTCTCCACGCTGCATCGATTTTCCTCCTTCCAGCATCAAACTTGCAACACGGCAAACGCAAACAAATAAATCCAAGCTCCTCGTCCATCGAATGCCCTGCCTGCGTTCTCATTGCCGTCATTGCTGTTCGAACCCGTCTCCTCTCCACGCGTTCGACCCTGCCCTCACGCATCGACAGCTTCCTCACGTCTTTTCTCTGTCCGTCGACCTACAAAGACACAAACGATAAACCAAAACCAAAGAAACACAAAATCGCGTTAAATTTTTCTTAAGCCGGCATTTTTTATTTTGATCGATTTCATTTTAGGTTTTAATGCGTTGTGGTAGCGTTAAGGTTAGGATTGTAGTTTCGATTTTATTTGTTTGTGTAGGCTTAGTCTTAAACGTAGATTTAAATTTTGATTTTTCTTGGTTTATTTCATTTAGCGTAGTTTTAGGACTTTAGCGTAGTTTTTGTTTAGTTGTAGTTTAATTTTAGATTAGTTTTTATTTTGTTTTTTTTAGATTTCAACTTAGTCGAATTTTAGTTTAGATTTAATTTAATTCGATTTTTAGTGTTTTATTTTACATAATTTAGATTTAGTTTAATTCTTAGCTTTAGTTTTTAGAGCTTTCTTAGATCTTATTTAGTTTTGCTTTAGGATTTTTTTTTTTTTTTAAATCTTATTTTTAGTTTAAATTTTTATTTTAGGATTTAGATTTAAGTTTTAATCAGATTTTAGATTTAGACTTTTTAATTTGTTTTTAAATTAAAAATAAAAATTATAAAAATTTCAAATTTAAAAATTTTCAAAGTCCTATGGTCAAAGAGTTTAATCTTTTATCTAAAGTTCGACTATAGGAAACATAACTGACTCCAGATTAATTGAAACATCATGAATCCGGAAATATTGCAAATCTCGGTATTTTCATCTCGTGATAATATTTCAGGTTTAAGATATTTTAATGTATGGTTGTGGTGTTTTTCAATTTTATATATCATTGTGATCAATCGAGCGGAATAAGCAAATAGCGACCACTACTTGTTATGAGTAATCACATAGCTTTATCTTTCTCACTCCAAAATGGTCTTAAGCATGAAATCTAATCTAGGATCCGTGGAATCTCGTTAATTTTATCAAGTATTTGGTGTTTTAGCTGTGTCACCTAGATTCTTCCTCTTCATTTATAATAGGGTCTACCTCCCTTAGCTTGCAAGGAGACAGCGTAGATAGAGTGATTGGGGATCAGGGTGACAGCCCCCGATCTGAGTCGTTGTCGCGGTGCCTAGACATTCTGTGCGACAACATTTTTTGGCACCGTTGTTTGGTATAGAGTTTTTTCTGTCATTGGTCTTAACGACATTTTATAATCTTGAAATATTCTTTCGCTATTCATTAGCCTATCACAAGGGATCACATTTTCTAGCGTTCTTTCATCTCTTCATCATCTTATCTTTCATCATCTCACTAATCATTTCATCTTTAGCACCTGGACATTTCGGTTGGCTTCTTGTTTGGTTGGCAACTCCACTTATTCATCTTTTTACTCCCAGACAAGAATCCCCCCCTGATATCCATCTGCTATCTCTCGATTATTTCTTCTGTTTTAGAATTAATTTTATGTTCAAGTGGCAACTCCAATTCTTTCATTTCTTACAAGAGTTGCTGCTAACAAGTTCGCTTCTTGAGGACCTTTTGACTATTCTTGAACACGGATCTATTTCTAAAATCCTAAAAATGATATCATGGATGTTTTTACCCCGTGTAATTTTGCTACTATTCAGGGTTATCCCCATGATGTCCCTCAAATGGATAAATTACCTTCTTTTCAAGGAAATGATGAAGTTAGTGTTAAATCTCATTTGTTTGCTTTCATTAACTAGTGGAATAGATTTGCAGTTGCAAATAATAATTTCGAGGATGTAAAGATGAAAACTTTTGTTCTTACTTCTGACGAGGATGTTTCTGAATGGTTTATGGAAAATCCTGATAATTCATTCAATACTTTTGAATCCATTGTAATTTCTTTTAAGGAAAAGTATGGTGATAAAAGGGAAGATAGGCATTTGGTAAGGGAGATCAGTACCATAAAAAAGAAAGAAGATGAAACGACTGAAGAATTTAACAAGAGATTTAATGGTATCCTTAGAGAAATATCTCAAACTCATAAACCTCCTAATGGATCTCTTCTGAATTTTTACATTGATGCTTTTGATTCTGATACTTCATATGAGTTAAGGCGGGCTAAAATTGCAAATTATAAGGCTTGTCAATCTTTAGCTGAGGAGATTGAAAAAGATAAAAGGGCATCTGGGAAGTCTGAAATCCTTGATTTTGATAGAGCTGCAACTAAGTTAAAAGAACCTCTAGAAGGTGATGATGACCTTATGAAAAAGTTAATGCAAAAACTTGAAAGCATGGAGCTTAATCATGCTAAGAAGCTTGAAAGCATGGAGCTTAATCAAGAAAAATTGATCTCTGAACATGCTAAGGAAATAAGTGTCTTACAGGCTAGGTTGGTTCAAATGGAAAGGGCTCAAATGCAGAATTCCCAACCTAGAAATAATAATGCTTTGCAGGAAAGAGGCCTATCTAATGAGCAGAGACCTCCCAATCCACTTGAATCTACTAATCTAGTTGATGAAGCTCCTCCTTGTTGTAGAGTTTGTGATGATCTTCATGAAGAGGTTACTTGCCATGTTGTCAAAAGAATCATAGCTAGTAGAATGGCAAGGTCAAGCCATCAAATTAATATTGTTGGTAAGGACTATCATATGCATATAGAAGATCATAAAAGTCATGTTAAGGAACCAGCTCAGATGATTAAGGATGTGCAACCCAATCATACGCAAATGATGCAAAACATGGAAGCTAACCAAATCAATCTTCAAAATAAGATAACTTCCATGGAAGCAAGTCATGCGCAGGAAATAAATGTCATGGAAAATAGGTTAAAGATAATGCAAGTTAATCATTCTAATCAGATGTACACTATACAGAATCATATGATTGCAATGGAAGCGAGACACACCCAGGAAATGGCTGCCATGAAGGAAAATCACTTGTTGGAAATAAAAAATATGGAGGCAAATCAGACGAAATTAATCGTAAGGCATGCCAGGGAGATGAGTTCCATACAGAAGAAATTGGAAAAAATGGAAGAATTACAAAAGTTTCAGCCGAAATTTGATTATGAAGATTCATCAACAGATCATAAGACTTCTTGTCTGCTAAAGCCATTCCCATCTCATCACACAGAGGATTTAACTATGGTTTCAAAGGATGTTGAGAAATACCAAGCTTATGTGTCGCCATTGACAGAGTATATCCAGAATAATAATGGTCATTCTCCAGGTTCTTCAGATATTTTGTACAAACATCTTCAAGATGAGGACAAGAAATCTACAGTGGTCTCATTGCTGACATCACAACCCACTCAGAAGAAGAGAAAAAAGAAGCGAAAAAGAAGTAAGTGGTTTGATTCATCTGATGGTCGAGAGAAGCTTGACATTCAGATAAGACAGAGTCCTACATTATGCAAGATTGGACATGGTACATCTGAAAAGCAGCCCACAAACTTGCCTGAAAGCAGGCAAATGCTCAGCATACACTATATTGAGCACATCTGATGCCACAGGGCATCCTCTGTATTGTATATCTAACCTTACACCTTGTTATTTCAGCATTTCATTTTGCAGTTAGAGTAGATTTACTTTTCATGTTAAGTAGAATAATAAATAAAAGAAGAGCTTCTATTTTTCATGAGCTTAATGTTATATAATGATATTTGGATGGACGCTACTTATGTAATATTGTGTGTTGCTTGGATGCAGATTCTGGATTCTCACATTCCTTCGATGAAGCAACGTGTCCCCAAGTAGAGCCAGATGTTGACCACACTTTGTCAACGACCCCATAGCAGTACACCCCCATTTTTTCAAATGGGAATTATCATGTTCGAGGCTCGTGTCATCCAGATTTTATCGCTAGTTGACAGTTTTACAAATGATGTAAACCCATTCTGCACGTAATGATGTAAATGATCTAAGTAAGACCGTCAATGTATGTAACAACCTAGGTAAGCTTAGTATGTTGTTGATGATCTCTATCCTAGGAGGTTTTTTGTCTTACTGATTCACGAAAGTGATCGGCAGAGTTTTTCCTTCCAGCCTCACCCCAAAGCTAGGGTGGATTTTGTCATCAACATACTAAGTGAGTCCTAGTGTTTCTATCGAGTCCTTGTAAAAGTAGTTTGAGCTACTTGGTCTACTAGATCATATTTTGAATCGCAGAACTGGGTATTTATTTGAGGGTCTATACGAATGGGTTTTCCCCCTTCATGTATGTAAATGTATTATCTCATGTAAAAGAGGGTTGGAAAAATAATTATAATCCCCTCTCAGTCAATTAATTAAATTTTCTGGTCAATTAATCTAAAAAATCTTAAACCAGAAATTTAATTAATTTAGGGTCCTAAGTTAGGATTAAATCTTTAAAGGCAAAATTTGTGAGTCCTTGGAAAATGATTTTGAAATCCCCAGGCCAAGGGAATATTGAGAATTTTAAGAAATTTTGGACCCTTGGGCCTTGGTGGTTAAGTCAAAGTCAAAGTTTTGGGGTAATTAACTCAAAAATAATATTTTTGAGTTAATTAAATTTGAATTAAATGATAAATTCGTTTTTTCCCCAAAATTTTAATTTCAACGCTCCGGATTAAAAGATAATTAAATCTTTTAGACGGTTGAGATTATTTTGACGAGGATCATCCAAACTAGCCGTTAGAGATCTTGTCCTATAAATTTAGAGGTCTTTCTCATTTTTGAATCATCCGATCTCAAGATCGTGCACTTGCTCTTAGAAGCTCTTGTAAACTTTTGAGGAATAAAGCATAAAGACTTTGGGGTTACAAATTTGGATGTTCCTTCTCAGATCTATGTGGTGAATTGTCTCTAAACTCTGCCATTTTGTTGCTTGCATTTTATGGTTGATGGCCTTCATGGATTAATCTACATACAGGTATCTTGTGCAGTTTTCTGGGTTTATAAAATAACATTCTGATTTTTCTGAGAAGGTCTCATGTTGTTTTCTTAAATCTCTATCGATCTAAGATCTGAATCTAAGTATGCAGGGAAATTTTGCTTAAGATTGAGCGTCTGGGGAAGTCTTCGGTTGGACCAGCCGACTCTCAATAAACATAAATCTGATAAGCTCTTTATTTGTTAAATTCCAGGTCTATCTTACAATATTTGTGATTTTGCAGGGTTTCTAAGGCTTGTGCCTCTCACTAAAATTTTAAATCTCTAAAAAATATGTGCTAAAATGTTTCAAATCTGACCAAGAGGGTTTTAAATCTGTAAACTAGTTTGTAAATTTGTAAATTTTTCAAGACTGTAAGGGTTTAACCGTTTCTTGGTGTGTATCTTCAAATCTAACAGGTTTCTTGCAGGTTTTGGGTTTAAATCAGAAATTTTTTTTTTAGATCTGAGGTAGATCTAGCCTCCAAAGGCTAAATCTGGCCTCAAACTGCTGCTGTGGGCAAGATCTGGACGTTATTGAGCTCAAGGAGTATATGAAAATCTGAATTTTGAAAGGAAAAGGTTTGCTGGGTAAATTTTATGCGTACTGGGTGCATTGAAATCATCCTATCCTCTCTACAAAACAAAACGTTGTCACTGCCCAGCCTTCCTTTTGCTCTTCGATCTACTGCTAGCTCTTTTCTCTGTCCACCATTTCTCCCATCGAGATTTCTGTGTGTTAAACCCTGTTGCCATCCTCCATCACTCATTTTTCTTCACACTCTCACTCCCCTCTGCAAATCCGCCCTCGTCCGGTCTTCATATTGAATTTATTTCTGCCCTCGATTTCAAACTCTCCACGCTGCATCGATTTTCCTCCTTCCGGCGTCAAATCTGCAACACGGCAAACGCAAACAAATAAATCCAAGCTCCTCGTCCATAGAATGCCCTGCCTGCGTTCTCATAGCCGTCATTGCTGTTCGAACCCGTCTCCTCTCCACGCGTTCTACCCTGCCCTCACGCATCGACAGCTTCCTCACGTCTTTTCTCTGTCCGTCGACCTGCAAAGACACAAACAATAAACCAAAACCAAAGAAACACAAAATCGCGTTAAATTTTTCTTAAGCTGGCATTTTTTATTTTGATCGATTTCATTTTAGGTTTTAATGTGTTGTGGTAGCGTTAAGATTGTAGTTTCGATTCTATTTGTTTGTGTAGGCTTTAGTCTTAAGCGTAGATTTAAATTTTGATTTTTCTTGTTTTATTTCATTTAGTGTAGGTTTAGGACCTTAGCTTAGTTTTTGTTTAGTTGTAGTTTTAATAGAATTCGTTTTTGAGGATTTTAAATGTTAAAATTTGTTAGCTTTAGTTTAGATTTAATTTAATTCGATTTTAGTGTGTTTTATTTTACATGTAATTTAGATTTAGTTTAATTCTTAGCTTTAGTTTTTAGAGCTTTCTTAGATCTTATTTAGTTTTGCTTTAGGATTTTTTTTTTTAATCTTATTTTTAGTTTAAATTTTTATTTTAGGATTTAGATTTAAGTTTTAACTTAGATTTTAGATTTAGACTTTTAATTTGCTTTAAAATTTAAAAAAAAATAAAAAAAAATTATAAAAATTTCGAAATTCTAAAAAAATTTCAAAGTCCTATGGTCAAAGTGAGCTTAATCTTTTTATCTAAAGTTCTGACTATAGAAACATAATCTAGATCGAGATTAATTGAAACATCATGAATCTGGAAATATTGCAAATCTCGGGCATTTTCATCTTGTGATAATATTTCTGTGGGTTTAAGATATTTTAATGCATGGTTGTGGTGTTTTTCAATTATATATCATTGTGATCAATCGTGTTTTAATAAGCAGCAGTTAATCGTCACTTACTTGTTTATAATCACATAGCGGGATCTTGTTTGACTCCATAAGGCACTGGTCTTAAGCATGAAATCTAATCTAGATCTATGGAATCTCGTTAATTTTATCAAGTAGTTGGTGTTTTAGCTGTGTCTCCTGGATTCTTCCTCTTCATTTCTAATAGGGTCTACCTCCCTTAGCTTGCAAGGAGACAGTTTAAAGAGAGAGATTGGGGATAAAGGTGACAGCCCCCAATCTGAGCCGTTGTCGCGGTGCCTGGACAATCTGTGCGACAACACGCTCAAACTAGCAGTGGTCTTAGGAGGGGTTCCTATAGAGAAACTACTAGATCAAGTGGCAACAATGGAGCGATAGCCCACTATCACCTCAGCTAAAGCTCCCTACTCTTTATGGACTTTTGCCAATGGGAGGAGTCTCAGTATTAGGGAAATCATTAGGAGAAATATAACAATGGTGTAAAGGTAGTGATTCCAAGAGCCTATTCAAATGAAATACTCTAATGATAGGGATTGCTTGCTTTAGAAGCAAGATGAATGGCTCTCCAAGAAGGGCTAGAAGGAGACCTAGACCTAGGGTTGAGGAGTATCTCTTGGTAAGAAGTTCCCTAGACCAAATAATCCTAGAAGGATAGGGTTTCTAAGCAATCCTTGTGAAATTGGAGTGATAAGGTTGTGGGATCACAAAGAAGCCCTAGTGGACCCAAACGAGGTCAAGGATTTGGGGTGAAACTTCAAACAAATGGATTTGACCAAGTGAGAGGGAGAAAAGGATCAAAGAGATAGGGTTTGACTTAGATTTTCAATGTAATGATCCTTAATGAAGCCACTAACCAAAGGAAACCTAAGGTGAAATGGTTCTTGAGCTAGGGCTTGGGATAACTTGAGATTCCACCGTCGGAATGGCTTGAAAATTGGAGGACCTCTCAAAGACACACCAACGCAGCTCTTAACCAAGTTGCATCACTTTTGGATGGCTACAATTTATTTCGTGTGATTCCCTAGGAGACACTAGGTTTAGGGATTATAAAAGAGAGAAAGGGTGGTGAAAATAAATTATTCGCTAAGATGATCACCGAGGACTAGACCAAACCAATGCCCAGTTTATTGGGAGAATGGATTCAAGGATGAGATTGATTTTGGTGTTTTTGCTCTATCAAGGAGCCTAATTGCAGCTTTGCATGCCCTAGTGAAGTAGCTACCCAACTACAACAAGGATTTATACTTTGATTTGACAAAATAATGGAGTCTCAAGGTTTAAACCTTCAATGATTACCCCTAGGAACATTCACTTTTCATGCCCAATGAATAACACATGCAATAGATCAAGACTACTAGGTTATTCAAGATTTTTGCATAAATTTAGAGCACAAGCAACATCATGATGTAGTATTCCATACATTAGACATAAATTGAAAATTTCACATGAAAGAGAAACTTACGTTGCACAAAAAGTATATTCATCCATTACATTTGCAAGAGGGAAGCTCCAAAATAGAATAGCATCAATCCAAACATCAAAATGCATCCAATAATCTCCAATTCGTCCTCCAGGAGCTAATGCGAAAATCTCAAGAAGATATACTAATCCAAATCCAAATGATGATCAAATGAAATGATTATCACATCAATACATATCCTCCCTAGGGGTTCGAATTTCCTAATAAGGCCTAATAATGCCCTAATTAATAAAATAATGTGCCATAATAGCATTCCTTGGTGACAAGCCCACCAAGATAGTTCCATCATACAAAAATAAGCCTCCCAAGAGGGAAAAAAAAGAGATACAATAGGTTGAAGGGCCATTGAGGAGGCCTAGTGGAGTCCAATGTGTGCCAAGATGAATGAATGAGCTCCAAACATAGTGATAAAGGGGGTGATCCCTTGATATCAAAGCAAATGACTTGTGGTGCCCCGAAGTGGCTATTGGGGCACAAAACATCCTCATGGGTCTCCAACTGGATCGAAGAAGTCGGTATCCCATCTATAAGGGCTAGAAGAACGATGTGATCCCTCCCATTGTCTCCTATGGCGAGACATATCCTCATCTGGGCCCTGGATCAGCTGCCAAGTGAGTGGTGCAAGAGTGAAGCAAGCTGGGCAAGGTGGTCGAGGCGCATCATCATCATCCAATATGTGGAACACGAGCAAGCAATAAGTGGAACTGAAAGATCCCATGAAGTGGAAATATGCTTTATGCTATGGTGGAGACTCGTGGCTCTCAACGTGCACCCTACAAATGCCAATATGACCCTCTAGAGGGCTTGGACCCCAAATAGGGAGACCAAACCCAAGACGAAGACCCACCTGCAATTCGGTATAAGATCCAATGTGTCCCCTCACCTTCTAGTACAACCAAACATTAGTGAAATTGAGTAAATGAGCTTACACATCATGGAACCAAGTGGACACTTCACGGTGGCATGCCCTTCCATAGTTGGCTTTAGAACATACAAGTGTCTCTACGTTCAAGAAGAAAGTTAACCAAGGAACCTATTGGGTGGTTTTAGCCCCTAAGAGGGTGACATATCTATGGTACATCCATCAAATGGCATGTGTCTTGTGATATAATGGTGGAACGGAGTGGGGCATCAGGGGAAGAATCCAATCCACATGCCACAGTACAAGGGTAGCTATAATAAGGGAAGCCCACATTTGGGTATATGAATGTAGGAGGGAGCAATTGTGGTACATGAGATGCCCTGACTTTTGTTTTTCCACCCTTCTTCATATGCCTTTTGTCTTTAATTGATTTTTCTTTTATAACTGCTCAAGTCTCCAGGGGATGAGAGCATGGTTTGTAAGATATAGCAGTGGATACCCCTTTAAGGTGGGGTAGTTCATCACCCCCTAGGGTTTGGGACAATCATGGTTTCCTTAATGATGAAAGGGGTCGATATGAGGGACCCTAGGAACCAGGGTGATGGCCATAATGATAGGGGTAGATCTCATTTTTGGATTTTTCCCATGAGCTAAATTTGTATGTCTCGGCCATCTTTTGCATTTTATGGTACATTTTATGTTCAAAGTTTGCCAAATTATGCTTTTTCTTTTCTTTTTAGTTGCATCAACCTCTGAGGCATCGTTCCAGGCCTGACCCAAGTTGTGGACAAGGGGAGGGGGAGGCTAACTCCTTGTGGACCCAATGGACAAATGTGGACCTGGATGGGGAATATGGTGAATGGGATTATAATGAGCAAAGGGGGGGTGATGTATATGGTGTCCAGAAACGGGACCACGCAACCAAAATCAAGGTTTCCCATGTAGTGCCACCCCTAAAGCTAGGAGCCCATAAAGGAGATTCCACGGGACTAGGATACAAGGCTAATCATCAAATTGGGAGACAAGAGTACAAACAAAGCCCACTTTTTCCGCCGAATCCCCCTACTAATCCATGCCCAAAAGTGTCCATGATAAGTAAACAAAAATACCCAACTACACAATAAAAAGCCATGCCTTCAGGGTTGGAAGGACCAACTTCAAACATACGATCATAACAGATGGGCGATGGAGCATATGACTAGCTTAGGTGGCGAAGATGGTCGCACATGGAGCTATCTAGTGGTTGCAAGGGGCTGTTGGTTGTCGGATAGGACCATCTAGGAGAAAAAATTACTTCTATGGATACTACCCACGTGTGGTGGTTAACAGGAAGGTAATTCAATTTTGTTTTTGGAGCTACTTCTTGGGATAATGGATGGATATACTACATGTTGTCTTGTAAGTGCTTAATGTTGATGAAATTTTCTCTTGAAATTGTTTAATGTATGGAATTGTTGCTTCTAGAATATGCTCAATTGTGCTCTATTTGTTGAAAAATAATTTTTGAAAGGCTTTCTTGTTGAATATTGCATATGCTATTCATTGTATGACATGTAATGAATGTTCCTAGGGGAGGAATTCTTTAAACCCTCCATCAAACTCCATTTTCCTTAAAAGTAGATAAATACTAGAAATTGGTACATAGGGCATCAAATTTTAGCCTCCTTGGAAACGATTTAGCTCATCTTGAGCCTCCTAGGCTCCATATGCCCAAAGGACAAGGCACTAATCCAATTCCTTGGTGGTCAACATTACTTTTCCTCCATACTTCTCTTAAAATTTTGGTCCTCTTAAGGCAAGTTGTCTAACTAGGGCTTAGAGCGAATTCCTTGGGATAGGTGTTGTGGGAGATTAAGAGCCTAAACATCAAGGCTACGGTCTTGGCTACTTGACCTCCACGTTTGGTGGGCATCCACTTAGATTTTGTCCATAAAATATCTTGCCATAGGTGTTGCCCTAAGGAAAACCTAGCTATTCCTCCTCAACTGGGGGACTTCTTTGAAGGTTGTATAAGCTTAGTACTTGTTGAATTACATCATAAGAAGCTTTTCTGCCTTATATCCTTGATCTCAAGAGTACCTAGAACCATGCAAATTCATGAAACCCTAGATCTCATGCTCCTTATTCCTACGTCTCTTAAGAAAGTGAATTGTTTCTTCAAGCCTTGTACCATATAATTGAGCTTTCTTTGGGAGATTCTAGCACATCACCTAATACCTTATTCCTAAAATATCTTTCATAGGTGACTATTTCCTACCAGAACTCCTCCCATCAGTGAAAGCCCATGAAAAGAAGGGGACCTTGGTTGTGGTGACAGTGGGCCATTGTCCCCATTGTTAGCACCTAGTCTAGCTCCTTGTCTTGTAGGGTTCCCCTCTCCAAGGCCTGCTAGATTTTGTGGTAACAAAACCCTAATTCTACAACAAATACGAGATGGAAGAATTTACTCACAATAAATGTGCACAAAAGCACCATAGGATCACTATTCATCATCCAAGAAAAAGAACCATCCTAACAGCATTGTCCCTAAGATAATTTGCTCATTTAATGCTCCATAGCTACAAAGAGAAAAGATACAAGCTAGTGTGCACTCTCTCAAGTGCGGTGTGACAATGATCCAAGGCTCAATCAACTTCCCTCTACTTTATATGAGGGAAACCAAGTCAATTTAGTCCAAAAATAGACTGAAAGCCCTAAAAATAATATAAAATGGGATTACAAGTTAGGTAAATCATTTGCCAACCCCAAATATAGTTATCTTAATGATAAAACATAAAAACAAGCCTCAACTATCCCACATGTGTGAGCTGAAATTGTCTCCAAGGGTGACGTCATCCTCTAAAAGTGTATATCTCACAAGGGTATCCTCTCACCCGAGATCAAAAGTGTTTGATGGTGGGAGTACTTTAACAATTATTAATTCACATCCAGGACTGTCAACCCATTTTCTATTCATGCGAGAAAATGTAGACCCCAATCCTACAGTCCTGCATAATTCGATTGAAGTAAGAAATCATTTCGACATGGAATGTGATGGCTGTTAGGTGATGTCAAATTCTCATCTCTGTAATGGAAACAATAGACAGACCATTGATCGTATTGTTCCCAAATCTAAGGTTTGTGGTCCAAATTTTATGTTTGATACCAATCCTAGAATACATGTCAATCCCAATGATTATATTGGCTCATCTCAGTTGTATGTGAGTCCTCGGCAACGTCTTCCTTTGGCATCTCTCCTTGTCACATCTCGGGGGATCACACTCTGTTTATGGTATTGTACCTCCATCCAAATAGATGTGGGATATATTTCTCCCAACATCCTAGTTTTAAAGTTCAAAAAGTACAACAATGAGTGTGCATTACAGAACAGCAGAAGATGTGCCATCAAACCAGCTTGCATTTGATCTTTCCAGCACTAGAAAACATCCACGGCTGATAGAATTTCCCATTTGGCAAGAAGTTAACATCTGTTCATTATTACAAGTGGATACCCTAAATGTATGACTTCTTTCATTTCAAAACCAGAATGAAAAAATGGTCCAGCATGTTTAGGGAAAATTGCAGAGTTGCAGAGTCATTATTGCAACCCTGTGCAATTTAGGATAGATAACACCTACAGCATAATTTTTCATATTTAGATGCACTGTGAGATAATTAGATTAATACGTACCTATTTTCAGGCCTACTTTCAACCCAGCACTCGGGAGGTTTCCAGCAGACACCCCTTCAAATTTTGATGTAGCCCTTTTTTTTCTGGATGACAAAGCACAGATGAAAAGGGTGATGTACCTTGGAAATGATCAGGTGGCTTCATTGGTTGGCAGAGTTCACCTGATAGCTTCATATTGGACATTCTATGGTAGGATAGGAGCAGAATAAGTCCACTTTGAAACTAAAGTAGCAGTTTTGTTCTTTTTGTTTGATGTGGAGCGAACATGTAAAGTGATGAGATTATGATGTTCTCAAGCACTCCCAAGAAGAGCACATGAGCACATGTCCTGCAGTTGGATCCAGCAATTTACCTCTCCTTTTAACAGGGGTACCCATAGTAAAATTCTTGGTGAGCAGAGCAATTTGTGACATGATATAGTCCTTGTTTATGGGCTGGTTGCATACTCATTTTTGGGTACTTATCTTGTGTACAGATTTAAAGGGTAACACAGGCCAAGTATTTGGGAATAGAAAAGAAATTATTGATTCAAAAGTAACCCATTTTGCTTTTGGTTTGTTTGATGAGGGTTTTGATGTTGATAGTAGAAGACAAATTAGCCTCACAATGAACCCCTTAAGTAGCCTCAATAAGTGATAGGTATAACTTGGAAAAGTGCATCAGATGTTATAGGAAAGTTACCAAAAGTCGGCAAAACTTCTACAAAGAATCCCCATGATCCCTCTTCATATTTCTCTTGATGCTTTTAATATTACCTGCTCCCTCTGTTTCATCTGTCCCATTGTCATCCTAATTGCCAAAGTTTGTGTTATACACAAAATAAACTAATGTTTTTATTGTCAGTATTCAACAAAAGGTGTCTTGGCATGTAGGCTACAAATAATTCTGGATGGTCAAATTTCCATTCTATGCTTCATTGGATGTTTGTGATCAATTGGCTTCTAGTTTCAGTTGCATGAGATCATCTAGTTAGCATTAGTTTTTGAAATTAGAAGTATCATTCCATTTTGGAGAAACTGCAAAAACAAAAGCTTCAGGGTTTGGAAAAACAATTATCAGAATTAACAAGTCGGTAAAGTAAATATCTTATTGTAGGGAAGCTAATTGAAAGGTCTCTGCATTAATTCTGAGAAAATTACAGGTTTCTAGATATCTTGTTCCCTGTTTAAAAGAATTAGCAACAAAGTTTAGTTTTTGAAACACTAGACTGCCTATTTGAATAGGCATTTGTTTTACCCATATGCCAGTATGTAATGGTGTTGATCTCCATGCAGGTTTTGTGCCTAGATGAATGCACTGCAAATGTAGACCCACAAACTACGTCATTACTGAAGGAGACTGTGGCCTCAGAATGTAAAGGCATAACTGTAATAACAATAGCACACCGTATTAGTACCATTTCTAATATGGACCGTGTGCTCATCTTTGACCAAGGGACTATTGTAAGCATGGAATTATCCTATCTTTTTGTCATAAATTTCTAGGCTATAGAAAGAGAGTACATAGTAAATAGTTCAAGAGTAAAACTACTCAAAATTTGGACACTGATCAAATTAGAGGGTTACTTCAAAATGCTTAAATTCATTTCAGGGAGAATGATTTTCCATTGCAATTCAATTACAATGTGGAATGATGACTTAAATATTCCCCTTCTTGGAAATGTTTGTATTCTTATATTTACAAACAAGATCTAAATTACTGTTTGAGCAAGTCATGTCTAAATAATGTCTCAGTTTTATTTTGTTTCTGTAGCACACTCCAATTATTCCCATAAACCTCCCAGCTTTACAAGGATGTACTTGATCTCATTCAAGGGATTATTTGAGTCTTGATACTTGCACATACAAATACTGCACTCTTGAAACAAGAAGATTAATTGGTCATGTTGCCACAAAATCTACCAGGCCCGGTGCAAAGTCTCACCAAGCGAGGGGCCAGACCTTATGGAGACAATGAGGAAGGGTTTCCACTGTCACCTCAACAACCTTTCTCCAGATCTTTAGTGGGATTTTTACTAGTGTTGAAAAAATTGGCATCAGCAAAAAATCAGTGAGGGTCCTGTTACCCACCACTTCGTGGGTGATATCCCTAGGAGAAATTTTTTCTCCATGATGGTCCTCAGTGTTGATTTTTTTGTAGCATTGGAAAGTGTTCCAAGTCTCATATTTTGTGAGGAGGCTTGGACATCAGTATTTCAAAGAACCCAGAAACCGTTTGTGGAAGTTCCACTCGGTTCATGTTTTATTAAAATAATTAATTATTTTAATGTGGTCCCTAAATCTAAACTTAGGGAAATTAAATAATTAAAGGGTATTAATAAAACAGAGTGAAAATCCTCTAGAGAACGAAGATCAAGTCATGTTTTAATCTTAGCCATTGATTAGAGATCTAATCTGGGATGTTGATTCGTCAACGAGAGGATTATAAGAGAAGGCTTGAGGGTCATTTGAAACGCAAGCTGGACACACACTCAGTACCCGAAGGAAATTGATTCTAAAGGAATAGAATTCAATTTCAGAGGGAGAGTTGCAGAGGTAGAAGAAAGAAGGGGAAGTTAGCAAAGGCAGAGAAAGGCAAGAGGAGGACGCAGAGGACATCGCTGAGCAGCAGCACTGAGTCCCCACGCAGAGTGACGCAGTCCAGCATAGGGATTGCGTAGAAGGTCACGCAGAGTGAGGAAGAGGGAGCTAGGGTGTCTTTTGGGTGTTAGAAATTCTCCCAGAGGATTCGGGGAATTTATCTCAGGTGTATTCTAGAAGTCTACTCGTCTAATTCTTGTAAAATATTTTCCTTGGTGAAGAATAATACAAACCCTCATCTGCTACACCGGTTTTCCCGCATTGGGTTTTTCCGAGGACAATTTTCCAAAAATAATTGTGTTCATGTGATTGTTTCTATTGCGTTATATGTGTTCTGTTCTATTTTTTGCTTGTGCTTAAGTTAATACTGCAGTTGTATTTATTTCAGAATTTACTGGAAAAAGATCTGTAAATAACTTATCATAAATAAGTAGGCGAAATAAATCTATCATTGCAGTAGTGTTTCAGTTTGAAAATTTCACATGGCGTCAGAGCAAAAGACAAGTAACAGAAGAGGAGGTTCTACAATGGAACGGATGTCTGACAGTGATGCAGCATCAACTCGGAAGGGTTCACGCAGTCCTGCACAACGCATGGAGGAACAGAGGGATCATGACGTTTCAGTTCTGGCATCCAGACTAGAAGAGGAATTTGCTTGTGTGTCAAGCATGGCCTCTCCAGACATCTGATATATTGACAATGGAGCGTCTTTTCACATGACGGGAGTTCAAGAATGCTTCTCAATCTACCAGGAGGAGCAGATGAATTTTCAAATCACTATGGGAAACGAGGCAAAATGTACCCCTGTTGGAAGAGGCACCATAATATTTCAAACAAAAGTTGGCAACAAGCTTTGGGCCACCAATGTACTGCATGTACCAGGATTAGGGATGAATTTGCTCTCAGTGTCTCAGCTTCAGAACAAGGGTTACGATGTATACTTTATTGGCAACAAAGTTTATGTCAAACACTCAAGTTGGAAAAAGAAGGCACAAATTGGAGTCAGGAGCCATAAACTGTACAAGTTACAACTCGAGTCTCCAATGGTACTGATAGGCAGTACTGATGAAAGAGATTTGAATGAATTATGGCATAGAAGAATGGGGCATCTACATCATGGAGCCTTGAGAATTCTCAAGAAGCCTATCACGGGAGCTCCAAAACTTAGCACCAAGCGAGACGATGCCTACAGAGGGTGCATATTAGGGAAGTATACCAAGGCAGCATATCCGAAAAGCAACAATAGGGCCAAGAGTGTGTTGGGATTGATACACTCAGACATCTGCGGACCAATGTCCACAAATGCTCTCAGTGGTTCAAAGTATTTTGTCACCTTTATCGATGACCATTCCAGAAAGACATGGATCTACTTTCTGAATATGAAAGACAAGGTCTTTGAGCGATTCAAAGAGTTTAAGGCTCTAGTGGAGAATATAACAGGAAAGTGGATCAAGACATTGCGATCAAACAATGGTGGAGAGTACATTGAAAAGGACTTCACAAGGTTCTGCACAAAGGAAGGCATCAAGAGAGAATGGACTGCTCCATATAATCTAGAGCAAAATGGGGTCACAGAGAGGAAGAACATGACTATTGTGGAAGTTGCGAGGGCAATGTTGTATGATCAAGACATGCCCAAATTTTTGTGGGTTGAAGCTTGTAATACAATCGTGTATGTACAGAACAGGGTTCCTCATAACGCATTGGGTAAGGTTACTCCTAAGAATGTGTTCACCGGCAGCAAACCTGAAGTGAGCCACTTTAGGATATTTGGCAGTATAGCGTATTGCCATGTACCCGATGGGAAGAGGAAGAAGTTCAATCATACTGCTGAAAAAGGGTACCTTGTGGGATATAGCGATAATGTGAAGGCTTACTGCATCTATATTCCTGAGAGTAGGAAGATAGTTGTAACACGGGATGTGAAGTTCATGGAGGAGAGAGCCTTCAAGAAGTCCCGAGAAATGTCTTCAGCTACGTAGTTTGAGGAGGATCCGTTGGTCCAGCCACAGCGACCTAGGGATGATGGCTCTAGTGCCTCTCCAAGGCACAAGGATCCTAAGAAAAGCTTTTCCGAGGAAGTGCAAGAAGGAGAGCAGGTGAATCCACCCACCACTAGTGGAAGGACGAGCAGAGAACTACAACAGACTCTGAGGGATGCAGAGGAGTTTGTTGCAGCTCCTAGAAATGAGAAGAGGGAACACAGACAGACACACAGGTACCAGGCATTGGTAGCACAGGTTGGGGAACCCTCTAGTTTTCAGGAGGCAGCTTAGCATCAGGTGTGGGTAGATGTTATGATGGAAGAGTACAACTCCATCATGACAAATGATGTCTAGGAAGTAGTTCCTAGACCTCCGAACAGGTCGGTTGTAGGTTCGAGATGGATCTACAAGATTAAATAAGATGCAAATGGCAGTAGAGAGAAATTCAAATCCAGGTTTGTGGCTAAGGGGTACGCACAGAAGGAAGGGATCGACTATGAAGAAACCTTCTCCCGGTATACTTCAATCAGATCCGTCATCTCCCTTGCAGTGCAGATGGGATGGGAAATTCACCAGCTGGATGTTAAGACTGTGTTCTTGAATGGGGTGATAGAATAGGAAGTGTACATAGAACTTTTGATTTTTGTAGCATCCGGAAGTGTTCCAGGTCTCAAACTTTGCAGGGAGGCTTGGACGTCAGCATTCCAAAGAACCCAGAAACAGTTTGTGGAAATTCCACTTGGTTCATGACTTATTAAAATAATCAATTATTTTAATGAAGACCCTAAGTCTAAACTTAGGGAAATGAAATAATTAAAGGGTATTAATAAATTAGAGAGTGAATCTTCTAGAAAAACATGGATCAAGTCAAGTTTTAATCTTAGCCATTGATTAATCTTTTAATCTGGGTCGTTGGTTCTCCAACAGGAAGATTATAAAAGAAGCCTTGAGGGTCATTCGGAAAACAAGACGGGCATACACTCAGTACCTGAAGGAGATCGATTCTGAAGTAAGAGAATTCGATTTCAGTGGGAGATTTGCAGGGCTAGGAGTTTGCAGAAGAAGAAGGAGGAGAGAGTCAGCAGTGCTCGAGATCAGGGACGGAGGGCAGCAGTGGACCACTGGAGGCAGCTTGAGGCTGCAGCGTAGAGAACCCACACAGAATTACGCAGTCCAGCACTGGGACTGCGCAGTGAATTACGCAGACAGACACAGGAGCCAGTAGGAGCTGATCAAGGTGTCAGAGAATTTTCCGAGGGAGCCTGAAATTCAGTCTCAGGTGTTTCAGAATTTATCTACCATTATATTTCCCTGTAAAGATATCATTTGTTGAAGAATTAATAAAACCCTCGTTTGTTGCACCGGTTTTCCTGCATTGGGTTTTTTCGAGACATGTCCAAAATTAACTGTGTACATGTGATTGTTTCAACTTTCTTGTGCTTATGTTCCCTATTGTTTATTTCTCTGCATATATATTTGTGAATGTTGCAGTAGTATTTATTTCGATATTTACCAGAAGATTTATGAATAATGACTTGTAGAAATAATAAGTAGGAAAGATAAATCTATCACTGCAACTGTATAGTTTTAAGTTTGAAAATTTCACATGGTATCAGAGCTAGAGATGAATAACAAGAAGGGGGAATCAATTGTTGCAGCAACAACGCAGAAGGGTTCATGCAGTTCTCCAGGAAGGGGAAGAAGCATGACAGAATAGATGGATCATGATGTCTCTGTATTGGCATCCAAACTTGAGGAAGATTTTGCTTGCGTATTGAGCACTGCTTCTTCTAATGTCTGGTATATTGACAGTGGAGCCTCTGCTCACATGACTGGAGTACGGGACTGTTTTTCTGACTACTAAGAAGAGCAAACGAATTTCAAAATAACCATGGGTAATAAATCAAAATGCACTCCAGTTGGGAGAGGTACTGTAGTTTTTCAGACCAAGGCGGGAAATAGAATCTAGGCCACTAATGTGCTGCATGTGCTGGATTTGGGGAAACCTTTGTCCAAAGTGTCTTGGGCAAAGCGGACCTTCCCGATTGGGACAACTTGTGGGCAATCTTACATCAAGAAGAACTCTGCAGATTCACCAAGAAGCAGTACAGAACAGGATCCAGTAAGGTGAAGAAGGAAGATGAAGATGATGCAGCCTTGGCATCAAAGAGGCAGCAAGGGAAGAAGAAGTGTGATCTATCCAAGATCAAGTGTTTCTAGTGCGGCGAACTAGGACATTTCGCCAGCAATTGTCCACAGAAGAAGAAGGACAAGGAAGCTTCTACTTCCAAGGCTATTGTGGCGGACAATGGGTCAGAAGACGATGCAGCCATTAGTGCTCATGAACCACGAAAGTGGGGCGACATGGATCTGTAGAGAAGCTACGGAGTGGGGTCGGGATCCTTGAGCAGCTCATCTCTTGGATCACATCCAAGCTATGGGAGCCTTAAGACAGTAGCGGGACAACTAGAGCAGTTGGTGCAGAGAATCACAAATGAAGCAGAGGCGGATCTAAAGGTTGAAGGGAGCAACGCAATGCAGATGCAGCAGCAGCATAGCAGTAGCAACGTAGGGGCAAATGTGACTTTAGCAGCGCAGAGCAGAGTTGCTTACGTAGAGCAGAGCTACAACAACGTGGAAGCTTCAGGAGGATAGCACAGCGCAGCAACAGCGTGAGAGATTTCAGCACAAGGGGCTGATGTGACTTCAGCAATGCAGAGGGAGTCTGCTTACGCAATGCAGAGTTGTAGTTGTGCATCATCCTCTAGATGATAGCATAGATCAGCAGCTGATGGAGCTTCAGTGATGAGGATGCAGCCCAACTGACTTGTCTGTCAAAGATTGGGCAGGACCTTCAGTTGTTTCTCTCAGCAACTGAAGTTGCAGTGCAGCAGATGGCAGCACGGTGCAGCAGATGAGGGAGCTGCACTACAGATGTGACAGTGGCGGTGGCAACAGAACAGAATGGCAGCAACAGCACAGTGATGAAGGGCAGTAGATCCAGCATCAGTGTAGAGACCCACACCAGAAATCAGTGCAGAACTTCGAAGTGAAGCAGACTTGTACTAGAGCACATTCCTCGCTAAGAGGGAGTGTTGAGTTTTCTTGAGTGTTGGGGTAGCATCGGATGTGCTCTAGCTCCCAAAATTTGTGGAGGGACTAGAGTACATAAGATCTTCAAGATCCAGAAAGAGATTTGGGAAATTTCATCTGGTTTGGGAGATAATTAATTAATTAATAATTTTAATTATGGACCCTAAGTCTAACTTAGGAAAATTAAATTATTAAAGGTAATTAATTTAAACATGTGATGAAATTATCTTAAGTCACACGGATCAAGCTTTCTTTTAATATTAGCCATTGATTCAAGATCAGATCATGGTCGTTGGTTTCCCAACGAGAAAAGTATAAAAGAAAGGCTTGGGGTCATTTGGAGAACACACGGAGGCAGAGCACTGAGACTAAGTTGAAGTTCTAGGGCAGGGTTTGCTAAGAACTTTCAGAAGTGTTTCAGCTACAGAGAGGGGTAGTTTAGGCAAAGGGGATGGTCTGATCCCAGTGCCTAGAATCAGCAAGAGGCAGAGAATAGCTTCTAGAGGCAGCGTAGAGAAGCATAGGCATCAGCAGCAGAAGAGGGCAGTGATTGCGTAGCGCAGAGGCAGCTTTAGCTACGCAGGTGCTATGCAGTCCCCTCTGGGGCAGCGGTGGGCAGTAGGGGATCCATCTGGGTTATGTATAGACCCTTAGGGGCAACGTAGGCTCTGCGTCACCCATTTTGGGGTTACGCAGCCCTCTCCAGGCCAACACAGAGGTTGTCTAGGCTGACGCAGGGGCTTCAGGGGCAGCGTTAGGGTTTCTAGGGCCAGAATTTGGTTGAGTCTTGTAAATCCCATTTGAGGGTGTGGATCAGTCAAGGTTTTGGCTTCAGAACAACAAGTTAGCTGCAGATATATCTTTTTCTCTGTCGGGTTAACCAGTGTGGTGCCCAAATTTGTTGTATTTAGAAAACTACTTAATAATACAAACCCTCCAACAACTAGGAGACCGGTTTTTCCGTATTGGGTTTTTCCGGGGACAGTTGTCCAGAAAATCTTGTGTCACTTTGTCTATGTGTGCATGTACTTTTATGTTTTAGATCTGAATCGGTGAAAGTTTGTTATGTGTTTACTTCGATGTTAAAATGAAGATTTCAGCATTAATAACTCATTAAGTAGGAGATGTATAACTAGATCTAACAGTAGATTTTTGCATAAAGTAACGTTCAAACTTCAGAGATTTTCACAACCTCTACTATTTTAGAGTAGGGGATGAGCCGCTAATATTGGTATTATATGTAGATGATCTATTCCTTACTGGATCATCCAAGCTCATCAAAGACTGCAAGGAGAATCTAGCTACCGAATTCGACATGAAGGATCTGGGGCAGATGCACTATTTTCTTGGTTTGGAGGTCTGGCAACAGAAGGGAGAAATCTTCCTTTGGCAAGGAAGATACACTACAAAGATCCTGAAGAGGTTTCAGATAGAATACTGTAGACCCATGGCTACGCCTATGATTACAAACTGGAAGAAGATAGACACGTGAGAGGATGATGAGGCTGATCCCATCTTGTATAGACAGCTCATCGGATCATTGATGTACTTGGTCAACACTAGACCAGACATCTGTTATGCAATGAATACCCTCAGTCAGTTCATGGTGGAACCAAGGAGGGCTCACTGGGCAGCAGCCAAACATGTTCTCAGATATTTGAAGGGGACAGTCGAGTATGGGTTGAAGTACACCAAGGGCAATGAAGTCCAGTTGAGTGGGTTTACAGACACAGATTGGGCTGGAAGCACAGTAGATCGAAAAAGTACCAGTGGGTATTGTTTCAATAATATCCTGTTTCGGGGATATCTCTAAAACACAAACAAACTCCAACCAGAGATGGACTGGGAGGGCGTTTACCAGATGTTTCACCTCTATGAAGAGAGTGAGATCTGGAGGCTACCTGGCCCTTTCCAGACTCTGTCTAAGAGTATGAAATAAACACACCAAGTGGTATAGAACTAGAATGCCCGAAAATACATAAAGATAACAATAAAGCAGACATACAATAGCATAGATAGAATGTACGACAAATCATCCAGAAATATAGAGAGAGAATGCTAAGCCATTTTATTATACTGAGAAATATAATGAAGTACAATAGGTGATCAGAGTGATGGCACCTAATCTTGCTCAAGGCAAGTGAAGAAATACTCTCAGAATATCAAGAAATGGTTGCTCTCTGAACTGTGTCCCAGCTACTATAAAACTGCCGTGTAGCTGCTACTGCTGAACTGAACTGATGACTTGGGGCTGATCCCCTTGCCGGAATGAGCTAAAAACCTGGAATCCTCCTCTACTCATCAACCACAGCAAAACCCAGAAATCATATCTGAAATGGCTGACCCCCGAAAATCAGCCCCTTGGGGAATTACGCTGCCCTCCAAGGCTCTGTGCAGAGGCTGAATAGGAACAACTGAAATACGGCCTCAAACTCCACCAAGATCCTCCCAAAGGCAAAGGTTGATCCTCTGCTCGATCTCCAGGCTCAAAACCCCTGCAAGAAACTCAATCCGGAGCTCCTCCTGAATGGACTGCATCCTCCCGCTCAATGACTGCGCAGTCTCTGAATGCACAGCTCCGCAACAAAACCCAAACACCAATCCTCCCACAAAACGCTGAAAAAACTACCTTGCCCGAGCAGGCACTCGAAGTCCCCCGGGGCTAAGGGCGAGATCTTCAATCGGAGACACTCAACGCACTAAACAGTGCTGCAGACAAGCTAAACAGCCAACGTGCTCAATAAGTCAAAACGACCAGCTCAATATCATCAACAACGAATGATCAAAATGAGGAGGCTCTCCCCTCTATATAGCACAATGTTTTAAAAAACGGAATCGGTCAGCTACCAGGTCGAGGTAATGACTCGGTAATGACTCGGAATCGGTAATGACTCGGTCGACCAGGTTTCAATGACTCGGTCATGACTCGGTTTTTGTAAAAAATACATTAAATATTAATTTTTTTGTACAAAAACATAAATTTAAAGATTTTTATTCATGTTTCCAACACAAAGCATTACAATATAGACAAAAGACAACATATGATAAAAGTAGGCTCTCGGTAGACCAGGTTTCAATGACTCGGTCATGACTCGGTTTTTGTAAAAAATACATTAAATATTAATTTTTTTGTACAAAAACATAAATTTAAAGATTTTTATTCATGTTTCCAAACACAAAGCATTACAATATAGACAAAAGACAACATATGATAAAAATAGGCTCATGAATATATCCATTATATCAAAATTGCACCCAGTGCACTGTCCAAGGACCAATACATGATCAAAACAAAAAACATAACTAAGGAGGCTCTAAATGGCCTCTACAACAAAACATGAATAGTCACTAGTAACTACTGCTAGTCATCTGAATCTGACAAGCCAATGTCCTCTGGCTCTTCCTCAAACTCTGAACCATGGGGGGAAGACGCTCGCTCTGCCTCCTCCTCTGAATCAACATCCTCGACTGGAACTATACCCTTGCCCTTACCACCTTGAGAATCAGATAGACGAGCTATGCGTCTCCGTCGTGGCTGACTAGAGGAAGTGCCTGTACCTGCAGCGGCTGCAACTGGATGGCCTGGGACTGGGTCTGCTACTAATGGATCTACATTGAGCATAGTCGCCTCCATATCTAAATCGAAGTCAAGTGAACTCTCCCTGTCAAACTCCGGTGGACAAGACTCCACTACCCAATCTGATGTTGGATCAATATCCTCCAACACAATGGGATCTGAATCAGGTCTTTTGTTCAGCAATTGGTTCCGTCTTAGTCGAAGGTTGTACTGGACAAACACTAGATCATTTAACCGTTTTTGCTCCAAACGGTTTCTCTTGTGTGTGTGAATCCTCTCAAAGACTGACCAATTGCGCTCACACCCAGAAGCACTGCAAGTTTGACTCAAAATGCGGATTGCAAACCTCTGCAATTCAGGACAGTGGGCACCAAATACCTCCCACCATTGTGCTGCAAAAAATGAGTTTCAGTTAGCTCAACAATTTATATCCAACTTTGAAATTGAAATGATAATTTTATAAACAATTATACAAAATAATAAATTATAAAATATAAATTTGAAAATTGAAATTCTTTGTTTACCTGGCTCATCTGATTCCCTTGCAATCCTTGCAAGGTTCTTGCTAAAGGTACCAGTGGCATGGCTGAACATAGTGATCTGCCTGTGTATCGTCAATTGCTCACTCTCTGTGGGGATCATGCGATCAATGCAGTCAATCAATCCATCTCTAACCTCTCCAGTCAAAGCTCCTGTTTCCTGAGCTTTATAATGATACCTTGGGTTCAGAAAATACCCAGCTGCATGTATCGGGCGATGGAGTTGATTGTTCCATCTTTGATCAATGATTTCCCAAATGGGCCCATACTTAGCCACTCTGTCCTTGCATGCTGCCCTTATCTGCTCCTTTGCTTGATCCATAGCCTCATAAATGAAGCCCATAGCCAATCTTTCCCCATCCACCAAGCGCAACACCTTAACCAATGGCTCAGCAAGTTTCACAATGTTTGCTGCCTTTTTCCAAAAATATTTCTTCAACAACTTTCCTTTTCATGTCTTTGCCATCATGTTTGCGAGAGAACTGACTTTCATTCCATTCATCACTAGAAAACATCTTTTGCAAGTTTCTTTGTTGGGCACTCATAGATTGCAAACTCAAAAAATGTGTTGCAAATCTAGTGATGGCAGGCCTAATAAGTTCCTTGCCCCCTGTGTATTTCCTCATCAGACTCAGAATCCATGAGTGATTGTAAATATATTTTGTGATGCATTTGGCATGCTCTACAATGTTCTTGATCCAGTCTATTTTGCCAATATCCTCAAGCATGAGGTCTATGCAATGTGCAGCACATGGGGTCCAAAAGATGGTTGGGTGTTTTTCCTCTAACAATTTACCGGCAAGAACATAGTTAGAGGCATTGTCTGTGATGATTTGAACAACATTTTCCACCCCCACCTCTTCAACAACCTCATCCAAAAGTTGTAACAACAACTGTGCATCTTTCACCCTATCAGATGCATCAACTGATTTTAGAAACATGGTTCCCCGTGGGCAAAAGACAAGAAAGTTTATGATGGTACGGTTCCTCTGATCAGTCCATCCATCTGACATGATGGTACATCCTGTACGTGCCCATGAGTTTTTGAACTCTTTCAAATAATCATTAATGTTTGAAATCTCTATTTGCAAAAAAGATCCTCTTAACTCATGTAGAGTAGGAGGTTTAAAGCCCTTTCCAGCAGCATATATGGCATCAAAAATAGGTTCATAATATGGTGAACGAGTAGCATTGAAGGGAATATCAGCATCATACCACCATCTAGCAATGTACTCACAAGCATCATCTCTCAATTCTTTTTTCCAATGAGCATCTAAAGTGGGCTGCACAGTGTGAGGACTAGGACCATATGCAGTTGCACTATCATAAGGAGATGAGGGCACAAAAAAACTTTTAATAGTACCCTTATTTCTCATTGCACCCTTACCCTTGTCAGAAATAGACTCCCTAGAGGGAGGAACATAGCGAAAGGGGTTTTTTGATGCATCAGTGGAAGGGATAGATGAGGAATCCTGATAATTAAAAGATTCAAAACTTGAGTTGCCAACCATCATATTTTGTATATTCCTCTTCCTCCCAATTTCAGCCTGTATTTCTTTTTGCCTATTTTTGTCTTGCTCAAACTTGTCAAACTGTTCTTTCAACTGCTTCCTAATTTCCCCAATGTTTTCTGCTTCACATGCAGTGATTTGGCCTTTAACAACAGCCAAATGTAGTTTCAGTCTATGAATGCCCCCTCCACCCTCCTTAATTTTTTTCTTGCAAAATTTGCAATACATTTGATCCCCAACCATTTCAGCATATGCCCAAGCAGAATCTTTTGCTCTAGGGGCCATTTTGGACTGAGTTTTTGACTTGGAAATAAAATGTTTAAATCTGAACATGAAAACAAAAAAAAAACTATTCATTCTATGTTCATTTCTTTCACCAAATGGCAAATGCCAAAAACTATGCAAATGCAAATGGCAAATGCTAGATTTGCTAAATAAATAAAACAAACAAAGGCAGATTTAGTAGAGAAAAAATAAATACCTCTAGCCTCTAGCTTCCTCTAGCTCAATGCTACTCCAAAGCTTGCCAATTTGCTCCTCACTGCTGCTCCAAAACTTGCCCAAGAAGCTCCTCACTGCTGCTCCAAAACGAACTCCACAATCTTCAGCAAACACTCACAATTGCTCAAACAAATTGCACAAGATAGATGTGAGCTCAATAGAGGGGGTGGGTTAGTTATATAGCATTGGGAGGGCTTAGAGATGCATAAAAAACCCTAACAGCAAATAAAAATCCGTTTTAAAGTCCGCAAATGAGAAAAATTTGGGCCCACCGGCCGGCGGTAATGACCAGGCCTGGTTGACTCGGGCTCGGCCTGGTCGGCCGGTTTATTACCGAGCCGGCCGAGTCATTACAAAAACCGGCCGGCTCGGTAATAAACCGGCCAGCCTGGCTGGTTATGAACCTGGTCAGACCGGCTCGGTCGACCAGGCCTGGTCGGTTTCGACCAGGCCTGGTCGGTTTCGACCAGGCCTGGTCGGTTTCGACCAGGCCTGGTCGGTTTGGACCAGGCCGGTTTTTAAAACAGAGATATAGCATGAGCCCCTCTCAACCCTAAGGCTCACCTCCTCCAACATTTCCACGTGCCCCCTCTTGGCCTGCGCAGTCCCTCCATGTGTCTACATGGGTCCCCTCTCTACGTGGTCTCTTGGCCCCCATGGCTCACTTAAGTTACAACTTTGTGCTACTAGGGAGTGAACTTTTATTTCTAAAGTGAGTTATGTCTTCTTGACTCAACTTTTTATTTATGAATAAACTATAGACAGCAAAATTGAGCAAAATCGAATATTCCAATTAACCATAGCCAATTAGGAATATTACAGTCTCCCCCGGAAAAATGTTGCTTGTCCTCAAGCAACTGAAGTGATGGATGCTGCAAAATTTTCTCACTCTCCCAAGTGGCATCCTCATCTGGCAAATTCTTCCACCTCACCAAGAATTCCCGGACTATCCTGCTCCGTAGCTGCCTCTCCCTGGTATCAATAATAGCCTCTGGCTGCAACACCAAATGCCCCTCATCATCCGTGGGTGGTAGCTCATCTGTCACTGTCACTTGCTGCCCCAGTGCCTTCTTCAGGCATGATATATGAAAAACGTTATGAATCTTGCTGCCTTGGGGCAGCTCCAACTCATATGCAACCTGTCCAATCCTGCGTATCACCCTGTATGGCCCATAAAAGCGGGGCTTGAGCTTTTCAGCTCCCTTCTGCTTCAGTGACGACTGTCGGTATGGCTGTAATCGTAGGTAGACCAAGTCCCCTACCTCAAACTGTCTCTCCACCCGACCCCTGTCAGCGTACAGCTTCTACTGGTTTTGCGCTGTAGGCATATTGTCCTTGAGAGCTCGGAGAATATCCTGACTCTCTTGGATCCAAATCTTGGCTCTTGGAGCCTTACTAGCACCAAACATCACATCAGCAAAAGATAAAGAATGATACCCATACAAAGCATAGAATGGTGACATACCAATGGACATGTGATGTGTAGTGTTGTAGCAGTACTCCCCCAGATGCAACCACTTCAGCCATGCTCGCTGCTGTCCACTGACATAGTTACGCAAGTAGCCCTCCAGCCACTTGTTAACTATCTCCGTCTGTCCATCCGTTTGTGGGTGATAACTGGTACTCGGTGTCAACTCCGTCCCCACCAACCGGAAAAGCTCCTGCCAAAATCTGCCCATGAAGCAGCTGTCCCCGTCACTAATGATGATCTTAGGAAGACCATGTAGCCTGAAAACCTCTCTGAAGAACAGCTCGGCCACCTGTGCTGCTATGTAGTGTGCGGATATGGCGAAAAAATGCGCATACTTTGTCAGCCGATCAACGACGACAAAGATACAATCCTTGCCCTGCACCATGGGCAACCCTGTGATGAAGTCCATCGAAATACTCTCCCATTTCCCCTCCGGAATGGGAAAACGCTGCAATAATCCGGCGGGATGGCTCATCTCCCCCTTGTTCCTCTGGCAAACATCGCACTCCCTGATGTGCTGGAGTACATCCTCCTTGAGGCCCTTCCATGAGAACCTCTCTCTAATGGCCCTGTAGGTTTTGGTAAACCCCTGATGGCCGGCGAATGGTGAATCATGTGATGCCTGAAGTATCTTCTTCTTGAACTGAGATCCCTCAGTCAAGAAGATCCGGTCCCTGTAGTAGATGATTTCATCGACCACCCTGTACCGGTCATCTGCCACCTGTCCATCCAGAACCTCACATGCAAATCTGTCCTTGGAGTACTCAACTAAAAGTCGAGCCCTCCAGTCTGTATCCAAGCTCATAAGAGACAACGTGGCTGGTCTACGTGAAAGGGCATCTGCTACCACGTTGTTCTTACCCTTGACATACTCAATGTCAAAGTCATATGCCTGGATCTTACTGATCCACTTCTGCTGCCTCTCCTATAGCTGCTTCTGCTCCAAAAAGAACCTGAGGCTGTTGTGATTAGTGCTCACCTTGAACCTGTTCCCCACCAAATACTGCCGGAATTTGGCCAATGCATGCATAATGGCCAGCATCTCCTTGTCGTATATAGAATACAACCTCTCGTGTGGAAGGAGCTTCCGACTCTCAAAGCCTATAGGGTGACCTCCCTGCATCAATACTGCGTCAATCCCCTCTCCTGACGCATCACACTCCAAAACAAATGGCTGCGTAAAATCCGGCAATGCAAGCACTGGGTAGCTGCTCATCACCTCCTTGAGCCTATCAAAGACTCGCTGCGCTGTATCCGACCAACTGAATGCCCCCTTCTTCGTCAAATCTGTAAGGGGTGCAGCAAGCTGTGAGAAACTCTCGACGAACTTCCTGTAATAAGTACAAATGCCAATGAATCCTCGAAGTTCTGTCACGTTCCTCGGCTCTGGCCAATCTCTGATGGCCCTGATCTTCTCCTCGTGGACTCTCACTCCGTCCACCCCTATGATATGTCCCAAGTACAACATCCCCGACAACCCAAACTCACACTTGGAGAGCTTGGCATAGAACTGCTGCTCCTCTAAAATGCGCAACACCACCTCAATGTGTTGGAGATGCTCCTCCCAAGTCCTGTGGTAAATGAGGATATCATCAAAGAACACCAACACAAACTTCCTCAAGTGACTGCGGAATATGTGATTCATGCAAGACTGGAATGTCGCTGGTGCGTTGGTTAGCCCGAAGGGCATCACCAAAAGCTCAAAGTGTGCATAGTGACACTTGAAGGCGGTCTTGGGAATGTTCTGTTCCCTCATGCGAACCTGATGGTTCCCCGATCTCAAATCAATCTTTGAGAATAACCGGGCTCCTCTCAACTCATCCATCAACTCATCGATCCTGGGTATAGGGTACCTGTTCTTCAAGGTCTTCTTGTTCAGGGCCCTGTAGTCAATACACATCCTCAAAGTGTCGTCCTTCTTCTTCACCAACACCACGGAAGAAGCAAAAGGACTCGTGCTCGGCCGAATGTGCCCAAGAGTCAGCAACTCTTGGATGGCCCACTCAATCTCATCCCGATAGGCTTTGGGATGCCTATAGGGTGTGGTAATCACTGCCTGAATACCCTGCTCCAACTCAATAGTGTGCTCAAACCCCCGATCCGGTGGTCGGCCTGGTGGTATATCCCTGAACACTGTGTCATACCTGTCAAGGATGGCCTGTATATCAGGATGAAAGGCCTGACCGGTAGTCCCTGCCTCTGATGCTCGCAACTCAATCGCCCACTCTATGTCTCCCTTCCGAAAATCTGCCTCCATCCGGTGAGCCGAAACAGTGTGAGGTGGGTAAGTGTGCATCCCGCGGATCTTCTCATGCTTCCCGGTCTTCTTATCATGCCACTCCATCTCCAAGGCCTCCCAATCTGTGGTGACCTTTCCCAGAGTAATCAGCCATTGAACACCCAATACCACATTGGTATCCGGTATGTTGACCACGAAAAAGTGGTCGGTCACGGTGTAGGTACCCATCGTCACTGCCAACTCTGGAACGTACCGAGCACACTGCATCGTCTGAGCTCCTGGGACTAAAACTGAAAATCCATCGAAGCTCTCGGTCGGTATCTCTCTCCGCTCAACCATCTGCGCATCGATGAAATTGTGGGTTGCCCCACTGTCAACCAAAACTGATACTCGCTGACCACATACTGTCCCCCGTACGCGCAGCGTCAAATACTTATGAACTCCTCGCAATGCTGCAAGGGTCCCCCCTGTGGGTGCAAAAGCTGCACCTCCTGCTCCTGGAGGTGGTGGTGGTGGCAACTAATTCTGGGCTATCTGACTGTCTCCTGTCTCCACGTCATCCTCCTCATCCTCTTCCCCGCTACTCTCAGAGAAGACCTCAATGAAGTGTGCTTTGCCAGCAGCACATCTATGTCCCGGTGCCCACAGCTCCTGACAGGTAAAGCACAACTGCTTCTTCTTCAGCTCCCTCCTAGCATCATCATCCGTCTATGCCCGTCCTGGATTCCCCTTTGGAGACGGAATCCTCACATCCTTCCCCTTGGGCTGGAAACCCTGTCTCTGGGGGTAAGGTGCCCGAGTCCTGGGCAATGCATCCTGTAAATCTTGGGTCCTGCTAATAGCATGCTGGAGTGTGGCTGGTCTAGTAGAGCTGACTAGACCCCGAAGTGCCTCTGCTAACCCCTCCACAAACATATAGATCATCCGGGCCACGGATAGATCTGGTACCATCACTGAAACCCTCAAGAAGACTGCAATGTATGTCTCTGGGCTCTCGATCTGTTTGAGCCTCGTCAGCGCAACAAAATGCTGTTCCGGATCCCTCCGGTCAAATCTCTCTATCAACCTCCTGGTAAACTCGGCATATGTCGTCACTGTAGAATGTCCGAGTGTAACCATCCCATGGAACCACCAGTCCTGGGCCTCACCATCCAAATGTAATGTTGCCACCTTGATGGCCTCTGCCTCCGACATCTAGTTAAGCTAGAAATAGATATCCAGCTTCTCCACCCAAGACTTCGCCGAACTGTTTGATGAAACATCAAACGTAGGCAAGTGGAATCTGCTAGCTGTGCGGTGGGTATATCCGTCATGATAATGCCGGTGCCCTCTATGATGGTCGCGAGGTTTACTATCCCGCTGAAGCTGAACAAAGTCCCTGAACGAGAGAGCATCCCTGAACTCCTGCCCATAGGCCTGATACTCTGCAAAATAATCACCCATGTGCCCAGGCTCAGTCTCTTGCTGGGCTCCTGCCCCTGTGTCTGCTCCCAAGAAAGTGGGCATGGTAGAGCGTGTAGGTGCATGTGAAGCCATCTGCTGAGTAGTATCACACTGCGTAGCACCATGCTCCGGCAAATGGTGAGATGTACCCGATCCCTCACCTACCTGGAAAACCCATGGGGTCTCACGCTGTCTAGCCTCCACAGCGGTGAATCTCTGACCCATCACCTCAATCTGTCTCGCTAGATCCTGCACTGATTTGAGGAGTGCCTCCCCAAACTGTTTTGCCTCACTATCATCTGCCATCAACTCTCTCTGCTCTGAATCTAACACAGGCTCCTCCTGTTTTGTGTCCACCACCCGAACACAGTCTCCCTCTTCGTAGGTGTTCTCCAACCTACGCTCACGATCTCTCCACTTTCTACCTCTGTAACAAATGTATGGCCTCTTCCCCAATTTCATAGACAACTAGCTCCACAGGCTGAGCCAGAACTATGCTCTGATACCACTGTAATATCCCGTTTCGGGGATATCTCTAAAACACAAACAAACTCCAACCAGAGATGGACTGGGAGGGCGTTTACCAGATGTTTCACCTCTGTGAAGAGAGTGAGATCTGGAGGCTACTTGGCCCTTTCCAGACTCTGTCTAAGAGTATGAAATAAACACACCAAGTGGTATAGAACTAGAATGCCCGAAAATACATAAAGATAACAGTAAAGCAGACATACAATAGCATAGATAGAATGTACAACAAATCATCCAGAAATATAGAGAGAGAATGCTAAGCCATTTTATTATACTGAGAAATATAATGAAGTACAATAGGTGATCAGAGTGATGGCACCTAATCTTGCTCAAGGCAAGTGAAGAAATACTCTCAGAATATCAAGAAATGACTGCTCTCTGAACTGCGTCCCAGCTGCTGGAAAACTGCCGTGTAGTTGCTACTGTTGAACTAAACTGATGACTTGGGGCTGATCCCCTTGCCGGAATGAGCTGAAAACCTGGAATCCTCCTCTACTCATCAACCACAGCAAAACCTAGAAATCATATCTGAAATGGCTGACTCCCGAAAATCACCCCCTTGGGGAATTACGCTGCCCTCCAAGGTTCTGCGCAGAGGCTGAATAGGAAGTTGGAACAACTGAAATACGGCCTCAAACTCCACCAAGATCCTCCCAAAGGCAAAGGTTGATCATCTGCTTGATCTCCAGGCTCAAAACCCCTGCAAGAAACTCAATCTGGAGCTCCTCCTAAATGGACTGCGTCCTCCCTCTCAATGACTGCACAGTCTCTGAATGCATAGCTCCGCAACAAAACCCAAACACCAATCCTCCCACAAAACGCTGAAGAAACTTCCTTGCCCGAGCAGGCACTCGAAGTCCCCCAGGGCTAAGGGCGAGATCTCCGATCAGAGACACTCAACGCACTAAACAGTGCTGTAGACAGGCTAAACAGCCAGCGTCCTCAATAAGTCAAAGCGACCAGCTCAATATCATCAACAACGAATGATCAAAATGAGGAGGCTCTCCCCTCTATATAGCATGAGCCCCTCTCAACCCTAAGGCTCACCTCCTCCAACATTGCCACGTGCTCCCTCTTGGCCTGCGCAGTCCCTCCATGTGTCTACGTGGGTCCCCTCTCTGCGTGGTCTCTTGGCCCCCATGGCTCACTTAAGTTACAACGTTGTGCTACTAGGGAGTGAACTTTTATTTCTAAAGTGAGTTATGTCTTCTTTACATCACCTTTTTATTTATGAATAAACTATAGATGGCAAAATTGAGCAAAATCGAATATTCCAATTAGCCATAGCTAATTAGGAATATTACATTCAGTCTCGGGTCAAGAATGACTTCCTGCTGCAGTAGGAAACAGAAATCCGTCGCACTGAACTGAGCCGAGGCAGAGTATATGGCAGCAAGCACAGCTTCGTGCGAGGCCATATGGCTTCGTAAACTGCTCTTGAACTTACTCAAGAAGAGGATGGAACCGACCGGAAATATGTGTGATAACCAGAGTTGCGTCAAGCTCTCTGAAAATCCTGTGTTTCATGACCAGTCGAAGCACATTGACATTCGGTGCCACTTCATCAGAGACTATGTCCAACAGGGAGCTGTGCAGTTGAGGTACACTCCTACAGTGGAACAGTTGGCAAATATCCTCACCAAGGCTCTGAGTAAGTTTAAGTTTACTTACTTCAGTGAAAAGATGGGGATGGTTAAGAACCCTTTCCAGTAAAGGAATGTGTGGTCTACAGAGACAGAGGGAGCTGCAGTACGGATAACGCAGTGGCAGAGACAGTGTCACAGGCAACAGTACAGAGGGTAGTAGCGCAGAGTTGAGAGGCAGCAGCCAGGACATCAGCAGCGCAGCATATGCTTTAGAATCAGAGCAGTACAGTTGGTACCTTGCTTGAACACTTTCCTCACTAAGAGGGAGTGTTGATTTTTATTGCATCAGAAAGTGTTCTAGGTCTCAAATTTTGAGGAGAGGCTTGGACAACAGTATTCCAGGGAACCCAAAAATTGTTTGTGGAAGTTCCACTCAGTTTTTGCTTTATTAAAATAATTAATTATTTTAATGTTAGACTTAGGGAAATTAAATAATTAAAGGGTATTATTAAAGCAGAGTGTGAATCTTCTAGAAAACAAAGATCAAGTCATCTTTTAGTCTGAGCTATTAATTAAGGATATAATCTGGGTCGTTGATTCATCAACGAGAAGACTATAAGAGGAGGCTTGAGGGTCATTTGGAAATCAAGTCAGGCACATTCTCAGTACCCGAAGGAAATCAATTCTGAAGTAAGAGAATTTGATTTCAGTGGGTGAGTCTGTAAAGGCGGGGTTGCAGAGACAGAAGGAGGAGGGAGAAGTCAGCAGAATGGAGAAGAAGAAAGACAGAAGGACGCAGGGAAGGCAGTGCTGAGCAGCAGCACTAGCCCTCCACGCAGGCTTACATAGTCCAGGCAGGGACTGCGTAGAGGGTGTAGGAGGTCATCCCGTGTGTTGGGAATTCTTTCGGATTGTCCAAAAAATTCACATCAGGTGTATGCTATTTTATTTTGCTCGTCAGGACTTCTATAAATGATCTTTTTACTGCTGAAGATAAATAAAAGTCCTCATCTACTGCATCGGTTTTCCCACATTGGGTTTTTCCAAGGACAATTCTCCCAAAATAATTGTGTTCATGTGGTTGTTTCTATTGTGCTATATGCATTATTTTTGTTCTTCTGCTTTTGATTAGGAGAAGCACTGCAACTGTATTTATTTCAAAAAATGAAGCATATGTAAATAACTTATCAAATAAGTAGGCGAAATAAATCAATTACTACAGTAATAATTTTCATGGTGAAAATTTCATAGTGTGGCCGTAAGAAGGCTTATTCGATTTATTTTTTGAGTTATCATTGTTGGCTTGTAACCATGGGTGGGCTACTAGACATTTTAGGAATTGGAGGGGATTTGTCTTTTTATTTTGAACTCATAGCACATGTATAAATAGATGAGAGTCTCTCTCATTTACGACATCATCACTTGGATCTTTGATCTCTCTCTTGAGAAATTTGGACTTGTAGTAGGAGGACGACTTTGGATGTTATTGATGAACTATGATGTTTGGATAATTTCGCTATCATTCTTGGAGCTTCTCTCTAGCATTTTTGTGGATGGATATATTCTTCATTGTCTTGTAAGTTCCTTTTAATGTTATATTTCTAATTTGGTGAATTTCTAATGCATGGAATATTTTCTAATGGTTATTAATGTGCCCTAATTGATGAAAATTTGTTTGAAGCATTGAAACAATTGGAAATTTTGCATGTTTTATGCATAAGATGATGAATGAATGAATGTTCCTAGAGGATTGATTGCATTTGCATCCTTGAAAATCCATAACAAGTGTCATCGAAGTGTAAAGTCTAGAGTTGTCGTGTAGTTGCCTCCATAAGGATAGACAAGTTGCTTCTTTAGGCCTCCTTGAAGAGCGAGTTTCCATTTCTTGGTTTATCCTTGACTATGATTCTCCCAATAGGTAAGCATTGGGTCTTAGATCCTTGGTGATCACATTATACTCGAAAAACCATTCCTCCTTCACCTTCTTATCATCCTTTTCCTCGTCCCTTTTAGGATAGGGAGGCCTCTCTAGGGCTTGGTGTGAATTCCAATAGAGGAGGGGATTTTGAATTTTGTTTGGATAAGATTGTTCTTTATTGTCTCCTCTAGGCATCCTCAAGTTTTGAAAGGATTCTAATGGTGGAATATCTATAAAATCAATGCCCTAGCCTTCATACCAAGTCGGAACCCTAGAAGTTAATCGTTCAACTTGGGGATTTCTTCAAGGCTTGTGCTTTAGTACTTGTTGAAGTATATCATTCATAGCCTTTTCTTTTATCTACCTTGACCTTGTATGAACTCATATATCATCGAATATCTCAACCCTCGATCTTGTGTAGTCTTCCTTTCAAGGGGTTTTTCTTGGAAAGTCTTCCTAGCTTCTCCCAAACCTTGTACTTTCATTGAACCTTTCCATTGAATGAGCCACCTTGGCTCACTTCAAATCTATCCTAGATACATATATCACAAGTGAGGGATATTGGGACTCCTCCCGTCGGTGAAAATCCAAGAGAAGACGACATAGGTTGTGGTGACAATGGGCTTTTTTCCTAGGTGTTGTTGTGCCCTCTAGCTTTTGCCTATTTACTAGGCCTACTAGTTTGTGTAGCGTCAAGCTCGCCTAGAAAGCTCGCACTAGAAGTTCGCATTGCCCGCTACAGTCTTCTCTTGCTGGAAATTACGACTTCCTTCACTGCTATTGGAATGTTGGAAACCCTCTGAGAATTTTACTGGAAATTCCCTTTTTGAAATGTGTGTTTTTCTCTTCCTTGCCCTGCGTTGACCTGTTACTGCAACACCCTAGTGCTGCAAATCTTTGTGCCATATTTTCTCTTCGAAATCTAATTTGCTCACCAGAAACCTTTTCCAGCAATCCTCACTACCTGTTGCTATTGCTCTGAGACAAATCAAACTTTTTCTCCAACCTGAGCTGGAAATCGATCTGTTGCCTCTCCGTAATTTGCACTACCTGTCTAGGCCTGTGTAGATCTGGTTTTTTGCTTTAGATCTCCCCCTGAATTGCACAACCCTCGCTGCCTTCACTCTAGAGCCTCTGATCCGATCTTTCTGCTTTGATACCATGGGAAATTTCCACGAATGCAATAAACTAGATATTTATCTCATAATTGTTGTCAGTGTATATGTCTTTTGAATTATTTATTCGACAAATAACGATAAATTCACTATTGTATTCTTCACAATAAAAACTTTGTGGAATAGAAAACTAGAACTAAGAAATAGATGCACACAGACAATAAAATTGACACATTTATTTTTGGACAATTGTCCCTGGAAAAACCCCAAAGGGAAAACCATTGCAGCAGATGAGGGTTTTATTATTATTCAGCAATTTGAGAGTACAATGAATTGGTTTCCTTTCACTGTAAAACCTCCAACAAATACCGATCTCACTGGCAAAATAATCTGGAGATTATTTGTCTCCCTCTGCTACTCGATCTAGCCTTCTCCCGACAATTCGCACTCTCCCAAGCTATTCGCACTGCCTCTAGGAAATGCGCACTACTCCTCTCTGGAAATTTCGTATAGCCCCAGAATCACCCTCCTGTAAGTCGTCCTACCTCCCTCTGCCTCTGAAACCCACTCTCTTTACCTCTAGAAAATAGTTTTGGCCTCTGGCAACTAAAACGTGGTCTCCTCCGGCAACTCCCGCTAGGAAATCTGGCTACTCGCACTAGCTGTAGCGGCATCCTCTGCAGATGAATTCGGCCTCCTCTTCCTAACCCCCAAAGACTGGAAAATACAAATGAAATATCCTCCAAAATCCTACTCCCAAATCCTTGTTGATCCCTTTGTCTTTGATGCTTCCCTAGCTGCAAATTCACCCTTGTTGAATACCTGTAATTGGGTAGTCAAACTGCTCACAAAATACTCGATGTCTTCTCCAAACCCTTCGACCTACTCTTAAAATCTCTCATTGGAGTCTCAACAACCACGATTAGCTCACAACCAATGGCTCAGATCAATTTGACTTCATCAATCGAAGCCTCTAGAGAAAAATCAAGCTTTCTTTATTAATTCCTTTTAATTAACCAATTTTCCTAAGTTAGACTTAGGAACTTTTTTAATTATTGGCTAATTAATTTAATAAAGGCATCTCCAAGTCATTTCTCGTGGATCCTTTTCTGGGTTTTGGAGATCTCGTGTTCCTTAGCCTCTTAAACATCATAGAGACTAGAACGCATGTTTGTTGCTACCATAAACTAATACTACCATCCCTCAGATGGTGTTAGGTCAACGTGAGGGCATGTTGGGTCCAAGTGTATAATCCTGAAGAATCGTCAAATGTAGTGCAAAATGGCAGAACACTTTGGGTGTAGGAGGTGCCCAGCGATTGGTATGATGTGACGTCGGTGCTCGGAGACTCAAGGCTCAACGCTTCACCTGTGGGTGTCAATATACTTCTTTGGGGCCTAGGTACTTGTGGGTAAGGTGCCCAGGTCATGGGCTGCTAAACCACCTAACAATCACAACATAAATTCTAGTGAAAGCAACCAGTCATCAGAGACAACAATCACTTTTTCATCTAAGTGAACTAAGCTTGAATGTAAAGGGCTATCTAATACTTCAAATAAGGCTTCCTTTCCAAAATTAGAGCCTTGACCTCGCAATGATGTTTCCTCCCTATGGAGGAGAGGCTAAAGGACAACCCTATTAGGTGTTTCCAGCCCCCAAGGGGAAGTAACATTTCCTCACTCCACCCTTCAGTTGATAGGTGTTAGTGAATAGTAATGGTAGTACAAAGGGAAGAATACTTCATGTCCAAGTGCCATGGTCAAAGGGACTAGCATGATGGGGATCCACACCTTGAGTGTATATATATGAGGAGGGAGCAATCGTGGATGCATGAGTTACCAACGCGACCCTTTGGTTTTCCACCCGTCTTGTGCGCCTTTTACTTTTGCTTGATTTTTTCTGTGTAGTATTGCTCGTAGCTCAAAGGGTTAGAGCTTGCTTTAAATGATGTATAGCATTTGTATTACACCTTAAGGATGAGTTGTTTCTTTGCTCATAAAGGTTGGGACATACAAGGGTTCATTTTTATGATATAATGGAGTAGCATGTGTTCAAGAACCGAGTGATGGCCATAATGAGTGAGGTAGAGCTCATGTTAGGCTTTTTCCCATGTGTTGATGTATATGTCCCGACCATCTTTTGCATTTTGATATTATTTTGATTTTATTTTGTGGCCATGATACGCTCTTTTCTTTCTCTTTTAGTTGCATTAACCTCCCAGGGCGAAGTTCCAGGCCCTACCCAAGTATGAGGATGTATGGGTGCTAAATCCAAGAGAGCCAATGGTCAGTTGAACCTAAAGAATGGAGGTGGAATACAAACTTATAATGTAAAATGGAAAGCGGTAAGTATGGAATAGGGATGGATAGAAAGATGTTATCTCAATCAAGTCTTCCCTAATAGTGCCCCTCCCATACCCATTGGGCCCTTAAGGGAGGTCCCATTGTGATGGGACTATGTTAATTTTGGGCAACTAGGTCCAAACTCCATGTTGTGATGCTCAGATGATGATGCCAATAGTTTTATTGGATTCCTCTTTCAGAGAGGTGCAAGATCGATCTAAAAATCATCTTGATCCGATGAGCAGAACATTTATTTTGAATTAATTCCACTTATGTGCAAGGTCGGCCAAAATTGTAATGTCGGCTTGGAGCCCCAACAGATGTGTCACACACCCTCATTGATGGATATATATAGGTCAACGTTGGAGGTCATTTTCACCATCACTCATCACACATTCTCTCTCTACATCTAATTGGTTCGATCATCATCTTGGAGGCTCCTCTTAACTCACACGTGGGAAAAACAATAGCTAGGGTTTCAGATCTGGTCTAGGGTTTTCAGCGCAGATTTAACCATCGTTGACTTTGGTCAACGCTTGGTCAACTTGACCCGAAACTCTCCCAAAACCTCGATCTCTGCAGATTGCATTTTTTGGCACAAAAACCGAGGTTGGGCGTTGACTTTGACTTGGCCGCGTTGACTTTTTTCTGCTGTTGTTTTGCGTTGACCGTTGACTAGACAGCGTTGGCTTTTGTTGACTTTGGGTTGACCGTTGTAGAGTTGTCCGAGAGGGTTGTGTGACACATTTTGGTTGGTTGACCATGAAGAGACTTTATTAGTTGAAGCATCTTGTTGACCGTCGTAACACACCACAACACATATTTTGCTGATCAAGTTAAGAATATTTTTGGCTTGTCTTCCGTCGATCTATTGGTATGTTCTATCAGCATTTTACTTTCTTGTTTATGTGATTGCTATTTGATATCGGGAATAAAAGTAAACTTGCATCAAGCATAGAACATCTACGAAAATTTACATGGTATCAGAGCTAAGGTGAAGACAAAGCCCAAGTTTGTATTGAGAGCAATCATTAGAGAAGTAGCATTTGTCAAGGACCCATGGGTACCTCAAATTATAATGGCTTCAAAGCTAATGACAAGTTGACTGGAAAGGCTGACTTTCATGCCTGGAAGATGTCTTTGGATTTAATGTTGGAAAACCAAGATGTCATGGACTATGTGCAGGGTAAAATCCAAGAGCCTCCATCATCTGCACCTGCTGCCACCAAGTCAAAGTATAAGAAAGGAGAAATCAAAGCAAAGCTGATCATCCGGGATTCCATCCATAAGAGTCTGGTTGCCTACATCTCTGAGTTGGGCACATCTAAGGAGATGTATGATAAGTTGGTCAATATGTTCAGGGCCAACAATGCAAATCAAGTCCTTTTCTTTAAGAACCAATTGAAGAATCTTAAGAAAGGCAGGGATGAATCCATTCAATCTCATTTTTTGAAATTGACTGAGATCAAGAATAATCTTCTGGCCATTGGGGAGACAATAGTTGATTGAGAAATAGTGCTCACCGCACTTGGAGGTCTTTGCTCTGAATGGCATGTATTCATTACTACCATTCTCAATAATAATGTGATACCTGATTTTGATGAAGTATTGTTGAGATGCACTCAAGAGGAGACAAGAATGATGGAATATGAAAATGAAAGTAATGTTGCCTTCACCGCTCGTGCTAAGAAGAATAATGGTGGTCTAAGGAACCATGGAAGAGCAGGGGCCCAAAAGGAAAGAAAGGAAGATGTTACACATGTAACAAGACCAGCCACTATGCTAGAGAATGCCCTAATAAGAAGGATTCTCACGGGGATGATGACAACAACAACAACAGGAAGAATGGCAATCAAAGGAACAACAGGTTCAAAGGAAAGAGGAAGGCTCCCTCTGGTCGCAATGGAAATGGGCAACCTTTCAAAAGGTCAAGAAATTACAGATACGAGGAATCTAATGTTGTTGATGAGAAAAGAAATGAATTAATTCTTGTATTTTCCCTCTCTGTTGCATCTCCACCCGACACTATGGATGTAATATTCCAAGTAGAAATAAACAGCGATATAAAGCACATAAACAAAGACAAACAGCAACTAGAGAGATATCACATGAACAATAACCAATATGGAGAACACTGAGCCATTTTATTAATACTGAAAGATAGAAAATGAGTACAAAGGTGATCAGAATGATGGCACCTTGGCTTGCACTAGGCAAGCGTGAAAATACTCTCCCAGTTGGGACTCGGATTGGTGTCTAACTCATTGCGTTATCTCATAGATCGCGGCACTACTCTTTGTCTTTCTTTCTCTTAACACGGATGTAAAACTTGATTGAGGGCGCTCCCCACCTCGAAGGTCGGAAACCCGGGAATGGCCTCTACTCCCAGTACCCGGAAAGCTTTCGAAATGGTCGACCCCAGAAATATCCCCTTGAGGCACTCATTATTCTCAGGGAGGAATGACGGCTCTAAATGATACATCCCAAGCGATCACCGTAACTCCTCATGACCCGGAATAGGGAAGGGGCTAGCCCCTTACCCTTATCCGTATTTTGGTGTCCCACAAACTCTCAGTCAGGAACAACCTCCCCATGTTGCGTTGCAAATTGTCTAGCTAACGTTGTCTCTACGCGTAGATGCTCCTCCCGTGATAGCTGCAACTCTGACTGACAAAATAAGGATGGAACTCCTCACCTGAGTAGGCACTCGAAGTCCCCCAGGGCTGAGGTTGGGATCTCCGAACGGAGACACCCGGTGTACTGAACAGTACGTGCAGACTTTGCTAAACAGCAAGCAAGCTCAATGTCAAGAAGACAATTCTCAAAATGCATAATCAGAATGAATGAGAATGAGGAGACCCTTCCTCCTTTTATGCTTGGTGAGCCTCTCCCTCACCTAGGCCCCACCAATCTCTGCGTTGCTCCTCTTGGCCAACGCTGTCCAACTCAACTACGGTGGCTAGGCCCCACGCTGCCCAGGCTGCTCCTTTCCCTGCGCTGCCACTTGGCCACTAGGCCCCACCTTTCTAATTCGATATGTCTCCTTAGTGACTTTAAGGAATGCTTTTATCCTAAGTGTGAGCTAAGTGCTCCTTCACCCACTTTATTTATATTTTAACTTTATAAAGTCAAAATTAATATTTCCAATTAGCTATTGCTAATTGGGAATATTACAGTCTCCCCTGGCAAAATGTTGCTTGTCCTCAAGCAACTGTAATGATGGATGCTACAGAATCTTTTCACTCTCCCAAGTGGCATCCTCATCTAGTAAATTCCTCCATCTCACTAGGTACTCCCTGACTGTTCTGCTCCGTAACTGCCTCTCCCTAGTGTCAATAATGGTCTCCGGCTGTAGCACCAAGTGCCCCTCATCATCTGTAGGCAGAAGCTCCTCTGTTGCAGTCACCTGCTGCCCCAATGCCTTCTTCAGGCATGATACGTGAAAGACGTTATGAATTTTTCTGCCCTAGGGTAGCTCCAACTCATATGCAACCCGTCCCACTCTGCGTATCACCCCTGTAGGGTCCATAGAAGCGGGGCTTGAGCTTTTCAACCCCCTTCTGCTTCAGCGTGGACAGCCGATATGGCTGCAAGCGTAGGTAGACCAATTCCCCTACCTCAAACTTTCTCTCAACCCATCCCCTGTCAGCATACAACTTCTGTTGGTTCTGCGCTGTAGCCAGGTTATCCTTGAGAGCTCGGAGAATGTCCTGACTCTCTTGGATCCAATCCTTGGCTCTAGGAGCCTTGCTAGCACCAAACATCATGTCAGCAAGTGATAAAGCATGATATCCATACAATGCATAAAACGGAGACATACCAATGGACATGTGATGTGTGTTGTTGTAGCAGTACTCCCCCAAGTGCAACCATCTCAACCATGCCTTCTGTTGCCCGCTGACATAGTTATGCAAGTAACCCTCCAGCCACTTGTTCACTATCTCGGTCTGTCCATCCGTCTGGGGGTGGTAACTAGTACTCGGTGTCAACTCAGTGCCCACCAAACGGAAAAGCTCCTGCCAAAATCTGCCCATGAAGCGGTTGTCCCAGTCACTGACAATGGTCTTTGGGAAACCATGCAATCTGAAAATGTCCCAGAAGAACAACTCTGCTACCTGTGCTGCAGTGTAATGTGTCGATATGGCGAAAAAATGAGCATATTTAGTTAGCCGATCAATGACTACAAATATGCAATCCTTGCCCTGTACCGTGGGCAACCCTGTAATGAAGTCCATCGAGATACTCTCCCATTTCCACTCAGGTATGGGAAGAGGCTGCAATAATCTTGTCGGATGGTTCATCTCTCCTTTGTTGCGCTAGCAAACCTCACACTCCCTGACATATTGGAGCACGTCCTCCTTGAGGCCCTTCTAGGAGAACCTCTCCCTGATGGCCCTGTAGGTTTTGGTAAACCCCTAGTGGCCTGATAATGGTGAATCATGCGAGGCATGCAATATCTTCTTCTTGAGCTAGGAGCCCACAGTCAAGAAGATCATGTCCTTGTAATAGATCACCTCGTCCATCAATTTGTACTTGTCATCTGTCACCTGCCCATCCAAAATCTCGCAGGCAAAACGGTCCTTGGAGTACTCTACCAAAAGTTGAGCCCTCCAATCCGTGTCCAAACTCATCAAGGACAACGCTGCTGGCCTGCGTGAAAGTGCGTCTGCCACAACGTTGTTCTTCCCTTTGACATACTCGATGTCAAAGTCGTAAGCCTAGATCTTACTGACCCACTTTTGCTGCCTCTCCTGCAACTGCCTCTGCTCTAGAAAAAACTGGACGCTGTTGTGGTCCATCCTCACCCTAAACCTGTTCCCCACCAAGCACTGCCGAAACTTGGCCAATGCATGCATGATGGCCAACATATCCTTGTCATATATAGCATACAACCTCTCATGTGGCAATAGCTTCCGGCTCTCGAAAGCTATGGGGTGGCCTCCCTGCATCAACACTGTGCCTATCCCCTCCCCTGATGCATCACACTCCAAGACAAAGGGCTGTGTAAAATCCGGTAATGCTAACACTGGGCAGCTGCTCATCACCTCCTTGAGCCTGTCAAAAGCCCAATGCACTGTACCTGACCAACAAAATGCCCCTTTCTTAGTGAGATCTGTAAGGGGTGCAGCAAGCTGGGAAAATCCCTTAACGAACTTCCAGTAGTAGGTGCAGATCGCCACAAATCCCTGAAGTTCCATCACATTCTTCGGCTCCGGCCATTCCCTGATGGCCCTGATCTTCTCCTCCTGTATCTTTACTCCATCCACCTCGACGATGTGCCCCAAGTAGAGCATCTCGATCAACCCAAACTCGCACTTGGAGAGCTTAGCATAAAACTGATGCTCTTCCAAGATGCGCAATACAGCCTCTATATGTTGGAGATGCTCCTCCCATGTCCGGATGTAGATCAATATGTCGTCAAAAAACACTAGCACACACTTCCTCAAGTGACTGCAGAAGATGTGATTCATACATGACTGGAAAGTGGTCGGGGCATTGGTTAGCCCAAAAGGCATCACCAAAAACTCAAAATGGTTGTAATGACACCGAAAAGCAGTCTTGGGAATGTCCTGCTCCCTCATGCGAATCTAATGGTACCCGGATCTCAAATCAATCTTTGAGAAGAACTTAGCGACCTCAGCTCATCCATCAACTCATCAATCCATGGGATGGGGAACCGGTTCTTCATGGTCTTCTTGTTAAGGGCCCTGTAATCAATGCACATCCTCAACGTGTCATCCTTCTTCTTCACCATCATTACTGAAGAAGCAAAGGGGCTGGTACTAGGAAGAATGTGTCCAAGAGCTAAGAGCTCATAGATAGCCCTCTCAATCTCATCCCGATAGGCTTTGCGGTGCCTATAGGGTGTAGTAATAACAGCCTGGATACCCTGCTCCAGATCGATAGTGTGCTCAAATCCTCGATCCGGTGGCTGTCATGGTGGTATCTCCCCAAATACCGTAGCATACCTGTCAAGAATGGACTGTACATCTGGGTGTACGGCCTGCCCTGTAGATCCCGCCTCCAACACACGAGCTCCACTGCCCACTCTATGTCCCCCTTCTGGAAATCAGCCTCCATCCGGTGCGCTGAAACTGTCTGCGGTGGGTAGGTGTGCATCCTCGAATCTTCTCATGCTTCCCAGTCTTCTTGTCCATCCACTGCATCTCCAAGGTCTCCCAATCAGTGGTGACCTTCCCCAATGTGATAAGCCACTGTACCCCCAGTATCACGTTGGTGTCCGGAATGTCCACCACGAAGAAATGATCTGTCAGGGTGTACATCCCCATCGTCACTGCCAAGGCCGGCACATACCTGGCACACTGCATGGTCCGGTCCCCTGGAACCAGCACCGAAAATCGATCAAAAGTCTCGTCTGTATGCCCCTCCGCTCTACCAGCTAAGCATCAATGAAATTGTGGGTAGCCCCACTATCTATCAATACCGACACACGCTACCCTCGTACTGTACCTCGGACACGCAATGTCAAGTACTTGGGAACTCCCCGCAAGGCTGCAAGGGCTCCCCCAGTAGGTGCAAAAGCTGCACCTCTTGCTCCAGGTGGTGGAGGTGGCAGATGAATCCCTCTCTGCGTTGTATTGTTGTCTTTAGCCTCCACATCCTCATATTCGTCTTCTTCCCCGCTACTATCGGAGATGACCTCGATGTAATGTGCCTTCCCAGCGGCACAACGGTGTCCTGGTGCCCATGGCTCCTGGCATGTGAAGCACATTCTCTACTGCTTCAGTTCTCTCCTGGCCTCATCATCTCCAAACCCTCTGCACTGGTTCCCCTTGGCAGGAAGAACCCTCTCATCCTTTCCCTTTGGCTGGAATGCCAATCTCTGGGGAAAATGAGCTCTAGTCCTAGGAAGTGCATCTTGCAAATCTCGAGTCCTCTCAACTGCATCATGGAGTGTCGCGGACCTCGTCGATCTGACTAATCCCCGTAGAGGCTCTGCCAATCCATCTATGAACATATAAATCATACAAGCAGTGGATAGATCTGGTACCATCACGGAGAGTCTCAAAAACTTTGATATGTACATTTCCGGCCTCCCTGTCTGCTTGAGCTTTGTTAGCTCAACAAAATGCTCCTCTGGATCCCTCCGGTCAAAACGCTCCACCAACCTTCGCGTAAACTCGGCATATGCTGTCACTCTCGAGTGTCCCAACGTGACCATCCCATGAAACCACCAATCCTGGGCCTCGCCCTCCAGGTGCAGCACTGCCACTTTGATGGCCTTTAGCTCTACCATCTGATTAAGCTGGAAATATATATCCAGCTTCTCCACCCAAGCTTTTGCCGAGCAATTGGATGATCCATCAAATATCGGTAAATGGAATCTGCCCACCATGCGCTGCAAGTCCCCATCATGTGAATGCATGTTCCCCCTATGATGGTTGCGGGGTTTGCTCTCCCACTTGAGCTGAACAAAATAGTGGAAAGTGAGGGCATCTCTGAACTCCTGACCGTATGACTAGTACTCAGTAAAATAATCCACCATGTGTGCCGGCTCTTGCGCCTGTTGTGCTTCTGCCCCACTGTCTGTGGCAAGAAATGTAGGCATCGTGGAACGGGGGCTGTGTGTGATGCCACCTGCTGTGCTGTGGGGTGCTCGTGTAAATGATGAGATGTGCCTAAGCCCTCTCCAACATGGAAACCCCTCGGGGTCTCGCAAGGTCTAGACTCTGCTGTAAATCTCTGCCCCATCTCCTCTATCCATCTTGACAGATCTTGTACCGACTTGACGAGAAGTTCCCAAAACTCCTTATCGGCATTTCTGTCCTCCCCCATTGGTTCCTCTTCCTCTGCGTCCACTACTGGAACACTGTCACCTTCCCCGAAAGTGAGCTCTAACCTTCGTTCTTGATCTTTGTACCTCCTCCCTCGATAACAAATGTATGGTTTACCTGAAGGTATCATAGACAATCTGCTCCACAGGCTGAGCCAAGTCTATGAGCTCCGATACCACTGTACTATTCCAAGTAGAAATAGACAGCAATATAAAGCACATGAACAAAGACAAACAGCAACTAGAGAGATATCACATGAACAAAGGTGATTAGAATGATGGCACCTTAGCTTGCACTAGGAAAGCGTAGAAATATTCTTAAGGTGGGACTCGGAATAAAACACTAACTCATTTGCGTTAAGGTCGGGTGGCGGCAATACCTAACGTCTTTGCGCTCTGCTGGAATGAGGCCCCGAATAAATAGGTGCTCCCACCTCAAAATGATTTGAAACTTCGAATGACCTCCTCCCAATACCTAGAAAAGTCCAAGCTTTTCGGGGGAATGGCCGACTCAGAAAATGGCTCCACACCATTCCTCAAGGAGGGACGCTGGCTCTGAACGATCTGCTCCAAAAGCTGGTCCGTAACTCCTCCAGAATGCTGGAATAGGGAAGGGCTGGCCCCTTATCCACTATCCAGGGCTGAATCAACCTCAAAATCCCAATTTGGAACAACCTCCCCACAAGACTGCGTCCTCCCTCTCACTGACTGTGCTGTCTCTCTGCGTGGATGCTCCTCCCATGATAGTTGCAACTCCCACTGACAAAATAAGGATGGAACTCCTCACCCGAGCAAGCACTTGAAGTCCCCCTGGGCTGAGGTTGGGATCTTCGAACGGAGACACCCGATGTACTGAACAGTACGTGCAGACTTTGCTAAATAGCAAGCGTGCTCAATGTCAAGAAGACAAATCTCAAAATGCATAATTAGAATGATCATAATGAGGAGACCCTTCCTCCTTTTATGCTTGGTGAGCCTCTCCCTCACCTAGGTCCCACCAATCTCTGCGCTGTCCCTCTTGGCCCACGCTGTCCAACTCAAACTGCGCTGGCTAGGCCCCACACTGCCCCTTTCCTTGCGCTGCCACTTGGCCACTAGGGCCCACCTTGCTAATTCGATATGTCTCCTTAGTGACTTTAGGGAATGCATTTATCCTAAGTGTGAGCTAAGTGCTCCTTCACCCACTTTATTTATATTTTAACTTTATAAAGGAAAAAATAGTCAAAATTAATATTTCCAATGGATGTCTGGTTGATTGATAGTGGTGCCTTAAGGCACCTCACTGGGTTTAAGGAGAAGGATACTAATCTGAAAATTAGCCTTGGAGATAATGCCACCTATCCCGTGAAAGGGATTGGGACTGTGACCCTCCACTTATCTCAAGGTCAAGTCCTCCGCTTGCAAGATGTATGATATGTACCTAATTTGAAGAAGAACCTTGTGTCTATTTCGGCCATGGAAGACAAAGGTTTCAATGTGGCATTCGTTGATGGGAAGGTACGCATCTGGAAGAAAAATTTCATGGAAGCTATCACGATTGGGTTTAGAGTTGATACACTCTACCAGGTTGGAGGAAGTCCACTGGGGGCTATGACATGTGATACTATCTGTCAAACCGAACTATGGCACCGAAGGTTTGGACACCTTCATTACAAAGCCCTTCCTGAAGCAAGGAAGGTGGTGACAGGGATACCCAAATTCAAAAATGATCATGAAGCTGTATGTCAGGGTTGTGGTGAAGGAAAGCGTACAAGGGGACCTTTCCCCTCAAGTGTCACAAAGACATTTGATGTCTTGCAATTGATACATTTTGATTTGTCTGGTATACTTCCCGTGACATCCTTGGGAGGATGTTCTTATTATATGACGTATAGATGACTTCTCTCGCAAGACCTGGATATACTTCTTGAAGAAGAAGGATGAGGCTTTCATGTGGTTTTGTACTTTCAAAGCCTTGGTGGAAAATCAAACAGGGAAGAAGATCAAGATTTTGAGGACCGATAATGGCACTGAATATGAGATGAACGAGTTCAATAAATTTTGTAAAGAAGCTGGCATCAAGAGGGAGACCAAAACCATATATACTCCTGAGAAAAATGGGGTTGCTGAAAGAAAGAACAGGACCATTGTGGAAGCTGCCCATGCCATGCTATGTGACCAAGGTCTTTCGAAGTTTCTGTGGGGAGAAGCTGCGAACACTGTTGTGTACATACAAAAGCGATGCCCGCATTCCGCTCTGGACTCCAAAACTCCCGAAGAGGTTTTCTCTGGTAAAAAACCTGACGTCTCTCATTTAGAGTTTTTGGTTGTCCCGTTTATTTTCATGTGCCGAAAGAGAACAGGAGCAAGCTGGATGCTTCTAGGAAGAAGGGAATTTTTGTGGGCTACAGTGAAACTTCGAAGGCTTATAGAGTCTATGTGCCTGGTCAAAGAGAAGTGGAGATTTGCCACGATGTTACCTTTGATGAAGATGCTTCCCTCAGGAAAGTGATAAATCTTCCGAGCTCTGAGAAAGATCATGAAGTAAGGTCTGGGAATCAGGAAGAACTGAAGGATGAGATGATGCCCGATGTTGAACGACCGATGGACCCTATTGATCCACCTCCTTCAATGAAGAGAAGACCATCATGGCTCAGGGATACTATCGAGGATGCCGAGAGACATATGGCCCCAAGGGGGACATTCCGTGAAAGCAAGAAGCCGAATAGATACCAAGGGTATCTAGCAGCCATGAGTACAATCGTACAATTTGAGCCTGGATCTTTTGAAAAAGTCGTAAGGCATCAAGTCTAGAAGGATGCTATGTGTTATCGCTTGCCGCCTACACCTACCTACAGTTAGTGGGAAAAGCCTTCAACCCCACAGGTGTGGTTGGTGGCAAGGAACTCAGAGAAGGGGTTGTCGCCTATTCCCAACTCTCGTCGTTTAAGCTATCTCCTAAGTTAGCTAAGGGGGGTGGTCCCTAAAGGTAAACTAAGTTAAAGATGTGAGATTTCTAGGAGAATTGATTAGAAGGAATTACTTATTGTGAGATTTCTAGGAGAATTGATTAGAAGGAATTACTTATCAAAGATGACTCGATTCCAATATGTAAACAAACATATAAGTATATGAGCAATATTCAATGATGTGTTCAAAATATAGACCAGTGCTTTAAAGTAGATGACAAATGCTTGCTCAAAAATGAAATTCAAGATATAATGACAATAATCCCACAAAGGAAGTGTTAGACCAAGATCACAATATGCAATTAAATTTGCAACACCAAATAAGGGTATTTGCCAATGAAACGAGATATATCATTCATCCATAAGCATAATGATCATTAAAATGACAACATGCAATGAAGTTGTATGTAGAAGCAAATTTCCAAGTACCATAGAATTAAACTTGTTGCAAAATTTAAAGAATTAAAATGTTTGCATCCAAAGTGCTTCTTGAGATAATATTTGCATGTGAATTTTTAAACCATCAAGATAGCAAAAATTTGGGAACTTTGCAAGTAAATGTGATGAGATAGTGCTCTTGGTTTATTTTATTAATTAGTTCTAAAGCAAAGTTACAATTGAACTCTAATCCTCAGACCTCACCCTCACCCAAATATTTGGATCTCACAGTGAGGAGTCCATAGAGGTAGAGGGTCCCTAAAACGTCTATTCAACCAACTTAAGTTGGAGGTAAATTTTAGAGATGCAAGTCTAGTATGAAAAGTGAAATCCCTAAATGATATGAAAGTGAGTTTGCAAGTGCTATGTAAAAGATGGAGATGATTCAATTAAATATGCTTCATAGTTAGAACAATAACTCAAGTTGTCATAAATTGAAAGTGTTATGCTTCTTTACTTGTAGTATATTGTGAAACTTATCCAAATGAGAAATAGATCACAAAACATAAGTAAGTGATGGCAAATGAGATTGCAAATTAAGAAATTAAAGGACTATGCGATTTGTGTTACTTCCCAATTAGAGCATGCATATGTGATGTGAAATAAAATGGAAATGTCAAAACCACTAAGTCAATCCATCTACAAATTCTCTCCTTTGAAATGGAGAGATAGGGATGCCAATGGGTAAAACCCACGCTCCCACAACAAAAACAGAAATTTTTATTAATTTTACAAGAATGAAATGACCATGAGGCCTTTTCTAAACCAAGGAAAGTCTTTACAAATAAAAATTGAGACCATAGACTTTTCCTCGGTGAGAATTTCTAAGAACTCAAAATAAATTCAGACTTTACAATAGGAGAAGAGAAGTTAAGCCTCTTCTATGCCCACAACCAAAGAAGAGAGAGTTATCTTCCTCATTTGAAATTCAGCCCAAAGGTCCTGCAACAACTTGTTAGTAATTTCTTGTAGTTGTCCACTTAAGCTGTCACAAGAAAAAATTCGAAAGAGGGCTACAAAACCAATCAAATATTAGATAGATAAAATTACAAAATATTGCACAACAATTTACAAAGGGCTAAGCCAAAGAGTTCGAGTAAACTCTCATCTTTGCTTAGTCATCTTCAAGCTCTTAGATAGCAAATGAAAGCAATGAAGTATAATGTTTTAAAAGATATTCAAATTTAGAAGTATTTGGCTTGTATACAAGCTATGTCTCAAAACCCCTGCAAAACCACTTTGTAAGATAAGACTATGAAGGTTCAAAGAACAAATGAGAGCTCTTTTGAGAATGTATCAAGAGTGGGTTGGTCTCTCAAAAGACTTCCCCCAACACTTGATTCTTTGATCCCAACAAGATGTTCCCTCTACAAAACTTCAATCAAGAATTAGTTCCATATAGATCTAGCAATAAACAATGATAAGAAACTCTAAAGATTTATTTGAAACCAACTAGAGCATTCTATACCTAGAGCATACTCCTAAATCAAATGTCAATGTAAGATAGCTCTACATTAACAAATCTACAAAAGCATCTGAAAACAAATTAGATCAAAGCATGAGTAAAAAGAATTATACCAATGATCAACAATTCATCACACTCCAAAAGGAGGAACACCTCATGAATGAAACCCCAAAGTCTTTATTGATATTTCTGAAAGTGTACAAGGCAGCAGCACTTCCGCAAGCACAATAGCTAGTAAACAATGATTACAATATGAGAGCCCATGGCTTTATTATATAGAAAGTTGGGAGCAAATCCCAATGAAGAACCATATGCCAAGTGGTGAGAGGGAGGAGATCTCAAGGCAAATTCGAATTTGGTAAGTGGAGCTCCAATGTCAAGTGTAAAAATCGAATTCTGGCAAGTGGACATCATTTTCTTTTTCCCTTACGTGCCAAATTCGAATTTTATGATGGAATGACATGTGCATATGGTTGGTAATCCATGTGGGAACAATTTCCCACAAAAATCTCCACCAAATATTCTCCTAAATCCTCCCAAATATGCACTAACTTCACAAATTCGAATTTCCAAGTAAGCAACTCTCATTTAATGCCGGAAATTCAATTTTATTTGAGCACATGTCTTTTCCTTGATTTTAGGAGTCCATATCACCTTGGGACTTCACTTTAACTCCTCCATAATTTTCCACCTCATTTAGCATGTGTGGATATTTATTTTTCTCCATTTATTTAATTTCTGGCTTAATTAATTGCCAGATTTCCCACTAAACTTAGGAAAAGTGGGTTTTGAGGATTCAAAACACATTTTTAACCCCTCAAAGTGTGTGATAGTAGAAAGTTGAGCATGAGAGGTGTAATTTTGATTACTCATACCCCATACAATTTCTCTAAACAACACTTATTACAATTCAATTACAATTTTTATTGCGATTTTCGACTTGCGGGAAATCTAAAAAATTAAAAAATCACTACCTAGACCTGACCAAATTCCACGAAATTTTTTGTGTGATCTAGTATGGTAATATACATTGACTCTAGACACTAGGAGTCACCCAAGGCCTCACCATCAAGCCGTACTCCGGCTTTGGGGTAAAATTGAAGGAAAAAACTCAATTAATTATTAACTCCTAGTAGGGAGATGATAATTAACCAAGTAAAAAAAAACCTTCCAGAGTAATACTCACTTGTTGGCAAGGTCCCAAGCTACCTAGGCCTGTTACAAACTCAATACTGACTCAAAACTCATCATTACTAGCATCACTTATTACAATTCCCCGTAGGGCATGGAATCTGGGTATAAGGGAAAATGATAAGAAGTAGAAGTAGAGTTAAAAAACTATGTTGAATTGATGATATCTGATGGTACAAATGTCTTCTGGTTCATCCTTGTGCATGGAGTCTTCTCATTATCATCAAGTGCCACTCCAGTGGTCAACATTTGGCTCCATATGGGGATGCATGCTAGATATGAAGTGATAGTGTGCAAGAACCTGGAATCTGCATCCACCGACCAAAGATATATATTAGCAGTATCCATTCAAAATAACATCAAATAAAATCAAGTACAGAAATGGAAATTTATTCTAGGAAACATAAATAACAATTTATTCATGAAATAAAACTACTTAAACAAAATTTACAAGGGATAGGGTTAGGAATATGATACACGGGATGCCCCATGGCATCAAATGTCTTCGGTGAAATCCATCTTGAGAACCTGCCTACTCACAGGCAAATCCATAGGCTCTTTCTCTGATGTGCCTTGGCCAATTCTGACTATCTTAGGACTATGACTTGCCCCACTGTTAACCTGTTTGTGGCCATCAGATACACCAAACCTCTTCCTTCTCCTTTTTCGACTTTTGATGCGTTGAGGTTTGATCCTGCTCAAAATTGGTGATTCATTTTTTATATCATTTTTCTTTTTTCGTTTTTTTCTTTTCTTCTTGGTTAGTTGTGATGGCGATGATGATGCAATTACTGTCAATCCTACAACTCTGTCTTGAAAATGCTTTGATGGAAAATTTGATGTACCCCCGCTTTTTGAGTTATGCCTAATCTCTTGGTTTTGAATCTGTTCTGTTAAGGGGGGAAGAAAATTTGTCAACACAACATCACTTCCTGTCTCGCATGATCTATAGATAATCTCATTGTTGGGTTTCCTTGGTTCCTCAACATGATATCTTTTCTCTAATTCTCGATCAAGTCTAACAAAGTTATTATCTGGCATGGGGATGGTGGCATATGACAAGTCCATTTGAAGGCTACCACCCAAATCTGATGCCCATTTTCTTGATAGGAGCATTCCCCATGAATCAAGAACATCTATCACAACAATATCCATAGTCATTATTCTGTCTGGGTATGCAGCTAGGAAAACCTGTAAATATTTAATTATCCCACACACTTCAATTCTTTTAGAATCCATTGAACATATGTTGTGATAGGGCCTAGATACCCTTAAATTCAGTTGCTCCATGACTTTCTTGGTCATGACATTTGATGAAGCCCCTGAATCAAGCATGCAGTTGTGTAAAAGACGATCATTCACTATCAAAGAAACATAAAATGGTAGATGATCTTCGTTCCCCACATAACAATTCATACTTTTCAATATAATTTCTTCATCTTCTTGTTCATTATTAGGCTTTTCTTCTCTTTGAGTAGCTTCAATTACACTTAGTAACTTGGCCCTTTGAGATGGTATCTTTAAAAGCTCTGTCACTGGGATAGAAACCTTTGCATTATTCACCCAATTGCCCAAGTCAAAATTTAATTCTGAAGTAGGAGGAGAAAAATTTATGTGATTATTCCAGTCTTGAATATCCCTTCTCTGATAAGTCATCCCTTTCTGTTTTGCCATAGCAAGAATTTGTCCAGATGTAGGCTTTTCCCCAAAAATCTTAGTGACTTTATCAAAATTTGCAATCATATTGTCAACCCCAAGATTATTAGGACTATGGTCAACCGTCAATCTCTTGATTACTTTCAATGGTATATATTTGATCTTCCATGGAGAACATATTGATTTGACCACTAGTTCCTACATGTTCTTCTCCCAACATGCTACCTTCCATAATTCTCTTTACATATGGGCATGTGGCTTCTTCATGGAACTCATTACATGGCCTACAAAAAGGGGGAATCTGATCTACCATGTTGGTGGATTCCAATGGATTTGGAGGCCTATAATCTTGTTGAGGGCCTTTATTCTTTTGCCATCCATTATTTGGCCTAGGTTGGAATCTTTGCACTTGTGATCTTTCCATGGCCACCAACCTACTTTGCATGGCTTGCATTTCTTTAGTGTGGTTTGCTTCCATGCTCTTGATGAGTTGAGTTAATTCCTTAATAGGATCATGGGTAGCCTCTTCCTTGGCCTTGCCTTTGGAATCATTCGATTTTGATGGCCCTCTAGTGAAACCAGGAATCTCAGATTTTCCTGATTGCTTTCTGGCCCTCTCCATTTTCAAGGCTTCAGTTTGAGCTACACCCAAAGTTGTAGGCTCCTTTCTTCTCAACTCATAAGCAATGTCAACACCAAAAGAATCTAGATAGGAACATAAGAGAAATTCATCAGGAGGTTTAATAGTAGTAGGCATGCTTTTAACCAATTCATTGAATCTCTTGTTAAACTCCTCCATGGTTTCATTCTCATTTTTCTTCATGGTGCTAATGGCACTGATCAAATGACTATTCTCTCTTCTCTCTCCATACTTTCCCATGAAAGCATTAACAATCGCTTGTAAAGAATCATACGAGTGAGCAGGTTGCTCAGTGAACCAATCAAGAGCATCCTCTTCCAAAGAGAGAACGAAAAGCCTCACCTTTACATCCTCATAGTTAGCAACGTTACACCACTTAAAGATGCAAACATTAAAGTTCTTCACATGTGATGCAGCGCTAATGGCATTGTTACCTTGAAAAGAAGGCAACCTTTCAATAGCCTTGCCAGGGATATTGTGAGGATAGCCATTAATGTTAGTAAAGTTACAAGGAGCAAAAAGATCATTCATGATGTTAGGCTCAACTTGTTCTTGAAACAACAAATGAATGTCAGAAATAGCCTCTTGCCCAAGACTAGCAAGAGCTCTACTATGAGAAAGTCTATTTAACCTCTCTCTAAAAACCCTTTCAGGATTAGGAGAGGGGCTAACTAGACCACTTGAATTTCTCCTAGTAGAAACTCTTGCAAAATTAGGATTGAGTGGAGTCGCCACTTGAGCAAAAATCTAAATCTAAAATTCAAATATGCCAAAACCAAAAGTTAGTCGATTTCCCAGGTACAAGAAGACTTGTCCCTGGCAACGGCGCCAAAAAATGTGATCGCTTACCGCCTACACCTACCTACAGTTAGTGGGAAAAGCCTTCAACCCCACAGGTGTGGTTGGTGGCAAGGAACTCAGAGAAGGGGCTGTCACCTATTCCCAACTCTCTCCGTTTAAGCTATCTCCTAGGTTAGCTAAGGGGGGTGGTCCCTAAAGGAAAACTAAGTTAAAGATGTGAGATTTCTAGGAGAATTGATTAAAAGGAATTACTTATCAAAGATGACTCGATTCCAATATGTAAACAAGCATATAAGTATATGAGCAATATTCAATGATGTGTTCAAAATATAGACCAGTGCTTTGAAGTAGATGACAAATGTTTGCTCAAAAATGAAATTCAAGATATAATGACAATAATCCCACAAAGGAAGTGTTAGACCAAGATCACAATATGCAATTAAATTTGCAACACCAAATAAGGGTATTTGCCAATGAAACGAGATATATCAATCATCCATAAGCATAATGATCATTAAAATGACAACATGCAATGAAGTTGCATGTAGAAGCAAATTTCCAAGTACCATAGAATTAAACTTGTTGCAAAATTTAAGGAATTAAAATGCTTGCATCCAAAGTGTTTCTTGAGATAATATTTGCATGTGAATCTTTAAACCATCAAGATAGCAAAAAATTTGGGAACTTTGCAAGTAAATGTGATGAGATAGTGCTCTTGGTTTATTTTATTAATTAGTTCTAAAGCAAGGTTACAATTGAACTCTAATCCTCAGACCTCACCCTCGCCCAAATATTTGGATCTTGCAGTGAGGAGTCCATAGAGGTAGAGGGTCCCTAAAATGTCTATTCAACCAACTTAAGTTGGAGGTAAAATTTAAAGATGCAAGTCTAGTATGAAAAGTGAAATGTCTAAATGATATAAAAATGAGTTTGCAAGTGCTATGTAAAAGATGGAGATGATTCAATTAAATATGTTTCATAGTTAGAACAATAACTCAAGTTGCCATAAATTGAAAGTGTTATGCTTCTTTACTTGTAGTATATTGTGAAACTTATCCAAATGAGAAATAGATCACAAAACATAAGTAAGTGATGGAAAATGAGATTGAAAATTAAGAAATTAAAGGACTATGTGATTTATGTTACTTCCCAATTAGAGCATGCATATGTGATGTGAAAGAAAATGGAAATGTCAAAACCACTAAGTCAATCCATCTACAAATTCTCTCCTTTGAAATGGAGAGATAGGGATGCCAATGGGTAAAACTCACGCTCCCACAACAAAAACAAAAATTTTTATTAATTTTACAAGAATGAAATGACCATGAGGCCTTTTCTAAACCAAGGAAAGTCTTTACAAATAAAAATTGAGACCATAGACTTTTCCTCGGTGAGAATTTCTAAGAACTCAAAATAAATTCAGACTTTACAATAGGAGAAGAGAAGCTAAGCCTCTTCTATTGCCATAACCAAAGAAGAGAGGGTTATCTTCCTCATTTGAAATTCAACCCAAAGGTCCTGCAACAACTTGTTAGTAATTTCTTGTAGTTGTCCACTCAAGCTGTCACAAGAAAAAATTCGAAAGAGGGCTACAAAACCAATCAAATATTAGATAGATAAAATTACAAAATATTGCACAACAATTTACAAAGGGCTAAGCCAAAGAGTTCGAGTAAACTCTCCTCTTTGCTTAGTCATATTCAAGCTCTTAGATAACAAATGAAAGCAATAAAGTATAATGTTTTAAAGATATTCAAATTTAGAAGTATTTGGCTTGTATACAAGCTATGTCTCAAAACCCCTGCAAAACCACTTTGTAAGATAAGACTATGAAGGTTCAAAGAACAAATGAGAGCTCCTTTGAGAATGTATCAAGAGTGGGTTGGTCTCTCTAAAGACTTTTCCCGACACTTGATTCTTTGATCCCAACAAGATGTTCCCTCTACAAAACTTCAATCAAGAATTAGTTCCACATATATATAGCAATAAAAAATGATAAGAAACTCTAGAGATTTATTTGAAACCAACTAGAGCATTCTATACCTAGAGCATACTCCTAAATCAAATGTCAATGTAAGATAGTTGTACATTAACAAATCTACAAGAGCATATGAAAACAAATTAGATCAAAGCATGAGTAAAAGGAATTATACCAATGATCAACAATTCATCACACTCCAAAAGGAGGAACACCTCATGAATGAAACCCCAAAGTCTTTATTGATATTTCTGAAAGTGTACAAGGCAACAACGCTTCCGCAAGCACAATAGCTAGTAAACAATGATTACAATATGAGAGCCCATGGCTCCATTATATAGAAAGTTGGGAGCAAATCCCAATGAAGAACCATATGCCAAGTGGTGAGAGGGAGGAGATCTCAAGGCAAATTCGAATTTGGTAAGTGGAGCTCCAATGCCAAGTGTAAAAATCGAATTTTGGCAAGTGGACATCATTTTCTTCTTCCCTTATGTGCCAAATTCGAATTTTATGATGGAATGACATGTGTATATGGTTGGTAACCCATGTGGGGACAATTTCCCACAAAAATCTCCACCAAATATTCTCCCAAATCCTCCCAAATATGCATTAACTTCACAAATTCGAATTTCCAAGTAAACAACTCTCATTTAATGCCGGAAATTCAATTTTATTTGAGCACATGTCTTTTCCTTGATTTTAGGAGTCCATATCACCTTGGGACTTCACTTTAACTCCTCCATAATTTTCCACCTCATTTCCACCTCATTTAGCATGTGTGGATATTTATTTTTCTCCATTTATTTAATTTATGGCTTAATTAATTGCCAGATTTCCCACTAAACTTAGGAAAAGTGGGTTTTGAGGGCTCAAAACACATTTTTAACCCCTCAAAGTGTGTCATAGTAGAAAGTTGAGCGTGAGAGATGTAATTTTGATTACTCATACCCCATACAACTTCTCTAGACAACACTTATTACAATTCAATTACAATTTTTATTGCAATTTTCGACTTGCGGGAACGGGAAATCTAAAAAATTAAAAAATCACTACCTAGACCTAACCAAATTCCACGAAATTTTTTGTGTGATCTAGTATGGTAATATACATTGACTCTAGACACTAGGAGTCACTACGTCCTCACCATCAAGCCGTACTGTGGTTTGGGGTGTAAAATTAAGAAAAACTCAATTAATTATTAACTCTCAGTAGGGAGATATACCAAGTAAGTAAAAACTTCCCTGAAAGAGTAATACTCACTTTTCTGTTGAAAAGGTCTTGCCACCTAGGTCACATGACCAATACTGACTCAAAACTCATCATTATTAGCATCACTTATTACAATTCCCCGTAGGGCGTGGAATCTGGGTACAAGAGAAAATGATAAGAAGTAGAAGTAGAGTTTAAAAACTCTGTTGAACTGATGATATCTGATGGTACAAATGTCTTCTGGTTCATCCTTGGGCATGGAGTCTTCTCATTATCATCAAGTGCCACTCCAGTGGTCAACATTATGCACGAAGAGTATGAGTCCATTATGAAGAATGATGTCTGGGATGTAGTTCCGACGCCGGAGGACAAAGCTGTTGTCACTTCGAAATGGCTCTATCAGATCAAGCATGGATCTGATGGTAGTGTTGAAAAGTTCAAGGCAAAATTCATTGCCCAAGGCTTCTCTCAAAAGGAAGGCATAGACTATGATGACATATTTGCACCTGTGGCCCGATATACCACCATCCGATCTATCATAGCCCTTGCTGCGACGCAAGGATGGAATCTTCATCAGATGGATGTGAAGACCGCCTTTCTTCATGGTGCGATAAAGGAAGAGGTGTATGTGGAGCAACCTCTAGGGTTCGAAATCTAGGATAGAGACACCCATGTATGCAAGTTGAAGAAAGCCCTCTATGGGTTGAAGCAAGCCCCCAGGCTTGGTACGAGAGGATAGATAGCTATTTGATGAAAGATGGGCTTCACTCGTAGTAATGTTGATCCAAACCTTTACTTCAAGGTTGATAGAGAAAAGCCTCTCATTCTGGTTCTCTATGTGAACGATCTCTTCCTGACAGGTGCTGACCCTCTCAATCATCAGTGTAAGAGGGAGCTCGCTTCTGAGTTCGAGATGAAAGACCTAGGATTGATGCATTACTTCCTAGGCCTGGAGGTCTAGCAGAGACCTGGCGAGATTTTCCTCTCTCAAGGAAAATATATTTTGAAGCTGCTGGAAAGATTTGGAATGGTGGACTGTTGGAGCAACAAAGTTGTAGGCTTGTTGACTTAATTGTGAAATACACAAGAGGTATTGTAATAGTAATATATTATATATAAAATGTATAAGAGATGATGATTAAATGTTACAATGAGGCCCTGCTTATATACCTATGCAGGTGACCTTTCATGACTGGGCGCCCTTTCACTAACTTAATGACTACTTACATAGTCCTTAATTGACTATTTAATAATTATATTTGTAATATTCGTTATGAATTATATTCATAACATTGCCTTCCTCTCGAAAAGCTTTGCCCTCAAAGCTTAATTTTTTGACAGTTTTCTTCACTTGGGATTATCTTCTTGGCATATGTCATTCACCACTGGTACCTTATCTTGCAGAATTCTCTCATAATGTTGTCTTTGAAACTAGGTTTTTCTTTTTTTTCTTTTTTTTTCTTTTTTTCTTCTTTTGAATTAAATTAATAAATTTATTTTTAAATTAAATAATAATAATTTATTGTTATTATTATTATAAATTAAATAATAATAATAATTTTTTATTATTATTATATATAAATTATATAATTATAATTTACATATATTATAACTTTTTAATTATGATTAAATTGAAACCGTCCACCGTATAACATCTCTGTTCATTAAACCTATTCGTAACCTCTTTTTACCACTCATTCTTATCCAACCCAACAACTACAGCTTCTGGTGCGAGAGATTTCTTCACATTTCATAAACTGAAGTGTCGCTAGATCAAAATGGAAAAATCCACAATCGTGAACAGGGTCACGGTACAGAGGATAAACAGGAATCTCCTCGCGATTGATGAACCTAGCCTCGGCAACAATAGGTGTCGGCTTGACCATATGGCGGTTGGTGAGAATGATCCTGTGTGTTTTGTTAACAATGAAACCTATGTCATTGCTACTCCCCTCAATCTCTGTATCAAAAGACCGAGTGGAAGTGGTTCGAAGCACTACTACCGCCATAACCTTCTCCAACGTATTTCTCCACTTCTCTGCCTCATCATTTTCCATGTTTAAACAACGTGAAGAAATTCGTAACAGGGATAAAAGATCAACCACTGGTAATAGATTGGGTGAACTTATATTCTTCACAAAATCCACAACAATTTCCAAAAAAATATGGGCAAGAATTCTCACCAAATAACGATCAATTTTCTCCAACTCATTGCAATCACTGATACTAAGATCTTGAAGGTTGGGGCAGACTCCTCCACCAAATGATATCTCTCATATTTCCATCGCTATAATTTCTAAGTGTTGGAGCCGAGGCATTAATCACGTAAATGGCAGTTTTCTCAACGGACGACAACACCTAGAAGGCAGCACAACGGATTGGAAGGAATGACCTCCAATTTTCAGAACTTCCAAATCGCTTAGATCTCTGATTGCACTTGGCCATTCTTTTAAGCCTGTGCCAATCAAAAGTAATACTGCAAGGTACCTTTGCTGAAAAACTTGCCGCGGTATTTCTTCAATTGCCCAACAGGAGGAAAGATCTAACTGTTCAAGCTTGCTGATGTTTCCCAGTGTTTCACTTGAAATGGTTAATGAAACGCAGAACTTTAAATCAAGATATTTAAGTCTAATTAAATTCCCGAAAGAATTTGGAAGCCTCCTCAAAGTTTAGGATCTGTCCAATTCAACGCGTTCTAGATTTGTTAAATCCCCGAAGGAATCTGGTAGTGACTTCAATTTCTTGCAATTCCTTAACGCCAAGGTCTTCAATGATTGCAGACCACAAAATTCGTCTAGCAATTTTTCCAGATTAACCTGGACTCTCTCTCCTGGAAAATCAACGACTATCCGTTCGAGCTGCTTCAGGTACCTTATGGACTTCAGAATGTTCAATAGCGGAGAAAAAATATGTAGCTCCTGCAACTGCAAAGGTGTCTATGAATCGTTTTCCCACAACGTTTCCAAGACACTCCCGCTCACCTCCAAAACCGTTAAATTCTTCACTGGAATCCAGGAAGGCAGCGAAGAGTAGGGACCCCTGTACCATCGAATCCATATTACATTTGGTGACTTCACCCTCTTCAGATTTCGTTCCATGTGATCTTCTTCTACGTCAAGGAGACTAACACCAAGAAAACCATTATGTGTATTGAGTAGTCTATCCAGAGAATAAATCACGCGGCTTCCCAACAGCTCATGAATACTCTTTTTGAACCATGACATTTTTGAGCGCATTAGATGGGAACGACTTGTAGTGGGAACTACCATAATTCCTCGCACTATACCAGTTTATCATATGATTGTTGTGACAAATCATCAATGTCTTGTGGCCAACAGCAAAAACAAAGAGGCAATTGCGAATCCTGCGCTTCCAGTAAGCCTAGTAATACAGTGACAGTAATGTACTTTTGAAGTGAGTCGTGGTACTTGTCATAGAATTGCCATGCGTAGCAATGACGGGACTCCTAGGTTAATTTGACAATTGGCGTCATTACTAAAACCCCAGAAGGTGGACCTATGGGCATGGTTGTAACTGATGTTGCAGGAGACAATCTCGCAGGTTCTAACGCAGACACTTTTGTTACCATTGGTTCAAATTTATCAGTTCTTGGTTTGAGTGGAAAAACTTCCCTCATTCCACTACTATCAGAGTTGCTCAACAAAAGTGGATGTGTATTTTTTTTGGATCTGAGCATGCCTCGATAATATGCTTTACAGTATCAATCGTCACTTCAAGGGAAACTTGACCATCAAAGCAAGGAATGTTATTCTGGGGGAACTTTGCTTGGTCTCTATCTAATGGAGCTATCAAGCCTTCACTCTCAACCATTGGTTGTGAACTCACAAATGAGTCTAATCCATGCCATGAAATAAATGGCACGTTATTTGTGTCCTTTGTACTTGCAGATGCTAAGGAAACATTAAATGGTGCATCCATATGTTGTGAGGCCATCCCGCAAGGATCCCTTTGAAAATCATGGCTAGCATCATCTTCATCCTTATCAAAATCAGCTTCATCTTTTTCTGTTTCTTCAACAGTGTCCTGACTAGCAGGCTCATCTTTATTTTTTAGATCACCTTCATTCTCATAAGTTGGAATTTCCGTAACCTGATCTTCTTCAGAATGTAGTGACTCTTCATGATTATCATCTGAATTTTCTGAATCAACTGAATTGTTTTGTTGACTATGTTCAATATTCGGGAATATTGGTTTTTGCGTCAGATTAATCTTGTCCAAAATGGTGTTTATCTTCTGCATTGCTTTGTTATGATTGTCTGTGGCCTCTCTATGGTTTAGCCAAATTTGTCTTTCTATCTGATCTGTTGTGTCTTGAAGTTTTTTAATGTTGTCAAAATTTCCTGTAACCTTATCCTCAAGATTGGTTAATCTTTTAGTGAATTTATCGGAATTATTATTGATCTTACTCTCAAGATAGATCAACTTTTTGTTGAAATCACCCATCGTCATTGATGAAGACATCGAGCGGCAGCGATTTCGAGGCACCGCATGTAACAGCTGAAGGTAGCCAACAGTGGCGTAGGTGCTTCCTTCCAGGCAAGAAGATCGCTCCTCTGATACCAAATGGAGCAACAAAGTTGTAGGCTTGTTGACTTAATTGTGAAATACACAAGAGGTATTGTAATAGTAATATATTATATATAAAATGTATAAGAGATGATGATAAAATGTTACAATGAGGCCCTGCTTATATACCTATGCAAGTGACCTTTCATGACTGGGCATGTCTCTTAGACATGCCCTTTCACTAACTTAATGACTAAGAGACATGCCCTTTCACTAACTTAATGACTACTTACATAATCCTTAATTGACTATTTAGTAATTATATTTGTTATATTCGTTATGAATTATATTCATAACAACTGTAAGTCCATGTCGACACTGATGGAGTTCAACTTTAAGAAGTTGAGTGGAGTGGCAGCGTTGTTGGGCCCGTGCTAGCAAATTCTACCAAGTATCGTCAACTCGTAGGGGCCCTGATGTTCTTAGTGAACACCCGTCCAGACTTATGTTTTGTAGTAAACACTTTGAGTCAACACATGGTTGATCCTCATCACATTCATTGGGTTGGTGCCAAGAATTTGTTGAGATATCTTCGGGGCAAGATAAACCATGGGCTGAGATACATTGTCGGGAGTTTGAGACTCCATGGATATACTGATGTCGATTGGACTGGCAGTGTGGTAGATCGCAAGAGCACATCTGGATGTTGCTTCACACTTGGGCTTGCTTCGATATCTTGGATGAGCAGGAAGCAGAAGTTGGTGGCTTTGAGAACCGTTGAGACCGAATACATTGCAGCGAGTATGGCCTGTTGTGATGCAGTTTGGTTGCAAAAGCTCTTCAGTGAGTTGTTCGGGCATGTGCTAGATACCACCGTTATCCTTTGTGATAATCAAAGTGGGATTTGTTTGTCAGACAATCCCGTGTTCCACGATCAATCCAAGCATATTGATATTAGGTACCACTTTATCCGAGATATGGTACAGCGAGGCGCCGTAAGGCTCGATCATATAGGAATTGATGGGAAAGTCGTGGATATTCTCACAAAGCCCTTGGCGAAGGTCAAGTTCCTAACCTTCCATGAGAATCTTGGAATCGTGGAACAACCCTATTCTGAGGGTCCTATTGGACGATGAGCTCTAAGAGCTCCAGTGGGCTTTGGGGATAGATTCTTGGAGCTATAAGCAACCACAGGGCTAGGCTTGCCGAACCTTGTTGGTGTGCTTCTGCACCACCGTCATGATATTGAGTTGGTTCACCTCTCTTTGATCTGTGCCCCATATGCATCCTACCCATGGAGTCCCGGACTCACGGGAAGTACCTCTCATTTGGCCAATGAGGTGGGAAAAGCTAGAGACCAGTAGCAAAGACCGATGGACGCATCGGAGATTTTCGTACTCTCTATGTCTAGGATGGCACGTGTCCAACCACTTGATCTGGGATCAAGTCTAGTAAGGTTTCGGACCTCCAACTGAATGCAGGTTAGTTAAACCAACTTCGGGTTGGTATGTGACTCCTTTGAGTCCTATAGAGGTTTCGGACCTCTGAGCTGATTTTGTCAGTCGGGAGTGATGTCTTTGTGACTCACCTTTTGTTCTGAAATAAAGAAGCCAGCAAAGCAAGTTACGGCAGGATGACGCACGATGTTTAGATGGCACAGGTGGATGGAGTTCTCCCTAGTTGAGAGGGAGTGTTAATTTTGGGCAACTAGGTCCAAACTCCATGTTGTGACGCTCAGATGACGATGCCAATATTTTTATTGAATTCCTCTTTCGAACAGGTGCAAGATTGATCTAAAGATCATCTTGATCTAATGAGCAGAACATTTATTTTGAATTAATTCCACTTATGTGCAAGGTCGGCCAGAATTGTAATGTAGGCTTGGAGCCTCAACAGATGTGTCACACACCCTCACTGATGGAAAAGGCAGGTCAATGTTGGAGGGTTGTTTACCATCACTCATCAAGCACATTCTTCTCTACATGTCTACATCTAATGTCAATCATCTTGGAGGCTCCTCTTCACTCACACGTGGGAAAAGCAACAGCTAGGGTTTTAGATTTGGTCTAGGGTTTTCAGCGTAGATTTGACTAGCGTTGACTTTGGTCAACACTTGGTCAACTTTACCCGAAACTCTCCCAAAACCTCGATCTTTATAGTCTGCATTTTTTGGCACAAAAGCCGAGGTTGGACATTGACTTTGACTTGGTTGCGTTGACTTTTGCTGTTGTTTTGCGTTGACCATTGACTGGACAGCGTTGACTTTTGTTGACTTTGGGTTGATCGTTGTAGAGCTATCCGAGAGGGTTGTGTGACACATTTGGTTGGCTGACTGTGAAGAGACACTAATGATTATTTAACCTAATCCTAATTGATTAGTTAGTAATTACATTTATTCTATTTTATTCTATTAATAACTATATTTATTACTTTAGTTATGAATTAGATTCATAACATTGCCTCCTTCTTCGAAAAGCTTTGTCCTCAAAGCTTAATCTTTCGACAATTTTTTTCACTGGAGATTATCTGTTAAACATGTCATTCTTCACTGGCACCTTGGCATGTATAATTCTACAATAACGTTGTCTTGAAACTGGTTCTCTATTGCCTTCTTTTTTTCTTTTTCTTTTATAATAATAATAATAATTTTTTTTTCTCCATTTTTTTTTAAATTTAATAATAATAATATAAATTATTATTATACAGATTTTATATATATATATAAATATATATTATATAGTTGTTATATAATTATATAATATATAATTATAATTTATATTTGTTTTAATTATCGCTGTAATTGAGGTCGATTTATCTGCACGAATGATCATAACCCGTCCATTTTTAAACCGTCACACCTGTTGATTCAAACGCGTACTCGACACCCAACGCACAGCCTATTTTCTTATCAATAAAACTTGGCATTGTCTCGCTCGATTTCTCGACTAACAATTCATCTTTGAACAATTCTTCGAAAGCTTCACCGCACAGTGCACAACAAGTCTGGCTTTGCTCTGCTGGAACGCAGGGAAAAGGAGGATTTGCCTCTACGTTTGCAGTTTCAGAATTATTAACAGAAAAATTACCAGCATTCTGGATAAATTCTCCAGAGGGTGTAATTAATGGTTCCTGCTTTTCCCAAGTGGTATTCTGTTCATCGATCTCCGTAGTATTCCCAACATCATTACTATCCATCGTCTTTCGAGGCAGAGGAGAAGATGGAATGTCAAGACGATCAGCTAATGAGGGGCTACAATGAAAACGTGGTCTAGGAGAATATCGAGGGCTTTTTGGCAGTGAAAAGGGGGAATTTCGTTGCAAGTTGGAACTTCTATTACATGGGGATCCCGTTGCCTTGCCATCTGGGCTTTGCAAAGACTTTAAATAAGTATCGAGTGATTCAATTCTTGCATCCATTGCATCCAATTCACTCGGCTGAGATGAACTTTCTGGAGGGCAAGATTTCGCAAATGCACTTCTAAAATCCACGGCTTGCAGAAGTCTTTTTCGTGAAATTGGAGACATTGACTTTCTTGCTGACGGCAGCTTTGCTGGTTGCTGCTGAAAAGCATCACCACAATCATCTTGCTCTATGTCCAGCCTTTCAGGCACCGGAAGCTTGACAGGTGAAGTAAATGCAGGGTTTGCATCTATGGCATTAGATGCAGTTGCACCTTCTGAGTGAATGCTCTCGGACATACGCTTAACATTATCAATAGCACTACTCTCTGGTTTATCTACAACAGATAAACTATCCACCCGTTTATCTTGAATCACTTCACCAGTTGAAGGAAATAGTTTTACCTTAGCTCCTGGTGATAAAGATCTATGCTTTTGTATACAATAATTTTTTTCAGACAAAAGCGACAACTCACAACTCTTGGGTTCAGAATTACAATCAACTGCCTCAGTGTTAATAGGCAATGGATCACCTGTGTGATTTAGATTATCTGCGAATGGTTCAACATCAACTAGAATTGGCACCTTTTGTATATTCTGTTTAGTATACTCGTTTTCTATTCGATGCCTCGTGTTTGGAGAAGCATCTAACTCCATTTCGACAGCATTTTGTTGGTTGGCCGTGGAAATGTTAGCCAATTGCAATTCGCATTCACTATTAGAACTCACCACATTTTCGGGAGATGTGATATCTTGATTATGGTTCTGTAACTCTGTTAGGTCAGTAAAATCTTGCTGTTTTTCTCTTTCGAATGAAAAGATTTCATTTCTGGACTCTACACTTCTTTGACTGTTCTGAGAACTAACCATTTTAGGTACCTTTTGTTTTTGATTCCCTAAAGTCTGACCTTGCTTGGGATCTGGAAACCCTTCTTCTTTAGGATATTGATTTTGCTCTCCTATTGTCACATTTTCTTCTTCAAATTCACCTTTCCTCTTCTTGGCAGATCTTGAACTACACAAGTTATCCCTTTTATCGGAGTTAACGTCATTGTGACAATTTGAGTCAACAGTAGTAAAGCCATCACTTTTACTCTGGGAGCTTGCAGGACTAGCTTTCCTCTTTAATTTTAACATCCGCTGAATCTGTCTTAAAGTCATTCCCTCTATTTCCATATCATCTTCTCCAATTAGAGTTGTATGTTGGATATTCTTCATAGAACTACAATCAACAACAGTGTTCCCCGGATTAAAACGTTCATTCTCCTGTCCCAACTTGTCCCTACTGGCATTAGACAAATCCTGTGAGTTGTCATCTTCAATACCATGGGCATCTAGCTCTATACTATCAGAACTTTGGGACTTGCTATGGAATGAATTACTGTTTAATGCTGACAAGCTTCTGGTCTTCCTTTGTGACCACCCATTTCTAAATTTCCTAGTGTGTGACGATACTAAACTTTCATCTATGCCCAACAGATCTTCCATCGTCCTTGCTTTGAGAGGGGTAACATTTTTTGCACAATTCAAAACTTTCACAGCCTTTCCACTTCTTGTATAAAAGGCACATATATGTCCTGCGAAGTATATGTCTCCACATTTCCAACATTTCCCTTCTTCTTTACTTTTATTACGCATTGGTGGAGGGATATATTTAGTTGACTTTTCCATGGATTTTTTACTTGATTTCCCTTTAGAAAAACTAACTGCTTTATTATTATTACTGCATTTTTCATCTTTTTTATTATGGACTACTGCAGAAAATTCTGCACATAACTTCTCTAAGTGCTCAACCTTTTCTAGAATTTTTCTAATTATTTCGGGCTTTTCACGTAATGGCACATTATATGGTAAATAATGTGCTCGAGCTTGTAAACTACGTTCGTAGGCTTGTAGAACAATGTTATGTGCCATTGCTTCAACTTGTCCTCAATCTTATTTCAAGATAGCTTTATACCACCGTAACAACAGAGCTAGATTTGAAGTATTGTGAGGGATAAGATTCCATGCTTGTAGGCTTGATATGCAATAGCTAATTATAAAAATACACAAGATGTATTTATAATAATAATATTTTATTGATAAGATATGACATGATTGAATGATTACAATGAGGTCCCGCTTTTATACCCATGCAGTACCTTTTCGACGAATGGATACTGTCTTTTAGACATGCCTTTTCATTAACCTAATGACTATTTAACATAATCTTAACTCGACAGTTAGTAATTACATTTATTCTATTTTATTCTATTAATAACTATATTTATTACTTTAGTTATGAATTAGATTCATAAAAGAGACTTTGCTAGTTGAAGCATCCTGTTGACCACCGTAACGCACCACAACACATATATTTTGCTGATCAAGTTAAGTGTATTTTTGGCTTGTCTTCCGTCGATCTATTGGTATGTTCTATCAGCATTTTACTTTCTTGTTTATGTGATTGCTATTTGATATCGGGAATAAAAGTAAAGTTGCATCAAGCATAGAACATCTACGAAAATTTACAGACTAGGATCGAAGATTAACCCCCCATTTATGGTGAGGGAACAAGATCACGGTCAAAACCCCTCTTTCTTCTAGGTCACCCAATAATCCATTACAATTGCTCGAATACAAACAAGCATAAGCACCCGATTGCAAAATGAACAAAGTACCTTTTGATTGAAAGCCCACCTTCATCCATGTGCTCTTTCCAGATGGGTGAGAAGCATGTGACTAATGTAGGTGGCAGAAAAAAATGGCACATCATTAACTAGTGGTGGCTATCAGGGGCTACATGGTTGGCTGGCTAGATGCGAAGAATGGGAAAAAAAATTTCTCTTATAGGTCACACATTTTGGTGGGTAACACACCAAACGGGTCAACCCCATAAATTTGAATTGGATCAGAGCTAGAAAAATACCGGACCAAAAAAATAAACAAAAAATGCATAAATAATTCAAATCTTGAAAAAGCATATATATATATCCATGTGCATCCATATCAATCCAAACCATTATACACAAATATGCAAAAAATTTAATATATATATATAGCAAGGATGCATTTAACCAAAATAACATCTAGTGCAATCCATCTCTAAACCAAAAATACATCAACAAAGATGCTCTAAATGGCCTCTAGAGTTCCAAAAAATTTATGCTACAATAAATAACTACATATCATCAAAATCATTGCCTATATTGGGATGCTTATCATCAATATCACCCTCTAAGATTTAAAATAAGATAGAAAAAGCTTAACACGCTAAATCAGTAATTTTGCTTCAATGAAGTGTGCATTTTTATTAGGTTCATGAAAAAGGAGTTCAACAATCAATGCCACCAACATCGAGGTACATAGAAGGCTTGGTGGCTTCTGCTTAAATACTAGTTCCATACCCTCATACATGACGAAATCTATTGGATATATTGCAATTTTGTGAATCCAAAAATCCTAAAAAAATGTGAGGTCTCCTGAATTTTGAATGGGATCTAACATTCTACTTTGTCCATATGAAATCCAAAGATGTTGGAATCACTCTCAAGCATCGTAAAATAAATAATGTTAATACTTTAAGAATTTAACATTACCATTAATTACATAGCATTAGTAGGGCAATGGGGTTGAGTAATAGGCTGCCTCACTTACAAATTATTGTTAAAGAAAAAAGTGTTTTGTTGGTCCTTAGTTGTGTTGTACAATGTTGTGCAAAACTAGCCGGTTCGGTGCCACAATGGAGTTTTCACAGTTCAAGGAGATGTTGGAATCACGATTGTCATTACACCAAAACCTGTACGTGTTAGTAAACAAATGCATTGCCAAAGTTAACTTATGCCCGAGAGGCAGTTAAGCACATGTCATGAAACACACGAGTAGTGTTGAATTATCCAATGCCCAACAATCTCCCCCCAACACGAGCATGGGTGTTTCGAACTCTAGACGTTGGCTCTGATACCACTTGTTGGAATCACTATCTCCGTTACGCCAAAACCCTTAGGTGTTAGTAAATGGGCGCATTGCCAAATTTAACGGATCCTCAAGAGGTAATTAAGCACGTCGTGAAACACACAGGGAGCACTAGATTATCCAATGCCAACAGACAACCGATTGGACCAGCCAGTTCCACCAGTTCCAATGGCACCGATCATGCACCATCATAGACAAATGATCTCCATGATCTTTAAATGGAGATGATGGTGTTGGAAATTGGTAGCTTCGGTCGGTATTTTCATGGGCAAAAACAAAGGAGAAATTATCTATTTTCCAATTTTCCAAGTCAGCCTCAAATGGACAAGTCGGCCCCACCACTTGAAGGGGTTTGACCCTATGGTTAAAACCCGCCTCTTGACTTACATATTGGCATTCGATTGAGACCTCATTGGGCATCACATCACACTCACTCATTTGACCAATCAAGGAAATCTGTTCACACATGCAAAGGAGATAAAAGACTGAAGTTTCCAGCAAAGTTTGACTTCTCTTATTTCTCTTTTGACCAGCGTTGACTTGGGTATTCTTGCTGCTGTTTGACTGAGCTTTCACTGGATTTGGAGGCCAATTTTTCGTGGTTCGTTGACTGATATTTGACCGAAGTTGTCTTTGTTTCTGGGCCATTGACCGAGAGTTAACTGCAGATCAACTTCTGAAGTTTGACCAAACTTTGACTGTGGAATTGCAGGCTGAATTTCGGCGCCTTTGACCAGAAGCCTCAGTCTGAAATTCGGCCCTCTTGTGCAGACTTTGACTGAGCAAGCATTGACTTTTTCTCTCTCATTTGACTGGTTTTGACTTGGAAATTATTGAGGTCAAGGTTGGCATTTTGACTGGAATATTCTGATATGTTATTGATGAATTGAACTCTCTCTCTCATAAGGAAAGATTACCGGGTTTTCCCCTTTGTGGTGTTTTGTCTCAAGAAATTTTGGTGTCCCTTGATTTATTATTTTTTGTGATCTCTATTGCTCTATCGAAGTTTATGGTTGAAATTTTCAAGTATAACTGCTTAATGATTGGAATGCTCTAAAAAAGTCAAATTGTATCATTGAAAGTAGTTATCAGTTTGAAAATTTGTTCTAGTCTTGTTTGCAACTAGAAAATCAACACATGGATCAATGAGGTGAAAGGGCATGGATCAAGTTTTGATAAAATCAAGAATATAAGGACCATCACATCACCTATGCAAAGATAAAATGGTGATCATCAAATACAAAAGCACTAAAACACACATAACTAGTACATTAGACCAAGTTGGTCTTAAATTATTCATTAATATCTAATGTCCATTCGAAAAAATCACCTAAACATATATTAGGGAGTTCCAATGTTATGTCATTTTGCCAGAAAAGAGGATAGATGTTTCCAATAGCATAGAACATTCTCAATTTTGAATCCAATCTGTCAATGAAAATGAAAGGAACACTTTGACACTGGTCGTTATTTCCAGCTACAGTCTTGACCTATAACCAATTTTATTTGGCTACAAACTCGTGTTAAGATTGGTACTTTATTTTCCACAATAATATTTTTCTGTTTGCATATTTTATACCATCTCCTATACATCTAAAATTCCCCAAGTTTTTATGTAATTGTCTGTGTGTTGATCTCTCATATAGTAATGAGAGGAACCAGCCAATTTTTGCTTTTGGGAATAACTGTCTGATTAATAATGAGCAGTAAGCTGCCATCACTACTCTGCATGAACATGTTGATTTCTTGAAGCTGAACTAATTTTATACTATCTTATTGACTGTTGATTGATTTTCCTATACCATAACCGAATGAACATTTCATTCTGGCCGATATCCTTATTTGTACAAGCTTGGACAAAGTTGGTTGTAATTTCATTCAAGTCATTATTATTCTTATATATTCCTACATTTTATACTATTTTCCTATCTTATTGACAGTTGATTGATTTCCATGTTGATCTCTCATGTATTAATGAGAGCAACCAGCCAATTATTGCTTTCGGTAATGTCTGATTAATAATGAGCAGTAAGCCGCCTATCACCACTCTGCTTGAACATGTTGATTTCTTGGAGCTGAACTGATTTAATACTATTTTATTGGCAGTTGATTGATCTTCCTATATCATAACCGAATGAACATTTCATTCTGCCCGATATCTTTTTTTCTACAAGCTTGGACAAAGTCGGTTGTAATTTCATTCAAGTCATTATTATTCCTATCATTATTGGCCTCAGTATGATTTGTGGTATATAGATGAATGGTGAAATATTGTTTTAGTCAGTGAAAAGTGCTAGTCATTTCTTTCATGTTAAATTTTCACTAACTCAACAATGCACAATACAATGTAGCCTTATCACTCTGGACCTTAATATGTTTTCATTGCATCTAATACGTGGATGATATGAATTTAGATTTAAAATATGCAAGATTTGAGTTTACATTATCACTTATATATTTGTCTTCTACTTGCAGGTGGAAGAGGGAAACCCACAAACACTTTTGGAAGATGGTAGCTCGAGATTTTCCAGCTTTGCTAGGGCTTCTTTTCTATGACTGGTTTCTGTTTATTAATCTCCAGTGTCTGGGGAACTTGGGATGAAATCAGACCATGCATGATAATTGAAAGCCCAAATAATGGAAGAACTTATTATGTATGATAAATAGACACATGACAACCAGAACAAAAGATTGCATGTCACCAACCTTTTGCTTTCCTTTCAAATGTCGATTTCTAAAAAACAGCAACTCAACTACTGTACAAATGTCGATTTCTGAAAAAGAGAAACTCAACTACTGTAGTAGATTGTTTTGGGCATTAAAACCTTTTGAAAACAGTGCTACAATATCTAGACCAGCTACAAGAGTGGACTTGCTAACTTGCATGGCTGCAACAACAATAAAAAAATTGGACACTTATTATTAGTATCGCTATCTATTCTTCGAAAGCTTGCACTGAGTCCCAATCACTTGAAATGGCCCGTTTGCATAATCAAAACTATTCAGGAGTAGCAAAACATCTCCTAAAATTTTGTACATTTTTAAGATGTGAAACACCTTCACTTTACTATTTAACCATGTCTAATTGCCTGGTTATAATAAGTGGTAATTCATCATCTTTATAAAAAATATGGAACAATTCAAATCATGCTGGGGGTGTGAGCGTTGCGGTTTTGGAGATCAAATGGCTTTTAAGATTGACCTTTTTTAATTGTATGTTATGTTAATCACATTATTGTCTCAATCAGTTAAAGAGACCAGAATTTATGAAAATTGTATGAATTCACTATAACGTGATGTATTTATCTTTTAAGTAGACATTTTTATTTCTTCCATGTCTGTGACTTACTAATCCTGGATGTCATCCCTTTGGGCCTCTACCATATCTAGTTTGGTAGTTTCCGTTGCTTCCCTAGGATGAGCTTTGGTATTTGACAGTAGTCTATAAAAGCAACCTTAAATACTTTACATCTGATTATTCCAAGTAATGCTTGTATCCAGTGTCTTAGCGCAAGCTACTAGCGCAAAGTGAGCTTGTGCTTATCCCTTGGATATGATTATTGCTCCTTATATGAGAAAACAATTTATCAACTCATTGACATTATGTATTCATGTAACAGTGATCCATCAGCTTTTATTCATTGTTGCCTTTTAGGTAGTTTAGGTCCTTGTTGTTGACAATTGCTAGGTAAGCCTTTGCTCCATCAATTAACTAATTAAATACAAACCATTCCATCATCCATCAGATGGAAGGATCAATATGTAAGTCTTGTTACTGCCCAAATTGTACATGCGTGATAAAATCCCAATCTACAATGCACAATCTAATGATAAACTTTTGGGAAGGTCACCCACTATTACCTCAACAACTTGTCCTCACGAATTAGACTGGCTCTCCTCCAACTCAAGCAGGGTTTTCCTACTAGAATCACTAAGGCTTAGTCAAAAGAGAACACGGTGATGTCAATGGTTAGCCTCAATGAAACATTTTTTAGGGAATTTTTAAAAATGAGAAAAAAGGGTGATGGAGGGATATGGAGATTAGTGTCAATATCCTTCTAGGGCTATGGAGTCAAGAGGAATTTAGTGGCAAAATGAGATCAAAAAGAAAACCCTCTTAAGTCAGTTATCTGGTGTTTTGTAGATTAGCACAATAAGTTACATCCTGATACCTAAATTAACCCCTCGGCTAATCAAGGAAAATCATGAAATCATGGCCTTGTTACTGCTCAAACTAGCAGGGGTCCTAGTAAGGATTCCTAGAGAGCCACTACTAGGCCAAGTGGCAACAATGGAGCAATATCCCACTATCACCTCATCTAAAGCTCCCTGCTCTTTACAGACTTTCACCGATGGAAGGAGTCCTGGTATGAAGGAAATCACTAGGGGAAATGTATCAATGGTGTAAAGTTAGGGATTCCCAGATCTTATTCAAAGGAGAGACTCTAATGATAAGGATTGGTTGCCTTTGAAGCAAGATGAATGGCTCTCCAAGAAAGGCTAGAAGGAGACCTAGACCTAGGGTTAAGAAATATCTCTTGGTAAGAAGTGCCCTAAACCTAAGAATCCTAAAATAATAGGGTTTTTGAGCAATCCTTGTGAAATTTTAGTTAGTACAAGGTTGCAGCCCTAGTGGACCCAAACAAGGTCAAGGGTTTGGGATGGAACTTCAAACAAATGGACTCGACCAAGTGAAGGAGGAGAAAAGGATCAAAGAGATAGGATTTGACTTGGATTTTCAATGCAATAACCCTTAATGAAGCCACTAACCAAAGGAAGCCTAGGGAGAAACGGTTCTTAAGCTAGGGCTTGGAATAATTTGATATTCCACGATTGGAATGGCTTTAAAAGTGGAGGACCTCTCAACGACACACCAGCGCAGTTCTTGACCAAGTTTCATGAACATTGGATGGCTACAATGGATTTTGTGTGATGCCCTAGGAAGCCTACTAGGGTTATGGATTAGAAAGAGAAAAAAAGAGGTGAGAAAGATGTTTGTTTTGGTGACCACCTAGGACTAGACCATTGCCTAGCCTATTGGGAGAATGGAGTCAATGAGATTCAATGTTTACGATGTTTATGCCCAATCAAGGAGTTCCCCAGCAACTTTGTATCATCCTAGAAGTAGTAACTAGGTTACTAGGGAAATTTATACTTCTTTGATGTTGCAATTGACGACTTATCAAGGTAATTATGAACAATCATATACCCTTAGGAAAATCATTCACTATACTTCGCATGAACATACGAAAAATCCGTCACAAAGACAAGGTCAACAAATTCGCATTCCTTTTAAGGCAGCGACACCAGCTTCATGAGCGAAAATTTTCCATACATTATACAAGTGCAAGACATGAGAAATATACCATGAAAAGACACTTACAAGAATAGAAAAATCTTCCAATCATCAAGAGAGATAAAAATCGAAGCTCCAAGATTAAAGACAAGCTCTTCCAAACATCGAAATGCATCAAGATTCCAATTCGTCCATTAATAAGGCTAGCGAAATTCTCAAAATGAGATACAAGTTTAAATCCAAGTGATGATCAAATGAAATGATCATCACATCAATATATATCCTCCTTAAGGGGTTCAATTTTCCTAATAAGGCCTAATAGTGCCCCAGCTAATCAAATAATGTGCCAAAATAACATTCCTTGGTGACGAGCTATAAATTTTTGTAGATGTTCTATGTTTGATGCAATTTTACTTTTATAACAACAATCACATAAATAGTTAAGTAAAATGCTGATAGAACATACCAGTGGATCTATAGAAGACAAACCAGAAATAGGAGAATGTGTTGGTGTGTTACGGCGGTTAGCAGGATGCTTCAACCAGCAAAGTCTTCTTGGTCGGCCAACCCAGAATGTGTCACAACGGTCCTCAAATCAGTCATCCAGTCAACTCAAAGTCAACCCCAAGAAAGTCAACGCAGTCCAGAAAAAGTCAAAGCAGGGAAGCAACAATAAAGTCAACGCAGCTCCAACTTCGGTCAACCTTTTGACCTCGATTTTTGTGCCACGGAGTAGGGCCTTCAAAAATCGAACTCTCCACAAAATTTCAGCTCAAACGGACCATGTGTTGACCAAAGTCAACGCTGGTCAAACTTGCCCAGAAACCCTAACTGCAGAAATTTCGTCCTTTTTCCAGCTGCAGCTACTTCATCCTTTTCCCACGTGAGAACTGCTTCTTAGATGCTCGAATCCAATGAGAAGTGTGTGGATGAGATGAGTGAAAAGCTCTCCAACGTTGACTGTATTTATATCCATCATTGAGGTGTGTGACACATCTGTTGGGGGTGTAAAACCTTAAGGCCGACCTACACTTAAATTTATTATAAATAATAAATTCAAAATAAATGTTCTGCTCATCAGATTAAAATCAATTTTATATCGATTTTACACCTCTCCGAAAGAGGAATCCAATACAAATATTGGAATCTTCATCTGAGCATCACAAGATGGAGTTTGGACCTAGTTGTCCAAATTTAACACAAGCCCACCAAGATAGCTCCATAATACAAAAATAAGCCTCCCAAGAGGGAAAAATAATAGACACAATACGTCAAACGGCCATTGAGGGGGCCTAGTGGAGTCCATTGTGTGCCAAGATGGATGAATGAGCTCCAAACATAGTGATAAAGGGGTTGGCCCCTTGATATCCAAGCAAATGACCTGTGGTGCCCCCAAATGGCTATGGGGGCACAAAATATCCTCATGGGTCTCCAAATGGATCGAACAATCTTGTATCCCATCTGTAAGGGTTGGAAGAACGATGTCAGCCCTCCCATTGTCTCTCATGGCAAGACATGTCCTTATATGGGCCCTGTATTAGCTGCCAAGTGTGTGGTGCAAGAGTGGAGCCAACTGGGCAAGGTGGTCCAGGTGCATCATCATAATCCAATAGCTGGAACACGGACAAGGAATAATTGGAACTGAAGGAATATGAATGTAGGAGGGAGAAACCGTGGTACATGATTTAACCCAGCCATTGTTTTTCCACCCTTCTTCATATGCCCTTTTCATTTTATAGATTTTTCTTTTGTAACTGCTCATGGCTCCAAGGGAGAAGAGCATGATATGTAAGATATAACAATGAATACCCCCATATGGTGGGGCAGTTCATCGCCCAACAAGGGTTGTGACAATCATGGGTTCCTTAATGATATAAGTGGGGCAATATGAGGGGCCCTAGGAACTAGGGAAATGGCCATTATGATAGGGGTAGAGATCATGTTTGGATTTTGCACACATGTTAAATTTGCATGTCCCGGCCATATTTTGCATTTTATGGTACATTTCCTGTTGGGAGTGACCAAATTAAGATTTTTCCTTTTCTTTTAGCTGCATCAACATTTGGGGCATTGTTCCAGGCCCGACCCAAAGTGTGGGCAAGGGGAAGGGGAGGTTAACTCCTTTTGGACCCAATGGACAAATGTGGACTCGAATGGGAAATATGGTGAATGGGGTTATAGTGACCGGAGGGGAGTGATGTGTATGGTGTCGGGAAGCAGGACCACGCAACCAAAATCGGGGTTTCCCATGTTGTGTCACCCCTAAAGCTACTAGCCAATAAAAGAGATTCCATGAGATTAGGATACAAGGTTAGCCATCAAATTGGATAGAGGAAACAAGAGAACAAACCAAGCCCACTCTTTCTGTTGAATCGCCCACTAATCCATGCCCAAAAGTGTCCATGATAAGTAAACAAAATACTCAACTACATAATGGAAAGCCATACCTTCTAGGTTGGAAGGCTTACCTTCAAACATATGATCATAACAGATGGGCGAGGGAGCATATGGCTACCTCAAGTGGCGGAGATAGTGGCATAATGAGCTATTTGGTGGTTGCAAGGTGTTGTTGGTTGTCGACTAAGGACCATCTAGGAGAAAAAAAATCTCCTATAAACACTACCCACAGGTGGTGGCTAACATCTGGCTCCAACTGGGACATGATCTCTCAGAAGAGTGCACTAATGTACTCGAATGGGGAGGTCATGAGAATACCAGTTATCTCTTAGGACCACAGACCTGTTACGTACAGATATCAAAGACCAAGCACACAAGGGCAACATGTTTTTGTGGTGTCGTATGATCACCCATGCTTAATATTAGGCCATAAAATCAATAAGAAATAAAATTTACTTTAAATGCAATTTTAATATAAATGCAACTAATCTAGCATGATAATATCATATTATGTTAGTTCTAATGAGAAAAATCAACATGCAATGCATCCTATTCTGACATGCATACGATACAAGGTTAAGTATCAAGAAAAGGGGTGATACGACTCAATTTGACCAGTTGTGGCCAAAGTTCGTCGTCAAGTTTGGCAATGTAATAGTAATCCTCACCAACCTTCCCGTGAATCTTGACAGGTATAGGGTTTTTATCAACCAAAACCACATCCCCAACCTTGTATTCCTTTTTGGGCTTCCATTTCTTACTTAGCTTGTGATCAGACCTTTTACGGTTACGAACCTCTTGAGAAGGAAGGATAAGGGATGGTTTCTCAGTCTTAGGGATCTTGTAATAAGGGATGGGCCCTGGTTTTACCACATGAGTAGGGTACATAGGTTCTCTATAAAGGGTAAAGGGAAGTCCATCAGACTATGGAATGGTGACATAAGATAAGTCCATTTCGGGTTGACTACCCACAGTAGCACCCTTATTGCTAGACAATAACATTCCCCATACATCGGGAATATCTATGACTATGACATTCATGAGTAGTGATATGTCGGGGTTCATAGATAAGGAAACATTTAGATCTTTTATGAGGCCCTCTACTTCAACAAGTTGGGAGTTGAAACCACAGATTACCTTATATTTTCAAGTAATGCTAAGATTTAGTTGGTTCATGACTTTTAATGGCATGATATTCGTGGAAGCCCCTAAATCCAACATACAATTATGCAAGAGGATGTCATTGATAGCTAAGGTGAGCAAGAATGGCTCATGTCCAGGGTTTGAATTAGAAAGGTGAATGTTTTGTAATGTTATTGATGTGTTTTTTTCTTCTTCAAACCCAAAGGATTTCTTGGCTTGCCATTGTTGTCGTGGGAGTTTCACAATCCTTTTAAGGGAACTTGTATAGCCATTTTCCTATAGCAGCATCCAAGTCAACATCAAGTTCGATCTCCTTACCCTTGGGCTTGTTTTTGGGCTTTCCCTTTGGAGGATTCCTTTTTGAATTTTCTTTCTTAGGGGGGTCTTTCCTAGGAGGTTCTTTAGGAAGGCACTGCTTAGGAGGAGACTCTTTCTTGTTGGGCTTCTATGAGGTTGTGGAAGGGTCTTTATCATTCTTTCTTGAATATTGAACCCCTTTAAATCTCCCATTATCATCAGCACTAAGGATTGGCTCATTCTGCTCTTCTATGATGGTTACTTCACTAATGGGAGGATGAGTGTATGTGCCACCTAACATAATGTTGAAGGCGTGGGAATCCACAATATTAGCTTGCTCTTCCCCATCTTCATCTTCACTTTCTTCTTTACCACTTTGTTCACTTTCAGAGGATGACTCTTGTTCCACATCATTAGTTGGGGCCAATGTGTTAGGAACTTGAGACGAGCTTTGCTTTCCTTCATCATTTGTCATCTACGAAAAGGTTTTTTTTAGGAATGAAGATTAAATTTTGAACCTTTTCTAAGGTGGTGAACTTATTCATGTAAAGTTTGTCCCTCAAGTTCATTTCCTCAGATAGCTTATCAACCTTCTTTAGAAGAACTAAAAGGGTTTCCTCATTTTGGTCTTTGGATTTTTTTTTCTTGATCTCAAACTTAGCTAAGGATGTTCAGCTACATCCATTTTGGAAATTCTCATGTTTTGTTCAACTTCCATAACAATTTCTTTGGCCTCTTCCAAGCTCTTAGGTTTTTTATCCCTCAGTGAATATATCAAATGACCACCAACAACCTTAATGAATTTGTCAAGGATATTTGCGTCGGGAGGCCTAAGAATATCAGGGATGTCTCTAATCACCTTGTCAAATTTTTGGATGAATTCCTTGATGTATTCCCTTCCCCTACTAATTTGTTAAAACTTTTCAATGTTGAAAGTCCCTTGGGCATCAGATGACCATATTTTCATGAAAAAATCCTCAAATTAGTCAGAGTTTTCTATGCATCCCAGAGAGAGAATAAGGTACCATTCCCTAGCTTGTCCTTCAAAAGATAAGGCAAATAGCATTATGATCCTATCTCCATGGAATACTAACCTAGGAGAGATTGCCCAATAGAAGTCTTCAACATGATCATGAGCACTCTTGGTGGCATCACCCTTAAACTTGGGTAACCAGTCATTGTATTTTTTGGGTAAAATCTCAGGATTGTCACTCAAATTCAAAGGCGCAAAGGCACTAGACAAATTCCTTTTACTTCGTGGGATCTTGGGTTGGTCTTGTTTTGGTTGGTGCTAGAATTTATTTCCATCTTTGGGGTGGGATCACTAACATCTTCAAATTCAAGGAGAAGGCTAGTTCTAACAGGTGATGGAGTGTTTTCTCCCCTTCTTATAGCAGCCCTAGTAAAAGGAGGAATGTTGTCGTCTTCAAGCAAACTATGGGATCGGACAATTAATGGAGTCACTAGAGGAATACTTGAAATGTCGTTTATGAATCAATTCCTCAATGATTCACTAGGGAGGTCGACCTGATTCCTCCCCGGAAACGGCGTCAGAATTTTACCGCTCAAACTAGCAAGGGTCCTAGGAGGGTGCCTATAGAGCAACTACTAGTTCAAGTGGCAACAATGGAGAAATAGCCCATTGTCGTCTAAGTTAAAGCTCCCCGCTCTTTACGGACTTTCACTGATGGGAGGAGTCTCGATATTAAGGAAATCACTAGGGGAAATATATCAATGGTGTAAAGGTATTGATTCCAAGAGCCTATTCAAAGGAGAGACGTTGATGATAGGGATTGATTTCCTTTAAAGCAAGATGAGTGGCTCTCCAAGAAGGGTTAGAAGGAGACCTAGACCAAGGGTTAAGGAATATATCTTGGTAAGAAGCTCCCTAGACCTAATAATCCTAGAAGAATAGTGTTTCTGAGCAATCATTGTGAAATTGGAGTGACAAGGTTGTGAGACCACAAAAAATCCCTAGTGGAAACAAACGAGGCCAAGGGTTTGGAATGAAACTTCAAACAAATGGACTCAACCAAGTGAAGGAGGAGAAAATGACCAAAGAGATAGGATTTTACTTGGATTTTCAATGCAATGACCCTTAATGAAGCCACTAACCAAAGGAAGCCTAGGGAGAAACGGTTCTTGAGCTAGGGCTTGGGATAACTTGAGATTCCACTGTTGGAATGGCTTGAAAATTGGAGGACCTCTCAAGGACACACCAGTGTAGTTCTTGACCAAGTTTCATCAACTTTGGATGGCTACAACGGATGTTTTGTAATTCCCTAGGAAACCTACTAGGGTTAGGGCTTACAAAGAGAAAAAAATAGGTGAGAAAGATGTTTGTTTTGGTGACCACCTAGGACTAGACCAGTGCCTAGCCTATTGGGAGAATGGAGTCAATGAGATTCAATTTTCAGCGATGCTTATGCCCAATCAAGGAGTTCCCCAACAACTTCGTATGGCCCTAGAAGCAGCAACTAGGTTACTTGGGAAATTTATACTTCTTTGATGCTGCAATTGATGACTTATCAATTATGATCAATCGTATACCCCTAGGACAATCATTCACTATACTTCACATGAACATATAAGGCAGCTACACCAACTTCATGAGTGAAAATATTCCATACATTATGCAAGTGCAAGACATGAGAAATATACCATGAAAAGACACTTACAAGAATAGTGAAATCTTCCAATCATAAATAGAGACAAAATTTGAAGCTCCAATATTAAAGACAAGTTCTTCCAAACATCGAAATGCATCAAGATTCCAATTCGTCCATCAATAAGGCTAGTGAAATTTCCAAGAAGAGATAGAAGTCCAAATCTAAGTGATGATCAAATGAAATGATCATCACATCAATGTATATCCTCCCCAAGGGGTTCGATTCTCCTAATAAGGCCTAATAATGCCCCAACTAATAAAATAATGTGCCAAATTAACATTCCTTGGTGACAAGCCCACCAACGTAGCCCCATAATACAAAAATAATCCTCTAAACAGGGAAATATTAGACACAATATGTCGAAGGGCCATTGAGGAGGCCCAGTGGATTCCATTGTGTGCCAAGATGGATGAATGAGCTCCAAACATAGTGATAAAGGAGTTGGCCCCTTGATATCCAAGCAAATGACTTGTGGTTCCCCTAAGTGGCTATGCATGCACAAAACATCCTCATGGATCTCAAAATGGATTGAACAAGCCTATATCCCATATGTAAGGGTTGGAAGAACAATGCAAGCCCTCCTATTGTCTCTCATCGCAAGAAAAATCCTCATCTGGGCTTTAGATCTGTTGACACCTAATCCTAAGGGATTGGGTGAGATTGTATATTATTGTAATTTAGTAAATAAGGAAGGCCAAGAGACATTGGGAAGTGAATCCCAATAGCTTGACCTCCATGTATAAGTACACACAGAATCTCCATCTAATTCATATTCAGTTTTGCAGAGTTACCTCCTAGTCTGACATGGTATCAGAGCCAGTCGCATTTTTGGCATTCCTGTCGTTGGTGTAACTCCCTCATGTTCTGCATTTTTGCAGAATTTCATTGTGCATTCAGTTTTCTGTTTTACTGCTCCTGCCATTCTGCAATTCTGGAAAATTCTGAGTTTTTTTTACTGCAAATTCTGCCACATTTTTACTATAATTTTTACAGTTCTCTGCACATTCAAATTTTACTGTGCAAAATATTTTTTTTTTCTCTCCCTCACGCTCACGCTCACCTCCCTTCCCCACCCGCTCCCTCACAGTCGCTCTCGGCCTCTCGGCCCCATCTCCCTACCCTCGCATCCACTCCCATCCCCCTCACCCACTCATGGTCGCTCAACCTTTCCCCGCCCCCTCACACATTCCCTCGAACTACACATACCCCTCCCCGCTCACAACTCTCCACGCCCCCTCACACATACCCCTCCCCGTTCACAACTCTCCCCGCCCCCTCACACATCCCCTTGAACTACACATACCCCTCCCTGCTCACAACTCTCCCCGCCCTCTCACACATACCCCTCCCCGCTCACAACTCTCCCCGCCCCCTCACCTGCACTCCCTCTCCGCTCACGCCAACCCTCCCCACCCGCTCCCGCCATCCCCTCTCACGGCCGCTCGACCCTCCCCATCTTCTCACAGCTGCGTGCCCCTCCCACCCAATCGTTCCTCCCCCTCCCCTCTGCATTTTTTTTTTCGGCCATAATATCATTTTGATTTGTTTTACACAGTTTGGCCTCCCATAGTAATCACCTTCCCTAGTAATCACCTCCCCCATAAAACACCTCCCCCAGTAATCACCTCCCCCAGAAAACACCTCCCTCAGATAATACCTCTATTTTCCCCAAATTTTTACAAAAAAAAAGAAAAAAAAATTGCAGAATTTAGACCAGAATTGAGTTTTTACCGTGATAGCAAAGTATTTTTTCTTCAAAAGAATGCATTCTCTCATATCTATTGTAGGAGTTGTTCTCTCCAACAAGGAGAACTATCCTAAATGGTCTCAGAAAATCAAGCACACTCTCATTTTTAATGAGTTGTGGACAAGAATTTGTGAAGGAGAAGCAGACCTTCCACCAGCAAAGCCCACTTCAGACAAGGAGATCGCCATTTGGGAAAACAAGAACTGCAAGGCCTATGGCTTGATTGCAGCTTCCGTAAATGAAGAGGTGAGTCACCATATTACACCATTTTCAAATGCCTATGAAGCCTTAAGCAAGCTAAAAGAACTCTATGACTCACATTCAAAACTTGAAATTGTTCAATTAATGATTAAGTTGTTCAGTCTTGAATTGAAAAATGATGACCCTCTTGCTTTAGCTTCAGAAGTAAGATCTATCATGCATGACATTAAGAACACTGGTGTAGAAGTTGGTATATCTCTCATAGCATATGTTAAGGCATTGTATCCGACTTACTCACATTATCTTGAGTCATTGCAAGCAAGTGGAAACCTTGTGAAAATCAACTTTGATTCCCTTGAGAAAAAACTTGCAGAAAGAGAGAAAGCTTTTGGAAAGATGACAGCCCCTCTGTCTTCTGAAGAGGTTGTATGCTTTGCACATAAAGAGAAGGGTCATGCTCAAGATTCTTCTAGTGGAAGAGGAAGAAGAAATTTCAGAGGAAGGGGGGTAGACAAACTCGAACTGAAAAATATGATCTTCATTACATACGCTGCAATAAAGATTGGCATGATGCATCTACATGTAAGCTGCCTTGGGATAAAATTGAGCAGCAAAGAAATCAAGAAAAAGATAAAACTCATGACAGAGACAAAGGTAAAGCACTTGAATCCGCTCATTATGTTGTAGCACATTGTAACAATGGAGTAACTGAAGACGTGTTTGATGTTTCATTTATTTCTTAGAGAAATGATTGGTTGCTAGATTCAGGAGCAACATGTCACATGACATTTAGAAAATATTTTTTTGAAGAATTTACTGACAAAGTTGATGGAGCAGTATACTTCGCAGATAAATCCAAACTCAAGCCATCAGGGCTTGGCACAATTAAGCTTAAGTTGCCTAGTCTTCCAGATCATCTTCTACATGAGGTTCTATACCTCCCTGAGTTGAGGAGAAACTTGTTGTCCTTGGTCCACATCCGCCAGCAAGGACACTCCATTCACATGTTTGATGGTAAGGTTGAGGTCAGAAAAGCATAAGATCGCTCACTTGTCATGGAGGGAATAGAGAAGGAAGGCTCTTGAAGTTGCAAGGTTCCTCTACCTATGCACAAAACTTTGCATTCAATTCACATCATGATGAAGGTACATTCCCATCAAGTCTTTTATGGCATGCTAGATTTGGACACTTAAACTATGACAACCTTCGATTGTTGAAGAAAAATGGTGTTAATGGACTGCCTACAATTCCTAGGAAACTTAAGCAATGTGATGCTTGTATTCTAGGAAAGCATAGCAAACAGTGATTTCATGATTCACATTACAAAGCACATAGAAAACTTGAGCTTATTCATTCATATTTATGTGGCCCTATGCCTGTTGCTTCTGCAAATAGAAATAAATATATGATGGCATTTATTGATGATTACATCAGAATGTGTTGGGTTTACTTATTGAAGAACAAATCTGATGTTTTTCAAACATTCAAGAATTTTCATGCATGGATTGAAAATGATGCACAAACTCATATTGGCTCTTTGCGTACTGATAATGGAAAATAATATACTTCAAACGAATTTGAAAATTATCTTCGTCAACATGGGATCAAACATCAAAAAACTGTGCCCTATAATCCCCAACAGAATGGTGTAGTTGAAAGAATGAATAGGACAATTTTAAATATGGTTCGCTCCATGATGTTTTTTAAGAATGTAAAATTGATGTTTTGGGCTGATGCAGTTCTATGTGTTGTATACATAAAGAATAGGTGTTCTTCAAATTCAGTCAAAAACAAAACTCCTTATGAAATGTGGCATGGCCACATTCCTTCGGTAAAGCATTTCAGGGTCTTTAGTTCCACCTGTTATGCTTTGATACCCAAGGTACAAAGGAATAAACTTGGTGCTAGAAGTCGAAAATGTATCTTCTTGGGGTATTCCAATACCTCCAAAGGATATCGTCTCTATGATGAAGTCAATAAGAAGTTTGTAATAGCAAGAGATGTCATATTCCTTGAATCTTCCAAGACTGACAATGTTGTTGAGCGGAAACTTGATCGTCGGGATAGATTCACACATGCAAATTATTTTCAAGAATTTGATTATCAGATTCCACGTCTTGAAGGGGGGATTCCTATACTGAATCAATATGTGGAATCATTTCCCGAAGCACTCTCTCCCCCACATGAAGAACCAACCACGGATGACACCTTGAACGATGTGATTGACAGAATTGAGAGATTGAATCTTGATTCAATTCCAACACAGTCAAATGAGCAGCCTAGGCCATCTCAGAAAGGTCCCCCCAAATGGTTAACAAAGACACTAGAAAACGTTCGTCCCGATGAGGTTGGAAAGACAGGAACAAGAAGTTCCACTAGACAAAACGAAGGTGATGTAGATAATTCTGATTCACCTGTTGATATGGATATTGCTTATAACTGTTAATTGAGTTTGTCTACAGATCATGAACCAACTTACTTAAAAGAATTCGCTTCTCATGATGAATGGAATGAAGCGATGCAAAAGGAGTATGATGCCTTGATAAAGAATGGAACTTGGAAGCTGGTTGATCCTCCTTTGGGAACCAAACCAATTGGTTGTAAGTGGGTCTACAAGAACAAGTACAAAGAAGATGGCTCACTTGACAAGCACAAAGCCAGGCTTGTGGCAAAAGGTTTTGCACAGAAAGAAGGGGTTGATTATGAAGAAACTTTTGCTCCCACAGCAAAATGGGCCACCATCCGAACTCTCTTTGCCCTAGCAGCTCAGAAGGGATGGAAAGTCCATCAGATGGATGTAAAAACCACCTTTTTGAATGGAGATGTAAAGAAGAAAGTTTTTATGTCCCAGCCAGAAGGATTTGTCGTGAAGGGCCAAGAACACAAAGTATGCAAGCTTATAAAATCCTTGTATGGCCTCAAGAAAGCACCGCAAGCCTGGTATGAGAAATTAACTCAGCATCTTCCAAAACTTGACTTCAAACATTTTGATCTTGATGATGCAACTTTGTTTGTTAAGAAAGTTGGAAAAGCAGTTGTATATCTTGTGGTGTATGTAGATGATCTTTTGATGACAGGAAACAATGAGAGTTATATTGCATCCATAAAGAAAGAATTGAAGAAAGGTTTTGAAATGACTGATTTGGGTTATGTTCATTACTATTTGGGTATTGAAGTAACTCAACATCCTAAATTTATATTTCTTTTTCAAAAGAAGTACATTGGAGATATTTTGAACAAGTTTGGCATGGATGAATGCAATTCCTTAACCACTCCAATGGAACAAAACTTGAAGCTCACATCCATTGAAGGGAAGGAATTCGAGGATGTAACGAAGTATAGACAGCTTGTAGGAAGTCTTATCTACCTGACTACCACCAAACCATAAATCTCATTTGCTGTTGGAATCCTCTCCAGGTTTGTGCAAAAACCTTGTGAAGGACATTGGTCTGCTGCAAAAAGAGTTCTAAAGTACTTGAAGGGGAATCAAATATACACAGGTAGGTGATTTCAGCTTGATCGGATACTCTGATTCGGACTTTGATGGGGACAAAGAAACTGGGGTGTCTACTTCAGGTTATACCATGAGTCTTGGATCAAGAGTTGTCTCATGGAGATCACACAAACATTCAGTTCCAGCGGATTCCACAACCAAGGCAGAATATGTGGCAGCAGCTGAAGCAACAAAGGAAATTGTGTGGCTCAGGAAAATCCTAGAATATTTGCAGATGAAACAAATGCATTCAACACCACTCATGATCGACAACACTTCTGCAATAAAGTTGGCCAAGAACCCGAAGTTCCATGATCGAACAAAGCACATCAATACAAAATACCATCTGATTCGACATCATGTTCAGGTCAAAACCATCCATCTATGTCATTTTTCCACAAATGAACAGACCGTATACATCTTCACCAAAGCGCTTGGAAGAGAAAAGTTTGAAAAGTTCAGAACGATGCTTGGACTCACCAACATCCCTTCAGATTAAAGGGGGGAATGTTGACACCTAATCTTAAGGGATTGGGTGAGATTGTATATTATTGTAATTTAGTAAATAAGGAAGGCCAAGAGACATTGGAAAGTGAATCCCAATAGCCTCGCCTCCATGTATAAGTACACACACAATCTCCATCTAATTCATATTCAGTTGCGGAGTTACCTCTTGGTATGACAGGATCGACTGCCAAGTGTGTGGTGCAAGAGTGGATTCAGTTGGACAAGATGGTACAGATGCATCATCATCGTCCAATAGGTGGAATACGAGCAAGGAATAAATGGAATTGAAGGATCCCATGAAGTGGAAATCTTCTCTCTACTATGGTGGAGACCCGAGGCCCTCAACACTCACCCTGCAAATGCCAATATGACCCTCTAGAGGGCTTGGACCCCATATAGGGAGACCAAACCCCAGACGAAGACCCACCTGTAAACCTGTATAAGATCCAATGTGTCCCCCCACCTATCAGTACAACCAAACGTGCAAATAAGTAAATGAGCATATAAATCATGGAACCAAGTGGACACTTTATAGTGGCATGTCCTTCCATAATGGCCTTCAGAATGTACAAGTGTCTCCAAGTTCAAGAAGGAGGTTAAACAAAGACCCTATTAGGTGGTTTCCACCTTTAAAGGGGTGACATGTCCATGGTACATTCTGTTGAGAATGCAGCAAGATGATGGAGCTTAGTGAAATGAAGTCGCCTTCACTAAGTGGGCCCGCAGGCAAATTCTGGCGCAAAGTCTATTTTTAGACTATGTCTATTTTTAGACATACGGAGCATAATTTGGGAATTCTACTTGGAGATTCTTGATGGATGCTACATGTCGGTAAAAATAGATGAGACCCTAATTTTTAGGACCCAGGCTATTTTTAGACTGATCTCCTAAAAATATGGAAGTCAAATATTATTTACCCTTAATAATATTTTGACTATAAACAGCAGTTTACTCTCTTGGCGCACTTGAGTTTGAGTCATGGAGGTGGCTCATGCAACTGACACAAGGAATCACGTGGTTCCTAGGGTTTGATGGCATCTTGCATGGTTGGCTTCAGTTAGACTTCAGTGGCAGAAGTTTTGGAGGAGTTAACGGGACAAATAGTGGAGTTGTGTTCTATTTATTTCGGTTGAACTAGTTGAGATTAGTTAACTAGCTAATCAATTAGATATGAGTGGAGTAAATTAAATAATATTTAATTTACTAAATATTAACTCATTAGTCAACTCAAGAACACTTCAGTTCACTACAGTGCATGATCAGTTCAGTGGAGACCAGTGAAAGAGATAGATGAAAGGGTGAGTAAAGCTATCAGTTGTAACTATACTGTTGCTATTTGCAACACATAGATAGGTGGAGTAAGCTATGAGTATTGCAAAGTTTAGGCTGGTGGTTTATCTATATAAAGAGGCCATCCCATAGCTTTGAAATACGCAATCAAGGTTGGCTATCAAGTGGCTAAGGATTGGAGCAAGTGATTTGCTAGATCTAGCTTGATAGTGTGTAGCATGGGAGGTAGTGCATGAGAGCTTGTGAAGAGTTTTTGTACTATGATTGTTACATGATTTCTCCATTATAATAGACACAATAGCTGGGGGGTTTTCAGCTATAGGCTTTCCCCATACATACTGAGTTAATGTGTGATTGATTTGATGTGCGATTGCTTCTATATTATTTCCGCATGTGACAATTAATTGTAGAAGAAGGTTATGTGTTATGCATGCAATTCGAAATTGATGTATGATCGGGTTAATCTTCAGTGAATAAGTGATTTATTCAGCTAATTTCTACATGGTATCAGAGCGAGATTAATTGTCGAAGTCTATTACGGTGATTGCAAACTTATTTCCTCGGACAGAGTCTGCATGCGGGCCAGGTAGCCTCCAGAATATTCATCCTTCCTTGTAAGGTGAAAGATCTGGTGAATGCCCTTTGCAGTCAATCTCTGATTTGGAAATAATTTGTTTTCAAGTATAGATCGGAAGTGATAGAGCTTGGAGTTTGGAATTCGAATTTTGCAGAAGGTTGATTTTCTTGGTGCCGGTGTTGAAAGATGTCTTCTTTCAATGGATTGCGACTCGAATATGCTCTTGAAGGCAGTTCGAATTATGTTGCATGGAAGGATTGCATGGAAGCAGTGTTAGAAGATAATGGTCTGAAGGAGTTCGTGGATGCGGATGTCCCAAGCCCACTGATGCAGCTTTGGTCGATGCATGGCAAAAGAAGATCGCGAAATGTCGAAGGATCCTGTTGGAGGGCGTCAAGGATCATATTGTATCCAGCCTGCATGGAAAGGCTACTCCATATTTAATGTGGAAAGCTTTGACGGATCTATTCGAGAAGAAGAGCGACCAAAGGAAGCTGGTGCTCAAAGATAAGCTCAGGAACATCAAGATGGAGAAGGGCGACAGCATCGCCAAATACCTCACGAAGTTCACTCAGTGCAGAGATGAGCTGGGAAGTGTGGGGGTGGTTGTCAAAGTTTCACTGATTGCATGCTTAGTTTCAAGTATGCTGGGATCCGTGTGGTTCTTGGACAGCGGTGCGTCATTTCATATGACGGGAGATCGGGAGTTGTTCTCAGATCTGGAGGACAAGGATTTGGGTATGCACATCGAGATGGGCGATGACGGTAGATACAGTGCGACTGGTATCGGTACCGTATCTTTTCAGAGGGAGTCTGGTAAACCCTTTGTCTTAAAGGATGTCATGCATGTACCTGGATTGAAGAAGAACCTGATTTCAGTAGCGATGTTGGAGGATAAGGGGTATGATGTGGTCTTCGGCGAAGGAAAAGCCTTCCTGCGCAGTAAGACTACTGGAGAGACCCGGAAGATAGGGGTTCGAACTCAGAACCTTTATCAGTTGCAGGTAGATGACTGCGCAGCTATGGCATGCAAGGCTGGAGATGTGGTGAGCCGGGATGATGAGGGCGAACTATGGCACGGGAGATTGGGCCATCTTCACCATGGAGCTTTGAAGATTCTGCAGCAGATTTCTACTGGACTTCCTAAGGGCACCCTTGCGCAGTCAGATCAGTGCAAGGGGTGTACTTTAGGGAAGTATGTGAAAGCCACCTTTCACGAGAAGGATAGTCGCGCCACGACGATCCTTGAGAGAGTTCACACGGACGTGTGTGGTCCTTTCTCAGTTGCTTTGACAGCAAAGCACAAGTATTATGTGATCTTTGTTGATGATTTCTCTCGAAAGTGCTGGATCTTCTTCATGCAGAAGAAGAGCGATACATTCGCGAAGTTCTGTGAGTTTAAAGCACTGGTCGAGAAGGAGTCGGGGAAGAGGGTGATTGCTCTAAGGAGTGATAACGGTGGTGAATTCATCTCGGCTGAATTCAAGGAGTTCTGCAGCGCAGAAGGGATTCGGAGAGAGCTCATCGCACCCCATAACCCACAGCAGAACGGGGTGGCTGAGCGGAAGAACAGAACGATCGTGGGTGCTGCACGGGCGATGTTGCATGATCAGGGCCTACCCCTTCACTTGAGGGCTGAGGCATGCAATACAGCAGTGTATGTGCAGAACCGTTGTCCTCACAAGGTTCTTGGCATGAGTACACCGGAGGAGGCTTATTCTGGCAAGAGGCCCGATATTTCCCATTTGCGGATTTTTGGTTCTCCTGTCTACATGCATGTGACGAAGGATGCGAGAAGGAAGCTGGATCCAACTGCTGAGGTTGGAATATTTGTGGGGTACACTGATACACCTCACAACTATCGGGTGTATTTGTCAGACAGTCGCAAGACTGTTGTGCGACGGGATATAAAATTTCGGGAGGAGAAAGCCATGCAGTGTTCGCTTGAGAGGGAGCTACACTTGCATGCAGATGAGGAGCTGTTAGTTCCTAAGGAGGAGCTTCCGGATGTGGATCAGCCACAAGAGGAGGTTCGGGAGGTGGAAGAAACCACCCAGGCAGCGCCAACCATCAGAGGGTGCATGCGCACTACAGAAGCTGAGCGACTGGCTTGAGATGCAGAGAAGGTTGTAGGACCACCTACAGCACAGCGCAGACAGAGACAGTCACCGGATCGGTACACTGGATACATGGCTCTTATGAGTCAATGTGTTGTGAGAGAGCCATCCTCTTTTGAGGAAGCTGTGGAGGAACCCGCATGGGTTGATGCCATGATCGAAGAATATGATTCGATCATCAGGAACAGTGCATGGGAGATTGTCCCAAGACCGGTTGGGAAATCAGTTGTAGGTTCGCGATGGATCTACAAGGTGAAGCAGGCGGCTGACGGGAGTGTGGAGAAGTACAAGGCGAGATTTGTCGCCAGTGGCTTCTCACAGATCGAGGGGATTGACTATGAGGAGACTTTTGCACCTGTCGCAAGGTACTCTTCCATACGGACGATCCTTGCTCTCTCAGCGCAGATGGGGTGGCACATTCATCGGATGGATGTGAAGACTGCGTTCCTCAATGGAGTTATTGAGGAGGAGGTGTACATAGAGCAGCCTGAAGGTTTTGAGATCTTCAGCAGTGAGTCGCATGTGTGCCGACTCAAGAGAGCACTGTATGGGCTGAAGGAAGCACCTCGTGCTTGGTACACTCGGATAGACAGCTACTTCACCGGGCTTGGATTCTCCAAGAGTGAGGCGGATCCAAACCTGTACCAGATTGTGGTGGAGGGGAAGCTGTTGATCATCGTACTGTATATAGATGATCTGATTTTGACTGGCGACGAGCAGTTGATACTTTCATGCAAGGAGGATCTTGCACGAGAGTTTGAGATGAAGGACCTGGGCATCCTTCATTATTTCCTGGGATTGGAGATTTGGCAGCGCAGTGGAGGACTGTTTGTTTCTCAGGGCAAGTATGCCCGGGAGATTCTAGAGAGGTTCAACATGCAGGGCTGCAAGCCTGTTGATACCCCTCTTCCTGGAGGATGGAGGAAGGAGATGCTACTTCGGAGGAGGTAGTGGATGCCACTGTCTATCGACAGTTGGTGGGGTCGTTGATGTATTTGGTCAATACTCGACCCGATATATGCTATGCAGTTAACCAGCTTTCGCAAGCTATGGTTAAGCATACCAAGCTCTTTTGGAAGGCGGGCAAGCATGTATTGCGCTATATCAGAGGCACATCGGGATATGGTCTATGGTACAGACAGGAGGATGGAGTGAAGCTATCTGGCTTCACTGATGCAGATTGGGCAGGGAGTCCAACGGACCGGAAGAGCACTTCTGGAGGAGTTTTCAGCATTGGGTCAACAGCAGTTTCCTGGTACAGCAGGAAGCAGAGATCCGTGGCACTCAGTTCAGCAGAGGCCGAGTACATGGCAGCAAGCTTGGCTGCATGTGAGGCTATTTGGATGAGGAAGATCCTCGCGGGTTTGTTCAGGTTGCATTTGGAGCCTACAGTGATCTACTGTGATAACCAGAGCTGCATCAAGCTCTCGGCTAATCCAGTTTTTCATGATAGGTCCAAACATATCGACATCGGGTACCATCACATCAGAGATTGTGTTCAGCGGAGGATCATGATGCTTTCATATGTTCCCACGGAGGATCAGGATGCCGACATCCTGACGAAGGCGCTCACCAGGAGCAAGTTCGAATTCCACAGAGGGAGGATAGGGATTGCAGATAATCCATATCTTGCTGAGAGGGAGTGTTGAGAATGCAGCAAGATGATGGAGCTTAGTGAAATGAAGTCGCCTTCACTAAGTGGGCCCGCAGGAAAATTCTGGCACAAAGTCTATTTTAGACTATGTCTATTTTTAGACATACGGAGCATAATTTGGGAATTCTACTTGGAGATTCTTGGAGTATGCGACATGTCGGTAAAAATAGATGAGACCCTAATTTTTAGGACCCAGGCTATTTTTAGACTGATCTCCTAAAAATATGGAAGTCAAATATTGTTTACCCTTAATAATATTTTGACTATAAACAGCAGTTTACTCTCTTGGCGCACTTCAGTTTGAGTCATGGAGGTGGCTCATGCAACTGACACAAGGAATCACGTGGTTCCTAGGGTTTGATGGCATCTTACATGGTTGGCTTCAGTTAGACTTCAGTGGCAGAAGTTTTGGAGGAGTTAACGGGACAAGTAGTGGAGTTGTGTTCTGTTTGTTTTAGTTGAACTAGTTGGGATTAGTTAACTAACTAATCAACTAGATATGAGTGGAGTAAATTAAATAATATTTAATTTACTAAATATTAACTCATTCGTCAACTCAAGAACACTTCAGTTCACTACAGTGCATGATCAGTTCAGTGAAGACCAGTGAAAGAGATAGATGAAAGGGTAGAGTTAGCTATCAGTTGTAACTATACTGTTGCTATTTGCAACATATAGACAGGTGGAGTAAGCTATGAGTATTGCAAAGTTTAGGCTGGTGGTTTATCTATATAAGGAGGCCATCACCTAGCATTAAAATACGCAATCAAGGTTGGCTATCGAGTGGCTAAGGATTGGAGCAAGTGATTTGCTAGATCTAGCTTGATAGTGTGTAGCATGGGAGGTAGTGCATGAGAGCTTGTGAAGAGTTTTTGTACTATGATTGTTACATGATTTCTCCATTATAATATACACAATAGCTGCGGGGTTTTCAGCTATAGGCTTTCCCCATACATATTGAGTTAATGTGTGATTGATTTGATGTGAGATTGCTTCTATATTATTTCCGCATGTGACAATTAATCGTAGAAGAATGTTATGTGTTATGTATGCAATTCGAAATTGATATATGACCGGGTTAATATTCAGTGAATAAGTGATTTATTCAGCTAATTTCTACACCAACTTCCAAAGATTCCTACTTCTTTTTTAGCATGAGCAGCTGCATGATGGGCATGGCATAAATTTGGAGGATGAATTTGGCATGAGGGATGTCAAAGGAAAAGACAGCAGCATGTGGGGAGCTTCACATTGTAGATCATCAGCGTTGTCTCTTGGGAGGATTGATCCATATTGGAGGTCTCAACTCTTGGTAGAGTACTCCAAGGATCTTGGTGCTTGCATGATACTTGATGACCTAGATGGAGATGATAGATACATGGTGGTTGGTGAGGTCATCTATTCTTATGGCAGAGTCTTCTTGACTAGAGCTTCTAAGCTCAAGGAGAAGCTACTACATGCAGCACATGAGGACTTCTTTTCCATGCACTTTGATGCATATCTTTCCTTAGCAGAGGATTTTATTTGGGACGGCATCCAGCATGATATATTTCAGCATATGGAGAGATGCATAGCTCGGATGGTGATAGAGAGGATGTCACAGCCACTTCCCTACTCTATGGAGGTGAGGGAGAATTTCCAATTGAGCCATTTCAGCTCAAGGTCCCAAGTACATGGTGGAGAATGTATAATTCCACATTATGTTTTGTACTTCTTTACTTTATATGAGCAGCATGTTGTACGAAGGAGGATTATCCCTTCTTGCATATTGTATGATTATGTACTTGAAGCCATTTGTATCATTGAGATTGGTTATCTTATTGGTGGTTTGTGGGGGAAGCGACATGATTTTTGGTGTGCACCATTGACACCACTTTGTACTTTCATGTTTCTATCTTGTAAAATGATTGTGGCAGCAAAAAAGTGGCTGGAAAAGCACTTTTTATTGTTTGATTTGATGCAGGCAAAGGATGCACTGCGCTGGTTCCATGTGTGGGACCTTGATCCACTTTCTGGTTGTCATATGACAACTTGTTTCTATTGGTTTTTGCTTCCATGTATTGCTAATATTTTTATGTTCATGGGGAGCTTTGTTTGGAGAGTGAGATATGAGTTGGAAATTCCCATTGGGAGTATGATTCTCCCTGCTTTTCATGATTCATGTTTCAGGAGGAGCAATGGGCAACCCATGATTGCCAAATTACATCTCTTTTTTTCATGTGGGAGGAGCCATTTGAAGAACTTGATTTTTTGGAGGAGGCACTTCATGGCTTATTTGTTTGGTGGGGTAGCTTGGGCCACTCTTGGAGGTCATAAAATTTCAGCCCAAGATCAGCAGCAGCCCCATACTTACCATAAATGGAGAGAGAAACCACTTGGATGGGAGGATCCAATCTCTCCATGCAGCCCCAACACATTGTATGAACCGGGGGTTGAGGATCTTTTTGAGCTACTTAGATTGGCTCATTTCATTTGGATGATAGCATGTGTGTGGGAGTCACTCATTGGGAATAAGATTCCCCATTTTGGTCATCACCCCTACCTTGAGGAGGTCATTGGACAACAAGGAGGTTTCCACTTACACCTTCCACCTTTCTATGATGTGAGCCATATGGTTTTGCATGCTTGGGAGGAAACATTGGAGGACAGGTTTGTAGAAGATCATTTTGAGCAATGGTGGGGACTTTTGATGAGGAGGCCACAAGAATAGGAGGGGAGCAATTTTTCTCTCCGTATATAGTTGCTTGAGGACAAGCAACATTTTGGAGGGGAGGACTGTAATATTCCAAAAATTTAGCCTTCAAGCTAAATGGAATATTAGAGTTGTTTTATCACTAGGTAGGTGAATAAATGGGTAGGGAGGCCCAATAACCTCTTTATAAGGATAAATTATACTCCTAATGTGAAAGGAGGAAGAATAAGCAGCTAATTTGAGCACCCTTGGGTGCAGAGATGGGACCATGTTGATTCAGTCAACTTTGACCAAGTCAACAAAGCTATCTAGATACATTGAATCTCCTTGATAAACAGCGCAGTTTTGGTGGAGGACAACTTGCATGATCTTGATGGCACATATGGATGGGTCCCAATGTGAAGAGGTTCACTTGCTATATATGGAGAGGATGGGAGCCTTTGTTAGGGATCCTTTGGATATGATCATTTGATCTTGGTCTGTTTAGACTTGGCTTCCTCTTGTTGTTTAGCAGGGTTGCAGTGTTGTTTAGCACAGGGTGTTCCCGAGCGGGAATCCCACCTCTTCCCTTGAAAGGCCTCTTGGGAGAGCTCTATTTTTTATTTCTCCACATCTATGCTTGAGGCCAAGAACCATTATTCAACCTCGGTGTTATTTCTGTAGCAGAATATTGCTGTGTTGCAGGGTGTTGTAGTGGAGGTTTGATAACACCACTTTCGGGTCTGTTTCTCAGTAGAGGGTGCCTTCCTTATCTTGAGAGATCAGCTAGGAAGATTTCTAGGCTTAATTCACATCTTGGCAGTTGGCCAAACTATCCCTCATCTCCTACATCGCAGTCCCTTGCAGGAACTGCGTCATTTTGCATAGATTTTTTGCAGCAAGGTTTGGACCCTTGTTTTTGAGCTAGTTTCCTTGGAAAAGGGCCAACCCTTCTCCCGGAAAGCTAGAAGAAAATATCCTCATCCCTATTTGTATTATTCAGCCATATTTATGTAACGTTGCAGTAATACTACATTTTTCAGATCTGAATATTCAGATCTGCTCTTTTTGTACTTGTACTTTCATGAAACCCTTGTCGGGTTGTCTTTATAATGCATTAAGGGGGCCAAATCTTCACTTTCTTAGCATATTGTTCAATTAAGTTCCAAATCCATGTTTTTCTATAATTATAATATAAAAACCCTCAGAAAATAACGCTATTATTTTCTTCAGTAAATTCTGCATAGCTTAAGTCATGGGATTTGGCTATTTTTAAGTTGATTTGAGGCCGGGAGGTCTGTTTAACTTATCATAAGTGATTTTTTTCAGTTCCTCTTTTGTATGTGAGGGCCTAAGACTATATTCTAAAGGAAAAAAGTGTTAATTCTCCCATTTAAAACGTAAATCTTCAGAAATAACGTTTTTAGGGTCAAATTGTTGCATTTTCTTCACTTGGGAGGATGTATAAGTGCTTCTTTTTGTTGTTGTTCCATTCATTTTAGGGCTATGTGTTTCTTAGAACATTTTGTGACTTAATTTCACCCTGCTATTCCAGCATTGTGCTTATGCACTTTTGTATTCCCATTTTGGGATATTACAGAGTGATAGGCTAACCAAGGAAAAGCAGAGTAGTAAAATAGTGAAATTTTGTTTTAAGGATAATGAAAGAAGTGAGATTTATAAAACTCACAATATTCATGAAACTTGTTTTTAGAAATCTAGGACAAGTATTTAGTCATCTAGAAATAGAAAAAATTACTTATGACTAACACAACATATTAACAAAACACCTACCATCAGATTGAGCCACACTAAGATACATTTTTTGGCAAGGTTTTTTTACGGTGTCACTCAGGGAGGCATATGTGGTTGTGCTACATGGCTCATAATCAATTGTCGATCACATTATAAACTTCGTGTTTACCACGCGATCAACAACAACGGAAGCTGTAGGATCCTGCACTTGTAGACCGATACTTAAATACAACCTAAACATATCATTATAGGGATTCAAAGGCTTTCCACGTCAATATTCGCTTCAACAACTACGCCTCTTAATCAGTTGTCGTATCACCAAGAGGCACCGAAACAATCATTCAAGGCAGTAATTTTACCTTTCACTATATATCAGAATCAAACACTGCGGGAAATGTTATCTGGTCAACACCTGCTCAATATTCTTTCTGCTAACTATATTGTGTTGTAGGATGGTATGACTAGGGAGACCCCTCACAGAGAAGCAATAGCTAACGCAGAAAACTACTTTCGTTGTCTCGCTCTCTTCGCATTGTATTTGGATCTAAGTAGAATTTTCGCATATATGAAGCTTGTCATAAGCGCTAGAATCCAGACCAGAGGAAAGAGTATAATCGCTTTTTTTATGCTATGATGGGGATTTTCTTCATCGATTTGGTAAGTAATAAAATTTGTAGAGGTATGTATAATATCCTCCGGAATTTATTCATGATGTATATGTCAATCCATTTCATTTTACATAAAATCAAGATTTTTTTCCTCTAAAAAAAGTTATCAGAAATTATTACAACAAATTGACTCATGACAACTGTTAACCATCAAATTTAAGATCACGTTATGAAATTCATTCCATGAATGAAGATAGCAAACATAAATAAAATAATTAAAAAATCAAATAATCAAATTGATTATATTTTATTTATTGATATCAATATAAATTTACTAGTAATATCATCAACTTTAAAATAAAATAACCCATTAAATTGATCATTTTTCATCAACTTCGATAGAATACAACATTTTCAAGTACACACGGATAGTTATCAAACATTTATCAGATTACAACAAATTGACCATAATAACACTGTTTGTCTTGTATGTTATTATTATTATTTTGTTGAATTTCAAATAAATACATTGCAACAACTTTATGACGAGTTTTAGCATTTTTCAATGAAAAATGATAATAATTATCCAAAATTCTTAACCCTATTTTTCAGAGGAAAAAAACAATGGAGTTATATTAGAAAAAAAGTCCAGTACAAATATCATAGATTTATGTTCTTATACATTCCACTTCTCATGTAGCATATATATATCAAAATGATTTCCATAAAAGACTCTAAAATCCATATTATCAACACAACACAAATACATTAACAATAATCCTACCTCCCCCATAGAAAAACAAAAAAAAAAGAAACGGAAAGATCCATAACTATGGATGGGATATCATACCCTCATCTTTGGTAATATTATCTTCTATGTACATGTATTTCATAACCCCCAACAACACTATTTAATCCTTCTTTAAAGAGAGTGTCGGCCACCATATTTTCTTCACGATAAATATGTTTAAGAGTGATACCCAAGAGAGAGAGCATAAGAAATTTAATAGACTCTATCCAGCCGCATAAGAGTAGGGGAGCATAGTTAGTGTGCCCCAATATTCTCTCAATGAGGGATTTTGGGTCGCCATAAATATGTAAACTATTCACTTGTTTCATTTTTTGTGAGCCATAACAAACCCCATAGTGTTAGTGTTTCTGCTCTAGAATTGGCACCTAGCTTGTCATTCCATGAGATCTTGTATTGAGATTTGTTTCATATTCTAATACAAGCTCCACATCTGAACGAGCCATTCTGAGTCGCGCCATCAAAATATCCAACCGAAAATTGTATGGGAGGAGAACAAAGACGAGTGTGTAAATATTTGATGGAAGCATTAGAGTCAGACTGTGATCTCATCCAGGAGATGATATTAGAAAATTTTTTGATAATATTTACCAGTACAAATTCAAATATGCAGAGGTTATGTGCTCTCAATACTTCTCAGAATAAGTATAAACGAAGTGCCTTGTAATGTCCCGCCCTCGACGCACACTTAGTAAGGAAATGTTCAATAGAAGGGGATGATCTATCTGAAACGTTATGAATCTGTAATAACTAGAACCATATCTATCTAGTAGTCGAGAATTGGATGAAAGATGTAGACTAGTTTCCAAGTCATTCCTGCAGAAGGTACACCACCCAGGACAAATGTGCCCTCCCTTTTGAAGGTTGTCCCATGTCAGTATTGTGTCTTTCTTAACTAGCTAAATGAACATGATGATCTTTAGATTAAACTCTATGATCTAGGTGGCTCCAGAAACCCTCGAGAGACCAAGAGGGTTCATAAATGGTAAAAATTCAAAGTGGTCAGATGGCTCTCGAACCAGGTTCAGGTTGAAGTACTCGTTGCCCTGATTCCAACAGTGCGAATGTAATGTTCCTAATTAGCCCAAGCTAATTGGAACATTTCATTTTATCTTATTTTTATGTATTGATGAATAAAATGTAAAGGAGGATATAAAAAACTCCTTAAATCAAATTATAAATACATGCCCAATGTGAAAAGGGATAAATATGGGCCTTTTGTAACAAATCCACTTGTGTGTGAACAGAAATTGGACCACCTTGGAGACCAGCGCAGTTTTAGAAGAGGGATCCAATGTGAAAGGGGTTAAGTCCATTGAAGTGGTTTAGGGTTTGTGCACCCCTTCAAGTTATAAAAAGGAGGAGAGGTTTCATGTAAAGTTTGTTGATCATATTTGGAATTTCGAGTTGCTTGAGCAACTCCTTTCTCTGCGCTGTTTAGCAAGAGAAAGAGAGGGTTTCCTGTTTAGGAACGCTCCTCCCTTCCTTGAGAAGCTCTTGGAGGGAATTGTACTGCATTTTACACTATCTGGCATTGTTGGCCAAGCTCTACCTCTAGTAGTAGCGTTGATCCTGTTGAGGGTTTTGCAGCTGCTGTGAGTTGCAGCAAGTGGTGAACTAGATCTGCAAGATCTAGTTGTTTTGGAGGAGATTTCTCTCAGGGAGAGTGTCTTGTGACCACCCGGAAGAGGATATCACTCTTGTATCTTGATTTTAGATCTTTACATTTCATTTATTTTCATATTTGGTTCAATATACAGTGCTGCCCCTTTGGGTACTGCATTATTTCATGTGTTGCTATAAGTATTATTTGATTTTCCCTTTGTAATAGATCTCAGATGATTGAGGCTTGCCTCTCATCTTGAAGATTCACATTGTAGCTTGCTGATATCTATTGCTCAGATCTGATATGTATTTTAAAAAAAATCATCTTCAGCTATTTTTGGAAGTTTCTGCAGTTCCATGTATAAAAAGTCAGATCTACAATTCCTAGTGCATTATTTGGTTAAAATCCCAAAGGGGACTTGTAAAAGAGGCTGAATAGTTTCCAGATCTGGTATGGATCTGATGTTACAGCCATAGATCATTCATAGATATTATTTCCATTATTTAACTACTGAATCATACTGAGAGGGACGCAATCCATTCATTTCTGCAATTTATAAATGCCGGAGTTGTCTTTTTTGAAGAATTTCTACTATATTGTTCATGAGATTTACCGTAGATTGAAGGGAGGATCATTCATGTTTCTATTCTGATGTATATTTATGTAATTTGGACATTTCAAATTTACCTCCTCTGATTATTTGGAAAAACTGTGCAATTCTGGTTGCTAGGTTTCCTTGTTGCAGCAGCTCTTCTCTTTAGCTGATTTTTAGCTAGTCAGCTTCGTGGGAGATATGTTTAAGGGCCTTAAACTCATTTTTTTTTCCTGAAATTCATCAAATGAGTCCCACATAGCCTAATATATGGGAACCAAGCCCTGACCTACATTATTATTACACCCATTTTCTTATACAGCGTTCTCACTGAGCCTCTTGCTGAATTTCCTGAAAGTGGAATTTCTCGCTTATTCCTTATTTGGTTTTTGCTCCTCTTTTGGATCCATTCTTTAGATCTGTATATCTAAGGATCCCAAGGGCTAAAAACTACAATATTATTGTTTTATTTCCACCCTTGCTGTGTTTCACCAATCTTCTATAGATAGAGTTTGGAACGGGCCAGGAAGCCTCTGGTTTTCACTCTCTCTTTAGAGGTGATATAGCCAGTAAATGCCCTACCAGTCTATCTCTGGTTTAGATATATTGGTGTGATTTCATACTTCTTTGATTCCATAGTGGAATATCTTAAGATATTCCCTACTGAGCCTATTTTTCCCCATTTGGAACATTACAGTGGTATCAGAGAATGATCTCTGGCTCAGCCTGTGAGATCAACCTATCAGAGAATTGCTGAGGAGAAGCAGAGAGCATAAATAAAAAAGTATGGAGAGGATGAGATTACTCTCATCAATCTTCAGATCTAAGGAGAACCTCTTCGAGGGGGTTGAACAGTTGAAGGCAGAAAGATGCAGTGAAACTCCAAGAGGGTTTCAAGGGAAAAATGACTGCAGTGAAACCTTTATGACGTTTCAAGAGAAAGAAGAAGACATGGGGATTCCTCCTTAAAGAGAAGACCAATATCTAATGTCTCCTATTGAGGATGAGGCATTTCCCATAGTTAAAGAAAAGGCTGGGGGTGACAACGCAGTCACAATAAGAGGCCCTTTGGCTTTTCAAGAAGAAGGAAGAAGAAGCAGTGAAGCTCCCAAGGAGTTTCAAGAAAGAGCAGAACTTATGATCAGATCTACAAGATCTATACATGAGGAAAAATCTGAATCTGGCATCTCATGGATATGTGCACTCAGCCATATCACCTAAGCTTCAAGGTTTTGTCAGTAATTTCTTCATGAAGATGAAGAAAGAAGGTGTGAGTTTGTTTGATGCCTTGCCTAGGGCAAGATCTCCTTTGAATGAAGGGAAATCTTCTCAAGAAGGAAGCATGGAGATTCCTCCTCCACTATATGACCAAGATCTAAGGTCTCTTGTTGATGATGAGGAAATTTCAATTATTGGAGAGGAGGAGAAGACAGGAGGTCATAACGCAGTCACAGAAAAAACACCTCATGAAGATGAAGATGGAGCACTTGCTCCAAGAGAAGAAACTCTTGCACACTTACAAGGAGTTCCACAAGATCTCACACATAGAGCTCTTGAGAAGCATGTACCATCATTGTCAAATGATGAGATCTTGATGATAGAGGAAGGAAGAGAGGAGGCAGAGCATCTCAAGAAGAAGAGCAAACACCCTTCCCTGTTTCAAGAGTTGGAAGCGAAAAAAGGGCAAGAGGACTTATGCAGCAAAGCTGAGGACAAATCTGTCCACCCACATCCTCAATCCACTCTATTCCTTGATTTCTCCTTATTTGGGGGAAATCCACCATGGAGTTTTCATGATGAGCAGAAGAGCAAAGCGTCCCCTCAACCTTGTGCATTAATGCCATCTCTTTTCAAAGGGGAGGTCAACACCACATGGGATACTTTGGTTCAAAAGCATGCCTATGAGAATCACAGTTTCCTTTATGATTGCATGCATTCTTTTGCTTTGTACATGCAGGCCATGACTCCCAAGAGGATTGTTATACCATACAATCTTCATGGCCAACTTTGGGCCAAGGTTGGTCTCAAACATGGCCACTCCCTTGATGGGCTAAGGGAGATTCTACACCATGATGGGTGTTTTCCCAAGGCACCAAATATAATTTTCACTTTCATCCATGGTGGGATGAAGGGAGCAGCAAGTAAGTGGCTTGTGAACCACTTACAACATTCAGATTTGATGCATGAAAAGGATAGCTTGTGCTGGGTTTTGTTGGGTGAGTTTAAACACTCCCCAAGATCTATGATTTTCTTGTCACATGCCTTGTACTTCAAGAGAGGTCTGCATAAGAAGAAAGCATGGGTGTTTGGTTTGACAAGGAAGAGGTATGGACACCACATGATGAACCCTATGTCCATACATTTACTTTTGCCTACCATGTATGTGCATGTGTTTTTGTTTAAGATGCATTTCAAAATATTGTATGTACTTGAGCTTGGGATAAATTGCAATCTTCTCATGGGTTGGCATAAGGAGAGTTGTTCCTATAATGATATTGATGCCTCATGCATGAGAGGAGGGATGACACATTGGGAGAATGTGTTCAAGGTGAATGAAATCTCCCATATTAATTCATGCTTCAAGAGGAGGATAGAATACTGCATGGTTGCTTCATTGTGTATCTTGTTTCTTTTTACAAAGGGCCATGTATTGAAGTTATGTCATGTAGGGAAGTCCCTCACATGGAAGAATTTAGAGCATAACAAGTGTTGTTTGAATCACATTCAGCCAACACCCATTATCCTCCACTACTCTCAAGCTTTGAAGAAGCTTGTTGCATCAAGAAGGTGGTGGGTTGGCCACCAATTATACTATGCTTTGGAGCAGCATGGGGAGAGCTTTGAAAGAGGGCTACATCAGCGTTGTCAAAGAGGCATGAGCCATGTAGGGATGGATCAGCAACATAACTCTTTGGGAGGGTTGAATCAGCCAACTATTACTTCTCTTGGGGGAGAAAATGGAACCATGCACCTCTCCCTTAGTTGGGGAAATATTATTGGTGAAGAACATGATCATGTTACACATGTTTCTACTTCTGATTTCATGCATTCTTACACCATGTTTTTGCAAGCCAAAGTTCCAAGGAGGAGTGATAGATCATGTGAGCCTCTTGGCCAACATTGGGCTCCAAAATTTCTGATTTGAGCCACTCCCTTGAGAGGGAAAAAGGGTGATTTTGCAAAAGGAAGGGTGCTACCCCAAAGCACCAAACATGCATCACAATTTCAGCCATGGTGATATGGCATGGGCAGCAAGAATGAAGGATGGCATGTGCCTCATGAGAGGACCACTCTCCATGTATTTTCTGTTTCATATTCCAAAGAGAGCATGAGGAAAACCATGTTTGTTTCATATGATTTATTGTCTCCTTATGGGATGAGCTGTTTGCATCTCATGAGAGCATTGGAGGAGCAAGACATGGATGGATTGGTGAGCACTTGGCTTATGGAGGAAGCTTATCTTAGGTTGGTGTCACCAAGGAGGAAATTTTGCAGCACTCACCTTGCAGTTGCTTGAGGGCAAGCAACAATTTTGGAGGGGAGGACTGTAATGTTCCTAATTATCCCAAGATAATTGGAACATTTCATTTTGTCTTAATTTTATGTATTGATGAATAAAATGTAAAGGAGGATATGAAAAACTCCTTAAATCAAATAATAAATACATGCCCAATGTGAAAAGGGATAAATCTGGGCCTTTTGTAACAAATCCACTTGTGTGTGAACAGAAATTGGACCACCTTGGAGACCAACGCAGTTTTAGAAGAGGGATCCAATGTGAAAGGGGTTAAGTCCATTGAAGTTGTTTAGGGTTTGTGCACCCCTTCAAGTTATAAAAAGGAGGAGAGGGCTCATGTAAAGGTTGTTAATCATATTTGGAATTTCGATTTGCTTGAGCAACTCCTTTCTCTGCGTCATTTAGCAAGAGAAAGAGAGGGTTTCCTGTTTAGGAACTCTCCTCCCTTCCTTGAGAAGCTCTTGGAGGGCATTGTTTTTCATTTTCCACTATCCGGCATTGTTGGCCAAGCTCCACCTCCAGTAGCAGCGCTGATCTTGTTGAGGGTTTTGCAGCTACTGTGAGTTGTAGCAAGTGGCGAACTAGATCTGCAAGATCTAGTTGTTTTGGAGGAGATTTCTTTCAGGGAGGGTGTCTTGTGACCACCCGGAAGAGGATCTCACTCTTGTATCTTGATTTTAGATCTGTACATTTCATCTATTGTCATATTTGTTTCAAGCTATAGCGCTGCCCCTTTGGGTACTGTGTTATTTCATGTGTTGCTATAAGTATTATTTGATTTTCCCTTTGTAATAGATCTCAGATGATTGAGGCTTGCCTCTCATCTTGAAGATTCACATTGTAGCTTGCTGATATCTACTGCTCAGATCTGATATGTATTTTAACAAAAATCATCTTTTGCTATTTCTGGAATTTTCTGCAGTTCCATGTATAAAAACTCAGATCTACAATTCCCAATGCATTATTTGGTTAAAATCCCACAGGGGACTTGTAAAAGAGGCTGAGTAGTTTCCAGATCTGGTATGGATCTAATGTTACAGCCAGAGATCAGATATAGACCTGATTTCCATTATTTAACTGCTAAAACATACTGAGAGGGACGCAGTCCATTCATTTCTGCAATTTTATAATTGCCGGAGTTGTCTTTTCTGAAGAATTTCTGCTATATTGTTCATGAGATTTACTGTAGATTGAAGGGAGGATCATTCATGTTTCTGTTCTGATGTATATTGCTGTACTTTGGACATTTCAAGTTGACCTCCTTTTATTATTTGGCAAAACTGTGCAATTCTGGTTGCTGGGTTTCCTTGTTGCAGCAGCTCTTCTCTTTAGCTGATTTTTAGCTAGTCAGCTTCGTGGGAGATTTGTTTAAGGGACTTAAACTCATTTTTTTTCCCTGAAATTCATCACATGATTCCCACATAGCCTAAGCTAGGGGAACCAAGCCCTGACCTGCATTATTCTTACACCCATTTTCTTATACAGCATTCTCACTGAGCCTCTTGATGAATTTCCTGAAAGTGGAATTTCCCGCTTCTTCCTTATTTGGTTTTTACTCCTCTTTTGGATCCATTCTTAGATCTTTATATCTAAGGATCCCAAGGGCTGAAAACTCCAATAGTAGTGTGTTATTTCCACCCTTGTTGTGTTTCACCAATATTCTATAGACAGAGTCTGGAACGGGCCAGGAAGCCTCTGGTTTTCACCCTGTCTTTAGAGGTGATATAAACAGTAAATGCCCTACCAATCTATCTTTGGTTTAGATCTATTGGTGTGATTTCATATTGTTGTGATTCCATAGTGGAATATCTTAAGATATTCCCTACTGAGCCTATTTTCCCCATTTGGAACATTACAGCGAACGGATCTCCAATCTAAGCCCATACGGAGATGTTAGAGTGAGTCAAAGTTTTGGTCAAAGTTGGGCAGTGGACCAATTTTAAGTGTCCAACAAATTCACTGTCAACCGGAAGGGAACCCAGCACCTGAAAATGGGTGAAATTGTGGCCTCGTTAATTTTCCCAATGACCCTTATTTTCATTAAAATCAAAAAACAACCATCTTTGCTTTAAATAACAAAAATATATTAAAAAAAGGGTGGCGGGCCATGACCCTCGCCAAACCCCATGGTATATACATATACCATGTAACAAAACACACCATATATTGTTACAAAAGGGTTGGGTCGGGGTCGCGTGGAGCGAACACCGCCCACCACATTTATGTATATCGCCTTCATTCTGGTGACTAGTGACAGGGGCCAGCGGGGCTCCAACCCGCCCAGCCCACGTGGTTCGGCCCCCTACCGAGGTGGCCCCATTCCAAACCATATTATAACAAAAACACGCCACCATTTAAACTTGTAATTTAAAAAATAAAAATAAAATAAATAAAATGCAATAATGGTGCAACAAAAATGCGCAAAGTTTTGGGGAAGGAAAGATTTGATTACCCGACCTCCCCTTAACAAATTACTACAGTTACCATTACACCAGGTGGAGCGCACCATGTATTACTTAAGCCCTCAGTTGTAGTGCATCGGGGCAGAGGAGGCTGAGGGGAGGCAAGAACGGACCAAATGGTGGAGCGCAGAGGAAAATAATGATATTTTAATTGTAAGTATGGAACCGCGAACAAGGCCAAGGAGGAAACATGTTGGCACGCTTTTCAAGACAGAGAATCTTTTGTGGAGAATATTCTTTGATTCCTGAAAGATTCCATAGGGGGGTAAATTCTCATTTTGTCAGAATGATATGAAGTTTATAGTCATTTTAACGAGAATTTCGTAGGGAAAATGATGGTAAAGCTAGAATGGCCATCTGAGCAGTAGATTTGGAGATTCCCTGCACAACAGAATCTTAGGGAATCTTGAGGGCATTAAAAATATTCCTTGAGGCCCAAAACTTGTTGGAGTCCATTTTCGACAAACTTTATGTCGATTTTACACCTCTCGGCGACAGGAAATCAATGGTGACGTTCGTTTTAGCAGCAAAGCTTCCCATCCTATGACCATTTTCTAGATTGGAGTGACGGTGTCAGATTTTTCATTGTGGATAGTCGTTTCTATGCCCCTCGACACCACGAACTCAACGATGCAGCCAGATTCAGAATATGAGCATCTGATTCTTCAACCAACTTTAGGGTTTGATGTATATGTAGTTTGATCATGTGCCTTTTTTTGTTGTGAGATTTATTATGATTTCTAGATCCTCGTTTGATGCATGTGCGGGATCTTGTTTTTGCGTCATGTGAGATTATGTCATGCTGATATGAGATCCATTGTGATTGAGGGTTCCTATAGTGGAACGTCTCATGGAGAGACAAGCCACTCATGTTGAGGGCACATCCTTGTATGAACATCATCTATGTACATCTTCCCATTTTCAGCACTATATGAAGCAGCCTACCCCGTTTTGACAACGAGCCCGGAGATGTAGCCCACACTAGGTGAACTTCGTTATAAATGTCTTGTCTTTTTATGTTGCTGATTGTTGTCTTATTTCCTCTTTCTTAAGCATGCATATGTATTCTTCTATTCTCTTTTAAAATGAAACTCTAACAACATCACAGAAGTAAAATATCATGGATAAATCTGATACCTAACGGACCCGAATTACTCTCCATCTCCATATCTTTCGAAACCAATATGGAGTTGCCAAATTATATGTATTGCAAATCATATATTGATATTTATTCGCCACCACCACCGAATTTTTATGCATGTTTTCGCTCCAAGTTAGCTTGTCTCCCTGTACAAAATTAAAAAGGCCCGTCAGTATAATGTCCTTGATATATACATTCTAGTCTTCTGCACATTGACCAACCAAACTGATTTCGGTGGCCTCTTTCCATATTGGGAATCCCCCTTGCCACTGTCAAATAGCCTAATCCATATAGAAATAACCCCTGGAATGTAAAACCTCTACTATGTGACATGTTAGATAGGAATTTTGATTGACTCCCATCACTCTATATGTCCCAATCAATATTTGGTTTCCTTTGCCAAATGCCTATTTTAACCTCTGCAAGCCTACCAGTGCATCACTTTTGATGAAGCTCAACCAGATATATGACCCATTTACATTGATATTATTGTCATATTTGTACCATGCAATGGTGTTTCTTCCCTCTATATATTTGACCTTGAAGATGTCCTTCCAAATTCCATCACCCAATATAGCTCTCCAAAGTGACTTAATCAGTAAAGCCCATATGAATACCTTCACGTCCAATAGGCCCCATCCTCCATATGTCTTCGATGTGGAAATCTTCTCCCATTTACACATATGGTATTTTTGTGCCTCGCTTGTTCCAGACTATAGGAAACTAGATAAAATAGCTCAAATATTGGAGATGATAGCTGATGATAGAGAAAATAAATGTGCTTATTATACTTAAATCTTTTGTAGAACAACTTGAATTAGTATACATATTCCCCCATTAGTTATCCACCTATGTGTCCAATAATTTAGTTGCTTCCTAAATTTTTCCAAGAGCTAATTCTAGTCTGAGTTATTGTAATTATTAGTCTTTAATCTAAAGCCCGGGTATGAGAATCCATCAACAAGTGGAGAAACCCCAACCCCAAAATTTCCTGCAATATATTATATTTCCACTCTGTCTCCATTTACAAAGAGAAGAATAGTTTTTCTACCATTTGCAACCAGTCCATATGCCTCCCCAAAGTGCAAGAATATATAGTGAAGAGCACTCCATTGGGATCTAGAAACCATGCCAAAGGTAAGAATGTCATCCACACAAAAAAAAAAAAAAAGAGTAATGATCGCCCTAAAAGATCCAAATATTATGCCTCCCTAATCTTCAAACTAAGACCACCCATGACAAGAATTAAGAGCAAAGTGGAAAGGGAGCATCCCTATCTCAATCCTTTGACTTCCATGAAAAAGCACGAAGGATATCCATTTATCAAAACAAAATAGCAAACAATGGATACACATTCCATAATCCATTCTACATTGTGAGAGTGAAGTCCAATCTTGAATAATATAAGGCATAATAAGGACTAATACACAGAATCGTAGGTCTTCTGTAAGTCCACTTTCAATATAACAACTTACATATTTTTAGTATGAATAGAATGTACACGCTCCTGCGCTATTTCTATGGCATCATGAATCAGTTGATTATTCAAAATGCCAAACTATTCCCTCAAGATGTGTGCAGAGAAATTGTTTGTGATACGTGTCGAGATCACCTTTTAGATAAATTTGTACGTAATGCTGCAGAGGGATATTTACCTGAAGTCCAAGAATATATGAGGGTAAGAAGATTTCAAAATAAGAGCTAGGAAAGTGAAGTTGATTGCTCCAGTGATATGACCATTATTCCTAGACTCTGCCACCATATCCAAAAGAATTTGTCCCATCAAATCAGATAAGTGAATAAATAACTCCACTTTCCAACTATATAGGCTAGGGAATTTTCCTTTCGCAAAGAATTTTAACACGAGAAGAACTTCCTCCAGAGAAACGAGGTGGAAAAGGGCCTCGTTTCACTCCTTATCGAACATAGTAGGGTAGAGATCCAATCCCAAATTTTATCATTTATATCCACACCCGTCCTAGACTTGTAAAATTCTCCAAAATATGATACATCCTCTTTCGGAATCTCTAAATTATAATGTATCATCTCCCCATTTGGTTTTTCGACATGCCATATCAAATTTATGTTCCTTCTCTAATTTTCATAGTGATGAAAAAAACAGGTATTGTGGTCACCCTCCTTCAACCAAACAATTTTTCTCTTGAGCCACTAGGTGGCTTCCTGAATCTCAAGGATCCAATTCTTCCTTCCCTTCATCTCTTTCAAATGTTCCAGGGCTTGTTGTGTAGGAGACACTTTCTCCATGGACAAACCAAGACGAGAGATTTTTGGGGTAATCTGTTGTAGGTCCTTAATCATAAGGAGTGTTTTCCTTCTCTCCCAAAATCTAACCCTGCTCTTCAAATAATTAAGCTATTGGGTGATCGAATGCATTGTTGAATACCTTGGCTCCCTATCCACCGAGGCCCAAGAGGAAGAAACCAATTCATTAAAATAATCATCCTCCAACCACACCTTGTTAAACTTAAAAGGCATCCCCATGTGATTTTTTTCCTCCTCCATTACATAATTATCGGGAGATGATCATAAAGATATGATATTTCCATCCAAGACTTCAAGTTTCCTAATAATTCCACAAGGTTCTCATGGACCAGGAAATGATCCAATCGCTTCCCAATATGCTCATCACCAACTTTGTGGTTGTTCCAAGTAGGAGATAGAGGAGAAGGACAGTTATCTACCAAATGATGATTTGCAAAAAGATTAATCAAATGATTAACTAATGGTTTCCTTCTATAGTGAGTTCCCCAACATTCATGCATAGACAAAGTGGCATTGTAATCTCCTACCATAATAATTGTGTCAATCTTAAATAAGTTGCATGCCTCCATTTTGTTCCAGAAAATTGATCTATCTCTACAGGGAGAATATAAATTGAGGATATTTATATGACTATGCATCACACGTATGTGGCCAGATAATATAATACTAGAAAATATTTTGTACGCACACAAGTTAGCCCACCTGGGGTCCCAAAGTGCAGCAAGACCACCCGACATACCAACTGAGTTCATAGCCACCAAGTGTCAATCATGGCAAATGGAATGAAAGTATCAAGAAACATGGGTGGAGTTCGCAAGGGTCTCTTGGATTAGAATGATGAAAGGTTGAATTTTATGGATCATATGTCGTAGGTCGAATTGCTTCGTGGAATCTCCCAAACCATGAAGGTTCAGTGAGAGAAATTTCACCATGAAGCCCATTCGGCGAGCACATTCGCTCTAAGGGCCCAAGAATATGGAGACGATAAAATATGGACATCACACAAACTCGTAGAACCATCAAAATATAAATAAATAATTGTCAATCGACCCCTAAAGTGTCTACTGCCTTTGGCCCCCCTCTTGCGAAAAATGATGTTTAAAGGATATTTGGGGCTAATGACAGGGGATTTGGGATGAACTTAGTCCTTTTGGACAGTAAGAGTCACCAAATACATCGCGGGGTTCAACATGAAAAAATCAATGTAGTTTTCGATTGAATTATGGGGAGAGGAATCGCGGTCTAGGGCAGCAGAGGGAGGAGGGGAAGGGATAATGAATGACTTCAGAGGGGGTGTTGATCGAGGGGGATCAAAACAAGATGAAGTCGGAGGAGGGAAGATAAAAATAGAATGAGGTAAAAGGTCATCAATCAGGGACATAGTAATCAGGGAAGAACTAGAAAAGGGGAGCGGAACCAACAAGGAAAAAGGGTCAGGATTCATGTCCGAATGAAAAAGAGGTAAATAACTCTTCTCAAGGATAGAAGAAAAATATTCCTCTATAATATTTTCTAAAGTGGGTAAAGGAGAGGAGGAAGGAGAAGTAAAAATAGGGGAAAGGTAAGATTCAATAAATAAAGAGGGATCACCGGATAAAGACACAGTAACTTTTCTAGAGGGAAGATGTCGCTTATCAAATGGCTTCTGAGACAAATGGCCATGTCCATCCCGACCACATGAACCATCAACATAGGTCGGATGCCTACGATGGCATCGATCCATAAGATGTCCTGTGTGATGACAATGGAGCCACTTGAAAGGGATGCCCCAGTAATCTAGTCGTTTTCTGAGCTAGATCAGACCCCAAGCAAGATCAATATTTTCTGGGAGGCCCCCCGAAAATTGTATTTCAACCAAAATCAATGCCACACATTTGTCAAGAGCACCTACACATCTTGGGTCCATATGGATAAAATGACCGATGGAGTTCCCAATATCCATTAGGGCTCGACACGTCCATAATTATAGCATGAAACCCAACAATTTAACCCATACGAGATCATTCTATGGAGTATCTAATAGTGAGTTAAAGTCAATGTACCATCTTTGAATCTGTAGAAAACTATGACCTTGTACCCAAGGATTTTTGAGAATTCGATTAGAATCGTCCGAGTGCAGAAAGTGGAATTTGTACCGAGAATTCATCAGCAAGCTAACTTTAGGGGAATACCGCAATATAGGAGCCCATTTTTGTTTAACCCACTCTTGCATATCCTTCGTAGGTATCTCTACAAAAACCTAACATCCCACTAATGCCCACTTCTGTAAACTGATAACACGGTCCCAAAGTACATCATAACCAAAACTCAGTAGTTTAGTTTCAGGATTGGACTTGATGATCCTACCTCTGTCCTTCTTCGATACATGGCGCCATGTGTGAAAATTAGGGGGACACTCATCGCCTTGTGCTTTGGACAGCTCCTTCTGGGCAGGTCCTGAGGTCATGTGGTGTCTAGACAAGGACGATTGATCACCAAATATTTGAGGTTGGGCAGTCTTAGCTTATCCATTTTCCACATCCATCGTGGCCTGAATAAACATCTTGTGGATCAACACATCAACATCCAAATAATCAAAACCACGATCCATGTGGCACGATACCCTCCTCAGACATAAAATAGGGATCGAGATTTCACCTGCCACATCCACCTACCACATTCAACAACACGAGACCATAATAAAGAGTGAATAAAACCCGTAGAGAATGTTGGCAGAGAATAACCAGCAGAATAAATATAAAAAAAATCTTCAAACAGTTAATATAATAACTCTAATGTTAGATGAACACCAATTGCTTCGTATAAAACCCACTTCTGAGGCACAAGAAGGGGAGATAGTTGTAGATCCTATGCATCACATTAATGTAGTTAAGTCGCTCGAGAGAAAAGTTGGTGAATTACATTGTCACCCCATAAAGGAAGAATCCTAGATAAATCAATCCACCACAAAAGGAAACCTCGAGTAGTGTGAATCTTAGATCAGATAAGCAGGGACCAAGATAGAGATCACCGAAAATTTTAAAATAACCATTGCAAAAATTCACCACCTTTCCACGGCGACGTAAGCATGCACAATGGAGACCCTGCATTCGAAACACCCAGCCTCCCCGATCAGCCAAACTATAAGAGGGAGAGGGCAGTACCACAGGCGAAAAAAAACTAAAATAGTCGAGCCCGCAAATGAGAAGAGGCCATTTTTAACAACAGGAAGCACACATCCAACATCATCTAAGCCAGAATAGGCTACAACTCAGCCAACAAAAAGCGCAAATCCACTACAAGTTACCGCCACCACAAAAATGAAAAATCTGGATCGATCGACTCTAAGGAGCCCAAGAGCAAGAAAAAAACCATTAGTCTGAGGACACCCTTGACAAAAATACCCCGAAACAGAGCAACACGAATAGTGGTGTTCAAATTGTGCATCAGAAACACCCGCAACCGGTGGGGGGGAGGTGGCCACAGGACAACATGGGCATTCAACCATGTTATAACACCCCCCAATGCAAGAACAAGATAGAACATCTGCAGGCATGCTCTCGAAGGATGGAAAGGGGGGCGTAAACTAAGAGAAAGTCATCTAAAGGGAGAGGAAAAGAGCCATGAATATGAGAACGATAATTTGTAAGAACATGAAAAAATTTCAATTCCTCCTCACAGTCTATACGAGCCATGCAAGAAGATAGTGAACCAAGGAACACACCATAAACATTGTCATACACTAGGCATGATGCTTCGAGACCATTTACCCATAATTGAAAAAGTAAAACACTAACGTGATACTAAAGTGCATATTTTGATAATTTATTAATATAATTTGTTTTACTAATACATAGTAAATTGGTATTTCAAAATAAAATCTTCCATCAAATTTTATTATTTCAATAATTTTATTATAAATTTTAATATTTTTAACTAAAACCAATAATAACTAATAATTTTTTTTAATTATATTTAATTAACAAAACCTTTTAACTTAAAATAATAATAGTTATCAAATATTCTTAATTGTATTTTATAAACAAAACATTCCTAATTAAAAATGAAGATGGTAATACAAATTGACCCATGATAACCAATTTGCCCATTAAAATTTATTACAATATACATATAAAATTCCATCCCTAATAACAACATACAAATTAAATGGCGAATTAAAAATTTGAAGCAATAAAATAATATTAAATTGAGATATATACATAAAATTTCAAAATAAAACTATTTATCAATTTTAATAAATTTATTATAGATTTTAACCTTCCAAAAAATAATGATAATTATTTAAGTCAAAATTAATATATATATATATATATATATATATATATATATATATTAAAAACTCTAAAATTAAAATGATTTTTTATTATAGTGATTTTTTCAGACTTATTGTCACCTTGCTGAGATCATCATGAAAAATGAATTTATTCAAAAAAATAGCTGATAATTATTTAATTAATTAATATATATATATATATATATATATATATATATATATATATATATATATATATATATATATATATTAAAAACTCTAAAATTAAAATGATTTTTTATTATAGTGATTTTTTCAGACTTATTGTCCCTGCCACTGCAGATCACTACGCATCAGGTTTTCCCTGATTGTGACATTAATTCATTTTGATTAGACATATGTTTTCAAAAAAAAATATTTTTGCCATGGTTCAACTATAAGATTTATTATTATTTATTTATTTTAATTATTTTAATTCGCTTTTCTGGGATTCTATTGGTTGCAAAATTCAACATGTTATTGCAAATTTCATAGATATTTGTGTAGACTACTCCATCTATGACAGCTGTTGTTCGATATGGCGCTGTTGGATATGGAGCAAGCTAGATCTAAGGTGGAGAGTTGTTAGAATTATACACCCTAAATTCGTGACAGTACTGAGGGCGAACTTTTCAAGGCATGCTCCAGATATCATACCGTGCGGTTTTGGTGGCATCATTAACCCAATTCTAAGCAGACCTTAAATGCAGTCCACTATGGTCATAAATGTGGATAGATATCCATAAATTTAACTTGGGTATAGTCATAGACTTAAACATTGACAGTTGTAACGTTAAAACTAATATAATATACTGCTAAGATGAAATTATATATATATATATATATATATATATATATATATATATATATATATATATATATATATATATATCCACTCAAATTGAAAGGTGCAAATAAAATATATAAATCATCCAACCGATAATGTTGGAATTGGAATTTTCTTCCACCCCGACATCTTCTTCATTAGTTGATTAAATGCCTTTCCAACGGGCAAAACAATGAATAATATATAATAAGTTTGCGTATGATATAAGCTTGTTTTGTGAAAGAAAAGAGAATTTTCATATAAAGTAAACCTTCCAATTGGCCAACAATGAATAGCATATAATAAGTTAGCTTATGATATAAGCTTGCTTTGTGAATGAAAAAGAAATGCCACATAAAGTAAAAGGGTATGTATTAGCTTATGATATAAGCTTGCCTTGCGAATGAAAAAGAACTTCCACACAAAGTAAAAGAACTTCCACACAAAGTAAAAAGGTATGTATAAAGAAATTATGAAAGGGTATGTTCGAAAATATGAGAATATGTTGGATGTTTTAAAATATAAGTATGGAGAGGAGAGGGGAGGGGATGGTAGGTTTAAAAATATGATAAATTTTTTGGAAATATGTTGGATGTTTTAAATTATAAGGATGGAAATGAAAAGTGATTAAAGATATAATATTTATATTGATAATTTTTTAATTAAAAAGAAAAGATATATTTAAAATTATAAGTTTTGTTTTTTTAATATGTTGGATGATTTAAAAAAAGAAAAGTAATTAAAGATATTAGATTTAAATTAATAAAAAAAAATTGTTAGAATAATATTTTCTGAGAAAATGAAATTTAAGAGAAAAATATATATATGATATTTGAAATGGAAGATTTATTTTGAAGTACGTGTTTTCTTTAAATTAAAAAAATAAGAGTGTTTTTATGAAAGAAAACTTTGTCAAAAAAAATCTACAAGTGTTAATTGGTTATTATGTATTCAAATTTAAGTTGTGAAAACATAAACATTATTTATATTAGATATAAATGGAAATATTTGATTTTTCACCTTGAATTTTAAAAGGAAATATTTGATATTCTTTTTTATTATTATTTTTTAATATAAATGATTAGGATTTCATTAAAATATGTGCTCAGACACAATTATTACTCGGGAAGTTTACAATATCTTTCATTTGTTAGTAATTAAAAAGATATAAATATTATTGACATATTACTATTTAGTGACCCCAAACTATATCAACTTTTAGGTTTTTTGATAGTTATATACACGACTAAATTGACCCAGCAAAATATGATATTACAAGGTAACATAACACACAGACATTGGAAAAACTATCTTGTGGTTGAATTATTGAGGTCCAACCTCTTTTCTTCATTGGTACGAGTTGCCTCATCCATCTCTACGATACACATAGTCAAGTGATTGATCTGGTCTTGAAGGGCCCTCAGTTGACTTCAAAGGGCATTCAATTCATCATCCTACTTGGTGATATTTTCCTAGAAAGAGAGACTCTCGTCTTGGATTTGAGTTGTGGATAACATGTAATCTTGCATCTTCAGATTAAGAACCATAAGTTGTAAATTCATGTCATCTATTTATGTTTCTTCTGAGCTATTATGTTTAGGCTGACACAATTTATATTCTCAATTCCATGGCTATTGGCAACCTAATATTGAGGTATTTTCCACATATTTCTTGGTGTGACTTCACTAGGTGTCAGATTCTGCAATCTATATGGAAAGGAGAGATGATTTTTTATCAAATTCCAAGTTTGGCAACCAGGATTGTAACTTACCGCCTTGGAACAATTCGCATGATGTTGAAGGTATGTTGGGGAATTGACTGTATTACGAGGAGTTTTTGAGTGTTTGGCACGTCAACGGACTAGCCAAGTCAACACCTCACGAGGTCCCATCCTTTCGCTCCCGCTTGAGGGAACCAAATAAGAAGAGATCCAAACCTAGAGAAGCAATAGTCTCTAGGAGTACTGTAAATCCCAAGCCCGGGAGAAATTCACAAGCTGAACACACTCTAAGTCGAAAGATACACCACTAATAGTCACCAGAGTGAGGTTTGAAATTACATATCTTCAGTAAGCCCCCTGACCCAATTTATAATCCACAATAATTCATAGGTACACCCTCCTACCTTGAATCTGGATTGATTGTGAAAGGGGAAGGTCATGATTTTGATCCATTGCATATGAGCTACACTCAGAGGAAGATTTGAAATAAACTACTTAGAGATCATTCGCCTGTTGTGAGATTACAATTGAGATCAAAGGAGAACGGTGCTCGGTACAGAGGTGACATCCCCTAGGCTATATGCACATGATTTGGTAGGAGGAGAGTGGTGCCATTATATGCCACGAACTTTGTCATTCTCCCAACCACCTGTGTGGCTTGTTGATTGATGAATACACATGAAATTTGGGGATTACAACTTATTTCACATAGTTCCTTAGTTTAATTGAGTAAGTTCAATTTAAGAGCCATGAAATTTTGGATTAAGCTATGGACTATTGCACCAGCTATATATTCCATTTAATTCTAATTTCCTAACTAGAAGATGGCAAGCTCGTTAGCATGATTATCTACTTTACTATTTTTCTTCTAAAGGATATGGAAGTATGTTTTTTGTGGGATTTCTTCAAGCAATGTTGTGATTATTCTCATTAAGGTTTATAGTTGGTTTTCCTTAGGTAGAGAGCCATTATCATGATGGTTGATGATAAGGAGAGAATTTCCCATTATGACTATGTTGAACATCTGTTTGCCTTTCATGATAAGGAAGCCTTGCAAGAGGCCATGGAATTCAGCTTGGTTGTTTTTCATGGACCCAAAACTTAGGCATACCTCGTGTTTATATTTCCATCAAGGTTATACAAACCCCCCCCTGCCATTTCTGGGTTTTTCTTCGAGGCATCGTCAAAATGAAGGATCCAACATGCTCCTTTCTTCTTCCAATTTACAAATTCTTGGTCAGATAGTCTGAGAAGCCATTTGTGGTCGGTATTATTGGTTTTACTTATTTTGGAAACCCTTTTTCTAGTTGATCCTCCCAACTTTTGCAACCAATCTTGCTCCATGTGCTCTAAGATCCGGTCAGTTCTTTTTGTGGAAAGATTTCCATATTCCACACATATAAGGATTTCTTTCACGATGATTAATTGGGGTCTAGGTATTTGATTTTGAAGGGTAGCATTTTTCATCACCAACCAAATTTTCCAACACATAAATTTGAAAAACGACTCCTAGAACCACTTGAAGGGAGGTTTTTTTAATGAAAGAACCATTGTAGGATTTTGGCCAGGAAGAGAATAGGATTGGGATATTGGAGGGCCAACTTGATGATCGAGAGTTTCTTCATGATGTTTTCACAAGGGACATCTATAGGGACCTTGGATTACACGCTTGAGGAGTTTCTCAGTTATGAGAGGTTTCTTGTGGGCATGAATCCAACAAATAGCATTAATTTTGGGATTCAGATTATTGCACCAGATTTTTTCCAAAGGGAAGGTTTGGGAGTAATATTACCTGCACATAATAAAGCTTCATATCCGCCTTTGAAAATGTATTTTCACTTTTCCCATCCCATATGATCCTCCATTTTTTTATTCCAAGGGTCACAACTAATCAGGTGGTCTAAGAGAGTGTTCACACAATGAATTAGTCTATATGGGATTCCATCTAGATTCCAACCCAACTAATGCATGCTCACATCCCATTAAGACATATCAACCAACGAAGTTTTCCTTGACTTGTGAGAACCTATTTAACATGCCATAGTTACCTTACTTCTTCTAGGGGTTGTTTACCCATACTAAAGCCAAACTATATATTAATATGGGCACCATTTCTAGGTATCCAGTAAATATGAGTGAAAATTAAGGCAGTCATCGAGGAAATGAGCTTCTACATGGTTGATCCTATTTTGAAGGTTGGAGGTTTCGAAGGCCTAGAACATTTTATGATGTCATGTATTTTTCTTTTAGCACCTTTGACCACCAACACTCAAGCTGAGAGATAAAGTGTTAGACTAGTTTTGCACCCATTTCTTGATTTGCAAGGATAAGGTCCTAGATGCCTAAACTACCATTGAGTTTAGGTGCTTGGAACATGGTTCAATTTACCAAATGAAAAAAATTATTTTATGTTTTCCTCCTTTCAATTGAAATTTCCTAATTTCTTTTTCTAGTTGTTGTCGAATAGATTGAGGTGTTGAGATTCAATAAGATGATGATCCTAGTGAAAATTAAGCACCTACACTAGGTGGGGTCCACAGGATATTTTTAGGTGATATGTCTATTTTTAGAACTTGGATCAAAGTCTATTTTTAGTAGTAATATATTTATAGATGGTTGAGCAAATTATATGGATGGATGGGTATCTATTTTTGGAATGCATGTGCGAAGTTGTTTCGTGGAATGCATGTTGATTATTGTTAGCCCTTAACAATAACTAGACAATAAATAATAATCTATTCTCTTGAAGCACTTGATTTCAGTTAACTGATGTGGAAAACCAGTTAACTGAAGGAATTTCGGGTTCAAAAGTTGGTTGGTGGGACATGCTAGTGGAATTTGTTGTAACTGAGTGATACATAGTTGTAACAGAGTTGGATGTGTAGTTATGTGAGTTGTAAAGTAGTTTAACTCAGTTAAGTAAGTTAAACTCAAATGTGCTAGTTGTAACTAAAGATACACTAGTGAGAGATCAGTGAATTAAATATTAAATTTATTCACATGGAGTGACCTCACATGCAACTGAAGATTTACTACTGTTAACTACATGCATGTCAGATCCAGTGGAGACCTAGTTGAGAGATAGGTGAAAGGGAGAGTTTGACTATCAGTTGTGAATATAGTGGGTGCACACTTGCAACCAAACACACATTGGAGATGCCAATGAGGTTTGCGCAGTTAAGGCAAGGCAAGATCGAATTCATTCAGGGATTGTGATCAGCAAGGATTGCGCAGTGGAGGCAGGTTGTCAAGAGGCAGTAAATTGGTGCATGTTTATGCCAATTTTTGTATGACAGTGTGAGACGATTATATATTGTACTAAGAGCTCTTGGAGTAGATTTTTGTATGATATTGTTTCATGATCCATCATATGTACATAATATATGATAATGGGGTTTTTAGCTTTATTATTTCCTGGTAAAAACATCTGTATTATGTGTGATTGATTTTTCTTCATGTGTTGCAATTGGCAATTAAATTTTCGCAAAGATTTGAGTAGAAGGATTTTGTATTTAACAATGCATATAATTTTTAGATCAGGAGAATCCGGCAATACATAATTTTATTAAAATTTATACCTGGTATCAAAGCAAAGAATATTGCAATATTGAAGCAGTAGCTAAGTTTGTTGGTGATCAGGAGATCAAGTCTCTTGTAGAAAAATGCTCAAAAATGAAGTTGCTCAGAATTGGTTCAAACCAGATCGACTGGAAAGAGCTCAGAAAAATGATCCTGTAGACGGGAACGACACTGAAAACCAACGCCATATGAGAAAGATATTCAGCTTTGAAGTTTGCCAATTTCAGTTAAAAAATGGCCAACATTTGACTTTATAAAAAAATTATTTTTATTAAAAAAAGAATATTCCACAGAATTTTCTGCGGAATATTCCGCAGGCAGCCAATGAAAGGGCGCCACGTGCCAACCCAGAGGCCGCCACGTGGCCCCAAGATACAAATGAAATGGCATATTAAAATATTGTTGTTTGCAGCAGGGTTCGACCCCGAGTCGGGGCAGACATAAACGAACGGCCCAACCAACGGGCCATAGCAACGATTCTTAATAAACAATGCATCGAGTTTATATTTAAACGTTATATTTTGTTTGGGTCCTGGTCTCGTGGACTCGCGCCCGGTGCAGAACCCATTAAAACCGTTGGTTCAAACCTTATCCAATGCCGCATTCAACTTAATGTTATTCAATGTATTCCGATCAGTGCGGTCACGTGGAGCTGCACATCCAGCCCCCCATTTCGGTGGCACTTTCGGCGGTCCCCCAATTTTAGCGCTCGTCCCCATTTTTAGCGGGCTTATCTGCAGTCTTCCACATTTAGTGGAGCTTTTCAAGGGGTAACTGGACAAAAACTTCAGTTAGCCATAACTTTGGCTAGGGAAGTCCAAATGAAGCGAAATTTTTTTTGATTTTGGGGTATTGAAGCATTCTGGAGCTGTGGGGACAAGTTGCAGAGCCATCAGGGTGCTCTATCAGTGATTTTATCAGCGATTTTGGTTGTGGAGCCACTAGGGCTTGGTGAAAGATCAGTTGTGTTGGACTATAATCATCCATTGGAGGTGAATGAATAGTCGATTTATACTGATTTCAGTCCTTTGTTTCTGAATTTGCAGCTAATTTTTCCTTTTGAGGCTTTCTACACAGTGTAATTCTTAATTTGAGCATTAATGAAAGAGGGAAAAGCCTATTTAGAGGCTTTTGGACCCAGCAGAGGTAGCCCAAGAGAGGGGTGAACTGCTTAAACAAATGCTTACTGTTATGATGTGCATTTTTGTTGTTATATTTCAGATTTTACTACATTAAACAGTAACTTTTCATAAGTCCACTTTTCCCAATCAGACTTATACAGTGATCACAACTCATTAGTTTCACTTCAAACCATATTACTTCCATTGCAGAATACTTGAACTTGCTTATTCACACATAAAATTTTGATTAATGAATACTTTGCACATAAACAAATACTTTCATTGATCAGATCTATTTAAGTGTTTACATTATATTTCTTTAGGCAAAGCCAGTAAGTGGGCCAGAAGCTTCTGGTTTCATCCTTTCTAGTAAAGGTGAAATAACCAGTAAAAGCCCCTACTGTCAATCTCTGTATAAGAAATAATTTGTTCACACAATTTCAGATCAGATTGGTATCAGAGCTCTAGGTTTTGCTTAAGATTTTGTGAAATTTGTGCAAGAAGATTGTGTTATTTTGCAAATTTGATGCTTACTAGGCTGAAATTGAAAAGAGGGGAAGGTCAATTGGTTAGAGCACAAGTTAATCCTCAACCAAGGAGGGCTAGGGTGCCATTATCTCCACCTTCCATTTCATCCTCATTAGCCTTAGAATCAGCCGCAAACATGTCTTCCAGAGAAGGAGAAGTACATGAGGAAATGGATCCCAAGGAAGAAGAAAGAGTCTTTAGAAAAGCTTTCTTGGACATGATTGAGATGGTTAGGATCCTCTATCAGGAGAGAAATGATAGGATTGCTGGAGAAGGGTCTAGAAACCAAAAAGAAGAAGGAGATTCTTCAGGAGGGAAGAAAGACAAGGATGAGTCTAAGAAAGGGAATGGAGGAAATGGTGATCCTTCATCTCCATCGTCATCCTCTTCCTCCACATCATCCTCTTCAACTTCTGTTAATCAGTCACACAAAACAAAACCATCTCTTAAAAATCCTTTGTTAAAGCTTGATATGAAGTTTGAGTTGCCAATGTTTAATGGTGACGTGAATGCAGAAAAATTGGATAATTGGATTAGACAACTGGAAGTCTATCTAAGGATTCATAATTTGCATGATGATGAAACAAAAATCCAATTAGCCTCTTTGAGAATGGATGGAGCAGCTTTGGTTTGGTGGGAAGCCAAGACCAAGGAGGAAATTAAAAAGCATGGTAAGATAACTCTAACTTGGAATGAGTTTATTACTGCTATTAAGAAACAGTTTTATCCTCTTGCTCATATTCAGAAAGCAATTATGAATTGGCAAAATTTTAGGCAACTTAAGGGTCAAAATGTGCAAGATTATACCCAAGATTTTAGAAGGAGAGCACTTCTACTTGGAGTAGTCTTACAAGGTCAAGACACCTTGTTGAAATACATAGAAGGTTTGCACAATTACCTACAACATACTATTCTAATGTTCAATCCTACCAGCTTAGATGAAGTCTGTGTGCAGGCTACACATTTAGAAGCTAGAGGAAAGAATACTTTTGATGAGGATAGTAATTTCAAAAACAAAGGAAAGAAGAGAGTTGCAAATTCAAGAAAGGAAAAAGGAAAGTTCTTTTGCAAGAACTGTTCAAAGACAAGTCATGATGAAGATCATTGTTGGAAGCTTCATCCTGAACTGAAACCAGAAAAATACAAGAACAAAAACAAGACCAAAGAAAAGGAGAAAATTGTAGCAACGGTTGAGCAAGACTTAGGGTCAGACTCAGGAGATGAGACAAAAAGCATAGCCATGGTTTTAAAGAACATTAAGGGGAAAGAAGTGGTGCAAGACACAATTCCTAGTTCTAGCTCTTTGAATTGTCACAAAGATACTCATGATGAAAAGAGGAGGATAGAGCTTTTCCATGTGAGGGTAATTTCAAAACATACAAAAATTGACACACTGTTTGATAGTGGGTCACAAGCTAATCTTATTTCTGAAGACTTGGTCAAGCAGCTGAAACTTGAGACCATTCCACATCCGAAGCCTTATCCACTTGGATGGATATGCAAGGATGCTAATTTGCAAGTCTCAAGGAAGTGCATATTGCGCTTTGCAATAACTGCACACTTTATTGACACAGTGGAACTTGATGTGGTGTCGCTTGATATCTCAGGTATTGTTTTGGGAAGTCCTTACTTATTTGACAGGAAGGCCATCTTTCATCGCCATGAAAACAAGTATCACTTGTTCAAAGATGGTAAAGAGTACATTGTGAGAGCTCGCAAGAAGAAGCTGGAATATTCTTTACTCCATGCAAGTCAATTGAAAATGCTGGTTAATGCAAGTCAAAGTCTAACTTTGTTAATGTTGAAACGACCAGATTTTGAGCATTCGCCTTTTTATGATGTTGCTAATGATTTGTCTCAGTTTAATAATAGTTTGTCTTTGAAAGAAGATGATTTTATGTTGCGCAAATTACCTTTTGGGTCAGCCAATGCAGTGAATGAAGTGTCAAAGCAAAGCAGTGCAAGTAAGGAGGACACCCAATTCAGCAAGGGAAAAATTTGGTTTTAGAATGGTAGAATTCGCCATGGGAACAGTTTGCAAGGTGAAGGTTATTTTAAGTCTTCTTGGAAGTTTTATCAGTGTAGAAAAAGTTTGTTTTCTGCAGATTACAGTTGTTGTTCTGCAAATTTTAATCATTTGCATCATGACTCAGCCAATCTTAGCAATGGTTGATCAGTTGATTCCAGAGACAGATTATCATTTTCTCAAAAGCTTCATTTGATGAAATTGGGTAGATTTCAATTATTCAAGGGTGGAAGAGTGGAGAATTAGTCTCCACATTATCAGTTTCACTAATCAGAGAGCTTTTGGGGTCCAAAAGCTTCCCATTTGGGAGGTGTGATCAGGAGATCAAGTCTCTTGTAGAAAAATGCTCAAAAATGAAGTTGCTCAGAATTGGTCCAAACTAGATCGAATGGAAAGAACTCAGAAAAATGATCCTGCAGACGTGAATGGCAATGAAAACCGACGCCGTATGAGAAATATATTCAGCTTTGAAGTTTGCCAATTTCAGTTAAAAAATGGCCAAATTTTGACTTTATAAAAAAAATATTTTTATCAAAAAAAAAATACTCCACAGAATATTCTGGGAATATTTCATGGAATATTCCACAGAATATTCTGTGGAATATTCCGCAGGCAGCCAATGAAGGGGCGCCACGTGGCCCCAAGATACAAACGAAATGGCATATTAAAATATTGTTGTTCACAGTAGGGTTCGACCCCGGGTCGGGGCAGACATAAACAAATGGCCCAACCAACGGGCCATAGCAACAATTCTTAATAAATAGTGCATCGAGTTTATATTTAAACATTATATTTTGTTTGGGTCGTGGTCTCGTGGACCCGCGCCCGGTGCGGAACCCATTAAAACTGTTGGTTCAAACCTTATCCAATGTCGCATTCAACTTAATGTTATTCAATGTATTCCGATCGATGCGGTCACATGGAGCTGCACATCTAGCCCCCCATTTCGGTGGCACTTTCGGCGGTCCCCCAATTTTAGCGCCCGTCCCCATTTTTAGCGAGCTTATTTGCAGTCTTCCACATTTAGTGGAGTTTTTCAAGGGGTAACTGGACAAAAACTTCAGTTAGCCATAACTTTGGCTAGGGAAGTCCAAATGAAGCAAAAAAAATTTTGATTTTGGGGTATTGAAGCATTCTGGAGCTGTGGGGACAGGTTGCAGAGCCATAAGGGCACTCTATCAGTGATTTTATCAGCGATTTTGGTTGTGAAGCCACTAGGGCTTGGTGAAAGATCAGCTGTGTTGGACTATACTCATCCATTGGAGGTGAATGAATAGTCGATTTATACTGATTTCAGTCCTTTGTTTCTGAATTTGCAGCTATTTTTTCCTTTTGAGGCTTTCTACACAGTGTAATTCTTAGTTTGAGCATTAATGAAAGAGAGAAAAGCCTATTTAGAGGCTTTTGGACCCAGCAAAGGTAGCCCAAGAGAGGGGTGAACTGCTTAAACAAATGCTTACTGTTATGCTGTGCATTTTTGCTGTTATATTTCAGATTTTACTACATTAAACAATAACTTTTCATAAGTCCACTTTTCCCAATCATACGTATACAGTGATCACAACTCATTAGTGTCACTTCAAACCACATTACTTCCATTGCAGAATACTTGAACTTGCTTATTCACACATAAAATTCTGATTAATGAATACTTTGCACATAAACAAATGCTTTCATTGATCAGATCTATTTAAGTGTTTACATTATATTTCTTTAGGCAGAGCCAGTAAGTGGGCTAGAAGCTTTTGGTTTCATCCTTTCTAGTAAAGGTGAAATAACCAGTAAAAGCCCCTACTGTCAATCTCTGTATAAGAAATATTTTGTTCACACAATTTCAGATCAGTTGGTGGAAACAATTTGAATTTGCTGCAAGAATTTCTTGGTGTGACAGTTGAGTAAACATCGAAATGGATTTCAATGGTTTGCGATTAGAGTATGCACTCAAGGGCAGCTCGAACTACATTGCATGGAAGGATAGGATGGAGGTGGTGCTTGAAGATAATGGCTTGAAGGAATTCATCGACAGTGACGTTCCTAAGCCCACTTCGACGGATGTTGCATTACTTGACGCCTGGCAAAAGAAAGTAGCGAAGACGAGAAGGATTCTATTGGAAGGTGTGCGAGACCATATTGTCTCAAGCCTTCATGGGAAATCCACTCCAATTGCAATGTGGAAGGCTTTGACGGATCTTTTCCAAAGCAGCAGCGACCATAGGAAATTGGCGCTGAAGCATAAACTCAAAAAGATCAAGATGGAGAAGGGCGACAATATTCCTAATTATCTCACAAAGTTTGTCCAATGTCGGGATGAACTGGGGAGTGTGGGAATCACGGTTGTTGATGATGATTTGATGAGTTTGGTTCTCTTAGGACTTCCTAAGAGTTGGCACAGTTATCAAGACTCTGTCAATGGACGGGAAAAACTGTCGGATTGGGAACGACTGTGGTCGGATCTAGTGCAGGAGGAGTTCAGGCGGAATACCAGAGATGGCTCTTTATCAAAGCATGATGATGAAGAGGATTGTGCTTTGGCTGCCAAAGCAAGGAAATGGAAGGGGATGAAATTCCACTCAAAATCCGAGGCTAAAGGCAAGAAGCTGTATTTGTCTAAGGTGAAGTGTTTTCATTGTCACGAACATGGGCATCTCGCCACTAACTGTCCACAGAAAAAGAAGAACAAGAAGGTTGTTGGAGATGCAGCTGGTGAGGCCCTTGCCTCACAATTTGAACTTGATTTCTCTTTTATCGCATGCTTGGTTTCAAATGCAATGGGATCGGTGTGGTACCTTGATAGTGGTGCTTCCTTCCACATGACGGGAGATAAGGAGCTTTTCAGTGACTTGGAGGAGAAAGATCTCTAGATGCATATAGAGATGATCGACGATGGACGATACAGTGCAACCATCATCGGTACCATTACCTTTGAGAGGGAGTTAGGTAAACCATTTATGTTGAAAGATGTTATGCATGTTCCAGGTCTAAAGAAGAACTTGGTCTCAGTCGGGATGTTGGAGGACAGAGGTTATGACATTGTTTTCAGCGATGGAAAAGCTTTCCTGCGACATAAAGCAATGGGTCAAACCAAGAGGATAGGGATTCGAGTCAAGAATCTATACAAGATGGAGGTAGAAGGTTGTGCTGCAATGGTGGGCAAAGAAGAAGAAGTGGTGAGCCGGGATGAGGGCGAATTATGGTACAGGCAATTGGGCCATCTTCACCATGGCGCCCTGAAAATTTTGCAGCAGATTTCTACTGGAGTTCCCAAGGGTACACTTGCATAGATAGATCAGTGCAAGGGATGTAATATGGGTAAGTTTGTGAAGACAAACTTTCATGAAAAGGAAAATTGTGCTTTGGTGATCCTGGAGAGAGTTCACACAGACGTGTGTGGGCCATTCTCGATTGCTTCAATAGCAAAATACAGGTATTATGTTATTTTTGGTAATGACTATTCTCATAGATGTTGGATCTTCTTCATGCAAAAGAAGAATCAAACATTCTCAAAGTTCTGTGACTTTAAAGCATTGGTGGAGAAAGAGTCGAGGAAGTAAGTGAAGGCTCTGCGGAGCGATAATAGTGGTGAATATATCTTGAAAAAATTCAAAGACTTCTGTAGCAAAGAAGAAATTCGAAGAGAACTCATAGTGCCTCATAACCCACAGCAGAATGGGGTCGCAGAGAGGAAGAACAGAACGATCGTGGGTGTTGCACAAGCTATGCTGCATGATCAGGGCCTGCCAATGCACTTGTGGGTGGAAGCAAAACCGTTGTCCTCATAGAGTACTTGGCATGAGTACACCTGAAGAAGCTTTTACCAGTAAGAAACCAGAGGTTTCTCACTTTAAGATTTTTGGCTCATCTGTTTATGGGCATGTGACCAAGAACACCAGCAAGAAGTTGGAGCTGACTGCTAAAGTTGGAATATTTGTGGGGTACATAGAAACACCCCATAATTATCGCGTGTATTTTCCAAACAGTCGAATGACTTTGGTGCGACAGGATATAAAATTCAATGAGGAGAAAGCCATGAAGTTTTCACTTGAGAGGGAGCTAGACTTGCATGCAGAGGAGGAACTGCTTGTTCCCAAAGATGAGTCTCTAGATGTGGATCATCCACAGGAGGAGTTTCATGGAGTGGAGAAGTCCACCCACGCAGTGCCAAACATCAGAACTAGAAAAATGTGTACCATATAAGCTAAGAGGCTGAAGCTTGATGCGGCACAGAATGTAGGAGTCCCTACTTCACAGCGCAGACAGAGACAGTCTCTTGACCGATTCACTGAATACATGCCTCTCATGATCAAATGTATTGTGACTGATCCATCTTCCTTTCAGGAAACAGTGCAGGAGCCCACATGGGTAGATGCAATGGTGGAGGAGTATGACTCCATTGTCAGAAACAATGCTTGGGAAATTGTTCCAAGGTTGGTTGATAAATCAATGGTAGGTTCAAGATGGATCTACAAGGTAAAGCAAGCTGTTGATGAGAGTGTTGAGAAGTATAAGGCAATATTTGTGGCCCGGGGCTTCTCACAGATCGAGGGGATTGATTATGAAGAAACCTTTGCACTTGTTGCACGATATTCTTCCATAAGGACCATCCTTGCTCTCTCAGCACAGATGGGTTGGCACATTCATTAGATGGATGTGAAGACTGTGTTCCTTAATGGGATCATTGAGGAAGAAGTCTACATTGAGGAGCCTGAAGGATTTGAGATATTCAGCAGCGAGTCACATGTGTGCATACTCAAAAGAGCGTTGTATGGGCTGAAGCAAACACCCCGTGCTTGGTACACTCAGATCGACAGCTATTTCACTAGACTTGGCTTCACCAGGAGTGAGGCAGATACAAACCTATACAAGATTGTGGTGGAGGGTAAGATTTTAATCATTGTTCTTTATGTTGATGATTTAATACTGACTGGTGATGAGCAGTTGATACACACATGCAAGGAGGACCTTGGAAAGGAGTTTGAGATGAAGGATATGGGCCTCCTTCACTATTTCCTTGAATTGGAAATATGGCAGCGAGAAGGTGAACTGTTTGTGTCTCAAGGAAAGTATGCAAGGGATATACTCGGTAAGTTTCACATGGAGGGTTGCAAACCCATGGATACTCCTCTTCCAGGAAACTAGAGGAAAGAGGATGCTATATCTAGAGAGGTAGTGGATGCTACTGTCTATCGACAGTTGGTGGGTTCTCTCATGTATTTAGTTAATACAAGATCGGACATATGCTATGCGGTGAATCAACTTAGTCAAGCGATGGTTAAGCTTACCAAGCTCTTTTGGAAGTCAGGCAAGCATGTCCTGAGATATATTATGGGTACATCTGAGTATGGCTTATGGTATAGACAGACGGATGAGGTGAATTTGCATGGCTTCACGGATGCAAATTGGGCGGGCAGCCCAACGGGCAGAAAGAGCACATCAGGAGGGGTCTTCAGTATCGGATATATAACTATTTCTTGGTACAGCAGGAAACAGAGATATGTGGCACCCATTTCAGCGGAAGCATAATACATGGCAGCAAGTCAAGTTGCATGTGAGGCTATCTGGATGAGAAAGATCCTGGTCAGTTTGTTCGATTCTCATTTAGATCCTACAGTAATTCATTGTGATAATCAGAGTTTCATTAAACTCTCGATTAATCATGTGTTTCATGATAGATCTAATCATATAGATATCTGGTATCATCATATCAGAGATTGTGTGCAGTGGAAGATCATGTTTCTTCAGTACATTCCTATGGAAGATCAGGATGCAGATATTCTGACGAAGACGCTCACTAAGAGCAAATTCGAATACCATAGAGACAGGATCGAGGTGAAGCATAATCCCTTTCTTATTGAGAGGGAGTGTTCAAATTCAACAAGTTGATGATCCTAGTGAAAATTAATCACCTACACTAGTTGGGGTCCACAGGATATTTTTAGGTGATATGTCTATTTTTAGAATTTGGGTCAAAGTCTATTTTTAGTAGTAATTTATTTATAGATGGTTGAGCAAATTATAGGGATGGATGGGCGTCTATTTTTGGAATGCATGTGCGAAGTTGTTTCGTGGAATGCATGTATAAAAATATAATGCATGTTGATTATTGTTAGCCCTTAACAATAATTAGACAATAAATAATAATCTATTCTCGTGAAGCACTTGATTTCAGTTAACTGATGTGGAAAACCAGTTAACTGAAGGAATTTCGAGTTCAAAGGTTGGTTGGTGGGACATGCTAGTGGAATTCATTGTAACTGAGTGATACAAAGTTTTAACAGAGTTGGATGTGTAGTTATGTGAGTTGTAAAGTAGTTTGACTCAGTTAAGTAAGTTAAAATCAGATGTGCTAGTTGTAACTAGTTGTAACTAAAGATACACTAGTGAGAGATCAGTGAATTAAATATTAAATTAATTCACATGGAGTGATCTCACATGCAACTGAAGATTTACTACTGTTAACTACATGCATGTCAGATCCAATGGAGACCCAGTTGAGAGATAGGTGAAAGGGACAGTTTGACTATCAGTTGTGACTATAGTGGGTGCATATTTGAAACCAAACACACATTGGAGATGCCAATGAGGATTCTGCAGTCAAGGCAAGGAAACATTGAATTCAATTAGGGATTGTGATAAGCGGGGATTGCGCAGTGGACGCAGGCTGTCAGGAGGCAGTAAATTGGTGCATGTGTTATGCCAATTTTTGTATGATAATGTGAGATGATTGTATATTGTATTGAGAGCTCTTGGAGTAGATTTTTGTATGAGATTGTTTCATGATCCATGATATATACATAATATATGATAGTGGGGTTTTTAGCTTTATGCTTTCCCGGTAAAAACATCTGTGTTATGTGCAATTGATTTTTCTTCATGTGTTTGCAATTGGCGATTAAATTTCCGGAAAGATTTAAGTAGAAGGATTATGTATTTAATAGTGGCATATAATTGTTAGATCGGGAGAATTCGAAAATACATAGTTGTATTAAAATTTCTACATGAGGAGCCAAAAGGGATGAGAATTGATAGAGAGGGAAGGTTGATAAAACTACTTTGATGAGCACTATGTTGAGCCAACGAGCTCCCTAGGTTTCAAATTTCCTTTTAACTCCATTTATGATTCCTGACCAGGTTTGTGCTAAGTGATATTTGAGGCAAATAGGGATCCCTAGATCTTTAAATTCCTTCCAATTTTCAAATGAGTTGAAGCCAAAAATTTCAACTATCTGGTGATGTTTTGAGACAAAAGTATTCTAAGAGGATATTTGAGATTTAACATGATTAGTTAATCCTACATAAGTTGTTTGAACCTTTTTTGGATTATAAATGATGCCCCCCCAAGAAGCAGAGTGTCATTTGCAAATTGGGAATGAATGAAACTTTTAATTTTTCCTAGGAAGCGAATTCTCAGGAGGCATCCTATGCTTTGCTCATGGTTTAACCTGAGGCTAAGAGCGACCATAATAATATATAAGAATGGAGAAAGGCGACAACCTTTCTGAAGCCATTTAACATCTTTGAAAAAATTTGTTGGTCTACCATTTACTAAAAGAGTGATCCAAGGGGTGTTGATGCATATCCTTACCCACTGTATAAATTTATCATCCAAGCCTAGTTGCTTCGTAATTGCAAATAAATATTTGTGACTAACCCTGTCAAAGACATTTTCATATCAAGCTTTATAACCATACCTTTGTCATCGTGCTTTTGAATCGAGTCTATTGCTTCATGGACCAGGACTATATTGTCCAGAATTTGTCTATGAGGGACAAAACCTCCTTAATTTTCAGAGATCACTTAAGGAAGGATTCTTTTAAGGCAATTGACAAGGATTTTGTAAATTACTTTGTAGGGGACATTGCAGAGAGAGATAGGACGAAAGCGAACAAAGGAGGGATTGGAATCTTTTGGGATGAGGGCTATAAATGACAAGCTGATTCCTCCCCATGCATTTATCTTTTAATTAATACCCCACCATTATGCAAAGGTAAGGTTTAATAATGTACCAATAAAATTGATATAAGTGGGAAGAAAAACCATCATGCCCTAGGCATTTTTCCAGGATAAAGGAGAAAACAACTTGCGTTATATCTTCTTTTGTGGGTAAATGTGTAAGCATTTGGTTCCATTATGTCGTTAATAGTTTAGGGACTTGCTACATAATGTAACTTTCAACTTCATCTGAGGGTGTGTCATCTTGTTTGAATAAATAATTGAAGTGTTGAACCACTTTCCTTTTAATATGTTGGAAGTCCTCAACCTTTTCCACTTGCACCATTATATCTTGTATGTCATTTTTCCATTCTTAGTTTTTGGATTACTTATGGAAAAACTTAGAATTATGATCTATGACTTTAGGGCCAAATGCTTCGTGACTTCAATATCCACACTTCCTCTTCCTCTTTCAATCGGGTATGATATGCAACAAATGCTTATTTTTCTTGATGTAGAGTTTCATTGGTTACTTAGTTTGGATTCCATTTTGTTTTGAATTTCTTCTCCAGAGTTTGAAGATTCACATTTCCTTCAAGATTTTTTTTGTCCATTCTACTATTTTATATCCCTTATTAATCTCTTTATTTTGTGTTCCCATATATTAATAGGGTTGTCGTCAACTCATCTTTTCCATGTTTTTTCATCTCACTAGCTAAATACTTATTGCCCATCCAAATAGGGAAAAATATAAAAGGGAACGAACCACAATTTAAAGAGTTCAGTAGATCCAAAGAAATTGGTCTATGATTATACCCACTCCACAAGAGGATGTGTGATCAGGCAATGAGATGATGATTGAGGAAGGAGTATGAGATAAGGAATCGATCTAGTTGAGCAACTATATGACCTCACCCAGATCTTTTATTATTCCATGTGTATTTGTTATGTATATCCTCCTTCTTAAAAAAATAAGAGACAATTACATAATTTTGACTTAGCTAATCAATTATAAATCTTCTAGTATGAAATAATGGAGAAACTACTTTTTTACAAAAAAATAATTATATCTTAAAAAGTCTACATGTGTCAATTAATTATTATATATTAAAAAACAAGTTCTAAGTATATTGTGTGTGAAAATATTGACATTATTTTGTATTGGACTTGATGGAAACATTAGGTGTTGAATTTTAAGAAGGAAATATTTATTATTTTTCCACATTAAATAGAAAATAGCATTACAATACTTTATAGTAAAAATTGTGTATGAAAGTTTCCTCATAGAAAAAAATGTGAAAGTTGCAATCCAATATGACAAGGAATCCCCGTAATAGAGTTATGAAGATTTTATAAGAAAAATAATAAATTTGAACGAAGCCCTTGATAACAAAACCAAAAAAATTGTTCAATCCTAATTCCCAAAATACGAAACTCTATAAATTTCAACAATAAATAAAGGATCTCAAACAACACAATAACATCATAAAATATAACCATAAGAAAGAGATTGAAAGTATTAGTAAAGTCATATATATATATATATATATAAACTTGTAAAACTCAAGAAGTTAAAGAGAAGATACAACATAAAATCATAAAACAACTTGTTGGGAAAGAAACTTTGACCAATTTAGGACATAACATAGAATAAAAAAATAACTCGTTGACAAGAAAGCTCTAACCAATCTTGTTGAATCTGTGTGGGGGTAAAATATAACTCATGGACAATGAAACTCTCATGGACTCAAATTTAAGTGGAAAAGCCTAATGTCATTACGAACAAAGGTTTATTAGATAAAGAGCATGTAGGAATTTAGATGAAAACATCGTTTGATGCTAAGGGTGACATCTACATATTGTTATAATTGAAGTCCCAATCATTGTTTTTTTTTTTTTACATATGGTGAATCGGTAATTCTTTAGAGTAATCTAGGGGAGACCCAGGATCAATCCTCATAATCGCCTTATAACACCAAGATATATCCAACAGCCTGCAAGTCAGATATACCAGTTCTTATGATTTAGCAAGAGCCGAGACCCCTCGGAAAAGGGGGAGCCTACTCCTTGAGCCAAGATAATAGCAAGCCACATACTCAATGAGATTTGAACTGTGGTCTCTTGGGTTTCACCCAAAGAAACTTTCCGTCAAACCACACATCATTGTATGAAGTCCCAATCATTGTTAGTAATAAAATCATCTATGAATTCAAGGCTATTCGTGTACTAAAATATATTGAGACATCAGATTTTGTTTTCAATTCATCATAAGAAAGAATGAATTTTAAATCATATTACCACTCTAATCATCAAAATCATTTTTTATCAATAAATAATCATCCTAGATTTCGAAACATGATATTTAGAATATGCCAATACTAGTATAAATAAATCAACCATAATTTTATGGAAGAACATACACTTGGAAACAAATGTGTAGTAGCTACTTAGTGAGTGTTACTTGTTATCGTCTTAAAAGAGATGCTACTAAATTTGACATGGCATATATATATATATATTATATTATTATTATTATTTTATTTTATTTTATTTTTCGTATTAGGAGATTTGTAAACCAATCGCCTTGTCATGACATTTTATGTTTATCTACACTTCTATTCTACTTGACTTTGTACTTACTTCTGCTACTTAGTCAATTAGCACAATTGTGTGACTTTAGTTAGTAATATATTAACATCTTGGACTAAGGTTTTGGGCAATGTTGGCCAACATTACACTTATGTATATTGTGTGAACCGAAACTTCTCCTTTCCCATTGCACTTGCCACAGAAACCTTAAAATAAACTTGAATGAATTTCAAAAACTTTTAAAAACATATAGAAAACTATTTAAACTATATAACATAAAATGAAATAACTTTTATTATATACATTTACTTATAATTTTGAAAAAAATATATATTATTGAAAAAATTCAAAAATCAAAATAATTTGTTTCTCATATAAGTTTAAAATTTTACTAATATAAATGGTTATACTTGCTTCCATTTAAAAATATATTTCAGAAATTAAACAAAAATGATAAAAAAAAACACAGAAATAAAAATTTGAAAAAATGGATTGAAGTAACCACAACGTTACTAATAATATTCTTCTATCCCAACATTTATCAGAATGGCTATGAAATAGTATATGCCACTTAATAAAATGACCATGCTTACTAAGAGGGGCCATAATGTTCTACTAATATAGGTTTACCGAAAAGTGAAATTAATTAATATTGTATTTGTTTTTTATTTTCAAATTTGAAATGAATAATTTAGTAATATATATGTTTTTTAAGTTCAGCCAAAAGAGTTTTTAATATATATGTTTTGATGCTCTCGTTACCAGCTACCTCATGCACTATTTAATAATTTTTCATCCAATTTGTTAAAATTTTTTTTTAAAAGAGGATCACAATTTTATCTAGTTTATTGCTGAGGAGAATTCTCGATGGTTGAGATGTTCAAGAGATGACAAAGTTATATGGTTGAAATTTTCAAGAGACGATAAAGTTAGTAATTATTTTGGAGAGGATTTGCTTACTCTATGTGGTGATTTGAACTTAATTATCTGCAATGGTCTATATAGATGGAAAAAGTATGGGAACTTCACTTGCAACACATACAATGGGGCAAGTGTCGTTAACTATGTTATTTGTTCACAAAGCTTAATAGAAAGGATAGATGAAGTTAAGATTGGAGAGCATATTTGGGACTTAAAATCATATCATAACCCAATTTATATAAAGTTATTTTGGTTAGAAGAAAAGAAAAATAGGAGGAAAACACAATGTTCTCAAATATCGACATCAAGGGAAAAAATTCTTCTAACACAAGAAAATTGCACTATTTTCAAAACAATGTTGGAGAGATAAATTCAGAAGGAGAAAATTAGTCCCCAAAGCCTCAACAGCCATGTGTTAACAAATATAATCCAGGGTGCACTTGAGAAGTGCAAAAGAGAAAAAAATAGGAAATCAAAATCAAATTGTTTTCATGTGAATGTGTGGTTCGATGAGGAATGTAAAATGGCAAGGAGAACCTTGAAAAAGGAAGGTGAGGAGAGGATGAATGTAAAGTTATCTAAGCAGATTTTAGAAAAGAAAAATATGAGTTCATGCACATGTCAAGGCGAGAAGAGTTGATATATATAGGCAAGAATAACCCAAAACTTTTTGGGTAGGAACTTCAACCAAGGGAGAAGCAAATTGAAAATAATATTACAGCTAATCAGTGGTTTGACTATGCAAGACAACTCTATGAAAACGAATTATAGGTTGAGCCTCCTCCCAGGATCAACACAACTACAAAGTTTTTCACAGTAGAGGAGGTAGAGGCAAAAATTAAAAAGTTGAAAACGGGGAAGGCAAAGGACTTGGTTGAACTTGAAGCAGAATTTCAAAAGTGGGGAACAGACATTTTGGCACTGCACATCATAGAAATATTCAATAATGTCATTCGACAAGGATTCCCAAGGTATTGGACAATTTGTCTAGCAATACCCCTTTTTAAAAGTGGAGACATTAATAATCCTTCCAACTATAGAACCATTATGATCAATCCTTTGTTTGCAAAGCTTTTCAACATCATGGTAGAAAATAGAATCAGTAAGTGGGCAGAAGTAAAAGAAAAGAGGGAAAAAAGGCAAGCAGTTTTTAGGCCGAAGCATTCTACAGTAGATCATGGTATCACGCTGAGACACATTATTGAAAAGGTTTGGGGGGACAAAGAAGAAGTATTTTGCTGCTTTGTTGACTTCAAAAAGGCATTTGACACGGTACCTAGAGATAAGTTGTCGCATATAATAGAAGAACTTGAAATTTCTTTGCAATATAGAGTTGTTGTCCATGGGATTTATGAAGAGGTGAACGTAAAAAATACAACTTCAATAGGCATTTCAGAAATTTTTAGAAGTGACATTGGAGTCAAGCAAGACTTTCGTTTATCCCCTACCCTTTTTGGTTTATATATTGACAAATTGGAAGAGTGGATAAATTTGCAAGGTGGAGATGGTGTTCAGTTGGGGGAGTTTGTGATAAAGCTTCTTCTAGATGTCAATGATCTTGTACTGGTTGCTAAATCAGCCCATGGATTACAGATGCACCTGTATGCCCTTGAGCATTTTTGTAAACCAGTGGGGATGCAAGTCAATACCAGTAAGACCAAAATAATGATTTTCTCTAATAAAAGGAAGCATGGCACATATGTTATTCTTTGAATGGAACATTCTTTTATAAGTAAATGAATACAAGTACCTCGAGATCGATTTCAACAACAAGCTTAATTGGGAGGATTGCAAAAAAAAAAAATTAGGAGGGTGGAAAAAATTATATGCACTTTAAAACAGATGTAGAGAGGTAGATTTATGGGATTGGAACATGTTTAAAGTGATTTTTGGACCAAATGACAGGGTAACATGGAACCAGTCTTTGGAGTCCTAGGACCTAGCCTTCCTGGACTCAGAGAGGGATCTCTCTATTGGGTGCAAAGGATGTGTTCTTTTTGCTTTAGGGTTTTGGTTTTAGGCTAGCTGTCAAGTGTAGGGTTTGTTGATTGTTTTGGTTGGGTAAGATGGTCAAGTGGAATAGGTGGAGTGAGAGTTTGTCAAAGCCATTGGGCTATGGATTCAATGAAATTCATGAGTGTCTCAATGATGAAACAAAGTGTGTTGCAGGGCCAATTTAGCAAGGTTAATGGATCCTTAAGGTAATGTATGAGGTGGAGTGAACATCAAGTTTGGGAAATACTAGGAGGTCTTAAATACATATAGTTAAAAGCTACAACTCATGAGGTAGGGCAAACCATTAAACTCAATGAACAATACTTAAACTGATAAATATCCAAGATAAACATTCCAGTGAAACATAGAAAGCATAAGAGCTTCTAACTTTAGTAAATTCACCTTCAAAATTTGGGAAAACATATAAGATAACACAAATAACTCAATCTATGAAGAGGGAACTCCTAAACTTCATATATCAAGCTATAGAGAACTCTGAAACAAGTTGGTAGGCATGGAAAAAGGGCAAGATCAAACGATACCTCTTTGACTTAACCTAGCAAACAATATTCCAAAGAAAGGTTTCAAGATAGAGTTTTGAAAGCTTCAAATAAGCAGGGAATATGGTGAATCATACTTGTAAACTAGCATAATAACCATACATGAAACCAAAACAAGTTTAGGTGGACCTAAGGAGCAATCAAGAATTCCTTAAGATGACCAAACAGAGGAAAACATCAAAGTTATAACAAACAGGAGGACTGAGGTGCCTCAAAGAGAATGTCTCAACCTATACTTTTCTGATTTATAGCAACCAAGAAGGATGAAACATAATGAAAACAAGGAAACATACACAAATTAAGAAGATGTCACCATTCACCAAGCTAAGGAATCCTGTAAACAAGCTTCTCCATCATCAATCCAAGCAAGCCATTCATCAACTTCACAAAACCAATTTCTTCTTTAAGCTCATAGAAACCATGTATTTCTCTCCAAGTTCATCAAAAGCCAACAAAATACATGAGGGCTTCATGCTCTATTTATGGAGAAAAGGAGGACTAAAACCCTAAATATGGTAGGAAAATGTCAAATTCAACCATAAATGTCATTTATGGCCAAGAGACCATGCAAGGCCCAAGGCACATAATATCCTAAGAAATAAATGCCAAAATAACTATTTGCACCTAATTCCAGAGTGTTTTTGCCTCAAAAAACTCAAAAATATCAATTTGCAATAAATGAGTGTGTTTTGTTGACTTTTGGACCAAAACACATTTAAAAAATGTCTGTGCGCAACGCCACTTCAGCAGAAAATAAGTTCTTTTGTTACTAAGTTTTGGACCCCTTACCGATGTCGGATTTGGCTCCGTGATGGCTCGTTGGAAATCCTGATGAGTCTACTTTCCAGAAATGCTTGAGTTTTCCTGAATGAGTGCCATTTGCATGCCCAAAAACCCATTCTTCCAACACTGATCTGTGCATAGCACCTTGCCTGAAAATGAGGCGGAATGGTCAAAATTTTGGTGTTTTTTAACCTTTTGGGGGGTCAAAACTGCTCCAAATGATCTAGAATTTTGTGAGTAGACTGATGATGATGAGAGGAATCCAAAAATGTAAATTTTGCAAGCTGAGGATGCACCAAATTTGTGCGTGGCGCCAAAGGTGCTGCACACAGAGGCCTCAAAATTTCAAAAAAACAAAATTTTCTCAGAATTCCCTTAAATTTGGTGGACAACTTCTTCAAGGGGTTTGAGAAGCCTGTGGAAAATCTTGAGCCATGTCTCTAAGTGTTTCTTGGTCTTTACCTTCTTTGAGTGCTTAAATTTCAATGAAGAGGTGTGATGGTGGCTTTGTAGGTGCCTTGATCATGGCTATGATCCTTGTTGCGGTCCTTAACTTCTTCATTTTCATTAATGGCATCATCGGTCATCGTTTTTTCTACCCCATCATTGTCTTTAACATCATCAACACTCTCATCCTCCTTACTGATTTATTCATTTTCATTTTGTTCTTCATTTGAGCTACTTGTCTTTTCATTGTTGGGGTCATCATTTTTACTGACACCCTCTGCACTTTCATCACTATCATCTTGCTCATCATGAAGACCACTCTCCTCTTTGTCTTTGGCACTGTCATCATCTTCATTTGTGTTCGTATCTTCTAAATCTTTTTCACTGTTCTGCTCTGCATCACCGAGGCTTGCTTCTTGGGTGTCACTACTGCCCTTAGCCATCTGCATTTTCCTTACTGTTTTGACCTTTATCCTGGCCGCCCTCTTCATCATTCTCTGTTTCTTTCTTTTCATTATCAATGCTTATTTTATCTTGACTGTCCAGCTCTTCATATTCCTCACCATCCTCTTGTTCCTCATTACCGCTGTCATCATCTTATCTAACTCATGCAGGAGCCTGGGGCAAATTTGAGGAGGAAAAAGAGTGATTTTGAGCAATTTTGGAAATTTTGGCCAAATTTCCTCTGTGCGCAGCACCGGTCCGTCTATGTGCAGCGCAATGTTATTTAACACTGGCTTTTCTCCCCTATGCGCAGCACCCGAAATTTTTGCCAAAAATGACCAGAAAAAACTCTGTTTTTTCTTCCTTAAGCGTTTTTTTCTCTTTTTCAGGGGCTAAATGAATTTGAAGTGGGACAAAGGCACCTTTATATCCTTTGAGAGAAATAAATCAAAGTTATAAACCCACTTTACTATGATTTTCAATCTTTTTTCCATTTGACTTACAACCTTTTGTCTTTTGCAGGGTTTTGAAAGTGCTTTCGAGGCATCTTTTCTTCTTTTGTGATGATGGCTAGCTGAGGAGATGTAGATGTCCTTTTTATCCACTTTGCTTTTGAAAGCCTAGGCACTTGTTCAAACTGTCCTTTGGCATATATTCATCAAACTAAAAACCCTGTTTTTACCTCCTTGGGCATTTCTGATTGTAGGTGACCTGAAACATGTCTTTTTCCCTTTGCAGATTCGACAGTTGTTATAGGTCAATTGGGCACCATTCCCAATGACCTGGTTAATTGGGCATCATCTCCAGGACCAATGATCAAGGGTCTATCATTCCCTATCATTCAGTTGCTACATACCCTAAGACAAGAAACAAGACAAATCAAGCAAGACTTTCATCAAGCAAAGGTTTCTATGGTTTGAATCTTATTATATAATATATGAGAGCTCGCCAATGTAGGCTCTAAGGGGCCTAAGTGCATTGCATATGCAGGTAGCCCCATGCAAGGTTGCTCTGCAAAGCACTTCCCGACATTCATAGGTGCATTGGTCACATTGGGAGCGAAATTCTCATTGTTCCGGAATCTCCACTTGGCCAGTGCCTTCTAGAAGAGTTCACACCTGTCAAGCTTTGGATCCAAGTGTCCATTTGACATCTACATGACTGGAAACATGTCTTGCCTATTATTGAAAATTCATTGATTGCAAAACAATCTACAATTCATCTATAAATTGAGCACAGATCTAAGTGCTTGAAGAGGAAGAATTTGAGTAGAGAAATGCTGGATAATTTTCAATTGAGAGCTAGATTTGTGTAGCTGCTGCTGGAGAGATTTATATTGTGATGAGGTTTGGGAACGTTGCTGGAAGGTCACTTCAAATCAGCCACTAGGTTGTAACCTCTCCTTCTATCATCAATAAAGAGTACTGCTTATTTTTCCCTATATGCATCTGTATTGGCTTTGATTTTCCACATTGCAAGATCTTGGTTGATGTATATGGTTTATGCTTTACTGATTTAGCTAAATAGCTTGAATAAATATCTATATTATTGAATCTTCTGTTGTTTCAGTGTTCTTTCTTGCAGGAAGAATTCAGCCCAAAAAACCGCTTGAATTTGAAGTTGCAACAGAAGTGACAGAAGGAGCCTTTTGGAAGCGACTGATCAAGTAAGCCTCCAATCCTCTCTGTCTTTATTCTGAGTTAGGAAAAATAGTCGTATACTCTTTCACCTGTTGTTCTAGACTAGCACCTGTCTAGGGAAGCGTGATTTATCCGTAATTCACAATTCTGACCCAACAATAGTGAAATGTATTTTTGACAGAGATGTGTGCATCACGTTTACCATGTTTTTCACTTGGCCACTTCTGATCTTGTGCAGGTGCCAACAAAACATTTGCCTTTGGTCTTCTTAGTCTCTTTTGGAGTTTGACATCTCATTTCTTCAATAGTGAACTTGTGCTTACCATGACTTTCTCCTTTTGATACTCAACCTCATGCTTGATTTTATTTTGATTATTTTGGAGGCCTTTTACTGTACTTGGAAAGCTTAGGCCCCCCTAAACTAATATTCTTTGTCATTTCTCCTTTGGTGTAGGTGAAACAATGCTCCCTGTACAAACCCTAGAGAACACCTTGGATATCTTTTGAATGCCATCTGCTTGTTCATGAAGGAGGACTTATTATCTTCATTTGATTTTTTCTTTCCTTGTGGTCCTTGTGATGGTTCCTTGCTTGGCAGTACAGTTTTGTCAATCAATCACAAAACCCTGATTATCTTTAAACACAATACCACTGCCTTTCTCTTCTTGTGGATGCCTTCTAGTGATGATATTACCCCATTACCTTACCTCTTCTCATGCTGATATAAATATTTATCATTTTTGCAGATATGTGAACAAGGACAACTTTTTCCCTTGCAAAATTTGTGTTTTGGCCAAGGAGGCCTTTCTTGAATGACTTTTGATCAGTCTTGGATCAAGTTGCTTGACCTTATTCTTCTTTGATTATGGATGCAAAAAGAACACTTGGAGGGAAAATAAAAGTGACCACCAACTTTTTTCACCTTTTGTAGGAGCCTGGGGCCAACTTGAGGAGGAAAATACTGATTTTGACCAATTTTTGGCAATTATGGCCAAACTCCTTCTGTGTGCAGCGCCACTCTATCTGTGCGCAGTGCCAATTGGCAGAAGGCATTTGGAGGCCTTCCCGATGTCAAAATGAGCTCCACGATAGCTCGTTGGAACTCTTGTTGAGTATAATTTCCAAAACTTCTTTTGGTTTTACGTTTGGTATCCATTTACCTGTCCAAAAACTGATTTTCCCAACACTGGTCAAAAAGTGTTGAACGATGGTGCAAAAATGCAGAGTGCTGGTGCATACAACTTTTGGAGGTCTTTCGCTACTCAAAATTTAGCTCATGATAGCTCATTGGAAATAAATTCAATTATTTTTGTCATTTGACTCATCAATCAAGTCATTTGGACCCTCCAGTTGTGAGAAAACCTTATTTTCCCAAGGTCACTCCAGCAGTGCAGAAATTATCCTGGGACACCTGTATTTTTTATATTGCTCCCAAACCATGATACCTGTGTAAAAACTGAAGGAGGTTTTTCTTCTTGGGATTATATTGGACAAAAATCTCTCTCACTTTTGTCAAATTCATCTCTTTTTGGTCAGAAACACAATTTGAAGCAAAATTGGCCCTAGGCATGACACATGGCTTGTCTCTTGGACTGAATTCTTGGAAAATGATGGAGGCATGATGTTTATGAGTTGGTGTGGCTTCATGATTGCTGATATGACCTACCATATGGATATTCTTATATTATGCCTCTTTTCAATAGAAAACCCTAGCTTAGTTGGAAGAGGAAATTAGGGTTTGGTGTAGGGGATTTAGGACCGCCTTGTAGAGGGAGGGGAATGAAGGGGTTAAGGGTTGTCTAAATTCTTGGGGAATTTTTGGGGGATAGGGATAGATGTTAGGGAGTAGGGGAAAGTGTAATTTCAAGGATTTAGTGAGGGGAAGGAGTCCAAAATGGAAAAACATAGGCCTAGTCCTAAAAGTGTCAAATTGTGGCAATAGACTAGGTTTTGTAGAAAAATGATGAATTTGAGGGATATGAGTGATGATAAGTGTTTATGAAGGTATATTAAGGATAGGAAGAGGTGTAAGAGCATCAAGATATAGGCCTTTTTGATGTTTAACCATGGAGGTCATGAAACCAAGAAAAAATTCCCTTAAAAGCCCTAGATGGACAATGGAGGAGTTAGGCAAAACAAAATAGAGTGATGAGGCTAAAGGTGACACAACAAGACAAACTAAGTAACATGAGGCCATGATGGGTCTTCTGGGATGGGTGAGTTGAGCTTGACATGATGGATGATGAAATAGTGAAAAAAATTATCTTAAGGATAATGAAGGTAGTGAGATTTCTAGAACTCACAATGTTCATGAACTTTGTTTCTAGAAATCTAGAATCGATATTTAGTCATCTGCAGATAGTGAAAATTATTGATGACTAACATAGTGAATGGTGCCCATAGAATCCAACAATGGCATCAATTCCAATATTTATTTTTGACCCATCGCCTAGACTCCATCTGACATGTCCCATGAATAATGCTAAAACAATGTGTAAACTCCTCCAAATGTATGAGGATTGCATCTTCTTTTTTGCGCCCCTTCCAACCCATGTTGTGAAAGAGTAACCAGACATATATTTATCTTTCATGATGGTAGACCACATGCCTTTACCCTCCATTTCCCTCCACAAATTTTTAATTAAGAGTGCCTTGTTGAATGTACCTGGGTTGATGACCCCCCAGCCACCCGCCTCCACAGGGCTAGTTATTATTGATCATCGAACCAGATGTATCTTGTGCTTGCTCGTCCCTAGATCTGCACTAGTCCAAAGGAACCTTGCCATAATCTTTTGTATCCTTCTAATAATATATTTAGGAAAGAAGAAAAGATGCATCCAAAAGACAGAAATATTTTGTAAAACTAATTTAATCATAATTAATCTTCCTCCCAAGGACATCCACTTGTGTGCCCAACGACCCAATTTATTATTAAATTTTTCTATAATTCATTCCAAGTCACATATCCCGTATCTGGATGGTTTAAAGATGAAGCCCAAGTATGTAAAACGATCGCATAGTTGCTTAGACCCCACCCTGAACTGATCTTTAATTACTTGAATGATATTTTCCATCCCATATTTATGAATGAGAATGGATTTAGCCCCATTCGTACATAGCCTAGTGGCAGTTAAAAATGCAATAAGAATATAATGAAAAGAGTTCCATTCCTCCACTATACAACGACCACCAAATAATAGGTCATATACAAACATAAGGTGAGATACTGAGTGTAGATTCGAGACACGAACCCCCCTAATGAGCCCTGATCCCTAGCAGCTCTAAATTTCCTGCTTAATGTATCAATAATCAATAGGAAAAGGAGGGGTGACAATGTACAACCCTGTCTCAAACCCTTATAAGCAGAAAAAAATTTGGAGGGTAAGTCATTAATGATGACAACCATGTTTTTGGACTTCAGGCACGCCATAATCCATGTACAGTTCTTATGATACATGCACTTCTTGATCAATATCAGAAATAGGAATTCCCAATCGACATAATCATATGCCTTACTAAGGTCGAGCTTAAGGATACATGATCTCTGCACATTTTTGTTAATAGAATGTAGCATTTCTTGTGCAACCCCTACAACATCCTATATTTGTCTCCCTTCCATGAACCCAAATTGTTCAGGGGTCAAGAGCTTAAACATTAATAGCTTAAGCCTATTAGAAAGCAATTTAGAAATGAGTTTGTAAACATAATTATAGAGGTAGATGGGTCTATAATCTACGAAGGTGATCGGATATTTCAACTTCGAGATTAAGACTAAAAAGGTGGAATTGATGGCCCCTGAGATGGAGCCTTTGTGTTGTATCGCCTCAAAAACCTTCAGTACTTCAGGTACCATCATCTCCTTAAAGCTTATGAATAATTCAACCCCCCACCCGTCCAACTCGAGACTCTTATCCTTCTCACATTCACTTAAGGTTGACAATAGTTCCTCTAAGGTTATCAACCTACCAAAATTGTTATTATCTTCAATAGATATCATAGAGGGAATAATCTCATTGAAAGGAACCTGATCATCATATCTATGTACTTTGGCTATAAAAAAATAGGCAATATGTGAAATGGCAGCTCTTTCAATGGCTTCATGTCCCTTATGAACAACCCCCCCCCCATCATCTGTAATCTGTTTGATAAAATTGTGTTGTTTCCTACAATTAAAAAGCTTATGGAAATACTTAGAATTTTTATCTCCTACCTCCAACCACAGTGTCATACTCTTTAGTCTAATATCAACTTCCTAGCCCTTAATAATGTCCCACCTATGGCCTTCAAGTAATACAATTATATTACGATATACAAACAAGAAGTAGAGAGGACCATTAACATCACTCAACACAAGGATGGTTTTATCAATCTCTAACAAGGATTGATTCTGGTAATCCACTTTCGAGTAACATTTTTAAGGCTCTACAAATTCTGTTGGAAATTGGCCATAGAGGAACATGATATTAGGTCAGTAGTACCGGTCCAGACATTATGCACAAGGGATCTGAAATCCGGCAATGTCAGCCACCGAGAACTGAACTTGAAGGGATAAATCCTCAAAGTTCCCGCCTCTGTCTAGGAAAGCAATATATGAAAATGGTTTCAAATGTGTCAAGGAAGAACAAAGGATTTGACCTCCCCCATGTAGGAATAAAGCGTCTGGTTGATCATGAAACGATCAAGATGTTTTGAGATGCATTTGATTCCATCTCTGCCATTCCACTAGGTAGGACTTATAAACTTCGAAACAACATCCACCAACGCCTGGGAATCCATCAAATCTTTGAAAAAATTAGATAATGGATCAACTCGAGCCTTATGCCCCCAAGCCTCCAAATTTTCCGTGGTGAAATTAAGGTCCCCAGCTATAATAATTGAACCTATCCCAAGGATTCCGGATTTTATCTCCCCATTCCAAAATGTCCTTCGAGCAAAATAAGGTGCATAAGAGTTGAGAATCTTGATCTGTTGTGCTCTACCCACTAAATATCCTATGAGAAGGACACCTTCACAAGTATGGAATGCCTTAGATCCAACAATATTGGGTTCCACATAGCCCCGAGGCCACCCAACTACCCAGATGCACTTGTGGCAATGACATCCCATCCCAGGAATATCCTCTACATAGCCCCCCATGCTTTATCATTTACCACCATAGTTTATTGGAATAGTATAACAGAAGGGTTATAACATCGATACAGGCCCCTTAGAGTGTTGATTTTTGGTTCAGCCCCCAAACCCCTAATGTTAAGAGAAATTATGATCATGGAGGAACACTAGAAATAGGTTGCTCCCCTCTAAGGACCCATGACCCGAAAAAAATCATAGATTGTAACATGACCTACCATATATGCTTCATCAATAGAAAGGGGAAGTTTATTGGAATCCCCCTCCGGGGATGATGGTGAGGTAGACACTACACAGTCGGCAACCCTCTTGTATTTTGGATTTCATTTGTTTTGGTGGGTTACATTTGCATGAGACGGTGACCCTTCTTTCTTTTTCCCAACTTCAAAGAAAGCTCGTTTAATGATTAGTGGCTCCAACCCTTCCAATCCAGCGAAAAGTGCTTCCAATTCGCGATCAGGTGAGGGAGAGGTTTTGGATTCCAAGGGTCTTTCTACCAAAGAGGCTTCAGATGCCGGTAATGGAAGGAATTCTGATTGATAAGGTTCCTCGGGTTCTAAGGGTAATAATCCAAACGCCATGGATTTATGCATTTGAGGATTAACAACCACGTCCCCCCCGCATTTGGACTCTATAAGAGGTTCGCTGGAAGATTGACCCAACATAACCCTATTTACAGACCTAGGTTCGAACCCGAGAGTATGGTTTGAATCCATATATACAATGCCACCCATTGGGATGGAAACAGTGGATGGTAATGCCTCGAGCCCCGGTTTAGCAGTCATAGAAGAGACCGCAGAAATACCACACAAAAAATAATATGGGTCATTATTAATACCAACAACAGTCTTTGAAATAGGTTTCGAGTTACCTTTTTTATTGTTGAGGTTGTCGGGAAGGATTCCCGTCATGAATCCTTGTGCACTAGAGACTTAGTCCTCCGCATATTTGACCCTGGCAAGTGTTCCGAAACCCCTATCTATTTTGTAGTATTATCACCCACCTCGCATGCTCTAAAACCCTTTGTCTAGTATAGCAGAGACCAGAAGTTTGCAAATAGGTGGTCAGTGCCATGGCATCTCAGACACTTGTAGGGCAGCCTCCAATAATCAATAACCAGTTGCACTATGTAGTTTTCCGAACCTCCAGTTCCGACAACAATGGTCGGTCGAGGTCCAGCTCAACTAATACCTAAACGAGCTGCTTATCAAGTTGCCCAAAACAACCATTGTCCCAATAGTAAAATTTTCCAATGCGATTTGCAATTTTTCAAACCACTGCTTCATTCCAAAGTTCTAAGGGCAAGCTCGGGATTTTGACCCATAAAATGTTATGTCTAAGTGCATCAACCTTTGAATCGAAACTGACCGTCCATCGCTATAAGAGCATGACACCCCTCCCCTTCACTCACGAGCCCTTAAGAATGTTCTGAGTATCCTCCATACCAAGGAAGTGAAAGCAGTACCAATTGAAGAGTTGACTGACTTTCAGCTTTTATTTTAGAATTGGTAACCAAGCCTCCTCTGCCCATTTATTTGCCTCTAGACCCGTCATTTTGGTATGAAACCACCTCCCGACCAGTGCTCGATTTCTAAGTCTCTCCACCGACGACCAGTATGCCTTCGCTCCAAGCACTAGCGGGATTTGTCCTGAAGTTGCCTGTAATGGTTTTTTATTGCGTTTGGAATTCCTCTAGTTCCTATTGAACCTTTCTGGCGGTGTCCCCAGCACCCTACCCTCCTCCGGCAGCAGTATAGGCTCCGTATATCCCAACACGTTGTCCTCAGCGCGCATAGTGGCTTGTATGAGTGCCTCATCCGATGGTCCCGTACCATCCCGCATGGAGTCCAGGTGTCTCCAGTCACCCACAAGGCCCAATATCTTCCCACCATTGCATCAGAGACCGCTACTGGTAATCGGCAACACTTTATCCCTAAATGGTTTCGGAGCACAGGTAACCTTAATCCGTCCACCCAGTTACAATAGTGGTACCACTGTGAGTCTGTGATGTCCCGATAAACGTCGGCCCATGTTGTACCGAACCTATGCCACCTCCCCATAACTAATCAGATCTTCTCTCGCATGTATTCATTGTGAGTAGGTAAAAATGCACAAAAACCTTAAGATTTTAAGCCTCGATCATCCCAAGACATGTAAATCTCGTCCATTCCTTAAAAATCCGAACAACCTTCTGACAATGTTGGTAGGGGCCCTCGAACTACAACAAGACAACCATTTCCAAACAGAGGATGCCACCTATAACGACTACCACGTCAGCTGCTATTCTTTTAGCCTCACAAGCTCATCCTCTGGTTCTCTTCGGCTCTCACCTCCTGTATAATCTCTCTGAATATGGACATATGCCTCCATGCAGTCTTGTAACAACGTACTATCCTTCATAGAATAGCCTCTCTAGTGCCTGGCCTCTTCTTACATGGAACCTCTCCTCAACTGTATTAATTGAATAATGTGTATTAAGTATATCCATTTGAAATGAAATCGAAACCAAGTGGGAGAATTATCATGCTCATGTAGTATGTATTACTATTAGCTTTCTCGTTGGGATGAATGCTTCTTATATAAACACCTGGACATCACTTATTGGAACTTACTGGAAATGATGTTGTGGATGTTCGAGTGAGGCCCAAGAGCAAAGATGATCCAGTTTTCCCTCCAGGCGATTTCCAAAGTGCAACAAACATCTTCTGGCTTCCCGTTACTCCTCCTCAAGTGTTTATTACCAACAACATGAAACAAGAGAGCTTGGATGTGCAACTCCTGTGTCAGTAGGAGCATTTTGTGCCATTCATCTCCTCATCACCACTTTGTTCAAGTGTCAGCCAAGAGCGAAGACGATCCATGAAATTCTATCACCAAAGGCAATATATAAAAAAAAAAAAAGGACTAATTGAAAGGCTAAAACAATAAAGTGATATTATATTTTATTGATACTAAATTGGTGTATTTTATTGTATTTTATTAATATATTTGGTTGGAATTTCAAAATAAATCGAGCATCAATTTAAATTGTTTTAACTTTATTATTGATTTTTATATTTTTAATGAAAAATTATGATTGTTATCAGAAATTCTTAATCGTATTTTACAAACAAATTGACCCATAACCAACAAATTTTCCATTTGGTATATTTCATTATTATATTATATTAGAATTTCAAAATGGAATCAATCATCAAATTTGACTATTTCAATAGCTTCATTACAAATTTTAACATTATCGGAAATTCTTAACCATATTTGAGAATAAAAATGATTATTCTAATTTGTAATAACTGAATTTAGGATTTTGTGATCCATATCATGAAAAGTAAGAAAACTTTCAGCGAAAATCACATCGTTTTGTCGACTTATTTTGAACCATTTAGTATGATTCAAACAAACAATTTCCCATCAAAATTCTAAACCATTTACCCTTAAAATTACATCCAATGATATATATATAAAATAATACTTATCTAACAAGCCATCAAATTTCGGACAAGTTATCCACATAATTCTATCCCGGATGACAATGTATAAATAAAAAGGACTAATTGAAAACAATAAAGCGATATTATATTTTATTTTATTGATATTAAATTGGTACATTTTATCAATATATTTCAATGGAATTTCAAAATAAATGACAGAAGTTTACACTCTCAAATATTATCCCTACACGGAAGGGTTATTGATGATAAAGTTCGATTATTCGAATGTATGCAGCTCAAGGTTTCAAAGAGATTGTGATCTTTCGTTTTTAAAGCGTTGCAGAGATGCATGTGTCATTCCCTCTTTCGCTAGGATTAAGCATCGTCTTAATTCTTGCAAGAATCATCTCATTTTTGAAATAGCCATTGTGGCTCTTTTGCGTTCTGAGATTCGTGATGTGAGAATAAATCTTGATCTTCTTTCTAGAAGACTGCTTTCTCTCCACCTCGAGTTGTATTTCTTTGTTGTAGGTTCGCTGTGGATGAGGATTGATGTTGTTTCAACCTTGAAAGCTAAGTGTCTGGAGGAGGCGGCTAAGAAGAGACATTTGAAGAATTTGAGCGATGTGCACAACGCAGTTCTGATCACGCAAGGTTGGAGGCCTGTTCTGCTAGCGGTTCAAAAATCATGATAAGCCATGAGCAGGTATCAGCTCTGGAAGCATTGATTTGCTCCCATTCTCGGTCGAATAATGGAAGCGCATCCTCTCTTCCTTGTTCAGAGTCAGGAAAATTGTTGACCGGTTCCGATGAATGGATCCAGAAGTCGAATAAGGTGGCCATGGATTCATTGGTTGATCCATTGATCATGGATAAGCGTTGTGTTGGACCCCGCGAATGTGAAATCGTGGCCCTAGAAGCCGTTTAGTCGCAGGAGGAAGTTTCTGTGGGTTCATTGTTTAAGTGCTCGATTAGAGGTGATTTGGCTCCGTTGATTTTGGAGCAGCCTTCATGCTTTGAGAAAAATGATCTGCTTCACCTTTTTTCCTCTAAGGATTGGTCGCTTGAAATGAGTTGCAAAATTGTGTCTGAATGTTTTGATACAATTGATAAGTCTGCATCGGTTTCCACTTTTGGAGGTGGGTACATGGATTCTAAGGACAACGTTGGTGATGGTTTTCACGTAGAAGAAGAGCAAGAAGAGCATTCCATAGGGTTTGGTCCGGTTTCAGGTTTCTCGCCTGTATCGATTGGAAATGAGGACGTGTGAGGCATTGATTTTCAGTCAACACCATTTAGCGTTTCAAGAGGTGTTCAGTCGGTGAGTGATCGTCCTTTACTGTTTAAGACTTCGGGAAATGTGTTGGGTAATGGTGATGACCCGTCCTCTGTCCAGTGTGTTAATTTGGTGGATAAAACATCGGATCCCCGTTCCATTATTTCTTACCCCTCTTTAACCCTAGTTGAGCATTTATTTGGTTGAAGAGGTTTCCTCTTCTTCCAATAGTTCAAAATATCATATTGATTTAAATTATAATAATAATAATAATAAAGTTAAATGGTCATAGATGAATGACTAAATTAACACAGTTGAATCCCAAAAAATGATATCTAATAATAAAGTTATTAATCTTTCTAGGTTTTCATTTGATTCGTTTATTATTTCTAAGTTAGGTAAAGGCCTTAATTTTTCTCTTGCTCCAAGGAAGATTCCTCGAGATGATATTATTTGTAGTATAGAATATGGCATTAAAGATTTACTTGAAAATTTGCAGGATGTTATTAGACAGGATTGTGTTGTGGCTCTTAGGAGAGCTAGATCGCCTAGAAGCAATATTAGTAAGTCTGAGTTTATGGCTCTTAAGTCTCTTAATCAAAACCCTGGTATTGTTGTCCTCAAGGCTGATAAGAGTGGCACGGTTGTAATCATGAATACAGATGATTATAAAGCAAATATGCTTGACCATATTTGTAATAGTGGGAGTTTCAAGAAGCTCTCTAAGAACCCTATTAAGAAGGTCTCTAAGATTGTGGCGAATGCTATTAAATCTAGTAGCACTGTGGGTTCCATGAGCCAAAAGCTCATTGAAAGCAATCCTATCACCCCTAGGATTTATGGGCTCCCTAAGGTTCATAAAGAGGGTGTTCCTCTTAGGACCATTGTTAATACTATTGGTGGGCCCACTTATATCCTAGCGAAGTATTTGGCGCGTAAGTTGAAGCCTCTTGTTGGTCATTCAGATTCTGTCGTGAAAGATTCTGCTTTCTTTTGTCCAAGAGTTAAAAAGTTGAGAATGTGAACCAGATGACTCTCTTGTTAGTTTTGATGTGGTTTCCCTTTATACGAATATCCCTCTCAATGAGGCAGTGGAAGTAATCAAACACATCACTGATCCCGACACTGCAAAGTTGGTAGAAATTTGCCTTACCTCAACCTTTTTTAGTTTTGAAGGAGAATTTTATGAGTAGACCTGTGGTGTTGCCATGGGTTCGCCGCTCTCCCATGTGGTTGCTAACCTTTTTATGGAAGATTTTGAATCTAAAGCTTTGGCCTCTGCTTCTTTTAAACCCAAGGTTTGGAAGTGGTTTGTGGATGGCACCTTCATAAACTGGTCTCATTGCCATCAAGAGTTAGATTATTTTCATCAACACCTAAATAATCAATCTGACTCCATCAAGTTCACGATGGAAATAGAGACTGATGGAAGCCTTCCTTTCCTTGATGTTCTCATCTCTAGAAATAATAATGGCTCTTTCTCGCACCGTGTTTTTCGAAAGAAAACTCACGCTGAACAATATTTGCATTCTTGTTCTTATCATCTTCCAGCTCAAAAAGTTAGAGTTCTTAACACTTTAGCCACGAGAGCTCTTAGAATTGCAGATAAAGATCATTTGGATGAAGAGAAGGCCCATCTCCTTAGGGTCTTTGAAGAGAATGGCTATAGTAAAAGTCAGGGATTGAAGGCTTTCATGAATGATAGCAGAGGTCTGAATCAGAAAAAAAGTAAAAGATGATTTTGTTGGTAGAGTTCATTTGCCTTTTATATAGGGTACTACTGACAAGATCGCTTGGATTTTAAGGAAGCATAAGATCTCTTCCTCTTTTAAACCTTTGAACACCATTCGTGGTTCCCTTATATTTGTTAAAGACCTGTTGGACCCCAAAAGTGTGAAAGGTGTTTATTTGATCTCGTGCTCCTGTGGGATTCCCTACATTGGAGAAACAGGTCGGTCGATTAGTAAAAGGATTCAAGAGCATTCTGCAGATATTAGGCATGGTAGAACGAGGTCCTCAACTCTAGCTGAGCATGCAGAGATGACGAAGCATCACATTTGTATGGAAGAATCCAGAGTCATTGCTAGGGTTGAGCATTTCCATCACCGTAAATTTAGGGAAGCTATTAAGATTGAGAAAAGGCCCCGTACGTTCAATAGGGATGACGGGTGGAAAGATAGCAGTTGTTGGATTCCATCTCTTTGCTCTCAGTAGTGGTTCTTCCTCTTGTGTTTTCCTCTCTTTTTGTTTCCCTATGTTTTTCCTTAATAGGTGTTTGAGGTTCACTTATTTATTATATACTTTAAATATTATTTCGATTGCTGACATAGTTTTAGTATATATATGTATATATATAGTTTATTTATTTATCTATTTTATTAATTTTATTTTATTTTTAATGTTTATTTTTATTGACTTGGTCTTTATTATTATTTTTATGATTTTGACTATTTTGTTAGTTTTAATTTTGATTATTTTGTTTTTATTTTTATTTTAGCTATTTGCTTTTTGACTTGGTCTTTATTTTTATTATTTTATTATTTTAGGATGGGATTTATTTCATTTTCATTCATTTATTTATTGGTTATTTTCATTTTAGGTAGTGATGATGATGATAATGGTTAACGTTCACTGAGACCAATCTTTTTATGAAATAATCAAAAAATAAAGCTAACAAAATAGTCAAAATTATAAAAATAATAATAAAGACAAAATTAAAAATCAACATTAAAAAATAAAATAAAAATAATAAAATAGATAAATTATATATATATATATATATATATATATATATATATATATATATATATATATATATATATTTATTTTATTAATATATATATATATATATATATATATATATATATAATAATAATAAAATCAAAATTAAAAATAAAAATAAAATAAAAGAAAAAATTATTTATTAAAATAAAATTGAGGTTAGTTAGTAAATTTAATGTTGGTTTTTTGTGTTATGTAAATATTTTGACTCGGTTTTGAGAATCTATGGTTTTTCTTCATGGTATTCTTTTCTAATGTAACCTATTTAAAGTATAACATTTCAATAAATTTTCCACAAATACAATTACCAAACAGTAATTTACTGTAATTTTCACAGAAAGACTTTGTCTTGCCATTAACTAGAGCGACTTTGTTGAAGTACATCAATTTGCAGTGGCATTAACAGGTTCATGTAATTTTTTTAAGTAGATTGTATGATTTACTTGTGAATCATGTTTTACATTTACATTTCATTGTGAAATACATTTTACATTTATGGCAATAAAACTGTGGTGTTTATGTATGGAAAATTTAATAATATGGCATATGTTGTAGGTTGAGTAATTTGTTTAGCAATAGATTAAATCACAGATCCATGCATCTAGGGTTTGTCTGAATGAAAAACAATATTTTGAAATAATGATGAAATAATGTGTATATAGAGAGGGTCAGCCATCATGCATCCCAAGCTATTTCATACAATCCTTTGAAATAAATGTGTATATAGAGAGGGTCAACCATCATGCATTCCAAGCTCTTTCATCAGGCCTCTTCTGTAGTAAACACAAAGTTTTATAGTTATAGCCATCATGCATTTCAAGCTCTTTTATCAAGCCTTTTTTGTAGTAAACACAAAGTTGTAAATACAAAGTTTAGTTTTATTAATTATTATGGGGTCTTGAATAGATGATGACTGGGTGTTTTGTTAAAACATTCTTTAATGCAAAGTTATCGGTTCAATTCCCTGCCCTAATCAAGATGATATATTAAACATAATAAAAATATAATCCTACATATTCAGTTTAAATCAAATATCACACCTCCCTTAACCGAAGATAAAATATATAAATACATTATTTGTGTGATGTGTAGAGGGATGGAATTTGACGTTACAGGGTGATTTGCACATCTATTTGTCAACATTTTTTTTAAACTGTGTAAACTAGTTAGTTATCATCAAATAGATCTGTTTTGAAATTCTAACTCTGAGTACCCCTATCATTGCTTTACATGGCTTCCCCATAATAGAGCCATCTTCCTAATTTTGTGACGACTACAAAACTATCAACATTCTTCCTTAAAACTGTGTAAACTAGTTAGCTATCTTCAAATATTTTGACAAATAAATCTGTTTTGAAATTCCAACTCTTAAATGTGAATACTATATCATTACCTTACATAGTATCCTCGGAATAAAAGCATCTCCGTAATTTTGTGACAACTACTAAACTAACATTTTTTCTTAAAACTGTGTAAACTAGTTAGATTGAATCAAATATTTTGACATATATATCTGTTTTGAAATTCCAATCCTTAAGGTGTGAGTACCTTATCATTGCCTTACATGGCTTCTCCAGAATGGGGACATCTTCGTAATTTTGTGACAGGTTTTTTAAAACATTTTCAATGGTGATCTGTGAAGTTGGGTAACCTCAACCATTGTCCTATCACTAATTGTGGTTTTAAGGTTTAGATTTGAAAACTGAGTTTATTTGCCCTCTTTGTACGCTTAACCTTCACCTGAGCCTAGCCTCGGATCTGACAGTGGTCTGATTAAATTGGACCAGCGAACAAAACGTTTCCATTCCTTTCAGGTTTATCTATAGTTTAGTTAAGAGCTAAACGGAAACACAGGTTTCAGGATAGGATTAGATATTCGAAATTGAAACGCTTGGAGGTAAGCTCTTTCAGTGATGCTTAATTTGGTATAAAAAATTACTGCAAGTAAACTTCATATTTTCGTTGAAAGTGATTTTATATAATTTAAATTAATAATTTTATATGAAATGCTCAATAACTTTAGATGAATTAAGTCATTATCATTCTAGTGAATTAGGAATGTTTCTTTGTGATTTTATATAATTTAAATTAATAATTTTAGATGAAATGCTTAATAATTTTAGATGAATTAAGTCACTGTGATTATAGTGAATGAGGAATGTTTCTTTTATTTATTTATTTTTATTATAGGAATAAAATCTTAAATAATTTAGATTGATTTCTTTCTTTTCTTTTTTTCTTTTTTCTTTTTAATTCAAAAGACCATATATTTTTAAGACGGTGGAGGTGAATCTTTTCAGGTTAAATTTTTTTATGAACTTTACATTTTGGTTGAAAATGATTATATATAATTTAAATTAATAATTTAATGTGAAATGCTTAATAACTTTTGATGAATTTGTTGAGTCAATATAACTATAATAAATTGCTTTCAATTTTTTGGGTATTTTCCAAGTTAAAATTAAAAATTTATATAGATTAATTAATAAGCAACTAGCCTATATATATATATATATATATCTATACATAATTCGGGAATTAGATCCATTGCCCTTATTTCCAGTTTTTTTTTCCACAAGAAAAAATTATTGATTTTTATAAGTGAACAAAATCAATATATATGTATTATTATTGTCATGATACTCCCGCACCATGTCATCTTCAGTGAAACAATAGTGAATGGGTCTCAGAGGCCAAGTTTGGACATGGTGTCTTCCTCCCTATTATCCTCCATGTAAATACGCTAAAAAGGAGATAGTATGAAATTTGAGCTTCAACTGCGCAATCCATTTTACCCAACACTTGAGGCGTGTAGGCCCAAAATTGGAACTGCCCAACGTACAATCTATGAGAGTCTTGGAATCTTGTTGTATGTGAATGTGATGTACTTGTTTTGTTCTTGCAAACCATAACAACCCCAGAGAGCCAACACTTCAGCTCTCATATTGGTGCCCAATCCTCCTTGCCAGTGAAGTTCATAGAAAGTGTTTGGCAATAATATAATCCAAGTACCACAACTACAAATCCCAGATTGTGTGGCCCTGTCAAACATACCAGTCGAAAATAGTATAGCGGGATGTAATCTTCGTGTTCTGGGAACTTGTCTAGCCTGAAATGTTTCATGTTGTGTGGCCATCCAAGCCAGAATTTTGGAGCTAATACAATAGATATTGACGGGACAGTCGTTGAAGATCCATTTATTTCTAGCTTTCCAAAATTCCCATATGACAAAGAAAGGAATGTTTTTATTCCCATATGACAAATAAAAGAATGCATTTTATTATGCCCACCACTTGTGATCTAGTATCGGATACAATGTTCCATGGAGGTAAAGACCTTGTAGGAGATATTAAAAGATAGAAATACATGTTTCCAAACCTGTAGAGAGACCAAACACTGTAATGAGAGGTGTAGAACAATTTCATTTGAGCAGTAGCAAAAAGGACATCTGTCAGGGCTTGATGGACCCTTTTGAACAAGATGTCCCACGTTAATATCTTATTCTTCCACGCCAACCAATGGATAGTATTATCTTAGTAGGAATAGATTCTTTCCAAACCCACTTGTACCAACATCGGTTAGGAAAATTATGACAGAAATAGATGATATACCTGTAAATTTCAGCCACCACAACCGATCCATGTTGAATTCTATTGAACCAAATAAGGGCATCTTCCCTCTTGTCTTTGTATAATCCCGCCTTTCGAAGACCCATCAGAAATTCGCTCCATGTCTCCCTAAAGCCCATTCAATCCCATGTCATTGGCGTCCCTCGAGACGGGATATCTGTCATTTCAATGTTTGATAATCTTTGAAAGAAAAATGTAACCCCTAGCATGTATAAAAGAAATAAATTCGTTCGAAAGAGTGGTGGATGGTCATATAATCTAATGCCAATAAGAATTTTGGTCCCATTACCAAATTACCATCTCATGAGATTGAGGAACCATCCTTTGATTTTCCTAAAGCTATGCCATATCATGGAACCTTTCTTAATGCCAATGTAATCTATTTTGTACCATTCAGAGAAGTTCATTTTTTTTAAATATTTGTGTTTAATTATGTCTTATGATACACCACATCCTAAAATTGCTTTCCATAGCAACTTTATTAACAAAGCCCAACCAAAAATCTTAGTTTCAAGTAAACCCCAACCTCCCATATCCTTTGGTCAGGCTATCTTCTCCCACCTAACCATAGGAAATGTGTAATGAAAACGCAAATCTTCTTCACAATTGTCATGGGAACGTGAATAAGTGAAACCAGAATACCAAAATCTATTGAAGAACCAATTAGATCAGACTCTATTTACCAGAAAAAACCATCATTATATCCATTTATCCAATCTATACATAAAATTTTCTAGAAGCCATGTCCAATCCCATACCATATAGTGATTCGGTTTCAAATAGAAACCCAAATAGGATAAACCATCGTCAACCTTCCTATTTCCCATCCTTACCATGGTGCTATAACCAGCTCGTGCGTTTAACTTCTAATAATAGTGTTACATATTATTTCGAGCTGCATTAGCGTAGAAGAAAGGACACATTCCGTTAGCCCCATTCTTAAGAGTAAAAAGGAGAGATATAAATGAGGCCATCAAAAAAGTTTGAATAAAAAAAAAAAAGTAAAGGTGAGCTGTAAAAAAAATTAAAGCAGAGCTTTAAAAAACAGGCAATGATTATTATTAGAAATTTCTAGAAATTTTATTATATGTTATATATAGTAAAATATTAAAATTTTATAAAGTAGTTTAGTTTAGTTTTTTTGTTGTAATATATAATTTAAATTAATAATTTTATTTGAAATGCTTAATTAGTAGAGTTTGCATTTATAATAAACTTTCAAGTTTCAATTCACGAGGTTCTATTCGCGCAGAAAGGGAAAGGTTATCGATAATTGTAAGTTATAGTTTCTTTCAGTTTTTGTGAGTATATCATTTTGTTCATTTGGTATATATATATATATATATATATAATTTTTAGGTATATTTGGAATATTTGGGATTATACTTTTATATAACTATTGTACCACATTTACATGATTATAATTTTATTTTTATTTATAATAATAAATTAATATAAATTTAATTTAAATTGAAATAATATGAATTCAGGTACAATTTTCTTAATAATAATGAATTAATAATACAATTTTTCATAGAATTTATAGGTAAAGTTCCAAAAAAGCCAATTTTATTTTTTATAAAAGCCTTTTAATTATAATTTCTTAATTAAAAAAAAACAAGAATTATTCTAAGTTTTATTTTATTTATAATAATGAATTAATATAATCTCCCATGGGGTGATCGAGTGAAAAACAAGGAGGGGCATTTAGCCTAAGCTCTAATTTATTTTTATTTTATTTTATTTTTTATTTTTTTTATATAATTTGTAATTCTATTAAAAATAAATTTACATTTTGTATGTGCTTAAAGCAAGTTTAGTAGCATAGCTACTTGAATTCGCAATATGCAAAAAATGTCAAACCAAAATTATAAATTGAGTTTCTTTTTTGTTTACATTTCCTTTTTTGAACTTTTTGCTAACCCTTAGAATCAATTACTGTTGCCATTTCTTCTCCTTTAGGTTTTAATTGTACTTCTCATCTGAGTTGGAACTCTCAGATGTATGTGTTCGCTTTGTTTTGGTTGCTCTTTGGCTCCTGCATATTTCCTCATGTTACTTTTGGGGAACTTGAACCATTTCTAAATTATTGTCTTTCTTGGTGTGTCTTTCATGATCATTCCGCTTCTTTTCACCCTCATCCACCTGGAAGCTTTGTTGATTCTAGCCTTATGCATTTTGATGATTTTCCTTTGTTTCTTCGTCTTATTGTTCTGAAAAAGAAGACCTAGAAATTGCCACCCCTTTGGCTTTTGGGTTATTTTCTATGTCCTTTTTTTGCTTGAGGGCAAGTGTTCTCCCTATCTGAAGACAAATCCCACACATGAAAGTTGCATTTTCAAAATATAACAATTGAGTCCACTTAAAATATTTGTGAATAAGATGGATGTGGTTTGGAAGATGTTTACTGAGGCCTATCTGTACGCAAATCTTGGCAAAAGTAAAAATACCTTTTCCCACTATTTCTAGATTCATCTTCAGAAACCTCCACAATGTGTTTCCAATGCTTGTTAAAACTTGGCGGTGCCAAAAAGAGAGAGGGAGGTTGTGTAGTCTCACCCATGCCGACATATTAGTAACCACCATTGTTGTAGCACCAAAAGTTGGAAACCATGGAGATACAAAGAGGGCCCACCCTTCCCCAAAACCATGGTCCTTCATTTAAAACAAAATCCAAATTTTCTTGACTATCAAACTATACCACAAAAATCCCTTCCAACAATGTAAAAATCACATTTATTGGTCCAATTGGTGAAAACTCATCGATGTAGATCTTCAAACTTGTGCCAAAAACCATTAAACCTACAAATAAGAGCTTTGGCTTAGAGAATTATGAAAAGACCACTTACTTTTGACAAGTTTGCAAACATATTTGGTGCTTTTTCCATTTGTTCAACAAGGTAATGTCATGGGATTAATAGATTTGGGATCTTTCCATTTGGTGAAGCAAATTTCCCTTCCACAACATCCTTGAATGAACTTAGACCTTTTGTATTTATGGAAAATGAAGTCAATCTAGTTTGATTACTCATTCCTAGAGCTCCACTTCGTAATCGTAAATTGATAATTATGGAGTTACAATCAATGCCATAGTCTTTCAACTGGATGACATCTTGTAACAATTTTCCTTCATGCATCATATTCTGCATACTTGTCGATATACCCAAATTATATTGGGCCTTCTTTTTCAGATCTTTCACTAGATCCAAGGACCAAACCCCTAATAAGAGTGATTTCCCATTTAGTTTTTTCATAAATATTTGAAAAGACTCCCCTCGATCCAAAACTGATTTATGAAAAATGTGCCTCTAAGCAGAGAAAGTAGGGATCCAGATTTGAGATCTAGGTTGAAACTGAAGCAACAAACTATAGCCAGGTCCATCATGCAACTGTAGAGTGTGATGATTTAGATCCAATTCTTTAGATGCGAAGGGAAAGAACTCTGTGTACTCATTGTCCCTATCAGATGATATATGTGCATAACTCTAGACAAACCGTTGCAGATCTAGTGTGATAAGAAAGTTATTATGAAGAGATCTAATAAAAATCCATGGTAAACCTTCGATATCCGTGGATTTAGAGTATTTTCCAACTAGATATGTGGGTATATAGAGCAAATCTATGACTGGGGAAACTTCATTTGCATCAAGCTACCATTCATTTGTAATATGCATCAAAATCACCGCTCTTCCCACATAAAAAAGGATTGAATAAACATTGAGTAGAAGTGATCTTGAAGGAGGCCTAAATCGCTTCAAAAACAAGCCAACACAACCATTGCTATGACTTGGCTTATACTAATACAACAATTCTCCATAAACATAGTAGGTGAGGACCTCAGGTACTAGCTGAAGCTTTATGACGATAGTGAGGATTGTGTTATCTGCAAAAACCTTAGCGTTCCTCATCTTTCCTAACCCACACGATAATTGTGTTGATTAAGCATGTTAAATACGCTTCAAGTGGTGTGTGGGAGTCGATGGTTCTCAAAGGGCTCTGTGATATAGTTAGTATTTGGGCTCCCTTAGGAAATCATCTAATTTGCATGGTAATGGGAGGAAGGAAAATAGTTGGCAATGGTTTTTTAGGAGTGTAGGGTGGCTCATTGTCTTTTCCATCCCTCGCTCCCCAAATTACAATAACAAGGAAGCATGTGGCTTTAGGAACTAGAGGCTTAGTCTCTTTCACAATAAGACCTGGGCTTGTGGAGTTCTACACAAACACTAGGTGGGCCCTTTGTGCTTGTGTAGGAAAGGAAAGAGTTGGGGTTTGCAGTTATGATTACTTTATTTGCGGCCACCTCAATTTCAAATGCATTGGTAAAATTCTCTCCCCCAACTTCCAATTTTTCACATGTTCCTTCTCCTTTATGGGTTGTTAGTCTTCTTGACAGAACTATTTTTTGCCTCGGGGCAGTCGAGGTCGAGTTTGCAGTTGTTGGGGGTAGGCACCTTCTAGCCTTTGTATTTTTTCTTTGATGGAGTTCATTATTTGTGGTCAATTGGGGAGGTGGTGTTGTTGCTTTTGGGGTTTCCCCTCCCTCTACTGGGTTTGGCAGTCAATTAATGTCTAGGGTTTCTTTTAATTAAAATGAAGATAGTTATTATAATTTCTTAATTGACAACCAATTCTTAAAGACACCCTAGACATTAATTGACAACCAAGTTTCCCATCAAAATTTGGGACAATTTACAATTCAAATTCCATCTCTAATCACAACATATAAATAAAAAAAACTAATTGAAAACTAAAATAATAGATTGATATGATACTTTATTTAATTCATATTAAATTTGTATGTTGGGTTGGAATTTCAAAATGAAATCACTCATCAAATTTGATCATGGTATGGAAGACACTCTCTAGCATAGTATGGAAGGAATGTTGTAATGTCCTGTACTATTAAACATTTTGACTTGATCAAATAAAGTAAAAAAATAATAATAATCAAAATAAAAGTTAAGAAAAAATAATCAATTTATCATTTGTGTTTTTTTGTCCAATTTTTTACTACTCATGATTTTTCCAATAATATTCTTATAGTATTTATATAAGGTAAGGTTTTGAAATGATCATAACTTTATCTCACACCTTTGCCCTCATCCAAGTGGATAGGAAGGAAGCCATGAAGTGATCCAAAGAATAGAGTTCTTGTGGGCAAGCAATTCTGTCATCAAAACAACAGTGAAATATTTAATTGATTGGGATCATTTTCAACTTTAGGGTTTCAAAAATAATATTTGTGGGTGAGAAATTGGAGAATGATTATTTTAATTAGAGAAATGTGTACATTTTTACAACAAAATTTGCAAATTTTGTTAAACAATTAAGTTATAATTATCAAAGCTATAGAGCTCCTTAGGCTTTGATAAGATGGTCCTTAACATGCATTTGGAATACTTTTGAGATGCATTTTTTTTTAGTGAGATTTTATTTTTCTTAATTTACATTTTGAATCTACATTTTCCTTTTAAATTTTTCCATAACACATGCTTCAGATGGACTAAATAAAGCTCAATTTCACCAGTTATTTCAATTCTTTTAAATTTAACAACTAGCAAAATTGCACAGATAACACAAATAATTAAAGCAAACATTTTTGAATGCATAAAAATTGTTTTTTAAACAATTTTTATTTATTTATTTATATTTTGATATTTTGTATTATGAAATTTTGGTATATTTTGATTTTCACATATTATATATATATATATATATATGGGGTTAAATTTCTATATTTTAGAGCTTTACATTTTGTAAATGGATTATTTTTCACTTTTTTATTACTTATGGTTTTGTCAGTAATATTCTTACAATATTTATATAAAGTAAGGTTTTGAAATGATCATAACATTATCTCACAAGTTTGCTTGCATCCATGTGCACAGGGAGGATGCTAGGAAGTGATCAATAACAGCAATTATGTTATCAAAAGAGGTTAGTGAAATATTTATTTGATTTGGAACATTTTCGTTTTAGGGTTTTAAACATAATTTAGATGTGGGAGAAAATTGAAGAATGATCACTTACATACAATATGAAAATAAACAAAAAAAATTATGATTTATTTTGTTTTTATCTGAAGAATCTACACATTTTTCAAAAAAATTGCAATTTTTGTTAAACAAATAATTTATAATTTATTATTATAGGGCTTCTTAGGTCCTGAAATGCTTTTGGAATACTTCTCAAATAATTTTCAGTGTTAATTTATCTTACTTTTATAGTATCTTATGTTATATTTTACTATTTATATTAATAATATAAATCAGCTTTGCAAATGGTTAAGTTTTTATATTTCTAGGAGTTACATTTTGTAAATGGATTTACCGTTTGCTCTTTTTTTGTCCACTTTTTTAAGATAAGGTTTTGAAATGATCATAGTGCTATCTCATGTGTTTTCATGCATCCATGTGCACAGGGAGGAAGCCAAGAAGTGTTTCCATGTGCACAACAAGGTCCATGTGCCCAAGAAGGAAGCCAAGATCCATGTGCACATGAAGGAAGTCAAGAAGTGTTTCCATGTGCACAACAAGGTCCATGTGCCCAGGAAGGAAGCCAAGAAGTGTTTCCATGTGCACAAAAAGGTCCATATGCACAGGAAGGAAGCCAAGAAGTGGTCGAAGTGATCGATCGAACATATTCTGTCATAAGAGGTTAGTGAAATATTTATTTGATTTGGATATTTTTAGATTTAAGGTTTCAAACATAATTTAGGTTTCTTAACTTTGGATCTATCAAGCATTAAGAGATATCAAATCTTTTGAAGTCTAAACTTTTCCTCAAGTTTTGCACTCAAAAAAAAGTTTGTAGTATTTGATAGATCCAGAGTTAAGTAGGTTGGTAGTTATCAATGAGTTAAGTAAATTGGTAGTTATCAATTGACTTGTAATAAACAATATGCTCATCTTGATATATTTTATTATTATATTATGTTAAAATTTCAAAATAAAATCACCCATACAATTTAAAAAACTTTATTATAAATTTTAATATTTCTAATTAAAAAAAAATAATTATTCAAAATTCTTAACTCTATTTGACAAACAAATGGACCCATAACCAATCATCTATTCATCAAATTCCAAAACTAAAAGTGAACCATTAACATGATATAAAAGTGTATATCATTGATAGATTAGGTTGAAATTTCAAAATGAAATCATCCAACAAATTTGAGGATTTCAACCATTTTATTATGGTTTTAATATTTTAATTAAAAATAATAATAGTCACTGAAAAATTTTATAATGATAAATGGCTTGACTCCAATCTACTCATAATTATCAATGTACTCGGAGACCTTGATTCGAGACTGTTTCAATTTGGTAATGCCTGACTGAAATCCTCAAAATGTCCTTCCACAGGACCAAATGATTTAAAGCGTTTCATTCAATTCACCACGCGGGATTGTAGTACAATTACTATAAATTAATTCACACGAATTGCGCATTAATGACCAGTTGGGCAGCTTCAAGGTTGTGCGAGAGTTACACCGCAATTCCATTACCAATTCCATCTTGCACAGTAACTCTCCACTTGCTCCTCGCATATATAAAAGAGAGATAGTGGGAACCTTTGCCTTTTGGCAAAGTCTGGTAGTCTTGTATCGGTGAATTTGGCATGTAACTCTGCTTCTTTCATATTTTTATTGCCCGTGTTTGTTGGTATATCTATAAATTATTGGTGCAACTAATTGGTTTCAGAGGGCTCATCGAATTAGCTTGTGGGTATATGAAATTGATTGTTGGGTATTTGTTGTCGCAGACATGGCTGATAGTAAGACTCTGGTGATCACTCCCCCCGTTCGCCAGAAGCGGAAGTTCAAGCCATCCGACGATGATATTGTCTGGCCTCCCACAGTCATAATTCAGAACACGAGGCTGGCGAAGAATGAAGATGGTCGATGGACTGGCATTGGGAACGTGGAAATGGCCCAGATTCTCCAAGGCGAGTAAAACATCTCTGCTGTAAATCACGTATGTCTATTCCTTGTAAATATTAATAGTTTAAGGGCCATCAGAGGAATTTTATGAAGGACTTATAATTTTCTGTTATTGCAATACATTAAGGGAGGGATGACATTGGTTCTTTTCCGATTATAAAGTTTAGGACCTGAGTGTGGGTCTAGATGGAAAAGCTTCGACTTAAAATTGAAGTGATGATTCCTTATACTTATCCCTCCTGTGTTCAGGGCTTCTGTCTGGATAAGGTGAGTTTGTTTAATAGTATCTCCGCATGTTCAATTGTTATCTTAATAGGCGTTATGAGGTCCGGTCTATACAAAACTGTTAGTTGGAGCTTCACTTAATAAATTGGTTTCAAGCCCCTTTTTAGATCAAAAAGCTAAGTTACTGCTATTGGAATAAATAGGGGGAGATATGATATTTTCCGTTTCTTTCAATTCTCTACGTAGGAGCTGAATGGGGCGAGATAGAAATGTTCTGGTTGAGTCTGAGAGACGAGAGCTTGTACTTCTACTTTGTATTTTCAAGGTTTTCATCTGAATAAGGTAGAATGGTTTTATAGAATTTCTGCATGCACGTCTCGTTCAACTTTATTTTAAACCACAGGTGTCATGGGGTCTACTCTTTAGAAAACCATTAGCTGGAGTTTTGCCTCAAAAGTTGGTTAAGGTCTACTAGAGGAATTTTGTGAAAGTTTTAAAGGGTTGCATTACTGTTATTGAAATACATGGGGGAACTATGGCATTTACTAAGTTTAAGCTCCGAATGGAGCGAGATGGAAACCCTTTAGGTTGAGCCTGAGTGATGAGAGCTTTTACATTTCCTTTGTGTTTTCTAGGCTTTTCTCTGGCTAATAAGTTGGAATTGTTTAATAGAATTTCTGCATGCATGGCTTGGTGAATTTTATCTTAAACCACGGGTGTTTCAAGGCTTATTTGGAGAATATTATGTTAATTTCAAAGGGTTAAATTATGAGCTATTGGAATACATTGGGGGAGTTCTGGTATTTACTGTTTTTTCAATTTTACATTGAGGAGCCTAAGAAATAAACGTATGAGTTGAGTTTGAGTCACGAGAGCTTGTGCTTCCCCATTTTTCAGGTTTTTGAATGGATCAATTTGGATGGTTTAATAAAATTTCTGTATGTATGGCTTGGTCAACTTTGTCTAAAACGATAGGTGTTACTGTTATGAGATCTTCCCTTTTTAGAAATGTTCGTTGGAGTTTCACTTCAAAAGTTGGCATGTTGAAATCAAATTGGATTCCAAAATGAGCTCAGGGTTTGGGTATTTGTTTTCTCCTACTAATTGCTGTGTTGTCTTTAGATAAGAAGAATTACCATTAATCTGGTTTGCAAATTCAGGAGGCCAAGAAAGTTTGACTATCTAGAGTGGGTCCAACTAGGGGTTAAGTGTTTCAGTTTCACCAAAGCCACCCATACCTTGCACCTGGTCCCAATTGTGCTAACGGCAGTGAGGTGCCCCTTAGATAGAAATCTTGGAGAAGGGCTTAGCAGGTCGTCATCATCACCATGGACCCGACACCTTGTTGGCAAAGATTTGAGTTCTAATGTTATTCATAGGTATAGATCTAGATTGTTGGATATAGCTACCTTAAGGCTTGAAATATCCTTTATGGAATAACTGCAGATGAGCAGATTGTGTGCGCTGCAGGAGCAGACACATTCTAAGACTTGCTACTTGTCGCTAGGAAAGCATAGTATATATGGCATGTCATGGTCGTGCAGTGCTTGTAATAATTTTATCAATGCCTACACAAAAATTTAGGCATATACAGACAGATCAGCAAATTTATGTCTACTTTCTGAGTTAACCATATTGAATGTGCAATTATAACACTTCATATATGGGCATCGAGAAGAAGGATGATCACTATTTATTTAGTCTTTTTCCATTTTCAAATTTTATTTTAGGAGAGATATAATTTGATATTAATCAATGGGTTTTACTCTGAAGTGTCCCAAATGATTGGGAATAGGGAGTGATAGGAACGAGTGTTACAAAAGTTGGATAAGGATAGGAAACATGGGTTAGACATCTTAGGAAATCGTAAGAAATAGGACAAATAGCAGCATGTTTTTCTTAGAAAGGGAAGGGAAATTTTCAAGATCTGCTCTTTGTGGTGCAAAATACCTGATCAATGCTCTTTTCTTTGCTAGGCTGCTGCACTTTTTTGACCATACAGACTCTGAGATCTCTTTATTGAGAAGTTTTATGAGATAGTGGGGCTATATGCTTTTCTTGTTAGGGGTTGTGGGGCCACTTATGGTTAGTTCAATGGTATTTTTTCCCATTTATTTAAGTTCTTTAGTAAAAGAAAAGGGAGCAGTGCTGTATATGACTGACAGGTTTTGGTAATTTGGAAATGTCATGGAGAGGTAATTTGTGCGGGAATGGGGCAAAGAATTTCATCCTTCCCTAATTCTAGAATCAATTGCTGAGGCATAGCATCCTTGTCTTTGTATTCTTCCTCGTAGTGGTGGTAATATTTTGCTTGGAGATAGCCATGTGATTTGAACTTTGGTTGGAAATGCATCTTTGCCATTGTTGGAGGAGGTTTTTGTGGAGGAATACGCTTTCGTCATCTAGCATAAAATCCTTGAATTGCTCTGGGAAGCGATGGAGAATGTTTTAGATGGAAACATGGCTACCGTTCTTGATTTGGCATCGAATAATGTTTGCCTCCTTCATTGCTATTTGTTCGAAAATCCAACTCAATACTAGTTCCTTCTATATCCTTCATGTCTACCAATGAGTGCGTAGAGGAAAATAGAGAGATTGTGACCGAGCCACTTGTAAGACACCACTTGTGAATGAATGGAAACGACCGCATTTAGTTGATTGATTATATGTGCAGAATAATTAGAGCTTATGATGGTTGCTCTACTTTCTTTATGCTTCGTGCCTTTTGCCCTATGTTGTTTATTGAATAATAGTAATATCATGCTCAAAAACCAATTTGGTCTCTAGAGAATTTGATTTTTTCACATAGATGGGGAATTTCTCATTCACTCATGGCTTGCTCTACATCACGTTGTTATCAATAAATCGACACTGTAGCAGCTAGTGTTCTTTAAGAAATTAGCGACAATCAAGATTGTTGCCAAAAGTTAATGGCCTCTATTATTGCAAGGTGTAGGTGTCATTATTCATGGATTGATGGAAAAACAACATATTTCCATGGATAAATCGGTGACACCCAAAATCATAATGCTACAAATGAATTATGGCAAAATGCTATAGATAAACGTGTTGAGAAATTTATAGGGCAATAGTTAGGATGATATCTCTTTTCTTGATAACTGCTTGTGATGTCTTTTTACTTTTTCTTACTTATTAGCTTCTTCACTTATTATTATGTTTGTGTATCATCAAACAACTACCAAAACAAGAAGAACAATAGAACACAAGAACACAGAATGTAGGCTACAAGCCAAGGCCAAAACTTCTCCACTTGGGAGGAAAACCCGCAAATCTCTTCTCTTCTTATAGATTCTTCAATTGACGAATTCCAAGACCTCTAGACCCAGACCAATATGCTTCCTTTGTTCAAGTCAAACCCGGCCAAATCTCTTCCAACAACACAACTTCGACCCCCAACTTCAGAATTTTAACCTCTATTGTAGGTCTGAATTTTTTGGCCCTCCCAATAACAGTTGGTGCCACACGTGTGAGCTTATTCTGCCTCCCAAGGCTTCTTCAGACCTTCACTTGGATTTCTCCTTCTCCTTGTGCTTGAGGATGACCTAATGTGACCTTCGTTGACCTTCTTTCTCTTCTTTCTTCAAGATCGAACCCACAGAAGAAAAACCATAGTTCAACAGCAGAAACGCTAGCCTTCCTTTGCATGTGAGAGAGAAATAGCCCAAAAACAAGCCTTCTTTGTTCTCTTCCTTTTAATTGCCTTCTAGCTCCTCTTCTTCACTTGGGTGAATGAGTGATGAATGTCTTACAAGAAGGTTGAGTTCCCTCCTTTATATAGGCTTTTAAAGGTGGACGTGGCTCCTCAAAATAGGCCGACTTTCCATCTGCCAAGCCACCTTGGTCTGAAAGGGTGTATGACACTTTTAATGACAAAAATAATTTTCTTTACAAGTTACAATGTGCCTGATGGGGTCTTCAACTTATGACAATGACTCTTTTGACTTCTTGACCTATGACAAACCCTAGAAGCACTCAATGGGTGCTTGACCTCTTAAAATAAAAGACCTTGAGCATGAAACCCATGCTCTAAAAATAATAATAATAATTTTCTCTTATTTTACAATATACAAGAATAAAAAAGTACATTTCATATTTATGAAGATTGAACCTAGTTACTCATTTTTCAACAAAACGATAGCAATGCTCACAACAAACAATGGACTCTCACCTATTTTAATCCTACCTATGTACGTAGGATTATAAACACCAAAATGCCATGATGAAGGATCGCTCTTATGAGAGAGTCAGTCTTGTACCATCTTTGATAGCACATAGAGAATTGGGAGAGTAGATGACTTGTCTTGAAGAGGGACTTGGCTTTGGTATTTGAAATGTTAATAATAAACAATATCATTGTGGATCTTTTGTTAACTAATGCAAATTCAAACCATAGAAGTTTGAAAAATGAGAGTAGACATTGTTTCTAGACACAAAGATTATGTTGAGTGATGTTAAATTTAGTTAATGATGGTATGTTCTATGCGTAGCACAATTTACTTCAATGTTTCTTTAGCAGCGCAATGACAATTTCCAATTGTTTCCAGTAGCAATCACATTAACCATTAATCACATTGACAGTAAATGCAGATAGAACATAAACAAAATGCATAAGACAAGCCAAGACAAGAGAACATTGGATTTGGTGGATGCCAAGGAAAACCCCAATGTGGGGCAAACCCTTTGATCAATTCTTCTTATTATTATTCAAAATTTCAGTAGATAGAGAGTACAAAAAGTCAAATTCACTTGCCCAATTCTAAGTCAAAACAACCCTGTCAAATTCTGAAGTCAAGTGCAGTCAAACTTCAACCCTAACCAAAAAGTCGACGCTCATCAAAACAACAATCAAACACCTCCTTTGAAGCTCGGTCAAAGGTAGTGAAACTCGGCCTCCAACAACAGTCATTCAAGCCAAAATAGTCACAAAATATGCGGTCAAACTTGGTCAACCTGTGGGCAAACAAGCCTGTGTTCAACGCAGGTCAAACAACCTATAAAACTTCGATTTTTGTGCCAGTCAAAGCAACCTAAGGAAATTGGAATTCTTCCCCAAAAATCGCAGTCAAAACTGGTCAGAATCACCTCGGTCAATTTTGGTCAAACTGTCTGAAATTCTACAGTTTCGGTTCTGCAATTCTGTCCTAGAAAAATTCGTCCTCCTTGCCACACGTGTGAGAGAGAAAGGCTGCCCAAAAGATGTATGAACCAATTGATGAACAGAGAGAAGACTGTGTGAGTGATGATGATGCCAAAATAGGTGTGAGGTCACTTCTATTTATACAATTCATTGTGGGTGAAGAGACACATCCATTGGGCTTCTTGAGCCTACATTTAGCTGAGGCCGACTTGAACAGTTTGCACGTGTGGGCATAATTTCAAATTCACACTTCTGCTTGTCCAAATGAGATGATTTTTAGATCAATTTTGGTCCTCTCGAAAAGAGGAATTTAATGCAATCATCATCTCCATCAAATGAGCTATCCAAAGGTGGAATTCGGCCCTAGTCTCCAATTTTAACACTCCCTCTCAACTAGGGAGAATTCCACTTGCCAATCCATTTGTCAGTCATGTCTCATCACTGTCATCTTTGTTGAACCATGAAGAGTAATAATGAAGAGTGAGTAAAAATTGATTGAGAGTGAGTTAGAAGACCTTACCACTCTCCACTAACAAAAGTCAGTCAGGAGGTAGAACCTCTGTTGATCCCAGATCAAGTTGTTGAACACCATGCATCCTAGACATATGGAGTACGACAGTACACGATGCATCCATCAATAGTGCTATGGTCCCTATCCACGTTTCCCAACTCATTGGCTAGATGAGAGGTACTTCCCATGAGTCCCGAACTACATGGGTAGGATGTATGCTAGGGCTTCAGCAGGAGAAGGTGAACCACTGATCCTGCTCATATGCCATAGGAGAAGGTGAACCACTCATCTATGCATATTCCAATCATAGGGGAAGGTGAACCACTCACCCTACACACATGTCAACCATCATTGGGTATCACAGGGGAAGGTGAACCACTCAACTTGTACATAGCGCACCACTAGGGGAAGGTGAACCACTCACCCTATGGTTGCTCATAACTCCAAGAAGTACCCCAAGCCCCTAGGAGCTCCCAGAGCTTAGTGTCCAACTCATGCGGGACCCTCATAGGAGGGTCTTTCCACGACTCCAAGTCTCTGACAGAAGGCTAAGAATTTGACCTTCCTTAAGGGCTTCGTGAGAATGTCTGCGACGTGCTCATCAGTCCTGATGTGTTGGAGCCTTATTGCTCCCTGCTGTACCATATCTTGGATAAAGTGGTACCTGATATCAATATGCTTGGAGTGGTCATGGACCACGAGATTCTCTGAGAGGTGAATTCCACTTTGGTTGTCGCAACAGATCACGGTGGTATCCAACACATGCTCAAATAGCTCACTAAAGAGCTTCCTCAACCAAACAACTTCACAACATGCCATATTAGCAATAATGTATTCGACCTCAACGTTGCTTAAAACAACCGATTTTTGCTTCCTGCTTATCCAAGATATTGAGGCAAACCCCAATGAGAAGCAACATCCATATGTGCTCTTACGATCCACCACACTGCCAACCTAGTCAACAACAGTATATCCATGTAGCCTCAAATTCCTGACAGTGTATCTCATACCATAGCTGATTTTGCCCCAGAGACATCTGAAGAGATTCTTGGCGAAAATCCAATGTATGTGATGAGGCTCGACCATAAATTGACTCATTGTATTCACAACGAAGCATATGTTGGGACGAGAGTTTACCAAGAACATCAGGGCCCCCACAAGTTATCGATACTTTGAAGGATTTGCCAATTCAGGCCCAACAACACTTCCACATAGCTTCTTGAAGTTGAGTTTCATCAGAGTAGACACAGACTTGCATTCCACCATCCCACATCTCTTGAGCAGTTTCACAATGTATTTTCCTTGAGAAAGGAAAATCTCACCTGACTTTTTCCAGACCTCCAAGCCTAGGAAGTAGTGCATCAAACCTAGGTCCTTCATCTCGAATTCAGAAGCCAACTCCCTCTTGCATTGATAAACGAGAGGGTCTACACTTGTCAGAAAGAGATCATCCACATAAAGGACCAAAATGAGAGGCCTGTCCTTTTCAACCTTGAAGTATAGGTTCGGGTCAGCTTCGCTCCTTGTAAATCCTAGCTTCATAAGATAGCTATCAATCCTCTCATACCAAGCCTTAGGGGCTTGCTTCAACCCATAAAGGGCTTTCTTCAAGCTGCATACATGTGTTTTTGATCTTGAACTTCGAACCCCTCAGATTGTTCTACATAGGCCTCCTCCTTAAGCAAGCCATGCAAGAAGGCAATTTTGACATCCATTTGGTGTAGGCTCCATCCTTAAGAGGCAGCAAGAGCAATGTTGTTTCAAATAATGGTGTATCAAGCAAATGGTGCAAATATCTCGTCATAATCCACTCCTTCCTTTTGAGAGAAGCCTCAAGCAATGAACCTGGCCTTGAACTTTTCAGCACTTCCATCAGCTCCATGTTTGATTTTGTAAAGCCATTTAGAAGTGACCACTGAATTTTCCATGGGTTTAGGAACCACATCCCAAACATCATTCTTCATGATCGATTCATATTCCTCATTAATCACATCCTTCCATACTTGGTGCTTCACGACTTCTTCGAATGTACATGGCTCAAATTGAACAATGGTACTCGTAGCAGCTAAGTACCCTTCGTACCTGTTCGACTTTTTTCTTTCACAAAATGTCCCCCTTGGTGCAACATGTCTTTCAACATCTTCAAGAGTATCTTTGAGCCACAAAGATATTTTCCTTGAGGTAGAGGGCTCACTAGGAGGTGGATTATTGGGATCCATTAGGCCTTCAACATTGGGCATCGATTCATCCTGCTTTCCTGCATTATCATCATTGTCCTTCCTTGGGATAGGAAGATCTCTGTCTTTCCCAAGGGCAGAATCTTCATCAAAGGTGACATCATGACTTATTTCAACTTCTCTTTGACCAGGCACATAGATTCTATATGCCTTTGAAGTTTCAATGTAGCCAATAAATGTTGCCTTCTACCTAGATGCATCTAGCTTGTTTCTTTTCTCTTTCGGCGCATGAAAATACACGGGACAACCAAAAATTCTAAAATGAGAAACATTGAGTTTCTTACTGGTGAAAACTTCTTCGGGTGCCTTGAAGTCCAATGTTTGATGTGTTGGCTTGTGGTCTTTGTAAACGTATAAGGCCGTATCAGAAGTTAAGCTAAGGAAAAGCGGGAGTGACTAAAGTAAAGGCCAAGCAATTCAAGTGTAGGTCGGGCGGAAAGACCCGCGGTCAAAAGAGAAAAGTGCCGCAGTCAAGGTATTATGATCCAAAGTTGTGTTAATTTCTGCATCCCACAAATTGTTACATATATTATATATTACATATAATATATGTAATATCATTTACCGCACTTAACTCCTTACCTATATCGCGTCGATATTCCGCAATTTCCATTGCATATCATATATCTGACCGCTCCCGAACCCCAAAATGCGATATAAAGTGGGACCTACCCTCTCTGCCACGTCACCTCTCCCCACATTGCCCATCACAAATCGCAAACCTTACTTGCCACATCGCCCATCGCAAATCGCAAACCTTACTTGCCACATTCATTTCCACTTGCACCATTTTCCCGATTGTGATGTAAGTGGGACCACCATCCATTTGCCACGTCACCTTTCACTTACCGCAATCGTGCTTCTCTCCCTACAGATTATAGCATCTACCCTACGCTTTCCCATAACAAATACTCCCGATTGCGATCTGTGGGTGGCCCCACTTCCGCCTTGCCACATCATCTTCCTGCTACCGCACATCGCAAATTGTAGATTATGGCATTTACCTCTCGCTCCTCACAATGAAACTCTCCCGCTTGCGATCTACGGGCGGCCCCACTTTTGCCTTGCCACGTTGCCTTATCGTTATCACACTTCGCACTTCGCTAACCATAACCTTTACTCCCATTTTCTCATATGTAAAACCTTCCGATTGTGATTTGCGATATGAGCTAGGGCCCCACCTTCCTTGTCACATCATCTAAAGCCATCCCTTGGCCTCTGACCCGCTCTTTTTCGTTTAAACCATTTTTGTCGTGTATTAATACTATCGGCCCCACCATTACTTCCGCCATTTCCATCCATTTTTCACACATCCCATCACCGCTAAGCCCCCAACATCTCTCCCTCATCTTTGCTCCCCATCAATACATTTGATGGTCTAGGTTTACTTCGCACCCCCCCTCCTTCAAAAGGTTAACGTCGGGGGGGGGGGGTTCGAAATGGCCAGTTTTTTATACCGCCTCCGGTGCTACGTGTCAGCCTGCAGTGATTTCGCACCCCCCATCCAATACCACAAACCATCCATGCCCCCTTTCGGAATCCGGTCTCTGGTTTTTGCAAGTCAAACACAACGTTGGTTTAGGTGGGACAAACACAACAGAGGTATATTCAGTTTGTCAAATGAATCCCCTGCTGAAGAGCTAGGCATACACAACGCGACAAGCTGTTTCACGACGATTATGGAAATCATGAGAACAAGGGAGTGGAGGCTTTCCACAGCAGATGGAATCAGGTGATGGAAGCCAGATTCTCCATCTATTCACGACCACTCTTCGCCGCCCCTTTTTGAAGATTCCGGAATTTGGCCTCCGTGGCCAACTTTGTTGTTTCTTTTTACTATTTGATTATGATGTTTTGCTGGTGAAATCTCGATTTCACTCGATTTTGTGTTGATTTTCTATTTGCAGGAGTGATTGCTTGATGCACGCTCTGTTGGTTAGGATATTTTGATTTTCACATGTGTGGGTCGATCATGAACCCTAAAGGATAACTCTATATGTAGGGAGTTCAGAGATGAAAGAAAGGTTTTGAATTTTGGAGAAGTTTTGCTGTAGTTCTATGCGACTGTGCTCTTTATGCTCCAAGATACACATTTGGGAGAGTTGTTTTGAATATAATCTGATATACATAGCTGTTTACTTGGATTCCAGATGGAGCAATGAGTAGTATGTATTTGTGTTATCTTGTTTATTTTCAATCTCCTGTTTATGTATAATCATCTTTCATGTTCTGCTGCATTGATGATTCGTGTAATGTAGCTGCTGGTGGTATGCATTTTTGTTCATGAATTCGTTTGTTTATAATTGACGCTCCACGAATTTCTACTGTTGGTCATATTCCACTTACATATGTTTCCTTTGAGTTCACGGGAGATATATTCTTAAGAATTTTAAGCCTATCTCTTGTGGATTCCTCCTCCGTTCCTCCTCGACACCTCTACATATTTTGAAAGCCTTTGCTCATTGTTTAATACTTGGCCCATTTGAAAGCCATCTAGCCATACAGCCTCCTGAGCCCTCTCGTAGTATAGGGTAATTCACATGAATCAGACTCCAAGGTCTTCTCCATTCCTGAACCACCAAAACCATTATTTCTCTTGATCCATATTCTGTTAGAGGCATCCATATAATTGTCCACATTTAACCTCTAATTTTAAGATGTCCTAGGCACTGGTCTTTTGCAACTCAAGGCTGTCTCTAGGAGCTACAACATCTTTTTGGCGTCGTTGTCAGGGACAAATTTGAAAATCTTTTCCCTGGGATACGCCATTATCTTCACCCTTCAATCAGGTGAGCACAAAGGGTTGAGAGTTGCATAGCCCTCACCTTAGCAACTCCACTATTATCAAAGTTCAGATCAGTCGTAATCCTGGCTTACACACGGCCTCATACTTGATCAGATGCTTCCCAGCAGAGAACCCCTTCTGTATCTGATCTCGAAAAGATCATATTTAAGAGAATCTGGAAGGAGAAGAAACCCAGCCAGGCTGACTTACCCTCATTTTCTCTAGAAGATTCACCTTCATCATCTCGGAAAGTTGACATCTATGGCCCTGGCTCCACAACTCATGTACTTGAGTATCCTCTAGAAGCCTCTGCTTTAGCCAGTCCAGCCATAAAAGATGAAGTCGAAATCGCTGATACTTCTCTGCCTCCCTTGCACCCTACTCCCGAGGTTGAAGAAGTTAAAGAAGTTGTAGCACTCCAAAGTTCTTTACAGGTAAATATCCAAATCTCTACTCAGCATATACCTGTTATACCACAGCCAAATCATCCTCATAACTTACCACCACCACCCCTCATGGCTGTACTTGGTTTCCTCCTCAACAAATATGCTCCATTGGCTCTACCTCAAGTACTGAATGACATGCCGCAAGATTATATAAAGCTCCTGCCTCGGTTCACTGGGGAAGATAGTACTTCTGCGCAGACATATTGAAAACTTCTGTGCCTTTGTTGAGAATGTGAATGTAGAGCACTTAGATGTGGTGTTAAGGTTTTCGTCCAATCCTTGGATGGAGAAGCCCGAAAATGGTTCAAGTCTCTAGCCGATAACATAGTCACCACTTGGGAAGAAATGGAGAATTTCTTCATGGGGAGAAAATAGGGATCATGGATACGTTCTCATAGAGTTCAATGCTCTTAAGAAGAGACACAATGAGGATGTAACATAATTCATAAAGAGGTTCAATAAGCTCTATAATAATCTCCTTGCTGAAATAAAGCCTCCCCAAGCAGCTGCTAAGGTGGTCTTCGCAGCAGCTTTTGAACCGGAGTTTGGGTTCACCCTAAGAGAAAGAAAATCCACATCTCTGGATCAGATCCAGACTGATGCATTGGAGGTAGAAGCAAACTTTGCTTCTATTGGCAAATTCAAGGGGAAGACAGAGCATGAGGCTAGAAGAAAGAACAGTGAGGAGGCTTCTACTTCTAATAAGGAGAGGGAGTCACAAGAGTATAGAATGGAAGAAATGAATAAGTTAATCATGAACCTTTCAAATGAGCTAGTTAAGCTTGAATCGGAGGCCAAGAATTCCCCTCTTCGTTCTAACCAAATGATTCCTAACCGTGGGTTTAACCCCTAGTATCGGAAGGCCCCTCTATAGCTGCTGCAGCGTGAAAGGAAGGGACAACAAGACCACATTCAACCTCCTCTATACTTGGAAGGAGAGTTGGAAGAACAGGTCGAGGAAGTCACATACAGCCAAGAGAATCAATTCCTTGCTTACTCCGACGATGAGGAAGGTGAACTCACTATGCAGGGGGATATGAGATAGTGGTTTAGGTTACCAGGTTGCCAACAGATTAGAAAAGGGAAGTCCGCCAAGTAAGGAGATTTCTGTCTTTCCTCTCCCGTTGGTCGAGCTATGCTTCGCATGATGGCGGCCTTCACCATATGAATAGTGAGTCCCTCACCATATGAATAGTGAGTCGATGGCGGCCTTATAGTCGAGAGTTCGGCAGGCTCACCCTACCGGGCCTCTCCTTTTAGTCGAGCCCCAGCAAGAAGAGAAGGAAGTCCCTTTAGAAGACCAAGATATTGACAATTATTGCAGGCAGTTCGTGGATTTCATGCAAGCTCAACTCCACAAGAAGTATGATCTTAGGTCCTCCAGGAAGAGTACCCGAGTGCAAGAACAAAGTGAAGAGTCAATATCAAGAGAACAAATGACTCCTAGTTCTGCCAATAAGGGGAAAAAGCCATTAGAAGAGTTAGCCCCTCATGAAGCCGTTGCATCCACTTTAGCAAAACAAGGCTCTGATTCTCCCAAAATGAGAAATCCCCATCTGTAACCTTGAACTTGCCTGACCACCATAAAGAGCAATCCAAAGAAGTTATTACAGAAAAATCTCCCACGGCCTTTAACCTCCAGAAAGAATTAGAGAAGGTCAAGATCCCGGTTCCCCTGATTGAGCTCCTAAAACAACCTTCATACAAAGCTCAAGTGTCCCAGTTCATGCTGCCCCATGGTGTAAGCGCTCTGCCTGACAGCCTCGATCTCCAAGAAGAATGACCATGGTAGTTTTTGGACCTCATGTCGAAGAGAAGGACTCAACCACTCCCCCGTCCTATGCGACTCTAGTGATACATGACCTTTTGTTGCACAATTGCATGCTAGATTTTGGGGCTTCACATAACCTCTTGCCATTGTCTATCATGCAGCAATTGGGGTTGCAGATTACCAGGCCTTATAAAGACCTGTATTCTTTTGATCTCAAGAGGGTGAAGTGCTTGGGCATGATAAAAGATCTGGTGGTAAACTTAGCCCAGATTCCAGCCAAAGGTGTGGTAATGGACATTGTTTTAGATGATATCCCAACTCGGTTTGGAATGTTGTTGTCCAGATCTTGGGGTTCCAAGATTGGAGGATCAATAAAACTTGACCTCACCTATGCCTCTGTTCTAGTATTCAGTGGGGAGGAAAGAAGATTATACCGCGAATCTAGGTTTGTGAAGATGGTCACCAAAGCCGACAAGAAGATGGTCACCAAAGTTCGACAAATTCTTCGGTATATGGTAAGGAGGGTGAATTCTCTTGTCTTATGCTCAAGGAGGATGAAAATTTCCTGCATGAAATGAAGGTCTGTCCTCTAATACAGAAGAATCCTATGAGTAGAGAGGAACACAAAATTTGGACCTTGCAGTTTGATGGAACTTATTCACGAGAAGGAAACGGGGCCGGGGTACTCTTGATATCACCAAAAGGTTGCTTGGTTCCCCTCTCCTTTAAGCTAGAATTTTAAGCCACAAACAATGTGGCTGAGTATGAAGCCCTACAGTTGGGATTGTAGGCAGCACGAAACATGAACATACAAAACCTCAAGGTGTTTGGAGATTTAGAGCTAGTAGTGAGACAAGTCAGTAGCCAATGCCAAACTAAACACCTGTGGCTTAGAGCTTACAGAACGAGGTATGGGATTTTGTTGAGAATTTCTTTTCTGCTTTTAACATTCAGTTCATGCCGAGGGATAAGAACATAATGATAGACTCACTAGCTGTGGTTGCTAGTAATTTTCGCCCCCCACAGAATCCCTTGCTCAGGTATGAGGTTGAAGTGAGATATCACCCTTCCATTCTGAACAATGTAAAGCATTGGCAGGTCTTCAAGGATGAAGAACAAGTCGAGCGTTTTATGGAGATGGTAGGTGAATTCTCGAACTTGGTGATCGACTCAGTGACCGAAGATGATAGTGAAGACCCGAAAACTGGATGGGAGGAGACACTGGCCGGCCACCAAGTCTTGCAATTAAAGGGAAATGTTATTCCCAGGGGTCTTGTGCCATTGGAGAGACTGTTTGAGAAAAATGATATCTTGGTGAACCCCAACAAATCGACCCTCGACGAGCCAGTCAGGAATTTGAATCTCGGGACAGAGGAAGAAGACTCGAAGGTGGTGAAGTTTTCGAAAGGAGTCCCTAAAGAATATCAAGGACAATACCTGAAGCTCTTTCGATCATACAAAGACGTCTTCACTTGGTCATACCAGGACTTGAAGGCCTTTGATATTGATGTCATACTGCATAAGATACCCCTAAAATAAAACGCTAAGCCTCATAAGCAAAAGCTAAGGTAGATCAACCCTCTTCTTCTCCCAGCTATTGAAAAAGAAATAAAGAGGCTGTTGCAGGCAAAGATCATTGTCCCTCTGAGGTATTGCGAATGGGTGGCGAACCTGGTGCCCGTAAGAAAGAAGAATGACGAAATCAGGCTTTGCGTAGATTTCCACAATCTGAACAAAGCCTCGCTCAAAGACAACTATCCCCTCTCGAAGATTGACCACATCTTGCAAAAGGTGGTGGAATCCTCCCGCATGTCCTTGATGGACGGTTTCTCAGGATATAATCAAGTGGTGGTGCTCCTGGAAGACCAAAAGAAGACTTCATTCACTACTCCTTGGGGGACCTTCATGTACGCCCGAATGCCCTTCGGCTTGAGAAATGCCGGTGCCACATTCCAGCGTGCAATGGACATTGCTTTCATAGGAGAGCAGGATAAGTTTGTGGTGATTTACCTGGACGACATCACCGTCTTCTCGAAGAGTGACGCTGAACATATAGAGCATCTTCGGTGAACCTCTGACAAATGCCGCAGGTATGGCCTGTCTCTGAACCCCCAAAAATCCATGTTTTACTTGGAAGAAGGAAAGTTTTTGGGGCACATAGTGACTAAGGAGGGAGTGAAGATCGACCCGAAGTGGGTGGAGGTGATAAGCGACATTCTCCTACCAAGAAACAAAAAGGCAGAATAAATTTCCTCAGAAGGTTTATCCCAAACTATGCCGAGATCGTTCGAAACATCACCGAAATGTTGAAGAAGAATAGTGAAGTGAAATGGACTCCTGAATCCAGGGATTCTTTCAACAGTATCAAGCAGGCCTTTGCGGAAGCTCTAGTGCTGGTGGGTCTAGATTATGGAAAGCCATTCATGATTTTTTCTTTTGCCTCCCCTCACACAATAGCTGCAGTGCTGCTACAAAAGAATGATGAAGGGCATGAACAACTTATTGCGTTCTTCAGCCAGGTCCTCCGAGATGCTGAACTAAAATATAACATTCTGGAAAAAAGCAAGCACACACTTTGGTCAAGTCACTTAAGGCATTTCGGGTGTATGTGTTACAATCTGCCATAACTGCCTACGTTCCCACAACAGCGGTGAAGGATATTCGGGTGCAGGGCGACAATGAAGGAAAAAGGGGCAAATGGATAGCTAAGATTCAGGAGTACGAGATGGAGATAAAGCCTACCAAACTCATCAAAGACCAAGGGCTGGCAGAAGTTTTGTCTGAATCCAACTGTCAGGCTTTGGGGATAAATCTGTCTATGACAGGAGGAGAAGCACAAGAGAATACATGTATGCATTAGGGCATAGAATCTTCCATAGAGAAGACACATGTAAAACACTTGCTATCCTTATGGTATAAAGATACAGTGGAGTACCTTTTAACCCTGAGGTGTCCCCCTAACTATGATGAAACCAAGTATTGCACTTTGAGGTTAAGATCTCAAAATTATACTGTGGCAAACATGCGATTGTATTGGAAGGACCCGATTGGGATTTTACTACCATGTCTAATAGAGCAAGAGGTTGACAAAGTGATGACAGAGTTCCACGAAGGAAAATGTGGTGGGCATTACAGTTGGCGATCCACTGCTCACAAGATCCTAAGAGCAGGCTTCTTTTGGCCCAAGTTGTTCGGTGATGTACATGCTCGCGTTCGGGCTTGTGAAAAGTGTCAGACATTCGCCGAAAAGCAAAGGTTTGTGCCTCTCCCATTAATGCCAGTCCATGTTGAAGAGCCCTTCAAACAATGGGGAATCGACTTTATAGGTGAGATTCACTTGGCTTCTAGCAACCAACATCAATGGATTCTCACCGCCACAGATTACTTCACTAAGTGGGTTGAGGTCGTGCCTGCAAGGAATGCCACAGATGGGGTAGTGATCAAGTTCCTGGAGGAGAAAATAATAGCTAGGTTTGGATGCCCTGCTAAAATCGTCATCGATAATGCCCAGACTTTCAAATCGGCTAAGTTTGTGAAATTCTGTTAGCACTATAATATCATTATGGGGCACTCCATTGCATATTACCCACAGGGAACAGGCTGGCACAATCATCTAACAAGACACTAGTGAGGATCTTAAAAAAGACCATCAACGAAAACCAAAAGAACTGGGATTCCTAGCTCAAGTTTGCACTCTGGGCGAATCACATCACCATTAAAAGATCCACAGGGAAGTCCCCTTATGAGCTGGTGTATGGCCGAGTAGCAGTCTTCCCTATTAAGCTCGCATTACCTGTGGCCCGATTCTTACAAGAAAGCGAGGAAGAGCCAAACGACCTTATAAGAAGAATGAACCAATTGGTTGAGCTAAGTGAAACACGGGAACAGGTAAGCCTCAGACTAGCAAAGCACCAGGAAAATATGAAAGGCTTATTTGATCAAAGAGCTAAATACAAGGAAATCCAAGTAGGGGATTTGGTGCTGCGATGGGATGTCAGGCAGTTAGACAAAGGGAAACATGGGAAGTTCGACCCCCTCTAGTTTGGTCCATTTAGGGTGGTAGAGGTCAAAGGCAACAATACTTTTGCGCTGGAGAATTTGGAAGGAGATACACTCGAGATGCCCATCAATGGACAGTTTCTCAAGCCTTACTTCCAGCACTGATAGCAGGCTATGATGGCCCATTGTACATATCCTCAAAGTGTATATATGTCGTTTTGTTATTTTTGCATGAATTCCTGTTTTGTTTTTTGGTTAACGCTGCTTGAAATTGGTTCTAACGATGATCCCAAGCACATTAAGAAGAACACAAGCAAGTGGTCAGCGAGCTCTGTACACACTCGAATGAGTGTGTCGTCCCCAATGGAGCCAATGTTGGCTTGTGGTCTTTGTGAACATATAAGGCCATATCAAAAGTTAAGTTAAGGAAAAGCGGGAGTGACTAAAGTAAAGGCCAAGCAATTCAAGTGCAGGTCGGGCGGAAAGCCTCGCAATCAAAAGAGAAAAGTGCCGCGGTCAAGGTATTATGATCCAAAGTTGTGTTAATTATCGCATCCCACAAACCGTTACATATATTATATATTACATATAATATATGTAATATCATTTACTGCACTTAACTCCTTACTTATATTGCATCGACATTCCGCAATTTCCATTGCATATCATATATCTGACTGATCTTGAACCCCGAAATGCGATATAAAGTGGGACCTACCCTCTCTGCCACGTCACCTCTCCCCACATCGCCCATCGCAAATCGCAAACCTTACTTACCACATTCATTTCCGCCTGCACCATTTCCCCAATTTTGATGTAAGTGGGACTGCCATCCATCTGCCACTTCACCTTCCACTTACCGTAATTGCACTTCGCTCCCCACAGATTATAGCATCTATCCTCTGCTTTCCCATAAAAAATACTCCTTATTGCGATCTGTGGGCAACCCCACTTCCGCCTTGCCATGTCATCTTCCCGCCACCGTACATCGCAAATCGCAGAGTATGGCATTTACCTCCCGCTCCTCACAACTAAACTCCCGCTTGCGATCTGCGAGCAGCCCCACTTCTGCCTTGTCACGTCGCCTTCCCGTCATCGCACTTTGCCCTCAGCTAACCATAACCTTTACTCCCGCTTTCTCATATGTAAAACCTTTCGATTGCGATTTGCGATATGAGCTAGGGCCCCACCTTCCTTGTCACGTCATATAAAGCCATCCCCCGGCCTCTGACCCACTCTTTTCAGTTTAAATCATTTCTGTTGTGTGTTAATACTATCGGCCCCACCATTACTTCCTCCAATTCCATCCATTTTTCACACATCCCATCACCGCTAAGCCCCCGACATCTCTCCGTCATCTTCGCTCCCCGTCAATACATCCGACGGTCTAGGTTTACTTCGCACCCCCCCCCCCATCTTTTCGAAGGTTAACGCTGGGGGGGGGGGGGGGAGGGTTCAAAATGGCCGGTTTTTGATACCGCCTCGGGTGCTCGTGTCAGCCTGCAGTGATTTCGCACCCCCCTGCCAAACCATCCATGCCCACCTTCGAAATCCGGTCTCCGGTTTTTGCAAGTCAAACACAACATTGGTTTAGGTGGGACAAACACTGCAGAGGTATATTCAATTTGTCAAATGAATCCCCTGTTGAAGAGCTAGGCATACACAACGCGATAGGCTGTTTCGTGAGGGTTATGGAAATCATGAGAACGAGGGAGTGGAGGCTTTCCACAACAGATGGAGTCAGGTGATGGAAGTCAGACTCCCCACCTGTTCATGACCACTCTTCGCCCCCCCTTTTTGAAGATTCTGGAATTTGGCCTCTGTGGCCAACATGTTGTTTCTTTTTACTGTTTGATTATGATGTTTTGCTGATGAAATCTCGATTTCACCCGATTTTGTTTTGATTTTTGGTTTGCAAGAGTGATTGCTTGATGCACGTTTTGTTAGTTGGTTAGGATATTTTGATTTTCACATGTGTGGGTCGATCATGAATGATTATTCGATCATGAACCCTCAAGGAGAACTCTATATGTAGGGAGTTCAGCGATGAAAGAAAGGTTTTGAATTTTGGAGAAGTTTTGCTATAGTTCTATGCGTCTGTGCTCTTTATGCTTTGAGATACATATTTGGGAGAGCTGTTTTGAATATAATTTGATATACAGAGCTGTTTACTTGGATTCCAGATGGAGCAATGAGTAGTATATATCTGTGTTCTCTTGTTTATTTGCAATCTCCTGTTTATGTATAATCATCTTTCATGTTTTGCTGCTTTGATGATTCGTGTAATGTAGCTGTCGGTGGTATGTATTTTTGTTCATGAATTCGTTTGTGTATAATGCTCATGTACTAAATTTGCCGCGCTTCCTTAATTTGCGCTCCACGAATCTCTACTATTGGTCATATTCCACTTACATCCGTTTCCTCTGAGTTCACGGGAGATAGATTCTTAAGAATTTTAAGCCTGTCTCTTGCGGATTCCTCCTCCGTTCCTCCTTCGTTCCTCCTCAACACCTCTACATATTTTGAAAGCCTCTCCTCATTGTTTCGTACTTGGCCCATTTGAAAGCCGTCCATCCATACAGTCTCCTGTCCCCTCTCGCAAAAAAGGGTAATTCATATGAATCAGACTCCAAGGTCTTCTCCATTCCTGAACCACCAAAACCATTATTTCTCTTGATCCATATTCTGTGAGAGGCATCCATATAATTGTCCACATTTAACTTCTGATTTTAAGATGTCCTAAGCATTGGTCTTTTGCAACTCAAGGCTGTCTCTAGGAGCTACAACATGGTGCGGGCACCTATTTTGAACATATACGACAGTGTTAGCAGCGTCTCCCCATAAGAACTTTGGTAAGCTTTGGTCATGAAGCATAACACAGGGACATGTAGCTTCTATGATGGTTTGATTCTTCGTTTCGACAACTCTATTTTGCTTAGGAGTATATGCAGTAGTGGTATCCCTCTTAATGCCAACTTCTCTATAGTAGTCATTGAATTCATTTGATTCGAATCGGACCTCAATATTTTGATCTTTTTCCTTGTTTGATTTTCGACCAAGGCTTTGAAAGAGCGAAACCATTTGAATACTTTGTCATTCTTCTTCAAGGAATAGATCCATGTTTTGCGAGTGAAGTCATCCACAAAAATTGCACGGTACAAGTATCCTCCCAATGATGTTACGAGCAACATACTAGATATATCAGAGTGGACCAATTGAAGAATGTCCGTAGTTTGACTTTCACTTGAGGGGAATGGTCCCCTTATATGTTTTCCAGCTGCACAATCCTGACAAACACCTTCATGATCTGTAATATTCCTATTTAAGGAAATTAAATAAACACAGCAAATGGTACAGCGATGGAATGACTCATAAGCAAACATTCACAGCACATAAAATAATAGGACTGCTCATGCACAGACATACGTTAAACAGCGAAAATCTGAGCCATTTTATTATGCTGGGAATTATCAGAGATTACAATAGATGCCCCGATGATAGCGCTCAACTGGCACGGGCAAGATAAAAAGACTTCCTCGGAAAACAAAGGGGTACAACAGTTTTACGGTTGCGTTCAAGCGGCTGGGAATAACTGCCGAGTGCTGCCAATATGCTACGGCTGGAAAAGGGAACCATTGAGCGACTCCCGACACTGGTCAGGCCCTCAACAGGCACAGACTGTCTCTGCTTCAAACTCCAGACCCGAAACCTCCAAAATGATAACGACTCTGTGCACACACGCGATGAACTGCGGTCTTTTCACTCAGACGGCGCTGCCACTCCTGACGCAGCTCTGCAACAAGTTTGCAACAAGCTCTAGACCCAATCCTTCTAACCAAACGATGGTAGGACTGCCTCACCCGAGCAGGCACTCGAAGTCCCCCGGGGCTGAGGTTGAGATCTCCGCTCGGAGACACTCGGCGCACTAAACAGTGCTGCAGACCTGCTAAACAGCCGGCGTGCTCAAGTCTTGGCGACCAATTTCAATATCATAAACATCCATAATAATCCCAAAACATGGTGGCTCCCTTCCTTTTGTATGCGGCCTTCGTCACGAGCCCTTGACTTCCGCTTTCCCGCGCAGCCCCTCTCGGCCCCACGCTGCCAACTCCGCCGCATACCTACCTTCCCGCGCTTGGACGAGTCACGGCCCCCTCACTGTTATTTCCCTTTAACCATAGGCGGCAAAATCTATCTGAATTAATATTCCAATTAGCTTTTGCTAATTTGGGAATATTACACGCTTGGACGAGTCACGGCCCGCTCACTGTTATTTCCCTTTAACCATAGGCAGCAAAATCTGTCTGAATTAATATTCCAATTAGCTTTTGCTAATTTGGGAATATTACAGTCTCCCCCGGCAAAATGTTGCTTGCCCTCAAGCAACTGCCTGAACATCTCTCCACCGATACTGCAAAATGTGCCTAGGTCCCAGATGCGCCACTGAATCTTTTCGGACCTCTGCACCACCCTGACATGAAGGGATCTCTCAATGCCAGGATCCCAAACCGATCTCTCATGGTACCAGCCAACCAACAATCCTCCCGAATCCCATTGCCACCATGGCCAATAATAGCCCAAGTCCCATGGCTCGGACTGCTCACTGCCTCTTGCTATGACTGAAGTCCATGACCCCTGCTGTGATGTAGCTGTCACTGTGTAAGTTGTCCCATCGACCGTGTACCAACTCATCACCTCTCTCCACTCAAGGCATGGAGTCGGAAATATAATGAGGAATATCTCCCTCATGTGGATCCTCCATCTCCAAACAATCATCCGAACCAAATGAGCCACCTCCCAACAAGGCAACTCCTGAAAATCTCCTTCCACCTTAAGCTCCGGTATTGCAGGTGGGCTGAAAATATGAACTTGGCAAGCATCATAGCTCGCCCCATGCTATCCTTCCCTCCACTCATGACAAGTGTAGAGTGTATGCAGATCCTGGGCTGCAAAATCATTGCCCTCCAGTGGCAAAGTGAAGGACAGTCCTCCAAAGAAGGTTCCTCCAACAATGAAGAACAAGCTGGCCCAAAATAATCCATCCCTGAAGAATAGGACATGGCCATCATGGAACATCCAAATGAGAGGTTTGCTGAAAGTTTTACATGATGATACATGATGCAAACAATCTCTCACAAAGATACAGCGCAGTCTCATCCACTGCAACTTCAGAAAATTACATGGCAAGCAATGCCCATGATTCATCACATCTACTAAAGGATAGTAAATCGCTGAATGTAGCAACAATAATACATGATCAAGTTTTTGCCCATGGCTGTACAATGGATGAATATCTATCTTATGGCCCACCTCAAACGAGAACAAACATTTAGCTGTGGTGGCCATATTTCCTCTCATGCTCTCATTAGAACATGTAGTGCAGAAATTGTGAGAATTTTTCCCACTCACGGACACATCCCACTCATGTGTCTCCCTCATAATCAAGCCTCCTATACAAATCTGATCTATATCAGCAAATGAAGACATGAGCAGCAGCAAAATGAAGGAAATGCTGAAGGTTACAAGTGATGAAGAGGGGTACCAACAGGTTCCCCAACAAGTACAGCGCAGTTTTATAAGTTGCTGCTTGATGAAAATACAAGGCAAAATGTTAATCATACATGTCTTTATATGACACCTGCTATAGTGCAACAACTGAACATACATGTGGTGATAAAACATTTTCCCAAGGCCACAAAAGAGATGGTTGCCTCCATCATGTAGATTGGCCCAATAAAACTCATGGAGCAATATGACAAGCTTGCCCTCTTGTGAAGCAATGCACTGCATAAGAATGGTAAGAGTGTGCAAATCAATGAATGTATAAACAAACTCCTCACCATATGCTGGAAGTAAGATGGTGCATGGATCCATGAATGAGTACTCCATAATGTGTCGGCATGCTATGAAGAAGACTGAACCTGGTGCTGCAAGAAGATAATCCTCCTTATGCTTGGAAACCCAAGTCAAGAAGAATATGCCATATATGCCTCTATCATCATTACCTCCTCTTTGTTCATCCAGTGCAACAAATACGAAGTGATCCTGGGACCTATGGGTTATAGATCCACCATAACTCTGTTGGGCACACTTCATCCATAAATCTCTGCTCCAAGGTGACAACGCGGTGAGCTCATGCAAATAAGCTCCTATCAATACAAATCTCTGTTCTTTGACATGCTCCTTGTCAAAGACTCCTCCGATAATGCTGCAACAAATATGGAATACTTCCCAAGATAGAAGAGCTCCCAAATCATCAAAGACCGAAGAGATAATGCCATCTCCTCTTCCTGCAACATCATGTAAAGTGTGAGAGAAAGTCTGCTCTTGCTCTCCCAGAAATAAGCGAAGCAACAAGACATTTTGTTGCCTCCCCATACTTCCATCATACAACTCATGTGATGAAGACATAATGAATGATATGAGTAACACATCAACACCATGCATCCATACTCTATGCTGCTCAATGATGCAAGTATCCAGCCATCTTTTCTCCACCCTCCTACCCTTTGGAAGAGTGTTTGTCAAGTGATGGCCAAACCAGCGCAGCCAAGCCCCCTGCTGCCCGGTATCATAGTTCTGCAAGTGGTGGCCAAAATCCTTCAAGAGTAACCAGCGCAGCCAAGCCTCCTGCTGCCCGGTATCATATATCTGCAAGTAACCTCCTGGCTCCTTGCTCATCAACCACATCCACCCAATCACTTGTGGATGCCTCCTTCTTCTTTTCATCCTGGTACTCCTCCCATGAGGGCTACCATCCTCCCAAATCAAATTCTTTGCTTTGCACTTCATGGGACTTTGACATGTAAGCTTCTCGAGGATCAATGAGACCCTATCAAGGATTAAATAGGTGGTAGGCAAAAACCTCCCATCATGATGTGTATGGCTCAAAGGATGTACAACACGGGCATGAGAGACGTTATCCATCTTAAGATGCCCTTCATCTTCTATCTGCCCTTGTGAGAAAGGAAGAAAAGCATTGCATCCCATAGTGTGTTGAGGTGCATCTCCAATGACATCTCTCCTTGAGACCTCCCTTTCATCAATAGCCTTCCAAAACCAATGAGGTCTTGGATCTGGAAGTAGAAGTTCCTCTTTGAGCTGAGAGGAGCTCATTGAGAAAGTGTCATCTTGAAGGGAGAAAGGGTTTCTTACTCCAAGATGTCTACCATCAATCTTCAGGGCTTCAAACCCCAACCTCCAATATGATGCACAATCCAACAATGGCTCACGAGAGTGATGGTTTGATTCCTTCTTGAGTGTTTCCATGTTGCACAGTGCAGTGCAACCAAGCTGCTCTATAGTAGCAATGAGATTTGACCCTTGGCCATGCAAAAGTAAATCACCACATTGATCAAAAGAGTTTGCTGCAACAATGGAATGTGGAAATCTTTTCATACCTTGATATGCATTTGGAACTTCTTGCAGGGTTGCAAGAGTCCCTTCCTCAAAAGTGTTAGCTGCCCCCATTGTTGATGCATGTGGCTGCTCCTCCATGAGTGTGACAGCGTTATCACAAGCCTCCTTAAGAGGGGGTGTGATCTTTTCTTTCTCTGCTCTTTCTCCATCAAAGGTTTGGATCAACCTTTGAGTGAACTCTGCAAAAGTATTCACCCTTGCATGGCTCAAGTGGCTGCACCACCAATCATAGGCTTCACCCACCAAGTGCAGCGCTGAGATTTCAACAGCCTCTTTCCCTGCTATAGGATGTAGTAGGAAAAATGCCTCCAGCTTTCTCACCCAAGCTCTCGCATCAGATGACCCATCAAAGGTAGACAACATAAATCTATTGCCTTTGATTTCCTTTCTGCTACATGGTCCCTTCTCTTCCTTCAGCTGGATGAAGTGAGGGAAATCTAGAGTCTCCCTGAAGGCTCTGGGTTGAGATCTATACTCAACAAGGTAATCACTGAGAATCTGATGATCCAAGTGTCTTCCATGCTCAGTATCTTCTGCTCGATGAGAGTAGGAAGTGCCTGGTACTTCCTCTTCAACCTTCTTGACCTCCTCAATGGTGGATTCATTCCCTCTGGATCTGAAAATAGATGAGAATAAACTCTCCTTTTTCACCACTCCGGTCTTCTTGGGCTTAGACTCACAGGGACTAGTGGATCCCTCATGCATGGGTAGAGGTGATTTCCCAATGGTACGCTGCAAATCTGAACTCTGCATGGTAGAAAACCCACTGTTCCTTTCATTGTACCTTCCTCCTTCATCCTGCCTGAGCTGACAGTAATCTTTGAAGGGCAAAGCTGCTTTGAAGTCTTCCCCCATGGACTGCCATTTACGGAAATAATCTCCAAAGGGTAAATGATCCTGCTGCCTTTCTTCCTTACTCTGCACTGGAGGTAAGAATGTAGGCATTGTGATAATGTCCACACGCTGAGCCAGAACCATGCTCTGATACCACTGTAATATTCCTATTTAAGGAAATTAAATAAACACAGCAAATGGTACAGCGATGGAATGACTCATAAGCAAACATTCACGGCACATAAAATAATAGGACTGCTCATGCACAGACATACGTTAAACAACGAAAATCTGAGCCATTTTATTATGCTGGGAATTACTGAGACAACATGGGAGGCCAACATGAGCGTTCTGGACTGAGCACTTGCATAAAAGACTTCTCAAAACAAAGCTGTAGCTGCCACACGATTGCAAGCCAAGGCGACTGGGAAGGAATCCCAGTTGCTTGGACATATACTTAGCTGAAAAGGGAACCATTGAGCGACTCTGACATCAAGGTCGTGCCCCACCAGTACCTGACCGTCGCTTCAAACCTGCACCCGAAACCTCCAAAATGATAACGACTCTGTGCACACACGCGATGAACTGCAGTCTTTTCACTCAGACGGCGCTGCCACTCCTGACGCAGCTCTGCAACAAGTTTGCAACAAGCTCTAGACCCAATCCTTCTGACCAAACGATGGTAGGACTGCCTCACCTGAGCAGGCACTCGAAATCCCCCAGGGCTGAGGTTGAGATTGCCTCACCCGAGCAGGCACTCGAAGTCCCCCGGGGCTGAGGTTGAGATCTCCACTTGGAGACACTCGGCGCACTAAACAGTGCTGCAGACTTTTCTAAACAGCTGGCGTGCTCAAGTCTTGGCGACCAATTTCAATATCATAAACATCCATAATAATCCCAAAACATGGTGGCTCCCTTCCTTTTGTATGCGGCCTTCGTCACGAGCCCTTGACTTCCGCTTTCCCACGCAGCCCCTCTCGGCCCCACGCTGCCAACTCCGCCGCATACCTACCTTCCCGCGCTTGGACGAGTCACGGCCCGCTCACTGTTATTTCCCTTTAACCATAGGCGGCAAAATCTGTCTGAATTAATATTCCAATTAGCTTTTGCTAATTTGGGAATATTACACGCTTGGACGAGTCACGGCCCGCTCACTGTTATTTCCCTTTAACCATAGGCAGCAAAATCTGTCTGAATTAATATTCCAATTAGCTTTTGCTAATTTGGGAATATTACATGATCTATGTTGAATTCGGGCATACCCGTGACCATCTTCCTTACATCATATAAGGCTTTGTAATGAAGGTGAGCAATTCTTCGGTGCCATAATTCGGATTCAAGAGAAGTGTCGCAAGTCATGGCTCCTAAATGACTTCCTCCAACCTGATAGAGACCTTCAACCCTAAACCCAAGTGTAAATGCATCTTTCGGGTTTCTTTGCCAAACACATATCTTCCCATTAACGAAGGTTACCTTAAAGCCTTTATCTACCATTGCAAAAATATATACCAGGTTCTTTTTCAAATCATGTACATATAATACTTATTGTAGATGAAGGATTTGACCTTGATTCAAGTGAAGAGTGACAATCCCTATCCCTTCCACAGGGTAGGTGGCATTGTCTCCAAGTATGATATCCAAATTAGTCTTCTTTTTAATCAAATTAGAGAGGAGCCTCCTTGTACCCAGTGAAGTGCCTTGAGGCACCACTATCAATCAACCAATTATCCAAAGTGTCTGGAGGAGAGGCAGTAGTGAGGGCAGAAATAATATAAAATTCTTTTTGTTTTTCTACAACATTAGTTTCCTCATTCCTGGAGTTTCTCGACCTTTTGGGAGGTTGACCGTTTCCATATCGAGCAGCGAGAGCATTCCTTTTTCCTTTGTTGTTGAACCCGTTGTTTCTTTGATTTCCATTGCCTTTGAAATTGTTGCGATTGTTGTTGTTGTTGTCATCTCGTGGAGTATTCTTCTTATGAGGGCACTCTTTAGCATAGTGGCCAAACCTGTGACAATTGAAGCATCTTCCCTTTCTTCCTTCCTTGAATCCCTGCTTGAATCCTTGACCTTATCTCTTTGGACTAACATTGTTCTTCCTTTTAGCATGAGCGGAGAATGCTATGGGCTCACTTCCATTTGAAGGCTTGTCCCTCTCCATCATCCTCGTCTCTTCTTGAGTGCATTTAGTCAATAATTCGTCAAAACTAGGAATCTTGTCATTGTTAAGAATAGTGGTGTTAAACACATCCCATGCTCGTGGGAGACCTCCAAGGGCAGTAAGGGTGAGCTCCCTGTCAGAAACAACTTCTCCAATAGATAGAATATCATTCTTGATTTCGGTAATCCTCATGAAGTAGGATTGGATAGACTCCCCTCTATCCATCTTGATGTCCTTAAACTTGTTCTTGAGAAAGAGGATTTGGTTTGCATTGTTTGCTTTGAACATCCCAACCAGCTTGTCATACATCTCCTTAGATGTTCCCAAATAAAAAATGTAAGCAACCAAATGTTTTCGAATGGAGTCTCTGATGATCTTCTTAGCTTTGAACTCACCTTTCTTATACTTTGTCTTAGTAGCAGCTGATGCATTTGAAGGAGGCACCATCACATTTCCCTCCACATAATCCATGACATCATTTTCTTCCAAAATTGACATCTTCCATGCATGATAGTCAAATTTATCATTGAGCTTATACTCAGTGTTGAAGTAAGATGTAGAAGCCATTGAGGCTTGTCCTTGTCCAACAGATATTTCTTGGTGATTTATTTTCACTCTCTTGCTTGGGCTTTGTCTTCACCTGTGCTCTGGAACCATGTTAAATTTAGTTAACAATGGTATGTTCTATGCTTAGCACAATTTACTTCAATGTTCCTTTAGAACCCCAATGACAATTTCCAATTATTTCTAGTAGCAATCACATTAACCATTAATCACATTGACAGTAAATGCATATAGAACATAAACAAAATGTAGAAGACTAGCCAAGACAAGAGAACACCGGAGTTGGCGAATGCTAGGGAAAAACCCAAATGTGGGGAAAACCCTTTGATCAATTCTTCTTATTATTATTCAAAAGTTTAGTAGAGAGAGAGAGAGTACAAAAAGTTAAATTGACTTGCCAATTCAAAGTCAAAACAACCCTGTCAAATTCTGCATTCAACTACAATAAAACTTCAACCTTAACTAAAAAGTCAATGCTGGTCAAAACAATAGTCAAACACCTCCTTTGAAGCTTGGTCAAAGGTAGTCAAACTCGGCTTCCAACAATAGTCAAATTCAACCCAAAACAATCACAAAGGATGTGGTCTGTAAGATTCCAAACAATAAAAATTTGGATAGATCTAAAATATCTTAGTGTTCTCATTTAATATAATCTTTCATCAAGAACTAGAACACAAGAAATGCAACCATTTATCTATATTATTATTCACTGGAAGTAACATGCCCAGACCATAAAATCCTGCAAATGGCATAAACAACTACTTAACAATGACAAATATAAGAAACTAAAGCTCACTTGTTAATCCTGGATGGATTCACCACATAAACATCACCGCAGGGTTTTTGTCCCGGGATCAATGATAGAACATGCCAGGTTCTCAACCCAAACATAATAAAATAGATAATCCAGAATGCTCTAAATGCCTAGCTTCTCTCCCTTTTTATAGGCGTGATGGGTCAATACCAACAAGAAATACTATGGGTCAATACAAGAAATACCATGGGTCAATACCAACAAGAAATACCATGGGTCAATACCATGGGAAAATACCACGGTAAGTACCATGGATTGATTCTATCCACTTTGACTGGATCAAGAAATGGAATATTACAAATCCTCTGCTTGTCCTCAAGCGATCCACTTCTATCCACAGCAGAAGCATTTGTACATTGATACCAGGATCCCATACAATCCGATGTGCTCTCCATGTTGATTGGTCCTGAATGGATCCTTCGATACCTGGATCCCAAACAATCCTTTGACCAATCCTTTCCTCAATGGATTTTCCTGGATCCCAAACAATCCTTTCCCCAATGGATTCTCCCGGATCCTAATGCCACCTAAATCCTGGGACCTGTGGGTTATGGTACCATTTCAGCCCTCCATCACTGCCCGCACCAAAGGGCCCAAACTGCAATATGCCCTCGGCTGTGAGTATCCTCCAAAGAATCAACCTATCGATAGAATACCAACTCATAATCTCTCGCCAATCCATACTTGGGGAGGGATGAATATCTGCAAATCTACTATGTTGATGTTGTTCGATGCTCAATTCATGCTTCTCTACTTGGTTATCCAACATGATGCAGTTGGAGAACTCTTCCCGTCTCTTCCCAATGTATAAAGGTGGGTTGTTGGTAGTGTTGCAAGACTTATCTATGTACTCCTGTAGAGGGCTGCTCTGGAACTCCCAATCGTACTCCTCTTGTTGCCTTATGAGGGATTTGAGTCGTTCTTCAACATTAGACAACTTGGTCTTTGATTCGGCACATACCTCTATGAGTTCCTCAATGTTTCTGTTCTCCTGTAAGGCACTGTCTCAGACTGTCCAGACTTTCTGCTTCAACAACATAAGAACTGTCTTGAAATCCTTGATCCTTTCTCGAAAGTCTTCTATTGGAAATTCTAGTGTCCTACTGAATGTCTTTGTATTTGACTGCACTGGATGCCCCACGACCACTGCTTCAACTTGAATCTTTGATTGGCCCTTTAGAAATGACTCATCCTGCATACTATCTTTGTCTTGCTGGCCTGCATGATCATGCTCATCATATCTGTTCATTACTATTGGCTCCTCATTTGATTCTCCTTGGGTGTATTCATCTTGGACCTCTTCACATGTGAGGATCAGTTGTTCTTCCTCTCTGGTTGTCAAACATGGATGTATTGGTGGAATGTTGTCTATTCCTGATTGCCCATACTCTTTATGGATGTCTTTTTTTGTATTTGTAGATTCAACTACCACATCATCAGGAGGAATTGCATCTTTCCTTTCGTCATGTACTTTGTCAAGCTGACTGCTCAGCTTGTCCTGCAAGTTTCTCTGAAGAGCATGGTGTTGTTGCTCGCCATTTGTACTTGACTGCTCAGATCCTTCATAGGTCCTCTCCTGAAAACCAGCAAACCCATCTATGGATGAATCCCCATGATCTGAAGAAGTCTCTAATTTTTCTATCCTTGTTGCCTCCTTATTATCTGGACATGAATGGTCAAGTGCCCAAACTCCCTTGCATAAAAAGCATAAGCCTTTCCTCCTTAGTTCATTTTTGCTGTCTCCACAAATTTTTGTTAGTTCCTCCTTGGTTAACTTCTTTCTAAGTAGTTTGATGCTCTGTTTGATCAACCCTTCAGCTAGTTCATAAGCAGCAGGTGATGCAATTAGCTCCTTCCTCCAAATGGCCAACAATTTGGATCTCAATTGTTCACAGATGGCCCTATCTTCTCTTAAGATTGGAAACATGATATTTTGCATGTCTGTTTTGATGAAGTTTGGATGAGATGTTGTAATTCCATTGCAGAAGTATTGGAACATCTGAAGGATTAAATCATCACACTCTAGATCCAGCGTAAGCATACCAAATCTGAATTTCACCATGCGTTCCAAAATTGTGCGCTTCTGGAAAAAAGTAAGAACAACGATGTTGTCCAACCCTTGGAGTGCTTCTACCATTACCCGAAAAGTCCTCCTCATGATGTCATCATTGTAGGGCAATAGCGGTGCTGTTAAGGCTATGATTTTATTGAGACAAGAGGCGACCGTGAGTCTAACCTTTTCACAAGAATGCTCCAAGAACCTAGGTTGTATCAAAGCAAGCATGGATGGCTTCAAGGCCCAACTTGATTCTTCCCATTTTGATTTCTCTATCAAGCTCAAAGCCATATTTAATGTGTCTAGCTGTAGGAGAACATCTTTTGACTTTGTACCTAGTAATTTGGATCCAAGTTCGAAGAGACACTTGCTTGTTACATCTTCCTTCCGGATATCTTTTGACTGCTGAAGGATAACATGGACCTTTCGAGAGAAAGGCCTGTTTCTCTGCTCTTGCTTCTGATTTGTATGTTGTTGCCATCTTTGATCCATAGAAGTATTGTAGCCCAGAGAATCGACTGATATATCATTATGTTGATTCTTGTGGCGTTTCCAAAAATAAAATGACGACATTGGCATCAATGGATCTCAATACTTAGCTAATGAGAACCCTGGAAATGATCCCTGTCTAGCAATAATTTTCCAGCCTTTCAACAATGACCATATTTGCAAGAAAGATATGAATCTTCCATACACATGAATAAATATCATGGGTACATTTATTCATAAGAGGCTATATACAAGCTATAAATGATTTTGTCAATCATGCCTTTAAATATTTTCACAAATTTAACCCACAAACTTATAAATGATTTTCCCTTCACTTATTTCTCCCAATAAAATAATTTACTGAAAAATAAAAATCCAACTAGGGTGATAAATATCATCGAAGTGAGAAATGCTGGCTAGGGTGAAAAATAAATTTCATCGAAGATCCTTGCATAAAACTCTCAGGGTGGCAGGATGCACAACTCTGATACCACTGTAAGATTCCAAATAATAAAAATTTCATAGATCTAAAACATATTAGTGTTCTCATTTAATATAATCTTTCATCAAGAACTAGAACACAAGAAATGCAACCATTTATTTATATTATTATTCACTGGAAGTAACATGCCCAGACCATAAAATCCTGCAAATGGCATGCACAGCTACTTGACAATGACAAATATAAGAAACTAAAGCTCACTTGTGAATCCTGGATGGATTCAACACATAAACATCACCGCGGGGTTTTCGTCCCGGGATCAATGATAGAACATGCCAGGTTCTCAACCCAAACATAATAAAATAGATAATCCAGGATGGATTCAACACATAAACATCACCGCGGGGTTTTCGTCCCGAGATCAATGATAGAACATGCCAGGTTCTCAACCCAAACATAATAAAATAGATAATCCAGAATGCTCTAAATGCCTAGCTTCTCTCCCTTTTTATAGGCTTAATGGGTCAATACCAACAAGAAATACCATGGGTCAATACCAACAAGAAATACCATGGGTCAATACCATGGGAAAATATTACGGTAAGTACCATGGATTGATTCTATCCACTTTGACTGGATCAAGAAAGGGAATATTACATGGTCAAACTTGGTCAACTTGCGGTCAACGCAAGTCAAACAACCCAGAAAAACTCGATTTTTGTGCCAGTCAATGTAGCTTAAGGAAATCATAATTCTGCCCCAAAAATCACAGTCAAAACTGGTCAAAATCACCTCGATCAACATTGGTAAGCATTGGTCAAACTGTCTGAAATTATGCAATTTTGGTTTTGCAATTCTATCCCAGAAAAACTCATCTCTCCTTGCCACACGTGTGAGAGAGACAGGCTGCCCAATAGTTGTACAAACCAATCTGGTGAAGAGAGAGAAGAATGTGTGAGTGATGATGATGCCAAATGAGGTGTGAGGTCACTTCTATTTATACAATTTGTTGTGAGTGAAGAGACATGTCCATTGGGCTTCTCGAGCCTGTAGTTAGCTGAGGCCTACTTGGACAATTTGCACATGTGTGGGCATAAATTCAAAATCACATTTCTGCTTGTCTGAATGAGTGATCTTTAGATCAATTTTGGTCTTGTCGAAAAGAGGAATTTAATGCAATCATCATTTCCATCAAATGAGCTGTCCCAAGGTGGAATTTGGCCCTAGTTGCTGATTTTAACAAGTGATCTAGATAACCAATGTAATAGTACACAGGTATCGATACATGAATGTTTTCTCAAGATAAACACACTATTCTAGTCACACTAACATCTAAATATCTCAACCACACATTAAAGTAGGAGCTAACTAGTTGTAGAGAATCTCTTATATCCCTCTAGATCTAACAACCTCCTAAATAATCAAACTCTTCACATAGAGACAAGTTGTACCTCACATTGACTAATGATAAGAACAATCACAACCTTAATATGATCAAACATAAGACAAGTAGGAGTTACTCATTCCAACAGTTCCCCTTGACAAGTACTTGTCTCAATCTTTGTCAGATTAGGTCTTCCATTAGGATCAAGTCCTCTGCAACGAATGCTTTGCCATGAAGTGAAGAACCATCAATAAAGTCTATATTTGGTCCAACCAGGAATTTACATCATGTACCTCATGTAGACATCATCAATCTGTCAAAGTCCATATAAAGGAATAATCATCTCAGGTATTTAATTGCTGGTCTAATAGGATGTCCTCTAGGTATAGGGTTCATTCAACTTTTTGATGAACTCTCTCTTGAATTTAAATTTTTTGGCTTTTAGGCATGGTCCACTCATTGAGCATCTAGCCAACACATGGACCACTCTTTTAAGTGTTTAACAACTCCATATTAAAGGTTCTACACTATATCGAACAAGTTATCCAAATCAAGGACACATGCAAACGAGTATGCATGTCTAACCAAGTCTCACAATGATATATCCTTGATATGTTACATACATATATAAAGGTATGTATCATTTACAATTTTACATACTCCATTTCATGGAGACATAAAGTTCAAGCTTTGAAAAAAAATGTGGAAGTGCTGCTATAATACTTCTCTTGAGTACCAACTCCAGGAACAATACAGGCTCCAAGTTTTTGAGGACCAATGCACAATATTTATATAGAACATCATAGAATTTCTATAGATACAAGGTGTGATTCACATTACCATATGGCCATTGATTTCATTGATCACAACACTCGAGCTTTATCTTGTTTATTGACCATCATCTAATCTTAAGAACTATCACCAACATTGTTTGAAGTAAACTCTAAAAAAGAACTCTACGACACCAATTATATTCCAATAGTGGATTTGCTACCTAGATTTCACTTCTTTGGGCCCTCACGCTAGTGAGCGAAGCCTTGTGTTACTTTGTTGCTATGTTACAGGAAACGTGGGTCCAACCCTCGTTTCAGCGCATAAGTGAAACATAAACGCGTTTCGCTGTATCGTACGACCTGGAAACATGTTTTCAGCCGTACTGGGCCATTTATCGTTGGGGAGTCGTGCCCAGTACGGCTGGAAATGCGTTTCCAGGCTGTACGACCGTGTTTCTGTCGATTTAACTTGGTTATTTTTTATTTTTTATTGGTTTGCATGTGTTTTTATTATTTTTTTAATTGTTGAAAGTGTCTTGTTGTGATGTAATAGTTTATGCTTTGAATGTAATAAATTATAATTTATCATGTATGTTTTATGATTTCACATAACATTTCTTAAACGTCCTATATATATATCACGTTTCCCCGTTTCCAATATTTGGGGAGGTCGTGTTTCGTACTGTACCCCGTTTCGGAAACTCGTTTCCGTTTCCCTGTTTCGTGCAACTTAGCTTTGGTGCCATGTAGAAATACGAGAGAGTAGACATTGTTTCCATACACAAGAATTGTGTTGAGTGATCTATATAATTAATGTAATAACACATATATAAATACATGGATGTTGTCTCAAGATCAACACACTATCTTGGTTGAGAGAATACCTCAACAACACACCAAACTAGGAGCTAACTAGTTGGAGAGAATCTCTCATATCCAACTAGATCTAACAACCTCCCGAATAATCAACCTATTCACATAGAGAAAATCTGTACTTACATTGACCAATTCTAATAACAATCATAACCTTTAATATGATCACACATAATACAAGTGGGAGTTATTCCAATAGTTTGTAGTGTTTGGACGTGTTTCAAAATTTAGATACGTCTCTAGATGCATAGATTTATTTATACATATACCAAAGAAATGATATATTGAAGGAAGTCTAAGGTGTTGAATGTGTCCTATAGGATGAATGCAAGGCCAGTGATGCACTCAAGTCTTGAATGTAAGATTTTTTTTGAAAACCTTAGCTTTAGTGACATCAACTAGAACTAAAGTTACACAGTGTTCTCATTCTTAGATATGGTTTTAGTATGTTAAACGTCATTACTAGACTCTTTTTGAGTTTGAGTTGGCTCCCAAGTTTATCTCTATTATTTGAGGAAATTGAGTTGAATCAACTCTTCCAAGTTTAATGGCCTTGATTCATACTCATAATTTAGATTTGCATGTCAAACATGAGTCAAATTGACATGTGGGTTTGATTCATTGGTCAAATTGACTTGACTAGTTTAACTCACAAGTTTCAGAAGTGAAACTTGGTTTTATTTTCATAAAAGACACTAAAACCATAATTAAGCTCCCATTTTGTTTCTATTTCACAGTAAACAACCAATGGACTTGTCTTGAAACTTGTTACTATTCAAAATCCTCCATCATGTGGAAATCAAGGTTACTTGGGAGTGGGAGCGGGGAGAGAGATTTTCAAAAGTTCTCGGTTTGGGAGTGAATCAAGAGTGATTTTTATATTATATATATTTTGATGCATGTATGTCAACAAAATCATGTAGAATGACGAATTAGATATAAAAAACATAAAAACATGGATTGAACCATATAACATCAATCATCTAGAAGTTATAATCTTCATCAACCACGTCTGCAAGATAGTAACATGCAACATATCGAGTCTCATGATTCATCAATCTTAAAGTTTCAAGCTTTCAAAATTCAATATATAACATTTATCATCATTGATCACTAAATTTGTAACTTGTACTTGTAACCATTACCATTACCAAAGGACCAAACGATAATAAAGAATATCTAACATGAAATGAAATGTTTCAACTTTCACGAAACATCATATTCATAACTCATTACCAATGAGTTATAATTGCGAAATTCAAACTTCAAATTACCAATGAGTTATAATTGCGAAATTCAAACATCAAATTTAAATTGTCATATATTGTTTACAAAAAATATCATAATAAATATGAAAGAGTCGATAGTTATAAAAACTACTAGAAACTAGAAAAGACAAGTAAATCTATTATCTATTGCTAATGCTTGGGCCTCTATCTGCCACGAGAAATATCTAATTTCTAAGAAAGCATGTAGAATGATGAATTAGTTATAAAAATCATAAAAACAAGGATAAAACTAACATCAATCATCTAGTAGTTACAATCCTCACCAACCATAGGTCCACAAGTTACAACTTACAAATATTGATTATATAGCATGTAAGGGTGCACATAACCAAAATAACATCGAGTGCAATCCATCTCTGAATTGAAAGTACATCAACAAACAGGCCCTAGATGGCATGTATCATCCAAAAAAATCATCAAAATCATCGCCTATCTGGGGATCTTTGTCATTAATATCACCCTCTAAGCATCAACATAAGATGGAAAAAACGTAACATGTGTTGTCGACCCTAGAGACAGCCTTGAGTTGTGAAAGACCAGTGCCTAGGACATCTTATACAGCAAGGAGCATATAATATAATATGGGAAGTTATCAGAAACAGGCTCTCATGCTATCTCTTGTAAACAGGAAGGTTAATTTGAATGGGACCAAAACTTTCAGAAACTTGACACAGGGAAAGCAATACTGCAGAGGCAAGATGTGAAGCTCTAATACAAATGTGTCAGACAATTCAAAGGCAGCTTACTGTAAAGAGGGCTGGGTTCTAAAATACCTCACAGAGATGAATAATCAGAAGGTGTTTACTGCGTATGAAAGATTGAGATAATACTAACTGTCATTGGAATGATATGCAGAAACAAATATCAACATGTAATGGGCTTACAGAGTTAAGAATCCATACATGGCAATAGCATTTAAAAAATGACATCCCATAGAAGCTAATATAACTAAAGTATGGTTGAAGTGGAAAATGAAACAGTATATCACGCCTGAGCCATATTTAAAGCGCTTGACAGGTTCTTGCATGAGTATCAATTAGGATAAATTCATATCGAAACCAGTGAGCCACTCGCATTCCAGAACATGATACAAGCTAAATGGTTGAAAACGAGATGAACAATTAAACTATCACATATAGGAGAGAGTTACAGATTGTGAAGCACAAAGACCAGAATCCTCGTTAAAGATGGAACTCCTTATCACTGAAACCCAACGGGCTCTTTGCATTCATATAAAAGTTCAACAAAATGCATACAAAATCCTATCACTGCATATTTTTCTGAAAATCTGGAACCCGTTACCCTCCGTTCTTCGAGATTCTTATAGGAGAGAAGAATAACAGGAGTAGATGATATTCATTAAATGGATCTCATTAAGACAGAGTGGAGAAAGAGTTCATGCCCACTATGCTTAATGGCAATCTGCATCGCTGTAAGTACTTTATAGTATGGTCTGGGAGTCTCTGTCAGGTAGATATCTGACCTCTGATGTTTTGTGGAGTCCTTCTGGCTGTTTGGAACTCTGCGCTAGCCTTCTGGAAATGGTGAACTGGATAGAAAGTTCGCGGGCCTCCATACTCCATAACTGCTGGTTCTGACAGTCTTTAAGAAGCTTCTGTCAGTGTAATTAACTGTTTTTGGGCTCGAGGAGGCATGAAGACTTCTGTAGGAAGGTGTACTGTCTGGAGAAAAATGTCCCGCAGATAATCAAACACTGATATGGCTGTTATGTGTGCTCTTTAGTCTTCCAACTGCGCTTTCTTCTTTTGAACGTGGGGTTAAGTGTTAATTATTCAATAACAGGCTTAAACCCCTTTAATCCTCTTTGCTACTGATACACTTTGCTGCTTGTTGAAAGATTATCTCTGCGCATTGAATCACAGTGGCTATGACTGTGAAGGCTGAGTGAATTTGCCACTCTGTAATCCCTGCACAAATGCAATAAACCTGTTATAAAAACCAGGGGTGGCGGAAGAGATGCTGTGGAGGCCTGCGGAATGGTGGCGTAATGGTGGAGAATAGGCGGAGAAATAATGTTTAGTGCATACCATAAGGTTTGAACCTTCAGATGGGATACAAAGGAAATTGCGTGAAAACATATGAACCGGCTTGTATGGTGGGACCCGGTCAAGGGCGGAGGGCGATTGAACGCGAGCCGTTGGATCTCAGGGGGAGATCAATGACAGGTATTAAAGGATGAATTATGGTGGAGACGCGATGAGGTATTATGAGGTTAATAGGGAAGCCCGATGGGGGAATTATGGTGGAGACGCGATGTAATGTGGGCTGTAGATCTTGGATCAAACGAATGGTCACGATTGGATCGGCGGATCGCAATTGGAAGGGACAGAAGGTGGCACCGTTTAAACTTTGCGATTGGCGACGATGCGATTGAGCGCCAACTGTCCGATTGTGAAGAGGATCAATGGCAGAGATTCAATCGACAGGGAAGAAGGTTGGTGCAATGAGCGGAATGGGAGAAATAAGGGTCGTTAGATCAAGCGGGATGAACGACTACGATCAAATCGGGGGATCACAATCGGAGGAGACTGAAGGAGGGGATGCATTGGGTTTTTCCGATTGCGATTGGAGCGGTAGATGCGATTACGCGCTCACTGTCCGATTTGACAACAAATCGACGGTCTATAGTCAGTCAGAGGGGTAAATGGAGAGGGGCGATGGGCATGCGCGTGACAAACGCCGTCCGTCAGATATTTACAGATCGACAACGTATATCGCAGCGCGGCCGATAGAACAACAAACAATCGCATCGGAGATTTCCAGAGTGATAAAGAAATGCGCTCTCGGCGATTCCTCCGATTGCGATTAGCGCCCGGGCCATTAGCGCTTGGTCTTAGCGCTCGGGGCATATGGGGAAGTGGTTAAGGGGGCTGGCCGAAAGGGGCTAAAGCCTGATATATAAGAAATGAGTGATTTTGGCCCAATTTCAATGCTTTTTAAGGCCGGAGAGGGCATTCGGTAAGGGGAATAAAGGGATTTAAAGCCAAACAAAGGTAATTTAAAAGGCTTTAAAGGGGACTTGGGATGATTTGAAGGGTAAGTGGGGAATTAAGAAGGGGAGGAAGAATGATGAAAACAGAGGCTTAGAGGGAATGAAATAAGAGGGAAAAGGAGGCCTTTTTGGCATTTTCTTCACAAACAGAGAGGCTTCAAAACTGAGAACAACAGTGAATGTTAACCATATGATCAACATTGGCTCCACCTGGGGACGACACGTTCATCCTTGGGCATGTCGAGAACTTCGCAGACCACCTGTTAATCTTCTGGGTGCATTTGGACTTACAGACCCTTTACATCATCAATTTTTTTTACAAACAGGAAAATAAACCTATTCTACTTCTACCCTTATTACTCCATGAGACCAGGTTAGATTGTTGGCCTCATAGTTTCTCTACCTAAACTTCTATCTGCTAGGATTAAACTGTCTAGCAGGTTTCTTCTCTACCTTCTAAGACAGAAATTGAAAAACAGTCAAGCCAGGATTAGACTGTCTGGCTCGCTGGACTTTGCGGAAATTAAAACAACTAACTACATGCTCATACGCTGAGCTTTATTGAGCTTTCCGACCTACTCTACTCTACTTGGAAATCTCTGATGCTCTAGGTGATACAATAATGCCAGTGCAGCCAGTCAAGTAGCAACAAAAAAGGATAGGAGTACTGACTGCTCATCAGAGACCGCCATAGGGTGCTCTGCAGGTGGTTTTTCAAAACTGTGGTCACCATCAGTGGTGACCTCTCCTGATGAATCTGGCCCTGGCGATGGATCAATGCTGGAGAATTTGAGCTAATCAGGGCCTCCATATATTCTGCCACAGGATCAATGAACACATGATGTTCACTTTTTTCTTTTAGGCTTTCCATGACTGGTAGTGTTGAGGAGGTAAATCCCCTCTGCAGACAGAGGCGATCCCTACTAGCCCAGCAGGGGTCTAGCAACAATCATCAAATGCTACAGCGCAAGTTCCTAATTGCGAATAAATAAACCAACGATGGAGGCCTACTTGGAGTCCAGTGCTATGATTCATAGAAGAGACAGCGTTCCCGTTCCTCAGCCTCGGCAGATCACGATCTCCACGATCTCCGTGAATGGACACCTGCACATGCAAGAAACAACACGAATACAAGCATAAAATCCAGAATACACAACTATATATCAGTGAGAAAGGATATAACTCATTATTAACATAAGTGAGAAACAGAGTGGAACCATAACCGGTAGTCATTCAATGTTCTGACGCCGCGGTTTCCTTCGGATGGGTCCCCAGTCGTTCACGTTTTGCAAAGCTCGCCAGGGAAAGGGCAAACCTCTCTAGAGTCTCTCGACGATAGTCTCCTTGCTTGAGTCGGCCTTAAGGGAAGAATGAGGGCTCTTACAACACAAAGGCTCTTGGGAATTTGGAGATTCAAAGCTTAGGCACTTCAAGACTAGCTTGCAATGGAATTGAGAAAGCTTTTATAGATGGGGAAGGAGGGAGTTGGGATCCCTATTATTGTGGGATTGGCCCTATCAACAAGGAAGGTTCCATGAGAGGTGGCAAACCACTTCCCTTCCATAGAACTCCCGCAGCCAAACCTCCCAACTCAAGATAGGCAATGGTTTCTGAGTTTGTTGAAACACAACTTCCGCCATCTTTATTTAAAAAAACACTCCTTAAATTGGCTGGCGCGACTACTGCTCTGGGACAGAGCGCCAGTTGGCGCGGCCTCTTTGTAGGATTTTCCTCATTGGCGCGAGTGATGAACTGTCTGCCCGCGCCAATGCAAAAGGAGATGTTTTTCATGGTTTTTGCAAGGAGATGTCTTTAGGGCAATTGAAGCTCATGCTTAGAGGAATGCATTGATGATGTTTTCAAGGCACGACAATGTTCACATGTCACAAAATGGGTCCTCCATTGTGCGGGACGGGGAATGGCAGGGACGGTGACAAATTGCGCCATGCTCGGAGTGAAGACATCCTTTATCTGGTAGCTTTGATTTCTGCATCTTCCACTGCGTTTTCAATGTGGCTCTTGAGAACTGGATCATCTTCTTCTTGTACTCTGAAAGGCAGTGAAATTTCTTCTTTCTTAGGGGGAGGGAGACTTTCCAAAAAGGCTCTCGGGTCTCTGAACTGATATGATTTTTCTTGTGAGTTCAGAAATTCGATCTCAACTTCATATCTTTCAACCACCAATTCTAGAAAGACTTTCTTAAGCACGAGTTTGAAACTTGAGCTGAGAAGAATAGCCCGTGGAAGGTCCTACACTTTCAGTTCTGCCAAACCATGTGCTATGAAACTTGGATGCATTTCTGCAAACTGCTCAGAGTCTTCCATTGCTGAAGTGGCTTGGTCTTTAACATGGCTGATGTTGTACTGCGACATGGTCTCCTAGTGGAGTCTCGTGAAACCAAGATAATCAGCGGACTACTGATCACCAGTGGAGTCTTTTAATCATTTAGGAACTGTGGAGTCGCCAAGGTGAGGGATCTACAACTCTCAACTCTCCATGCTCACCTATTTGAAGAGTGAATAAGGTTTTGTCGAGGCCCAGGGATTTTAACTTTTCTCAACTTCGGTCCCCGGCAACGGTGCCAAAAAGATGTTGTCGACCCTAGAGACAGCCTTGGTTGTGAAAGACCCGTGCCTAGGACATCTTATACAGCAAGGAGCATATAATATAATATGGGAAGTTATCAGAAACAGGCTCTCATGCTATCTCTTGTAAACAGGAAGGTTAATTTGAATGGGACCAAAACTTTCAGAAACTTGACACAGGGAAAGCAATACTGCAGAGGAAAGATGTGAAGCTCTAATACAAATGTGTCAGACAATTCAAAGGCAACTTACTGTAAAGAGGGTTGGGTTCTAAAATACCTCACAGAGATGAATAATCAGAAGGTGTTTACTGCGTATGAAAGATTGAGATAATACTAACTGTCATTGGAATGATATCCATAAACAAATATCAACATGTAATGGGCTTACAGAGTTAAGAATCCATACATGGCAATAGCATTTAAAAAATAACATCCCATAGAAGCTAATATAGCAGAAGTATGGTTGAAGTGGAAAATGAAACAGTATATCACGCCTGAGCCATATTTAAAGTACTTGACAGGTTCTTGCATGAATATCAATTAGGATAAATTCATACCGAAACCAGTGAGCCACTCGCATTCCAGAACATGATACAAGCTAAATGGATGAAAACGAGATGAGCAATTAAACTATCACATATAGGAGAGAGTTACAGAATCCTCGTTAAAGATGGAACTCCTTATCACTGAACCCAACGGGCTCTTTGCATTCATATAAAAGTTCAACAAAATGCATACAAAATCCTATCACCGCATATTTTTCTAAAAATTTGGAACCCGTTACCCTCCGTTCTTCGAGATTCTTATAGGAAAGCAGAATAACAGGAGTAGATGATATTCATTAAATGGATCTCATTAAGACAGAGTGGAGAAAGAGTTCATGCCCACTCTGCTTAATGGCAATTTGCATCGCTGTAAGTACTTTATAGTATGGTCTGGGAGTCTCTGTCAGGTAGATATCTGACCTCTGATGTTTTGTGGAGTCCTTCTGGCTGTTTGGAACTCTGCGCTAGCCTTCTGGAAATGGTGAACTGGATAGAAAGTCCGCGGGCCTCCATACTCCATAACTGCTGGTTTTGACAGTCTTTAAGAAGCTTCTGTTAGTGTAATTAACTATTTTTGGGCTCGAGGAGGCATGAAGACTTCTGTAGGAAGGTGTACTGTCTAGAGAAAAACGTCCCGCAGATAATCAAACATTGATATGGCTGTTACTTGTGCTCTTTAGTCTTCCAACTGTTCTTTCTTCCTTTGAACGCGGGGTTAAGCGTTAATTATTCAATAACAGGCTTAAACCCCCTTTAATCCTCTTTGCTATTGATACACTTTGCCGCTTGTTGAAAGATTATCTCTGCGCATTCAATCACAGTGGCTATGACTATGAAGGCTGAGTGAATTTGCCACACTGTAATCCCTGCACAAATGCAATAAACTTGTTATAAAAACCAGGGGTGGTGGAAGAGATGCTGTGGAGGCCTGCGGAATGGTGGCGTAATGGTGGAGAACAGGCAGAGAAATAATGTTTAGTGCATACCATAAGGTTTGAACCTTCAGATGGGATACAAAGGAAATTGCGTGAAAACATATGAACCGGCTTGTATGGTGGGACCCGGTCAAGGGCGGAGGGCGATTGAACGCGAGCCGTTGGATCTCAGGGGGGAGATCAATGACAGGTATTAAAGGATGAGGTTAATGGGGATGCCCGATGGGGGAATTATGGTGGAGACGCAATGCAATGTGGGCCGTCGATCTTAGATCAAATGGATGGTCACGATTGGATCGGCAGATCGCAATCGGAAGGGACAGAGGGTGGCACCGTTTAAACTTTGCGATTGGCGACGGTGCGATTGAGTGCCAGCGGTCCGATCGCGAAGAGGATCAATGGCGGAGATTCAATCGACAGGGAGGAAGGTTGGTGCAATGAGCGGGACGGGAGAAATAAGGTCCGTTAGATCAGGCGGGATGAACGACTATGTTCAAATCGGGGGATCACAATCGGAGGAGACTGAAGGAGGGGATGCATTGGGTTTTTCCGATTGCGATTGGAGCGGTAGATGCGATTAAGTGCTCATCGTCCGATCTGACAATAGATCGACGGTCTACAGTCAGTCAGAGGGGTAAACGGAGAGGGGCGATGGGCGTGCACGTGACAAACGCTGTCTGTCAGAGCTTTATAGATCGACGACGTATATCGCAGCGTGGCCGATAGAACAACAAACAATCGCATCAGAGATTTCTGGAGTAATAAAGAAATGCGCTCTCGGTGATTCCTCCAAATCCGATTAGCGCCCGGGCCATTAGATCTTGGTCTTAGCGCTTGGGGCATATGGGAAAGTGGTTAAGGGGGCTGGTCGAAAGGGGCTAAAGCCTGATATATAAGAAATGAGTGATTTTGGCCCAATTTTAATGCTTTTTAAGGCTGGAGAGGGCATTCGGTAAGGGGAATAAAGGGATTTTAAGGCAAACAAAGGTAATTTAAAAGGCTTTAAAGGGGATTTGGGATGATTTGAAGGGTAAGTGGGGAATTAAGAAGGGGAGGAAGAATGATGAAAACAGAGGCTTAGAGGGAATGAAATAAGAGGGAAAAGGAGGCCTTTTGGGAATTTTCTTCACAAACAGAGAGACTTCAAAATTGGGAACAACAGTGAATGTTAACCATATGATCAACATTGGCTCCACCTGGGGACGACACATTCATCCTTGGGCGTGTCGAGAACTTCGCAGACCACCTGTTAATCTTTTGGGTGCATTTGGACTTACAGACCCTTTACATCATCAATTTTTTTTACAAACAAGGAAATAAACCTATTCTACTTCTACCCTTATTACTCCATTAGACCAGGTTAGATTGTTGGCCTCATAGTTTCTATACCTAAACTTCTATCTGCTAGGATTAAACTGTCTAGCAGGTTTCTTCTCTACCTTCTAAGACAGAAATTGAAAAACAGTCAAGCCAGGATTAGACTGTCTGGCTTGCTGGACTTTGCGGAAATTAAAACAACTAACTACATGCTCATAGGCTGAGCTTTATTGAGCTTTCCGACCTACTCTACTCTACTTGGAAATCTTTGATGCTCTAGGTGATACAATAATGCCAGTGCAGCCAGTCAAGCAGCAACAAAAAAGGATAGGAGCACTAACTGCTCATCAGAGACCGCCATAGGGTGCTCTGCAGGTGGTTTTTCAAAACTGTGGTCACCATCAATGGTGACCTCTCCTGATGAATCTGGCCCTGGCGATGGATCAATGCTGGAGAATTTGAGCTAATTAGGGCCTCCATATATTCTGCCACAGGATCAATGAACACATGATGTACACTTTTTTCTTTCAGGCCTTCCATGTGGTAGGTTGTCTTTATCCTGGGCTGCTTTGATTTCTGCATCTTCCACTGGGTTTTCAATGTGGCTCTTAAGAACCGGATCATCTTCTTCTTGTACTTCGAAAGGCCGTGAAATTTCTTCTTTCTTAGGGGGAGGGAGACTTTCCAAAAAGGCTCTCGGGTCTCTAAACTGATATGATTTTTCTTGTGAGTTCAGAAATTCGATCTCAGCTTCATATCTTTCAACCACCAATTCTAGAAAGATTTTCTTAAGCATGGGTTTGAAACTTGAGCTGAGAAGAATAGCCCGTGGAAGGTCCTCCACTTTCTGTTCTGCCAAGCCACGTGACATTACATCTCGACACTTTGCTATGAAACTTGGATGCATTTCTGCAAACTGCTCAGAGTCTTCCATTGGTGAAGTGGCTTGGTCTTTAGCATGGCTGATGTTGTACTGCGACATGGTCTCCCAGTGGAGTCTCGTGAAACCAAGATAATCAGCGGCCTACTGATCACCAGTGGAGTCTTTTAATCATTTAGGAACTGTGGAGTTGCCAAGGTGAGGGATCTACAACTCTCAACTCTCCATGCCCACCTATTTGAAGAGTGAATAAGGTTTTGTCGAGGCCCAGGGATTTAACTTTTCTCAACTTTGATCCCCGGCAACGGTGCCAAAAAGATGTTGTCGACCCTAGAGACAGCCTTGAGTTGTGAAAGACCAGTGCCTAGGACATCTTATACAGCAAGGAGCATATAATATAATATGGGAAATTATCAGAAACAGGCTCTCATGCTATTTCTTGTAAACAGGAAGGTTAATTTGAATGGGACCAAAACTTTCAGAAACTTGACACAGGGAAAGCAATACTGTAGAGGAAAGGTGTGAAACTCTAATACAAATGTATCAGAAAATTCAAAGGAAGATTACTTGTAAAGAGGGATGGGTTCTAAAATACCTCACAGAGATGAATAATCAGAAGGTGTTTACTGCATATGAAAGATTGAGATAATACTAACTATCATTGGGATGATATCCAGAAACAAATATCAACATGTAATGGGCTTACAAAATTAAGAATCCATACATGACAATAGCATTTTAAAAATAGCATACCATAGAAGCTAATATAGCAGAAGTATGGTTGAAGTGGAAAATGAAATAGTATTTCATGCCTGAGCCATATTTAAAGCGCTTGACAGGTTCTAGCATGAGTATCAATTAGGATAAATTCATACCAAAACCAGTGAGCCACTCGCATTCCAGAACATGATATAAGCGAAATGGATGAAAACGAGATGAACAATTAAACTATCACATATAGGGGAAAGTTATAGACTGTGAAGCACAAAGACCAGAATCCTCGTTAAATATGGAACTCCTCATCACTGAAACTCGACAGGCTCTTTGCATTCATATAAAATTTCAACAAAATGCATGCAAAATTCTCTCACATCACATTTTTCTCGCAAATTTGAACCCACATCGTTAGTCTTCGAGATTCTTATAGGAGAGCAACTTAATAACAGAGGCAGATGATATTCATTAGTTGATCTCATTAAGACAGAGGGAGAAAGAGTTCATGCCCACTCGCTAATGGCACCGCACTGTATACTTTATGTTATGAACTGAGCTCCCCGCTGCAGATCTCTGACCTCTGATGTTTCGTGGAGTCCTTCTGGCTGTTTGGAACTTTGCGCTAGCCTTCTGGAAATGGTGAATTGGATAGAAAGTCCACGGGCCTCCATACTCCATAACTGCTGGTTTTGACAGTCTTTAAGAAGCTTCTGTCAGTGTAATTAATTGTTTTTGGGCTCGAGGAGGCATGAAGACTTCTGTAGGAAGGTGTACTGTTTGGAGAAAAACGTCCCGCAGATAATCAAACACTGATATGGCTGTTACGTGTGCTCTTTAGTCTTCCAACTGCGCTTTCTTCCTTTGAACGCGGAGTTAAGCGTTAATTATTCAATAACAGGCTTAAACCCCTTTAATCCTCTTTGCTACTGATACACTTTGCCGCTTGCTGAAAGATTATCTCTGTGCATTGAATCATAGTGGCTATGACTATGAAGGCTGATTGAATTTGCCACTCTGTAATCCCTGCACAAATGCAATAAACCTGTTATAAAAACCAGGGGTGGCGGAAGAGATGCTGTGGAGGCCTGCGGAATGGTGGCGTAATGGTGGAGAACAGGCGGAGAAATAATGTTTAGTGCATACCATAAGGTTTGAACCTTTAGATGGGATACAAAGGAAATTGCGTGAAAACGTATGAACGGGCTTGTATGGTGGGACCCGGTCAAGGGCGGAGGGCGATTGAACGCGAGCCGTTGGATCTCAGGGGGAGATCAATGACAGGTATTAAAGGATGAGCTTAATAGGGAAGCTCGATGGGGGAATTATGGTGGAGACGCGATGCAATGTGGGCCGTCGATCTTGGATCAAACGGACGGTCACGATTGGATCGGCGGATTGCAATCGGAAGGGATAGAGGGTGGCATCTTTTAAACTTTGTGATTGGCGACGGTGCGATTGAGCGCCAGCCGTCCGATCGCGAAGAGGATCAATGGCGGAAATTCAATCGGCAGGGAGGAAGGTTGGTGCAATGAGCAAGACGGGAGAAATAAGGGTCGTTAGATCAAGCGGGATTAACGGCTACGATCAAATCGGGGGATCACAATTGGAGGAGACTGAAGGAGGAAATGCATTGGGTTTTTTTGATTGCGATTGGAGCGGTAGATGCGATTATGCGCTCACCGTCCGATCTGACAACAGATCGACAGTCTACAGTCAGTCAGAGGGGTAAACGGAGAGGGGCGATGGGCGTGCACGTGACAAACGCTGTCCGTCAGAGCTTTACAGATCGACGGCGTATATCGCAGCGCAGCCGATAGAACAACAAACAATCGCATCGGAGATTTCCGGAGTAATAAACAAATGAGCTCCCTGCAATTCCTCCGATTGCGATTAGTGCCCGGGCCATTAGCGCTTGGTCTTAGCGCTCGGGGCATATGGGGAAGTGGTTAAGGGGGCTGGCCGAAAGGGGCTAAAGCCTGATATATAAGAAATGAGTGATTTTGGCCCAATTTTAATGCTTTTTAAGGCCGGAGAGGGCATTCTTTAAGGGGAATAAAGGGATTTTAAGGCAAACAAAGGTAATTTAAAAGGATTTAAAGGGGATTTGGGATGATTTGAAGGGTACGTGGGGAATTAAGAAGGGGAGGAAGAATGATGAAAACGGAGGCTTAGAGGGAATGAAATAAGAGGGAAAATGAGGCCTTTTGGGCATTTTCTTCACAAACATAGAGGCTTCAAAACTAGGAACAGCAGTGAATGTTAACCATATGATCAACAACATGTCAAGTCAAGATTTTGTTTGAGTGATGGGTACATTTTTATTAGGGTCATGATAGAGGAGTTCGACCACTGTCACTAACATCAAGGTACATAGAGGGATTGGTGCTATTGACGAGTTCCATACCCTAGTACATGACAAAATCCAATTGAAACATTGCAATCCTCCCAATCCTGAATCCTGAAAAACAGATAACTTTATTTTGATGGACAGACCACTATATATAGGGCAGATCAGCCTCACCTAGGATAGAATTTGGTCAAGCATCAAGGACAAGAAAACAAGTGAGAAGTTCATAAGAGAAGAAGTTTATAACCAAGCGAAGGAAGGAGGTCCTTAACCGAGTTGATTTTTTGATCTGTTTTGGGTTAATCCACTCCACACATGCAAGAAATTGATGCCGTCTACTGCAGAAGGAGCAGAGGTATCACAGTCGCACAGTGCACTTGAAGGTCAAATCAAGGAGAAAGTTAAGTTGGATCTCAAGGCGCTTGCCAAAGAAGAAGCCTCCACCTAGAGCAAAGGAGATCAAGGGATCAAATCACTGTCTATCCCTCACACGAGCTGCAGCTAGGGGTTTTCTGAAGAATACTAGGGCTGCAGGTCTGAATCTAGAAGCCGAAATCTGAAGGAAAGCTGTCATAAAATGAAGCAATCAGTTTGATCATCATTGACTCAAGGAAGAAAAAAAAGCCTTGTGACTTGGTCTTGGAGTGGTCAATAGGTCAAGGGTCTTGGTCTTGGTATTCGTTACTTGAAGTTTATACAATAAGAAGAATTCGTTTGGGTTTTCCTCTCAATTTGGAGAGGTTTTGGCTCTGGCTGATCGCCTACATTCTGTGTCTCTTGTCTCAATATTGTTTATGCTTTGGTAGCTGTTTGATGAAGAAGAACACTATAATCATTTAAGCAAAGAGAAGAACCTAATCCAACGAAGTAAAAAGCATTCACAAGCAGTTATCATTATAAGAGAAATCACATAATCCCAATGCCCAAGATTTCTCAACACAACACCCTAGATTTCAGGTTCCATCCTCACGGATGCTCCAACACCTTGTATACTAGCTGCAATTCGGTGAATGCTCCAACACCCAGTGTGGGCTCCAACCTGCCCTAGCACCACCCTACCACCCTGATGAGCCGGCAGACAACGTTTCACAATTTTCAGACTGGATCCCCTTGGTGTTCTGCTTGTTATGTATATCACTGTCAAATCTTGGCAGCATCTCTGCTCAATTCTGCTCAATCTGACTGCTGCACAATTGTACCTCAAACACAATCCTGCCTGTGTTCAATCACATTGCCGAATCAAGCCACTGCACAAACTGCATATCAAATCCTAGCTGCTACACCAACTGACTACTGCACAATATTGCCAAACCCAACTCTTCCAAGTATCACTGTGCTATGTCAGTCAAGTACTATCATAACATCAAGCCACACAATGTCCTTAGGGTGCTCTTGAGTCTTATCCTCAAGAAGCTGTCATATACAAGGAACACTGTCAAGTACCAAAAGACACTGTCGAATACCAAGAGCACTCTCATGTAGATCACTATCATGCCACAATTCTGCTAAGGTCAGATCATCAAGTGTACTGTCATGCCATAGGATCACCCTTCCATAATGGTTCTATCGACAAAGTCACATTTCGCAAATCATCAAGAGTACTATCATGCCTCACCAAGAGTTACTGTATAGAGTTTCAGTCACATCACGTTTTCAGATTATTCACAAGATACTTGTTAAAATTCTCACAAAGGTTATCAAGGTAAGATAGTTGATACTGTCACAAATTCACTGTATAGGAGATCATTATCACATCATTGTGTTCGTTGACACATGAGAGGAATACTGCCTTACTAAAGCTCTGCTATATTGTTACAAACAGCATATGTATAGAGTCTAGACCACTGCTATGTATACTGTGTAGTTAATCAAATATCAAGGTCATACATCAGTTAAATATTACTTGCAAGCAGCATTACTGTTATGCACAACAAAATTGGAAATCAATCATTGGCTTTAGGCATTTGATCCTTGAAGTTGTTCACTGAAGTATTATTGTGCTATTTTAGAAATACTTAATAAGCCACCCTTCCAGATCTCCACTGCTGTAGATGGTTTGGTAATGATTCAATTTGCTACAAGTGTATGTGACCTTTTGCAGTCCTTATTGTGACATTTGATAGCCAAATAAGATAACAACCATAGATATCAATAATTGCAATCATAGGCGATACCTTCTAGTTTGTGACTGTAGTTGTGGGTGCACTAAAACGCTAAATGCTGCCACAGGTTATAGCTACAAAAGTTTTGCTTCAAATCTTTGCTGGACAATACGTACACCAACTCCACAAGAGTGAGACAAAAAATACTTCACTCTGATGGTTACTGTACATGAGAAGCAGCCTTAAAATGGGACTGTTGTAGCTTCAGATCAGCTCAACCCTTCGCCTGCCATGGTGAATCTTCAAACTACAATTATATACCTTTGATGCGGACCTCTTTTTCAAGAATTGACTTTAGGATAGTCGCGTCAGGTCTGCAATGTTATATTTGCTGATCTTTAGTTAGGTATTGCTGTTTCAATTCTTCAATGGAGAGATCGGCTTGAACAGTGAGCCTAATACTTATACATGCTAAAACTGCTACTTCATTGTTGTTCAAAAATAAAGGAAATCCGCAAACATAGAAGTGATTGCAATACTTTAACAAATAAACCTTTACTTCAGAACCTTAAAATGATGCGAGAGATGTATGAGTGAAGGATGTAGAGAAACTCGCTAGTGTTGGAGACAATTCAACTGCAGACAACAATTCTTAATCTTTAAATGAACTGGAAGTCCTTATGTTCAGGCCACATATCTGATCTGGAGTTGGTGAATTTTGGCCGTAGAGAGAAACCACACAGTTCTGAGGAGTGTAACTTATTCAAAACTTATTCACATGACACAGAATTCTTCCTTGATCGAGAGCTGGATTGGGCAATAAGCTACAGATCTTCGCTTGGTTTAAGTTGACTCGGAAACAAAATATACTTCTGCCAGGAATCGAGCCCTTAATTTGAAGCCCTACCAAAACTCCTTGCCTGAAACAAACAAATCCTTGAGCCAAATGCAAGAAAGATTAACAAGCCAAAACAGATGTAAATCATTCCAAAAGATCTCTCGGTTGATTTAACATTCCACCACAAGGCTGAGAGTAGTAATTTCAGAGAATCGAGAGTAATCATTCAAGTGCTTGTCTTAGGAAGAGGGTCACTGCCAGTTTATAGTCTTTCTCTTGGATAGAAAGGGCTCCAAGGAGACATTCAAATTCCTATTTTGAAGGGGACCACATTTGAAATTCAAATGTATTTGGATATAGAGACCCCTTAAAAGGGTTTTTAGGTTTGAATTTAATTTATCTTTTAAAAAGAAAACCCTCACATGCCTTTGATTGTAAGAATAAATATTCTCAAATAATCCTTTTGCCACAAGATATATTATTTGATTTTTGGTAAGGATCCTTATGTTGCATTGACCAAAGAAATGCTGCCACCTCAACACCCTTTGGGGTTTTTTCCCACTATTTGGGTCCTTTATCTTCAAACAGCCATAACTCACAAACCGTGAGGCCTCTCGTGGCGTGCCACTTATCACCGGAAACAGCTCAATGATGAGATCTGTTGATAATGATCTTGAGGTCAGTTTTTGTTAATTTTGGGCATCTAGGTTCAAACTCCATGTTGTACTGCTCAGATGATGATGCCAATATTTTTATTGGATTCCTCTTTCAGAGAGGTGCAAGATTGATCTAAAGGTCATCTTGATCGGATGAGCAGAACATTTATTTTGAATTTATTCCACTTATGTGCAAGGTCGGCCAGATTTGTAATGTAGGCTTGAGAGCCCAACAGATGTGTCACACACCCTCACAGATGGATATAAATTGGAGAGACTTGGAGGTCATTTCATCATCTCATCGCACACGTTCCTTATGATCTGATTGGTTCGTTCAGCCTAGAAGATGCTTCTCTCTCTCCCACGTGTAAATATGGATGCCGTAAATCTGGATGATGCCGGAAATGGATGCCGTAAATATGGATGATGCCGTAAATCTGGATGCTGGAAATATGGATGATGCCGGAAATCTGGATGTGGGATTCTTTTGTTGAATTATGTTGACTTTTGATGAGCTGTCTTTGAGGGCTGTGTGTGTGACACTTGGAGGGTTGGCTGACCTGAGAAAGACTTTGCTGGTTGAACGCTGAAGCATCCTGTTGACTGCCGTAATGCACACTATTCTACATCTTTGCTGGACAAGAAGATATGTAAATTTGATCTATTTTATTGGCTCGTCTTTTGTTGATCTATTGGTATGTTTTATCAGCATTTTACTTTCATGTTCATGTGATTGCTATATTGTATCGGGCCCTAGAAGTTTGAAGTAAATTTGCATTAAGCATAGAACATTCTGTCTATCCAAAATTTACAGTTTTACTGCTCTTTATCTTCCAAAACCATGACAAAAGTGGAATATGTCCATTGTCCAGGGAGCCTAAACCCTAGAGCTAGGGTTTCCAGCCCTCTTTCAGTGGAGTTTCCAACTTGATGTAAGTCAGACAAATATAAGAGTGTTTATTAACAATTTGACATCAATGACAACACCATTCAGCAAAGTCTAGACACATTTGCAATAGTTCATCACAGAATAACCACTTATTACATTAGTTGTCAAAAGGAAACAGCTGTAGTTGGTTGCTATGGGGTTGTTTTTGGCTCCTTAGTCCTAATTGCATGCTTGTCTTGCTCAAATGCAAACCCTCAATATTCTGGTGTACATTGTTGCAGGGTAATAATTGATAGTCAACAGAGTTGGTGATATCTTTGATTCTGTGGTAGTTAGTAGCAGCTGGTGGTATCTAACTTGGTAGTACTCAATGATCAGTGATACTCAGTTGTGCTTGATGGGTACTGGATACTTTTTTGTATATTTACCAGTTAGGTTGAGCCTATAAGTTAAATCATAGTGATGTGATGTACCTTTCTCTATTGATGTAGATCATAGTGCTAAGGAAGATTTTGCAAATCTGATAGATGGTTATGGAAAGGATATTGGACTAAAGAATGTTGGATAAATGCAATCCTTCTATAGTCCAGTGTGCCATTGCTCCAGGGTAATAACTGATACTCAACAGAGTTGGCACTATCTTTGGGTATATCACTTGGTAGTACTTGATTGTCTGTGATATTCAGTTGTAATTGGTGGGTACCAGATGCTTTTTCATATGTCAAATAATTTATTTATCAATTAGGTTATGCCTGATGGTCAACAGAGTTGGTGCTATATTTGATACTGTGGTACTTAGTAGTAGTTGGTGATATGTCACTTGGTAAGTTGGTAGTACTTGATGGTTGTGATATATATTCAGTTGTGTTTGATGGGTGCTAGATGAGGTTAGGCCTTCTAAGTTAAATCAGAATGATGTGATGTATTATTCTCTACTGATTTAGGTCTTAGTGCTAAAGAATATTTTGCATAACTCGGAAATGATTATGGAAAGGAATAGTGGAACAACGAATAATGATCAACATGAATGTATTTATTAAAGAGGTTTGTAATTGAAATGTGAGATGCACTTTTAGAGTGTTTGGTGTATCAGCTTTTCAGAGATCTTGTGGATGTGTGTTTTCACAAATTTCCAACTGCTTTTTCTCCACAAAAGGTAGTGAACTGTGTTATTGAGCTATGTCAACAAGGTATAACACTCTTATAGGTACTATACATTATGAAATACTGAAAATGAGGAAATGCAATAGCTGGTTAAAGATAGATATTTAATTTTAGTTAATAGTAGAGAAAGCCATGTAGTGTACTGCAATCATCTCTACTAGTGCATGCCTTGTTTCAATGGTGATGTTATATTTAGGATATATCATTATATAAGGCTTTTATCCTGTGGAGTCATACATCTACTTAATGCTGGATTTGCCAAATGACCTTGAATATCATAGGTTTGTTGTCCTATAGGATTCTGTGGGCTATATAGTATATAATTATATCCTAGATTGAGTCCTCCCACTTGGATTAACTTACGTCTTTAAATCCTGAAGATGATCAATTTTGACACTTAAACCCATTTCTTAGATTTTTCACTTCGTTTGATTTTGAGTAGTCCTGCTCCTTCCCAGGTCTTAAAATCCTTGTGGATAGTCCTTGAAGATCAAACCAGTGTAAATACTCGGCACTTGATGAGGCCAGAGGTTAAGAGGTTGACTTCAACTCTGCAAAAACTTGGAATTTGGCTAATACAAGTAGGGACCACTGAGTTTATTTTTATTGTTTGGGTTAATATAAATAAGGCACACTGAGTTTTTTGACGGGATTGCAAGTCAGATTCATTGACCTGTCAAAAACTCAGCAAGTACATGTGGGCCAGAGTTTGACTTGTGATTACTCCCAAGTCAATCTCATAGCTGCTGAGTCACACTTGTGGCCAGTGAGTTTGACTCTCTGCCAGATCAACTTGCCTCTTTTTTACAGGCCAAGCTAGGTTTAACCTGCAAGTCTGGGTCTAACTCGTTGATTTTTGTAATATTGGAGTAAACCCATATATGACTAACAACTCCTAGTTTTTTCCATGTCATTTCATCAAACCTAAGCCCTTTTTGTGCTTCCAATTCAAAAATCTAGCCATCTCAAAATTTCCATCCAAAACTTGAAACAAGTTGTAATTCTTTCAAATCCAACTTTTGGACAAGAAAATAGCAAAAATAGGCTTTCTTGGCACTCAAGCAACCAAAGGCATACATGTGCAGTTCAGATTGTTTGACTGCACCATTTTTCTGCAGTCTGCACAGTTGTCCCAAGCTCTAAAAATCCATTTCTGGTGCTATATTGCAGTCCCTTTAGAAGACTCACCTTTCCCCTTCTTGAATCTCAAGAAATTGTTTATAATAAAAGCATTAAACTTGATTTTTGAAGTCTTTGTGGTCTGATTTATTAAAAGAATCATGGGTTCAGAATTTTTTGTTTTAGGTATTAGTCTGCAAAGGACTTGAGAGAGAATATTTGTTATGTGTGTGCATGACTAAGAGAAGTCCCTTATGAGAAGCTAATATTTGATGCAACTTATTGAAGGATTTATTGTGCTAGATGGAGTTAAGTGAATGCTTTCACTGATATATTTGCTACTCTATGCCAATTGGCTCATTTGGTGTCATCTTTTCCAGCTTCCTTTACACATACTTCACATGTAAGAAGAGGGTGGACTTAGTCACTTGGAGGATCTACCTCATAGTATGATTGATTCAGCAAGATATTTGGTTAGGGCTTGCGTATTTTAATTTTTTTTTGCATTCATGTTCACCTTGTTTTCTGTTTATTTTATTTTGGCATTAGGGACTGATTTGAGGGTCTCATTTTGATTTTAATACGTTCCTTTATGTTCACTGTAAATTTCTTGGCACAATAAGCCTAGATAATGGTTTTCTTTTGTTTGCTTTAAAATAACAGACTATGAGAGAAAATCTTACTACATTTAGGGCCTGCTTTTATAATTCTAGTTAGTTTAGAAAACTGTAGGTAATTTTCCTTGCACCTAATTTCACTCGTCTTAGAGAGTTCTTGCTAGGAAAATTGATGCAATGAACTACAGAACCATTTAAGGGATATTGGGTTCATCTAATCAACTAGCAATTATAAGATTGAGACATCAGTACATAAGATCTATGAATTTTGGAGAAAGTTAAATTACAAAAGGCGAGTTTCTTGGCAGGGTTGCTTTAGTGTTGTAATATGACCGTAAGAATATCCAAGGCGAAGTTTAGGAATAAGCTTTATGCTAAGATTAGTTAGTCTCATTTTTGGGACAGATAAAATAAGTAGACAATATTACCACTGAAGGATGGTTTCAACTCAATGAAAGTAGAATTCTGATCATAATCAGATATTTAATTCTTACTTGTATTTTCCATTGAGGAAGTTTTCCAAGTTGTCTTGCTTTGATATGAGATTCACAGACGTGTACATGCTGAAGATTTAAAAAAAAAAAGTGCATTGGGGGATATTGAGAAATGGGACCGGACTATTAAATTCAGAATTCACGAATCACTACTCTATTAATAGGTCGATTCAAGTGTTTGAGCTTGATATATTGAATGGTTGGCAATCTGTTCATTACTAGGATCACTACTAGTCATTTTTCAATAATTCACACTCTGGTCTAAAACTCTATCTCAACATTGTGCGAGTGTTCAGGTTGATGAAAGTAAGAAGTGAGATCATGATCAAATAGCTAGCTGCCAGTTACCATTTCTGTTCTTCATTTGAGGGCTTTCCAGGTTTAGGCATCTGTTGTTTGGAATTTATGAGACAAGTATATCTTTGGATCTTGAAAAACTATGTTTTCAGGATGCCTAGTTATGTCTGGGTTCGTACCATTAAATTTTTGGTCTGAGTCTTAATTTTTGAAAAGGTGGTCATAGTTTAGTTTTACTTGTAATAAAAGTACTTTTGTTTTCTCAGTGTTTTATATCTATATATGCATATTTTAGTGGAAATTAATTTTTACAAAGTCAACATCAGGCCACTTTTACTGGTTTTTAAAGTACTTCCCTTGGTTCAAAAAGATGATTTTCCAGGCTGAAACTTGAAAGCTGGCATTCATGTGTAAAATATGTGAAAACTGATATCTGCAAATGAACTCTATGCAGAGATCGGGCACACATCTGGGAAGGCGAAATCTTCATGGGGTAAAGAGGGCCACAGAGGCCAAGTAGTAGTACAATACCAGCCTACCCATGAGGGGTTGAAAGAAGCTGAGCGGCTTCATGAACACTTCAAAGCGAATGCTCGTGGTCGAGATGAATGGGATAGAGTTTATCCTTTCTGGAATGGTTTACCTGGATACGAGGGACTTGAAGAAGGTCCTGATTTTGTCAGACTTGACAAGGAAACAAACCAGCAAAAGAGAGTTTTGTATGGTTATCTAGCAGTTCATAGGGACGCACATATGGTGCCAAAAAAGAAGAAACAGAAATGGTGTGTGACCGTAGACAGGAAGGAAGTGAAAGCTGTAGCAGCCGGACAACTTGATTCACAGGCCCCTGCATCAGTGGCAGCAGATGCTCAACTTGAACCACAGATCCCTGCGTCGGCTATGGCTGCTGCTGAATTTGAACTACAGGCCCCTACATTGACTATGGAAGCTGCTCAACTTGAACCACAGGCTTCTCCATTGGTTGAGGCAGATGATCAGCTTGAACCACAGGCTTCTACTTCGGCCATAGAAGCTGCTCCACTTGAACTACAGCCCCCAACATTGGCTATACCAGTTTCTCAACTTGAACCACAAGCCCCTGCATCAGGGGTAGGAGACGGGGAACTTGAACCACAGGCACCTGCATCAGCAATGGTAGATGCACATTTTGAACCACAGGCTGCTATATCAGTAATAGGAGATGCACATTTTGAACCACAGGCCCCTGCATCGGTGGTAGATGCACAAGTTGAACATGTCCATGCATTAGCCATAGCAACTGCACAACTTGAACCACAGGCCCTTGCGTCAGCATTAGAAGCTTCACAACTTGATCCACAGTCCCCTCTATCGGCTGTAGAAGATGTGCAACTTGATCCACAAGTCCCTGCATCGGTAGTAGAGGCACAAGTTGAACATGTCCATGCATCAGCCATAGCAGCTGCACAAATTGAACCACAGGCCCTTGCATCAGCATTAGAAGCAGCACAACTTGATCCTCAAGGCCCTCTATCGACTGTAGAAGCTGTGCAACTTGATCCACAAGTCCCTGCATCGGTGGTAGAAGCTGTGCTACTTGATCCACAGGCCACTGCATTGGTGGTGGAAGCTGCAAAACTTGATCCACAGGTCCCTGCAATGGTTGGAGCGGCCACAACAGCTGCACTACTTGAACCACATGCCACTGAATCAGAGGTAGAAGCTGTGCAACTTGATCCACAGACCCCTCCATCTGTGATAGAAGCTGGGCAACTTGATTCACAGAACCCTGCATCCGTGGTAGAAGCTGCACAACTTGATCCACAGGTCCCTGCATTGGTAGTAAAAGCTGTGAAACTTGATCCACAAGTCCCTGAAGTGGTGGGAGCATCTATAGAAGTTATACAAAGTGAACCACAGGCCCCTGCATCAGCAGTAGAAGCAGTGCAGCTTGATCCACTGGCCCCTGCATCTGTGGTAGAAGTCGGGAAACTTGATCCAAAGGCCCCTGAATTGGTGGTAGAAGCTGCACAACTTGATCCACATGTCCCTGTAATGGTGGGAGAAGTTGCAAAACTTGATCCACAGTCCTTTGTATTGCTGGGAGAAACTGCGCAACTTGAACCACAGGCCTCTACACTGTGAACCACAGGGCCCTGCATCAGCTGTAGCAGCTGTGCAACTTGAACCACAAACACCTGCATCAGCCATAGAAGTTGCTCAACTTGAGTCGGACGCCCCTGCGGTTGAGTAAATTCAATGTTTGTAACAGCAAATGGAGAGATTGCTTCTCCACTATTCAATTTTGTTCTTACAAATTACCTCTTTTGGATTCAAGAAATTTAACATTGGCATGATCTGCTGAATTTCGTTTTTGTAGGCCGAGTTCATTATGGAACTACACATAAACCTGGATGCATGAAAGTGGTTCTGTGATTTGCAACGTTAGTAATATGGAGATTACATTTGTTGTTTTAGATGAGGAAGATGAGATTGAGAATGTGTAAATTCCGCATGCACCCAATGGATGGCCTTATTAAGGGGACTATAATGCTTCTTTTTTGTGTAACTGATTTGGTTTTGATTTCTTCTGAAATATATTTGGAAACATATTAAACTTCAAGAGACACGCATCTTAATGCTTTGAATGCTTTGTTTTTTAACAATGGGATATTTAGAAGGATTTCCCTGGCCAGGCAAACCTGTATTGAGGTAATCAGAGGAATGATGGGCAACTTGACTTCAAATTGTAAGTTCTGTAGGGACAAGATGAAATGATTGTAAGTTCTGTAGGGACAAGATGAAATGATTGGAGGAGTTTTTCTTCTCCTTTTTGTTGAATGGGAAGTTTTTGTAAGCATTGAGAGGCTCTGTGAACTGTAATAATGGAAAGCTTAAAGTGATCAACACACCTTACCTTGTCAGACAGTAGACCATGGTAGTTGTTATTATTTTAGCTTCACTAGAGGAGTAAACTTCTTTATTTGTTAGGTATAACTGAATATTAGGTGACATGCTAACCTTTGATTAGGAGCTGAATTGCAGCATGTAACTTAAATTGACTTGCTTCACTTGGTCATATGATTTGTATTATTTCATAATTAGTTAAATCAGGTTTTAAGCTTACAGAACATATTGTATGATGTTTTATGCATTGGAAACTTTTGAATTATGATTTTTGAACCCACACAAAACAATGTTCAAGCCTGCGGAGACAGGTCGCGAAATGGAAACTGTTTTCAAGTCCTACTACCTTCGAGGCCTGTGTGGTGGCAAGTGTAGAAAATTGAATATATGCAGTAATTGTTTCACAAGATTCCTGATTAACTTGAGATATGCAGAACTGTACCAAGATCACTGAAGGTATCCAATGCTGCTCATGCCTGCATAGATGATTAATCATACACATTTTCAAAATTCAATTGTTGAATTACTGTGTTAGAGGAACATTAAACCTCCATGAGTGACTCTAGATCTAAAGAGGTATTAGTTTTGATAATTAAATGCTTGAAATGGCAAACATTTTCATCTGAAATGTTTGTTTCTTTAGCATTGTACACTCAGTTTGGAGTCTGATACAGTTCATGTGTTGCTAGAAACGATAATGTAAAACCAATTTGTACAATTGTAAGCTTTCTTGTGTTTTTCCTTTAGTGCATTGATGTTCGTTTCAATCTCCTTGACTCCCGATGTGAAACGACTATACATTGCAGTCGTTTTTACTTAAAAATAAGACATTTTTATACACGGAGCTTAGATGCTTGAAATCAATGAAATGTTTCTAAACCGGTCTTTGAACTAGCTGAATATCCGAGTTCTTCTGGTTACAGCTCTTTAATTTTCTGTTATATAATTAAAATTTCAACCATATGGATAAGCTGAAGGATTGTCCTTCGCTCAACCTCACTATATATGTATTCAATAAAAAATGTTCCCTTGTCATATATCCTATGGTCTTATGAATTCTTCATTTTGTTGTCGATGGGCCTTCTGATACTGTTTGCATGCTCTTTCATGAACAATGAAGAAATTTTACAACACATTTCGGTATTTGGGATATTCTGTACTTTTCAGTTATCGTTTCTATTTAACACCGACATTGTAAACATTTGTTTAAAACATCGACTTGATGCATGATACCTTTCATTGATAAATAGGTTATGTTTCCTCCAAAACCATAAAGAGATGCTAGCTTTGGCTCATAATAGCTGGTGATCCATTGATGGAGGATATTTTTCTTTTATAGTAAGGTCCATTATGCTCAACTGTTTTGTATCTCAAAACCCACAGGGCATAGAATAAACGGTGATTGGGTGTGTTGTTAGTTCACTCCTTGTGTTAAGGTCCTGGAATCAAAACCCCATGGGAACAAATCCCCCAGTGATTTTGATGGATTAGATGCCCCTGGGTTGCAACTTCTTAAGCACAGACTAGTCCCACAAATCACAAACAGACTAGCAAACAACAAAAGAAAAAAATTGTTTTGTCGGAAGTTATTAATTAAACATATGCTAGCCCTGTATATAATTCTTAGGTTCATTATGTCTTCAGTTAATTTCTAATATCCACCCCTTTCCTTCGCAACTTCAATAAGAATTAGAGGTCAGATCAGATGAGAAAAACTTATTGATGTTCAACGAATGATCACAGTAATTAGGTCTATAAAACTGATGACTGAAGAGTACAGCTACATGAGTATATAGCAAGAGAGGGGTGACTATTTTATCTGTGACAGAGAGCTTTCGGAGCAATTAGAGTTTTTCACGTTGCCAACAGTATCAGAATAATTCAGAGTTTGAGAAAACCCATCCTCCGGAGGCTGCAGCTTGAGGCACTCGTCTTGAGTCGCAGCTTCTTATTTCTTATGTAATGTTGGTTTATATTCCGTTCATCGTTTTTGCGTCTCTCTTTCTAATACCGGTTCATCTCATGTGCTATGTGTTAAGAACTGGTGTGTATATATATATATATATATATATATATCAAGTGGCATTAAAATATTAACTTTTAAGCTTTTGGTCTATGCCATGTATTTTTTTGTGTCAGAAGCATATGTTGCCTTTGCTATTATATCTCCCAAATATTCTACAGGTTAGTCGAAAGCATGACAAATGGTTCAAGTGCACAGAAACATGTTACAACAATTTTTCTTTGGGTTTGTTTTTCTCTATACTGGAACTATGAAATATTATATTAAAGGTTTTGTAGCAGAGGCAAACAGCAAAGCATCCAGGAGGTACTGATATGGAGATTCATACAAAATTGGTGGCCCTTCTGAGCCACATAAAAAGGTTGGCAATGCTTATAAATATTACATCCCAGCTGTTCTTGAAAAAGACGCTAAGTATTCTAATTACTTTGAAAAACACAAGAAATTGGTGAAATACATGATGGTAGAAAGCCTCCTCTTGACCTACATTGGAGGGGAGAAAATTCGATTGTTCAATTCTCATGTCATTTTTCAATTGATGTATTTTCTCCTCCTTGAGGTCTCTTTGTACAGAGTTGACTGACATCCTCTGGTTTGAAGCTATGGAATGGGAGTATTTGTGAAGGTTGATGACCATGTTCTTTAAGATGCCTCACTCTGCTTCCGACATGTAGATTTCTGTCTTTTGTTGGACCAAGAGATTTATAATTGCCACATATTGAGAATGTTGTTCGTTCTCACGAACCTAAGAGGGCATTGAGAACAGAGATGACTTGCAGTGGATGGACTCATCATGTCTTCCTAGAGTTCTGTGAATCTCTTGAAGTTCTCTGAAGTCCATGATTTTTAAAACTAGAAAAAGGATGGCCGAGCCAAATCATATCCACTCTGATCACGGTTAGCTTCAACACCCACGGTAACTCTTCTATTGCACATTCCTAACAGCGATACAACTAGAGCACTATATTTTCAAAAATGTCTATAGCCCAAATTAATAATAACTACACCTCCCATCCCAAATAAAAAAAATAGCATATCTCATAGATTTAAAGACCAGAGCACTGAGGTTCAAATTCTAGGCTCTGACAGGATTTGGAGAGCCAAAGAGGATGCCGCGAAAGAGAAGGGAAGGAGGGAGGCACTGCATAAAATCCAAAACCCAACAACACTTTCCAAATAATAGACTGCAAATATAATCCGAAAACCAACACCCGTTGGAAATCGTCGATTGATAAAACCTGAATCTGGCAGCCTGCAAAATAGATTTCCAAAACACCAAACAGAGAAACTCTTATCCGTTGGGTTGTATAATGATGAGAATATTCCAGGTGTCATTGCAAACTGAAATCTTATTGCTTAATTGTCCCGCCTCACCAGCGAGAAGTCATAGAGAAGAGTTCAATAAGTAGGACGAGATTTAATTCTTGCATGCCGAGGAGACGGGGTTGTGTCCTTTCGTTTCCTCTCGCTGTGTTTGAGAATGACATGAGAAGCCATAAAACATTTGTTATGAGGATGCGACATGGCTTAAATTCATAACCCGTGGATGCTTAGGTACTATATAATGTTATCATCTCTCCTTTTTTTCAAAATTTCTTTGATTAAGTGTGGTGGCTTCATTAGCAGACAAATCAACTTGATAATTGAATTCTCTCAGCGCTTGAAAGAACGAGACCTTGTTCAGATTATAGACATTTCTGTTGATTCAAGCAATGACAAGGTCAGCTTGTTATTTGATGGGGTTGATTTCATAGCCATCAATTTTATAATAACACTTGAATCTCCAACAATGATTAATGATTTTATGTTGGATTCCTTTACAATGATGAGTCCTTGGAGAAGAGAGGAAGCTCAACGATCAATGATTTCTATTGGATTCCTTTGCCATGACGAGTCTTTGGATGTGAGCACAAGCTTTGACTTGGTTGTTTGGCAACAGTTCTAGACCCAAGGCAATTGTTATTTTCGTTTTCCTTTCGGGATTTAATATTAAAACCCCTGCACTTGCCACCCCTCTATGTTTGATTGTTAATGAGAGAGCAAGCTTGGTTTTATTCTACTTTGTTTTTTTCCTTGTAACACCCCTAGATGGGCCGAACTTCTGCCTAGTCGACTCTACCATAGGGAGCCTAGCCTGATGGACTCAAGGAGAATTGAACCCATGCCTCATGACAAAGGGTCAATGACTTGGTGGGGGGAGGCTTCAACAAACTGGGCTATCCATCGAGGCTCTATTCTACTTTTTTGAGTTGATGATTGTGAAGATTCTTGTTAATGGATAGAGTGCATAAATTTTTGTTATGATGGTGGTTCTTATCACTAGTTCGATAATGAGATTGTAGGAATGCATTTTCCATGGTTCGATTAGAGCAAGAAAAAAATGTACATTCATTGTTGCACTTGTAATCATTGTTAAAGACTACCTTTTCAACATGCTTTGCAACATAATCCAACTTCCAAGTCACATAATTTTGTTACCTAAAGTGCCCAGTGAAATTTCTAATTATTTATTAGTCTATTAAAACATAGCCTATAATTATTAGCTATCACCGAGTGAAATTTCTAATCATTTAATAGTCTATTAAAATGTAGCCTATAATTATTAGCTACCATACCAAATTCATGTGTTCCATGAGCACTCCTACCAACAAAAGCAAGCTATCGTTGGACTATTTTGTGGCCATCAATAATAGTGTTTAATGGTTATTGTATTCACATCCATGACAAAACAATACTTAGGCTTGCATCAAGTACAACCTTCTAATAGTTATGTAGTTTCTCTCCCTTGATGCATGTGTACCTTGACCAATAATCTAGCCCCTTTGACCTTTCAATTGTTGATGCACAATTGTATGAAACTCACGTTTCAATATTTGCAAAGGTCATTGGATAACTTGCTAGTAATGTTGGAAGGCATCGTCTGAGGGACTAGTATCCCTCCAGACCTTTGTCTCTCAACTTTGTTGTACACGACGACTTACCATACGTGGTTTGCGTTGTTAAGTATTGCACTTTGTGGTGCATTAAATTGAAGAATGGTCATTGTATAACATCTTCATTTCAATTTCTTTATTAAATGTGTAATTAATTATGCTAGTTATTGTTTTTTTTCAGCATGGATATTTAATTTCTATGCCATGATGATCTCGATGTGTTTTGTAAATATTATGTCCTTCAATTATTAGAAAAATTCCAACAACTACTTGTGGTACAAGTAGCTATAGCTGCCATGATACCATGAGCGGGGAATAGTGAGGGGGCTAAGGAGGTTCAACTTGGCAAAGGTTTCAAGCAAAATTTTATTGTGTTTATTTTCGAATTGTGAAATTTCCATTTTGCCCTCTTTTTCTTGTCCCAATGAATCATTGAATGAGTGTAAGGAGGTTGGTAGAAGATGTTATCTTTCAAGTTAATAGAGGCATGGGCAAGTACCTTGTCGATGGAATGTTGCCAATTATTCCATGTAGAAGGTTGGTAAAGCAACCTCCTTGTCAACTAAATATAGAATGGGCAAGAATATCCATTTGGGAAATTGTGGATGAACCTAATTGCATGGAAAAGAGAGAATTAGGGTCGATTGATGGATTGACCTTGGAGTTGTTCCTCCCCTTAGGGTTGGAAGCACCTAATAGGGCCTCTGGATAACCTTTCCATTTTTAAGCATGATAACTTGTTTACAAACTCTAAGTTAGAAAGACATTTCAAGATGGTGCTCGTGGGAATTACTCTTATGCCTTTTGCATTAGATATTGGCCATTGTGATATTCTAGTTGTTACTTAAACTATGATGTTGATCTCACTTGATTTTGAGGATATGTTTAAGATGTTTTCTCCCAAGTACAATTGCTATCCCTTAAGTGAATAATTGCGACTTCTCCAACATTTCAAAGAGGACATCCACTACCTCTTAATGACCCTCAAGGGCACCATAGCTAGGGCATTGACCATGTTGAGAGGAGTGTTGACCTTTGGATGGTTTTCATTGATGATGACATTCTCCTCTTCCTCTAGTGCCTAAAACACCGTCATTGAGCACAGGAGTTACCTAGAAGGAGGATGTACCCTAGAGAACATAGGATACCTTAAGCTAGCATTGCACCTTCTCGATGGATGTTTCCTTGTTCCTACACTAGTTTGATGGTGATGATGACTTGAGAGCCTCGTGGAAGGGATGATACACCTTTATGGACGATGAAAACATGATTTAGGGCTTTGATGTCACCTTCATGAGGCTTAGAGTGATGTTGTGGGCTTGGTTGATGGTGATACCTTAACGAGAATGTCTTTTGCTTAATGATGTACACTTGTTGATGAGGAGATAGATTTGAGTGAGGAGCACTCATGTGACCTATCCTTGGAACCTTTTTGATAGATATCTTCACGATTAGAGAAAGATGTCCCCCTTGGAGGACTTTTTTCTCACACGTGGGCTAAAAGGAGGCTTTTTGTTATGTTTTATCCATAAAATATCTATATTTTAGGTTGGCTTGTGACCTACTTAACTTATAAACACTTAAAATATTATTTTAAGCGTTGTTAGTCTAATTTTTCTCAATGTCAACTTGGTTGTCCTCATGTAAGTATAGGGAAGCCTATTTAGGAGGATCATTGTCACATAATCATTACTTTACTTATGCAATGTGTACTAGTTGTTCTTATCTCATGGATGTAATTAATCACTAAAGATAATGAATTGTCTTGGGAAAGATAAATTTGCTTTGAGGGATTTTCTTTTGGATTGATGAAGTGATACTATGGTGAATTATGTTATTTTATTGTGAGTACATTCTTCCATAGGACCGGTTGTAGAATTATGGTTTTTATGGAGCTTTCATGATATGTTGAATATTTTATGGCTCTAAAATCTTTGATGCAAGATTTTTTACCTAGTATCCATTAAGGAAACTTAGAATACCATTTATTTACCTTAAATCTCCAATTGATTGAAAGTTGCTAGGGTTTGATTGAGAGGTTTTTCTCTCTCTTACTCACCCCAATCAAGGTTTTCCACATTTGATCTCGCGCTTTTTTGACTTCATATAACCAAGATTGATAAAGACACTAGTCTTTGTGTTTCAATATCTTAGATATTTTATTTTTTTCTTCTTTTTATGGTAAGCTAGGGTTAGGTTATGACAAATTCTATATTAAATAACGTAAAATACCTTAAACGTCATAATCCTAGGGTTAGGCTTTGCATCTCTTAAATTAAGAAGGGAAAAGTATCATTTTTAGGAATTTTTCAGCCATATTTCTAGCGTCGACTTTTAGATTTTGTAGCTATTTTGTGCATTTTCAACCATTGAAAAGTTGTTATAATCTTTTTCCTTGTTTGTTCAACAAATAGACTTTGATTATTTGAATTCAGACTTTTGTGATCCATATTATGAATGTTGAGAGATCTTTCGGTAAAATCACATAAAAGAAGTTTTAGTCGACACGTTTTGAACCATCTAGTGTGGTTCATCTTCAGGACAAGATGAAGAACAATATCATGTCATTAGATTAATTATTCTTTATCATTAATTGCGGGTTTCCTTTTACTATTTTCATAAATTTTACATGCTGAAAATTGTCTCTATTTTAAACCCTAATTTATAACTACAATCATTAAACTTAAAGTAGCTTGTGTTTGGAATCTATTTTACCATTTCTGGGACTTAGCCCTCTAGAATTAGCCATGTGTTTTTTGAACTTGCTACCTCATTTCATGTGGATCTCTACCTTATTGAAATTATTCTTAGGTGTCTAATTAATAGAGCCTTTAGAGGGTATTTAACATGGGAATCCTCAGGTTAATTTATCTTTGAGACTTGTTGGGGAACCCTCTCTTGTGGGGATAATATCCATCCACAAAACAATAGGAGAAAGGTTGCTAGATTTTGCAGTAACATGGTCCCAATAGATGTACACAATATACACAGGGAAAGGGAGTTGCTTGAAGGACTACATAGCAATGAAAATAGTTTGCTCATGTGTTGTGCAAGAGAGCATATGGGCGGTTGGAAGTTGTGGAACATTATGCTTGGTGACAAGAGTTCCTTGGTTAAAAAGCACCCCTATGATAGCTTATAAATCATGCCTGTAAATTGTTGAGAGTGTTAGAAATTAGCCTTGGTGGTATCATGCCCTAGATAGGGGTGTTTAGTGGTATAAAGAAAAAGTGCCATTGTGCCTACAGTTGGGTGGAAAATCACTCAACCTTCGTTATTAGCCACCAACACTGGCAACCCCGTAGGAGAATTTATTTCTCCTACATTGGATAGCCAGTTGGACAACCATATAGTCAATGACCCCTGACAGTCACTTCTTAATGACGATATGCCATGTGTCTCTACTATTTGCATCAACCACATGTTAGAAATACTGAGAGGGGGAGGGGGGGAGGGGAGGTGAATTAGTATTTCATGATAAATCAAATTTCACCTCAATTTTACTCTTCTTTACAAATCATTAACTGTACCACTGATTAATAAAAAAATATATACATAAACATGCACACATCATGAGAAACTATATAAGTGCAACCATCAATGCATGAACATTGCCAAGCATGAGTCATGAGCAGCAGGAACACCATCAAGCACACATAGGCACAAGATATTAGGTGGAAAACCCAACTGGGAAAAACAATTGTTGTTGTCGTCTTTGTCTTCTTCTTATTAATGTTAAAAAAAAATCCTTTCACTGGCCACCACTAGTGTGCAAGCCCCTACTTGATGGAGAATACCACCTCTAATGGTTTCTCCAACTACCATTGGAAGGGATTCACTACTCCCTCATGAAGTTCTTTGGCCACCATCGGAAGAAAGCTACCACCAACAACATGCATACATCTCTCCGTCATCCTAGTAGCAACACCAAAATTCACTTTCTTTGCTCATGTAATCCAACTTCGTTGACAAAACCCTAGTACCAATACAAAATCAACAATACACTCCCAACATCATCGTTACGATGTTCTCAACATCCATAAGACTCTTACATGAGAAACTCAAATAGTTGCAAACTACAAAAATTGGCATACTCCTCATATTCAAACTCATTAGCAATACCTTTGTTGAAGACAATACAAGGCTTATCTACCAATTCTACCCAAATACTCTGAAATATTGGTAGCAACAAGACTCAACATAAACACACTAGGGGAATTTTGAGGTCTAAAATGGGCCTGCTAAGAAAAATGTACAACCAAAATAAAATTTATAAGAACCTATAGGATTCAAGATGATGATGTCAACCATGGGGGATGATTCATCATTTTTTAAGTAAAAGGATAAAAATATTAGAAAATATTAAAATAATAAAACTATTTTTTCAACTCGTATTTTCAACTTATCTCCCAAAGTTTTTACTCAAATTTCGGGCGGGAGTACTCGTTGGATGCAAAATTGAATTCCTCATCCAAGTAGTACTCATGTCGCATGCTTTCCATGGACCCCACTACACAAAAAATGAGAATTACATGAAATAACGTGATTGCAAACACGTTTTTTTTATGTATTTCTCATTTTTCATGTATCAGGGTCCATAAAAAGAATTCAATATGGGTAATCATTGGATGATGAATTAAATTTTGCATCCAACAAGTACTCCCACTCGAAATTTGAGTAAAAACTTTGGGAGATAAGTTGAAAATACGAATTGAAAAAATAAATTTTTTTTTTTTTTTAATATTTTTTTTTAATTATTTTAATTTTTTAATTTTTTATTCCTTCCTCTAAAATTTGATGATGTAATCAAATCTTATTTTATTATTTCCATTGTTATTTTCTAATTTCCTTAGGAGACCCATTTTAGACCTCAAAATTCCCCTAATGCACACTCTCACACACTCATCAAAACCCTACAACAACATACTAACAAGTACTTTGACCTCACAAGGATCACACGTAGCATTATATGGCTTCAGCACAATATACAAGGCATGTATATGAATCTATGCAACACAAAACACCCAAATCTCTAAACATCAATAGCCAATACATCAAGCTCACTAATAAACCCTAGCAACAACATATTCAAGCCTTATTCAAACAAGTCCCGGCTATAATGATAATGCACAAGTACTCTAGCTAGCAATGTTGTAACAATACATATGAGGACCAAAACAAAGCAATTCTACACTTAGTCCTCTACATTCCTACAACACAATGTTAGATTAACAATACACTGGGTTGAAATACTCTCAATGCACTGGTACAACACTTGCAATTGCATAGGATATTTTCAATGGGATTCTAAATGCACACCACACTGTCAACTGTGCTATGCACTGTTTATCACTCCAAACAGACAAGACTATGCACCAAATCAAATTATGATCGGCCTTTTAGTACACCACCAGTCTCTGGTTTGCATACGCATAATTGAGTCAATATTCTCATGCATTCTGATCATTTTTCCACCTCATCCGCAGGGATCACACACACTTAAGTAAATTCATATTCAATCTGTAATGTGCATTGTGAGCAATCTATAATCAATCCAACACAAGCAACAATTAAAACACTCACGCAGAAGTTAACATCACACATCATTACACCAGGAATCTACCCTCTTTCAATTTGATGTTGTTTTATTTTGCCACTGAAGTAAGCTTTTGGCCATTGTAACACACAACATCTTTAGGAAATCCACAATCAAACCAATACACACTAGCATTATGCACTAGTTTACAATATAGTCACAAACTTTCATTGTTCTTTCTCTAAACATGGTCAAATCGATCCATACAAAACTCTTACTCAATTTTCCATTTACAGGATTAATCATAACAAATTCAACTTGTAAAAACTATATCTCAACTCAAACCATGCTCATATCACATACATAACAAATTGACCATGTATTAAGTGCACTCCTCAGATCAACCTATGATCTAACCTCTTACATTATCAATTGACCCATTCTAGGAAAGCTGAGTAGGTGTTCACAATTAATAGTGCGTACTCCAGATCAGAGATAAGAACTCGTCGCACATGATTGGATCAAGTGTTGCACCCTACATCAGAACATAATGAGAGACCAACCACTATGCCAAAAATTGAGTCTTATCATCACATCATTATGAAAAACACATTAGACACATGAACAATAGACATTAACACCATGCAAGCACCAGAACACACAACCAACCAAACTTGCATTGAATTCACCCAACAAATCACGCTTTCAACAAAGATTGAACCAGAGACATGCATTTTAGATCTGCCACAATCCGTACCAAATAATTTTCCTTTATTACACTTTTTCCTGAATTATTATCCTTCAATTTATTTAGAAAAGCGATGTATTTAGATATGCATACACCACATTAGATCTCCGCGACCTCCATTACGCTCTCCTGGGCCAAAACAAAAAGAGAGAGAAGATAAAATATGGTCATTGATTAAACCATTATCTTAATCTGGTTTCATTCTCCATGACCTTGTAGCCTTGTACAAGAATAGACAAAAATCGATCCATAGATCTCTAATGCAAAAATAGATCAGATTGATTTCCTTGACCCCCTGTTGTGCGATATATATATATATATATATATGAACTTGGAGAACTAATCAAGCTGACCTAATGATTAACCAATGGAGAAAACCAAAGAATCATTTATTGGTATTCTTAGTTGCTCGTTGAATGCATTCCTGCCAATTACCATGGGAAAAACCCTTGGATTGGCTCATGGATTTGTCTTTTGCACACCTAGAGCCACAAACATTGTTTTTGCACTATTAATCGAAGTTGATTCCACAGGGTTTCCAAAGAAAATATGGGTGATATAAACTACAAATGTGGTTTGCCTTTGTGAACCAATGTTCGTACGCTTAAATGGGGGAAAATCAAAGTTCCTTGCTCATATCAGGAACCACCTATAACATATCATCATTAAGTACCTCTAGGACCTCATCAGACCTATTCCAATCAATATAAAATCATTACAAGCTCACTAATAATGTTGAAAACATCTCTGGCTCCAGGGTTGACTTTAATGCGAACAACATGTTGCCAATATTTCCCCCCTTTGGCATTGATGTCAACCTACAACCTCAAACACCAAAATGATCTTCTTCTCTTGAAGCTGCCAATTTTCATTCGTCATCCTTTGCTAGTGGTTGTCACTATCCCCCTTTGACATCAATGTAAAAGGGTGGCCCAAATCATATTGAAGAACCATGCCGATAGACTGAATACACCACACTAATGCCAATAGGCAAGGTTGATATCAAATGCTTTGTTTGATGAGAACATGATCAACTACCATCATTATTGAAAATAGACACGAGGAGCCAAAGAATCTGTTGCCTCTAGCGAACACCATGGTTTCCTCTCCCTTGAACATGTAATGGGGCTACAAGAGGCTGCAAACATATTCTTCTTGCAACTATTCAAAAATTTTACCGTTGCCTTGTAATTAGGCTCATTTCCACTTGTAAGAGACACCCCAACTAACCACTAACTCCTCATAACCAATGACCAAATGATAACAATGATATTAAATGGTTGCATAATGAGAAATACATGTCTACATAATGAAGGATAATGCTGCTAAAATGACACCAGACAACCCATATATAATTGTCAGAGGTGTTATGCATGACTACCTCCAAGATTATCTTGCCTATTCATGCTTAACTCTAGAATCGATCCAAAAATAGCCAAGTAATAAAGAAAATAATGTTATATGGCTATAATATGATAGTACATGGTTACAACAATGATATCCAACATCCCACATGTGGTTGAACCAATTCTCATGACTCTCCAACATGCATACTTGACACTAAGACAACTCAACTCACTAGATCCAATGTTGACGATAACAATGTTACATAGCGAGATTAAATGCACACACATGTGCTTAACTAATCCACTTTCTATGCATTCCAAATACTCTTTCTTCACACATCACCGATTCAAGGCTATCTTTATCCTTTTCACATTGAATCACATGATACATAGTCGGTTCAAGGTTTTTCAATGTATTACTATGCATGCCATGGAAAAATACTACTCAACTGATAGGCAAAAAGTAAAACAATACATACATATGGATGAATCAAATATGATATTCTATGCATGGTTGGTGAAGATATTTTCAGTTGTTAATGGTAACCAAATACACATATATGGTTGAAACATATGCATAGATCCCCCCGAGCTAATTATACCTTCTTGCATTATTGTTCATCATGCGGACCTGATCATTTATGTAGGCTTTTGATCAAACATGTTATTTTTGCTACTCATCTCAATCAAATCATTAAGTTGTTATATCGTTGCCATTAGTTCCCCTTGAGATTGTGTAAATATTCTAACGCTTCTTGTCAATATGCCAAATAATGATGGATTATAGCTAGGCCTTTATTCCTTTATTCATAATCTGAAGAAGAGATTGTTTTCAATCTCTTGTTTCTTCCAAGACTTTTCTTCGGTGCATATTTATCTACAGTTATGATTCCGTTTGTTATTATATTTCTAGTGTTTTCTTCTATAATTTTGCATCCTATTAAAGTGAGTGTGACTCATGTCCTATATCAATCATTTGGCCCACAATTAGGATGTTCTGTTTTAATCCTTCAATTGGTAAGACAATAGCAACTGTTGTATTTTTGACATCAAAGTTGGCTCTAGCTTTTCCTATCACCTTTGTCGGTGAATTTTTTCCGAGAATAACATCACCACCCTTGGTTTTCTTGAAAGAGATAAATATGCTCTTATCTCCATAGATGTGGTGATAATAACCATTGTATATGTACTAGTAATCATCTTCTTCTAATGTGCATAGTACAAGGCCACACTTAACTTGTTGCTCTTCCATTTTCTTCCATATTTTGGTATGATGACCGTTGATGGAGGAATATTTATTTAGGCCTTTTGTTAAACGAATTCTTGTTCAATTTCATGTATTGGACAAGTTCGACCTCATCTGAAATGTCTAAAAGAGCTCATTGAATTTCTCCTACACTCATTTTCCACATGTTCAAATTTATTACATGTATTACATCTTATGTGACCAGAGAAGTGTTGAATTGGTTGTCATTGATGTCAACCACGCAATAGTAGAAGAAGCCCCACTTTCAATGACAAGGAAATTCAGGGTCTTTGGGTTTAGGATCACCTTCATTTGATGGTCCCCATCATGCCAATTCTAACGGTAGGTGGAATGCCTCATAACTTGTCACTGTTGGGGAGATATGCTCGATCAAAGTTGGAGCCCCTTCGTGTGGTTAAGAAGCCTAAAAGATGATGTGACAAGCAAACTTTATATTGGTTTATTTGTAACATCTTTATTTCAAAATAAATAAATTATGATGGGCCTATCCTAATCAAATTTTCTTACAAAAATGGTCAAAGGAAATTTAATTAAACTATTTTGGATCTCCTAGCTAAATTCGACCTCCAAGAAGAATTTGTATTTGGCTCAAAAAAATAAATTTGAAATTCAAAATTCAAGTCGGCTTCCCTCCATTTTTTCCAAGTCATCTCCTCCTAGAAGCCTACAAGGTTTCTATAAAAAGGGACTCATTTTCCCTTATTTGACAATCATCTTGTGTGCTTGATTTGAGATATCTATGTGGCCTTGAGTAGTCTAGCATATCTTAAGCAGAAGGTTAAAATTATAAAGGGTTTTGGGCTTAATGTTTATGTTTTTTGGATTATGGTTTTTGCTAAGGGTTTTGAGCATATCTAAGGCCATTTGGCCTTTTCCTAAGACTGATCTGGGTGGATTCTATGAGGAAATTCACACCTGTCTAAGGCTACCTCCTGCAACAAATGCGCAAGTCATGAGCCTTTATTTTGGTCTTAAGCAAATGAAATTTTGGTGGCCTTTCATTGTAGCTCTGAGACAGATTTGGAAGGACTTCTAAGGCATTTTGAGGCTTTATCCAAGGGCTAATTTTTTGACTCTTGTGGCAATGTCTTGGACTGTATTTTCGACCCTCTTTTGGAGACTCTTGTAGGAGTCCACTTATGAATATAACTTGTGGTTTCTGAGCTGTCTTATTTTGTTTTGAAGTCAAATATACAGACCTATGTGACAAAGCATAAACCTAATCTTTGAGAGGCTCATTTTTGAGGATTATCATAGATATTTCGACTCCCCTATCTGAAGCAATTATGGTACAATTTCATATGCTTATTCTCTTAAGTCTGTGGCATATTTTGGGAAATTTTTGTATAGACATATGGCATTCATTTCAGCCTTGAGTAAGTGACATGTTCACACTTTTTAAGGTTTATTTCATTGGTTTGTGGTTATTTGTTGTGGCCTAATGCAAGTTTTCTTGTGTCAAATTTCACCTCTATTCTAAGTCCTAATCTGAACCCTCCTAAGGGTAATTTCAGAGGCATATTTTCAAATTTTGTTGATAATTTGAGTAATTTCTTATTGACACCCCTAAGACATATGTGGGAATCAATTTAACAACTTCATGAGGCTATATTAAACATATTTTGGGGTCTACTGACATTACATTAAGTCCAATTCATCAAGGAATAGAAACGAAACATCTTTAAAGTTGATATGATTTTGATGGATTGTTTTCAACTCAATTATATGATACATTAGAGGAAATTTCAGCCTAAAAGTGGCCTCCTAAGGAAAAATAATAAAATAATAATTAAAATAATAAAATAAGAGTTATTTTTTTGGAGGGCAAACAAGAAAACTAAATTTTTTTAATTGTATTTTCAACTTATCTCTTTATATGTTTACTCAAATTTCAAGTTTAGATACTCATTAGATGCAAAATTAAATTCCACATCCAATGAGTACCCATTATGAATACTTTTGAGAGGACCCACAATGATAAAAATGGGTTTTCTCGAAAGCCTATGCATATTGGGTACTCGTTGGATGTGGAATTGAATTCCGCATCTAATGAGTGTCTAAACTTGACATTTGAGTAAACCTATAAGGAGATAATCCAAAAATACAATTAAAAAAATAGTTTTTTTTCTTTTCCCTCTAAAATATTTACACGTACCTCTTTTTAAATTTAAAGCATTTTGATTGGTTTACATATTATCACATGGAAATTACATGAAAATTTCATGGGCACTTTTAGGCTGAAATGTCCTCTAATATGATATTATTATAAGGGTTTCATTGAGTTATTCGTGTAGCAGACCTTCATTTTCAGTTTGTGTACCATATATTTTTTAAGGGTCAACCTTATCACAGTAGTCCTAAGAACCTTGATCAATTTCACGATACTTTGAGAGCATAACAAATTTATCTTATCAATGATTAAAAAGGGATTCATTTACATCAGTAAAAATCAAATATATAAAAGTGTGGAAGATTATCAGAATAACATCAGTGGTTAGGAAACAAAGTCAAAATAATTGACAACAAGATAGTGACAGACGTATACAGACATCAGTGGAACATTTAACACCAAGTCAAGGACATCCTCAAGTACAACAGTTGCACTCTCTACTTCAACACACTTGAGGTTTGATTTGATTGAAAAGTATTCTTGACTGTATACAAGAAGCAGTTTTGTAGATTGTAAATTTTAGGTTTACATCATCAATATTGAGTTTGGATCATTAATGATTCAGCTATGGTTGATTTGTTATTAAATTAATAGACAAGGAGGATTCTTGAATTTTGGCACATTCAAACATATATTAGTAGCAAAGAAGATTTTTTGAATATCCTTATAAGTCAGACATTGTCCCTGGTACGAGAGCCCACACTTCATTTCACTTTTTTTTTTTTTTTTTTAATGGTGGTTGGGTGGTGCAAGGTAGGAGAGTGAAGTCTCCTTCAGGATGTAGCTTGAAAATACTTCATAGAGGTAGGGTGGTGTTAAGGAAAGTTTGAGCTTGCAGGGTGTTGGAGCATCCGATTAGTTGTAGATGATAAAGCTAGGGTGTTGGAGCATCCTTCTAGTTGGAGCATGTAAAACCAAGGTACAGAAGCATCTTTGAGGAGTTGGAGATACCTAATAAAATTGAATGTTTTTATAGAGTATTAAGAAGTTGGGGCTTCCCTTTTAGTTGGAGTTGAAGTATTTTTGTACTCATAAAATATTAGAAAATTGTTTGGTGGTTTTTCTCCCGAAAAGGTTCCACCTAAAAATTTGTTTGTGTATTGTTCTTGTGATGTGTTGATGATTTATGTTTTGAATCAATCATTAGAGAAATTTCGAGGTCTAAAATGGGTCTCCTAAGGAATATTATAAAATAATAGTGGAAATAATAAAATAATATTAGATTACATCATCAAATTTGAGAGGGAATATATATATATATATATATATATATATATATTTTTTTTTTTTTTTTTAAACTCGCATTTTCAACATATCTCCCTATAGTTTTACTCAAATCTCAAGCGGGGGAACTCGTTGAATGAAAAATTTAATTCTTCATACAACGAGTACCCATGTTGCATACCTTTTATGGACCATGCTATACGAAAAATGTGAAATACATGAAAAAACGTGATTGTAATAACTTTTTTCATGTAGCACGATCCATCAAAAGTATGCAGCATGGGTACTCCTTGGATGATGAATTAAATTTTGCATCCAATGAGTCCTCTTGCTCGAAACTTGAGTAAAACCGTAGGGAGATAAGTTGAAAATACAAGTTGAAAAAATAATTTATTTATTTATTTATTTTTTCTCTAAATTTTTTTTAATGTTTTACTTTTTTACTCCAAAAATGGTGAATCATCCCCCATGGTTGACATAATCATCTTAAATCTTATTAGTTCTTATAAAGTTTATTTTGGTTGTACATATTTTTTTTTGAGGCCCATTTTAGACCTCAAAATTTTTCTAATTGTTAATTCTCTAATATTGATTCACCCCCTCTCAGTATTTCCAACAATTGGTATCAGAACAGGTTCCTTCACAAGCAGTCTAACGGTTGGAAGGGAGACAACAGATTGCACAAAGAACGAATTTATTGTATTCAATGGAAAAAACTATGCGCTTTGGAGTGGAAGGATGAAGGCATATGTGAAAGCACAAGGATATGATGTTTGACACTCTGTAATGACTAGATACAAAGAACGCTTGACTCTGCCAACTAATGATACAAGTAAGAAGATTTATGATAGTAATTCCAAAGCCAAGAATGTTATTTTGAGTGGCATAAAAAAGGAAGTGTATGTTAAAGTAATGCATTGCACATATGCAAAAGATATTTGGGACAAGCTCTAAAATTTATATGAAGGGGACAAAAAGGTCAAGGAGGCCTAGCTTCAGACCTTTAGAGGAAAATTTGAGTAGCTGAGAATGAATGAAGATGAAAATCGTGTAGCTTATTTTATCTAGGTTGATGAAGCGGTAAACACCATATAAGGGTTGGGGGAACCAATGAACACAATAATTGTTCGAAAGATACCTAGATCACTTCCAATGAGATTTTACACTTAAGTGTCAGTGTTGAAAGAAAGATATGACATAGAAACTGTCAGCATGGACAAGCTACATGGAATACTTACAACCTACGAAATGAGAAACGAGTAGGAGAATCCATCTAAGAGAGAATAAACTTTTATGACATTTAATTAAGAAGACAAAGAAAAATAAGCAACAGTCCAAGACATCTCTAGTTGCAGTTGCAACAAAATTTTAAATGAAGAAATAACCATCTTCATGAAGAAATTAAAAAGAGGAACATGCAATTACAAAGATAAGCTCCCTTAAAGTGTTTCAATTGTTGTGAAATTGGTCATTTTTCTTCAAAGTGTCCCTATGCAAAGAATTCAGATAATGATGATGAAGAAGAAACTCCTAGGAAAGTAAAAAAGAGTCAAAGAAAATACAAAAAACAAGGTAAGAATAAATCCTTCAAGAAAAAATTCTATTCAAAAGAAGACAACTCTTCATCTAATGAAGAAACCGACAGTGATAATGAAAATGACACAGAAATAGTGTTTTTCATGGCAAGGGATAACTGAAAATAATCTCCTAAAGAGAACGAAGAAGAAAGCGAGGTAGATATTGAAATAAAACTTATCAACACCTTAAAGGACCTAAAGGTAGAAAGAATGAATGTCAAGGCATTGGAAGCTGAGTTGAGTGAACTGAAAGAACATGCCAAAAGTATCAACAAGAAGTTTAAAGAGTCAAAGAAGATTATTAATCTTAAAGTATAGTTAGAAGAGGTCAAAAATCATCAGTCGATCTGGAAAACATCTCTTCTGCACCTGTCTCCCCCCTCTTCATCGTTTAACCTACATCTGACTTCCTCCATGGCAGGTGGCCCTAGGGTTCCGTTGGTATTCGTCTCCCCATTTCACTGCTTTGTATCTCCGACTTATCCATTGCCGGTAGTCTCCCTCATCCTCATTTTTTCGAGGGTTTACCCGGTTCCACCTGCAATTTCCCGTCCTTTGATTCTTCCCTTTAGTTCCTCTTGTCGTGTTTGGGAGTGTCCTCTTCCTTCTCCGCTAGATCTCAGACCTCTTCCAGTTGTGCCTATTTCTCACACTCTTTTTCAGGCAAAAAGTGTACCCTTCTCCTCCCCTTCGCCCTCCTCTCATCCTTCATCCTCCCACCCAACCTCTTGCCCTCCTTCTACCAATTTTTTCATATGTCCTTTGACCAGCTCTCATCAGGGGGAAAACACTGGGGCATCTGAGGATGAGGGTTTGAATGCAGGTGTGATTGCTGACCCACCACTTGGGAATCCATCTCGCACCTCAAATAAATCAAAGTGTGTCAAGGCGGGGATTAAAAGTTTCTCTGATATTAGGGGACTAGATTCAAATGGGGGAGGTTTTGGAGACGACGGATCGAGTCCTGGTGGGGCACGTTCATGGTATTTCATACAACCCAGGAAAACTTCAGCAGTGGATCATGGAGATTTGGGGACAGGTCCTTGATGAATTACTGACGGTTGTCACCCTTCCTTGAGGTTGGTTTGCACTCAGATTCCAACGCCCTGAATATGTTCAATGGGTTCTTACTCGTTATTGGCATATTGAAATGGCACCAATGCTGCTCAAAAGATGGAGTCCCTTATTTGACCCGGAGCGCAAGTAGTTGGGGGTTGGACCTATATGGGTTTGAATACCTGGTCTTCCGCTACATATATGGTCATAGGATATCTTCAAATGAATTGGAAATGCGCTCGACACTTATTTGGATTATGATAAATCCTATATTTTCTCTGGTAATATGACTTTGGCTTGTATAATGGTCCATCTTGATACTAGGGAGGGATTGGAGGAAGGAATTAAAATTCAATGGAAGCATTTTTCTTGTCAACATATCCTATATTATGAGGGGGTTCCTTTTAGGTGTCGAAAATGTCACAAGGTGGGTCACTTATACAAAGAATGTCCTCTCTTGTCCATGTATATTGCTGCTACTCCATAGAATTTTTCTATTGTGGCGGATCCCACGTCGGATCCTCCAACCACTAAGACCTCCAAATTGGCTGGTCGTCCTCATAAAGCTACTATATCGGCTACTGGATTGGGCTTGGTTCCTGTTCGTCCTCCATCCCCTTGGATCGCCTGATCTCATGCGGTTGATGCTGGACTCACTCCGGGTAATCCTTCTCCTTCCCTCCCGTTTATTTCATCTTTTTCATCTGATGCATAATTTGCTGGTACATCCCATATTAGTATCTTAGCATTGACTTTGGTCACCCCCCTCTTATATTTCCCTCCAACATCCCTCCCTCCGATCTTCTTTGATACTCCTACTATTCTCGATATTCCTTCCTCTATCCCCCCATATGATGTCTCATCTGATTCCAAGTTGAGCCATTCCTAAAATCTCAGCTCCATGGATAAGGTCCCTTCTATCTCTATGGGTGGTTTGGGTATTGTTCCCCCTCCTCATCCTTCCAAATATGCTCGGGGTAGACACTCTAATATTTCTAAGGCCATATTCTAGGTTGGTTGGATGTGGCTGAGGGACGACAAATCTCACTTGAAAAGATCCTTAGAGCATCGACCACCCTCTCTGGAGTTTCCCAATGAAGTGGATTTTCTTTAATTGTAGGGGTTTGGCTAGGCCTACCAAAAAACTATCCTTTAGAAGACTACTTGAAAATGAGATGGTGGACGTTATTTTTTTACAGGAAACACTTGGGCTTATTGGTCAGATAGTTCCTACCCTAAAAGCCCTTAGACCTGGCTATATTTTCCATGCTCATGATGTCAGGGGACTGTTTGGTGGCATTGCTTTGGGAATTAATCATAGAAATGTCAATTTAATTAATCTCGGGGGGGGGGATGGCTTTATTGGCGCATATATTTTTTCTTCAATTTTGGGTATGGAAATTCGATTGATGAATGTATACGGTCCCTACACAAATAGAGTAAGCTTCTGGGAACACCTACTCAATTTCTCATTTATGCATGTTGAAAATATTATCATGGGGGGTGCTCTCAACTTTGCTATTGGACACTCTAAATCATGGGGGCACTCTGCTCAGATAGGTCCATTATTTGATACTATTGGTTCACCCTTATAGGACCACCATATTATTGATATCCATTAGCTCGGCTAAAACCCACCTGGCGTAATCGTAGGGTTGGTGATGCTATGCTGGCTAGAAGACTGGATAGGTTCCTTGTGAGAGAAGATCTTCTCGCTAGGATCCCCTCATACAAGTAGTGGGTGGGATCAGGTGGAATTTCGAACCACTTTCCCATCTATCTAAAAATAGCAGGTGCCTCTCGCAAACCAAAATCCCCCTTAAAATTCAATGCTACTTGGTTAAAATATGAAGAGTATATTAACCTAATCTCTGATTATTGGGTATCTCATCCTTCAGCTCCTGGAAAATCTCACTCGGTATCCTTTGCTTCTAAAACCCCGAAGATTAAAAATTTAAATATTGATTGGGCTAAGGCCAAAAAAGAGAGGGATAACCAGGATCTTCATGCTATTGGACATGAATTGGCAACCTTAGAATCGATGGATGGTGTGAGTTATGATTCTAATATCACAAAAACCAAAATTACGCATTTGGAAGCAGAGAGGACTCGCAACTTAAAGGACAGAGAATAAACCCGGAGGCTAAGAAGCTGAGCCATTTGTTTGTAGGAAAGAGATGAAAATACAAAATCTTACCATAAATTTGAAAATGTTTGTCGTGCTGTAAACACAATTTGGCTTTGGATAATGAAGATGGTTAGAGGGCTCAGTCTTTTCATCAACTTTCCACCCTTGCTACAACTCACTTCAGCCAGCTATATAAAGCACCTTAGGTAGCCTCTCTGGCTGAGATCATTAGGGTAGCAAGATTGTTACCATGTTTCATTGAGTAGGAGGATGCAAAGGATCTCATCAAACCTGTAACAATGGGTGAAATTGAGGGGACACTTAAATAGTTTAAAAAAGAGAAGATCCTGGGACCAGATGGATGGCATATTGAGTTCTATCTGGCTTTCTTTGATATTATAGGTAATGAAATCCTACAGGTTGTTGAAGAATGTCAGGATACTGGTCGTATGTATGATGCATTTAACTCGACCTTTATTGCCCTCATTCCCAAATCTTACTCCCCTCGCAGCTTCAACAATTTCGACCTATATCTTATGTAACTGCATTTACAAGATCACTGCTAAAATTATTTCCAACAGACTCAAGCCCATATTATCTGAGCACATCTCCCTTGAACAATTTTACTTTCTTAATCATATCAGATCCATGAAGCCATTGACACCGCTCAAGAGGTCCTTCATTCCAATAAGATCAAAAAAATTAAAGGCCTTATTCTCAAGATTGATCTTGTTAAAAATTTTGATCACACCAACTGGTTAGACCTTCGTATATTATTAACTCACTTGGGTTTTCCTATTGAATTCATCAATTGGATTATGTGTTGTATTTCCAATGTCTCTTTTAGTGTGCTCATTAATGGATCTGCCTCTCCATTTTTTCATGTCAAACGAGGAATCAAACAAGGTTTCCCTCTTTCAACCCTCCTTTTTCTTTTGATTATGGAAGGTTTAAGCAGACTTACCTCAGAGGAGCGAATACTGGGCAGATTGTAGGGCATCAAAATTACAGATAGATGCACTATATCCCATGTATGATTTGTTGAAAATGTTCTTATATTTTTGAATGGATCTATCGGGGACTCATATGCTTTCTTCTCCGTGTTAAAATATTTCTGCCTATCTACAATAATGGAGTGTAATAATCATAAATCGACTCTGAAAACTATTGGTTTCTCTCCTCATGAATCAAATTTCGTTCAACAGAGATTTACCTTTGTTCTTTTCCCATTTGAAGATGGTCTCAAATATCTTGGATTCCAACTAAAACCAACATATTACAGAATAGCAGTTTAGACATGGCTGATTGCCAATATCGAGAAGTGGATAAATGTCTGGTATCATCGATGGGTATCTCGGGTTGGGCGTTTCATCCTCTTCAAATCTATGATTGAATCTACTTCGATGTATTGAATGTCTTTAGCTTGGATTTTGAAGGGCATACTGTCAAGGCTTCAACAATTGTGCTGCACATTTTTAGGGAAAGGGAAGCAGGAGGGCCATACTTTTGCCTGGGTCTGATGAAATATCATTGCACTGCCAAAGAAATGGGGAGGTTGGGTTATGAATAATCTTGATGCTTTCACAAAATATCTAGCAGCCAAGATGGGGTGGTAGGTGCTCACACCTCAGAATCTATGGTCTAATGTGGTTCTGCATAAATATATTAGGCCCTTGCACCTCCTTGATTGGATAAAAAGCCCTAATTGGGATATTACAAACATCTCATCAATACGGAAAGCTGTATTGAATTATTTGCCTTATATCAGGGATAGCTTGACTTGGAGGACCATATTTAGAAATTTGGCTCGTATTGGTTTGGATCCCTGGTCGGGTTGTGGGAATGTCTACCAGATCCCTCATGATCTTATCCTCTTCCTCTCTAACTTAGGTATCACTCATATTACGCATATTGCTGATCCTCACAATTCATCTATCTTTTTCTAAGGATGGAAATCTGTAGTACAACTCAATATACCTGAGAATTGGAGACATGTTTGGTAATCCTACATAACTACTCTTACTGAATCCCATTTGAATCACCGAAGGATATGATGAACTTCTCTGGTCACATGCAACGCATGGATCCTACACTCCAAAGGATGGTTATCAAATTATTTTCTTTGATCATTAAACTCCAGTATCTGATTAGTGGTGGAGTATTATTTTGAAATTAAAAGTGCTCCCCCAGATCTAAGCTTTTCATGTGGTGCATACTTTGAAATAAGGCTCCTACTAGGGATAATTTACTCAAGCAATCATATCATGGACCCACATGGTGCACATTATTCCGTCTTCATTCAGGATCTATAGATCACCTCTTTCTTTTCTGCCCAATCACATTATATTTTTGGGATCAGATTCTATACCACCTGCATATATTCATCATATGGCAAGGTCAGAATGTGTTAGAGGCTTGGAAGTCATGGTGGAATGCAGTGAAACCTTCTAAATCCAGAAATATTCCTCTCTTGATCTATTGGTGTATCTGGCTGCAAAGGAATAAATTAATCTTTAGTGACATAGCTCATATCTGGCACTTGGCTTCAACCCATATCATCTCCATATATAATAATCTTCTTGAATAAGACCTCCCACGCCCTCCTTTCACTATTACTACTGAATCTATTGATATACTCCATCCTTGGGAATATTTCGATGGCTCCACTCAACACATGGGTTGTGGAGGGGGGGCGATTTTGTATCTTAATGAAGAATGTTCTTTTAAATTGAAGACGGGCCTGGGGAATGGGACAAAAAAATATGTTGAACTTATAACTCTGAGACACCTCTTGCATTTTTCCATCGAGAAAGGGTGTCACCACATTCATATTTTTGGGGACTCCAAGATCATCATAAATTGGTTCAATCAAATATCTACATGTCATGTGCAGACACTTGGGAATATTTTGGATGAGACCTTGCATCTGAATGCTCTTTTTGATTCCATCTCTTGTCACCATATTTACCAGGAGCGGAACCAGATTTCTGACACACTATCCAAGGAGGTCGTGAACTAGCCTAGGGGGGAATAGTTGATTCTGGAGCAAAATGGGCCGGAGTTATTTCAGTATGACCACTAGCCCTATATGGATCATCATCGGGATGGGGACGACAGATCCTGAATTTGATAGTTTTTTCCAGCTTCTGATATTTTGTTTATATATATTAGCACCTACTCTGTATATTTTTTCATCAAACATGTAAATTTCCATATTTATCAATCTCCCTACCAAGGAATATTTTTTTTTGACAATTTTGGACATGTGACAATAGTCACACTTATTCTGCGTATGCTACAAGCATATACAATATGTAAGTTTCTCTATATTAATGAAAATTACGATTTTTCCTTGGGGAAAAAAAGAAGAGGCCATAAAAATTAAAGAATCACTCAAAAGGGACCTGGAAGAAAGTACTAAGACAAAGGAGGATTTGGAAGTAGAAATAGTCTCTCTACAAAAGGAAATGTAGAAATGGAATATCTAATATAATTTTATGAACAACAACAAAGTATTGGATGAAATTATCAGCGGTCAAGGATCCCGTGATGGAAAAACAGGATTAGGATACAAGCCCACGTCCGTTAAAGTTTCGAGCTCCATGATGACAAAAACTGAACAAAATACCTATGCAGATATCATCATGGAACCTATCAAGGAAGAGGAAAGTATGCTTATGTTATCTCAAAATCAGACCCTGATAGGCTGCTGATCAAGAATACCTTGAGTAACTATTTCAAACCAGACTCTTAGTTGAGGCTTAGCCTCCTCAACCTAAGAGGGTTCTCTCAATAGGTTTATGATTTTCAAATAAGGATTATATGGCTAAATCTATGAGTAAAATGGATAAATTGGATAATTGGTTGTACTACTAATCAAAAAACATCTATTGGGCTTATGGAGTCAAGTGTATTTTCACAAAACATGAGTATCAGCTTCAATTGGAAGTTAGGGCATTTCAGGGTTTAGATGCATCCAAAGAATAGTAGGACATAAAATAACATAGTTCATGAACATATGAAGGAAATTAGAGCACCTTCAGTGAATTCTAAGTAACATACATTCATGCCACTGCAAATAATTGAAAGAGGAAAACTATGAGAATATCACACAACCATAACCCTTTCTGAATCCTGAGTGATGAAACCAATATCTCTGTATTAACATAAAAACACAGTCCTTTGCTACAACAACAATATGCTTGCTTATGAAAATTTCCAACCCTATGCAATTCAACCTCTTGTCTTTTATAAATTCATCATTACATTCTTGGATTTTCTCCAATCACTCGAGAGAAATTCGAATTTGCTAGCTTGACACCAATCAACTGCTAAAACAAACTTTAATTACATCTGACAGTTTAAACTGCCTGTTCTAGAGTCCTAATACAACTAGGATTAAAACTCTTTATTATAGCTGAACAAAATTATAAAAATATTAAATATTCTATCTGAAAGCTGCTCCTCCTAAACTTCGACCTTGATGATGTCCATCTCCTTGCTGTTTGACTGTATTGATTTGCCTCTTATCTGCCCTGAAAAATAGGAACATGCTCCCTGCAAAATAGGTGTACTGCTTCATTTATGTTTCTTCACAGTATCTGCTGACCAATTTGTGCTCAAAAACATGTGGCAATGTCATATTAAACTCATATGAATTCGCCCTTCCAGCCGTGCCCAAAAAAAACCTTTGAAGAAGTTCCAAAAACTATTAACATTACTGCGTTACGAAATTGTCTGCTGTTTTCGTAGCGCATAACTTCACCTTTGAAAACTACATTTGAAACCTTCAATTTTCTATGTTTTGCCATTGGTTCTTCACTTGTGGTCATTATACATCATTCAATAGCATCAAGGTTTTAAAAACATGCCTTTTCACCCTTTGAAAACTTGCAAACTTGATCAAACTGCATCCTACAGTAGTTTCGTAGCGCGCTACGAAACTGCTGTGCATGACACACCTACAACAGTTTCGTAGTGCGCTACGAAACTGTTGTGTCTTTTATTTTCACAACTTGTTTCCAAAAATTTAAGTTTCCCACCTTTACTGCCATCCTTCCATTTATATATATATATATAGCCTCAAAATCAATAAAAAGCAACTTTGAACTGCTTTCAAAAATGAAACCTTCCACAAAACTCGAAAAATGTGTTAGGAGATGTCACTTACTGTTTACACAGATTTTTGCTGTGGTTGATCTTCAGGCTTTGCTAGCTATATTTGAAGGTCTTCAATATGCCTTTTAAGCCTTCTATTGTTAGCTCTCAGTTTGGTATTAACCATCCTTATAAACTTTGCTTCCTTGATTGCAGGGACAGTCCATATGAAGAATTGATCCTGACTGCTGATTGACTCACTGTTTGAAACCTTTTTTAGCTCCCACAGACCTTTCAACCTCTCAAATTTTGACCTTTCTACAACATGCATTCTCACTTTCTTCCTTAATTTATCAATTTCAATTTTTGCAAGTCTGAGTTTGTCTTTAACCTCCTCATAACTACTCCTTTCTCTCTGAATATTAAATACTCTATTTCTGTCTTCTTCAAGTATTTGAGATGATGTATTAATGGGTTCTTCAAAAACATTTGCATCCTCACCTCCCGTTTGGTCTATCTCCATGTTTGGCTACTGCATTTTATTAGACTACCTAGTCAGTGGTTTTCTAGGCTTAAAAACAAAATCTGACATCTCATCCTCAAAGTCTAATTTTTTGGATGTTTTCAATTTCTTTGATTTGCCACCTGTGTCCATCTTTATGAACTCTAATTGAACCAGGGGAGACTCTTCAATGTCAATAGCTTGTAATATATCATTCAAGTCACCTCTTAATTGCAAATTTTCATTTGTTACCACAACCTTACCCTTCTCCTTTGATCTTTGACTCCTAGTCAACTTCTTCTGAGTTGTTTTACTAGTTGACTATTCCTGAATTGTATTTTTGACCTGAGTTCTCTTCTTGTGTGCATATTGAGGAGTCCTTTAGATATTCAGTGATGTATTTAACATTGGTTCTTTAACCTGTTTCCTTGGCTTAAGCTTAACAAACCTTTTTGATTTTGTTTCTGCAGGTTCAGTAGTCTTTGATGAAGATGTTTCTTTGACTTGAGGGCTAGCACCTGTTTCTTCAACCCCTATTCCACTCAAAAAGAGAAAAGCCGACCATTCTCTATTCACTTTCTGAAGCTCATGCAAAACTATTAACTTGACTAGACCATGATGAAATAAAGAGGTTTCACATGCCTGAGTTTTCATCTGAACTTTGTTTGCCATCTTGGCCAGACTTCGAAATAGAAAGAAAGGTAAGTCTAGAGAGATTATTCCTGTGAAGTGCAATAAGAGTTTAGAGTGATAAGTGTACACCTTGTGATATCTCCCTTCGCAGGTGAAGTACCTTTGGATATTGTAGAGCAGGTTGGAAAATGCATCCTTGACATAACTTCTTGGCACAACTTTATTCAAATCAATATCCATAAACTCTGGTTTCAAAAAGATTTTGCAGGGTTGCATTTCAAACCTAAAACTCTTGAACCATTTCTCATTCCCTCTTGGAATTTCTGTGACTGCTGATATAACTTCAGGAGAAATTGGTAAATTGAGAAAACCAACCTTTGTGTTTGACCCTGTGAAGTTGGTAGCAAATTCTTTGGTAACCTGACTATGCCCTCCTTGAAGCTTTTCACAGAACCTCCAACACCCTACCTTCTTGAAGGCTTCTTCAAAAAATTTATCTCTTGCGAGGGTTTCTAAACCTTGAGGTTCTCTCCTCAGGCAGTGACCATACCGGTGATGTCTTTTTTCCTCTGTCATCTTCTTCATGAAAACCTTGTGTCTTCAGCAATCAAATTCCTTGTTGGATGAACTGGCTCGCTTGAAAATTGGGTTTAGCCTCGCTTGATGGAAAACTCTACCTCGCTTGATTAAAAACCTTGTTTTAGTCAGCAATTCTTTTCAAACTTACTTAATTGGCAATCGAAACTGCTGACATAATCTCCAATTGAATTCTGCCTCGCTTGATTGAAAACTCTTCCTTGCTTGAAAACTTAATGAGAACTCTGGTATCTTATCATGAGCTTCTCTTTAAGCAATAGATATAAACGCAGTGATTTCTTTGCATGAGATAAAAACAATGATAACCAATTCCCTTTTCAAATTTGCGAAGGACCAATGACAAATGACCGATAATGAATCTCATAATGATTTCATAACTGCTTTGGATGGTTGCATGTGTGAAGGATGATTCGTGGACTGACACCATAATCATGAAAATTTAACTCCAAGTTGATGGATGTGACAACTAAACCGAAAATTACGAAACCCTAATTTTGTAGCATTGGTAGTGTGATTTTGGGATTTTGCGCTACGAAAAGACCAGTGTTTTCATAGCGCATAAACAATTTTTTACACTGAGTGCGCTATGAAAACGTGGTTTTGTGGCTTATTCGAATTTTTTTTGAAAAATACTTAAGATATGGTTTTCAAAACATGGCATGAGACTACTAAAGTGTAAAGCAAGGTTTATGAACTTGGTTTGGTGATGAAATGAGACTCTAAACCTATGGCTTAGACCCTATAAAACATAAAAATGACTCAAACCCTATCTAATACCATGACTTAGAAAAAAGTATGAACTCACTGAATTTAGAGAATTTTAATAGTGCTAATAGTGGCTCCACTTGGGATAGTGTGCCCCTGTGGTACACTGAGAACTTGTAGCTCCAGTGCCATCCATTTTTTGATAAAAATAGAAATTTTATTGACAAGCATCTTCTTCAAATTGTTGGGCCTTCACCTCAGGCTTAATATTTCTGTTTCAGCTTGTCATTTATTAGAAAAAATTGACAAAGATGAATATATACAATGTCATGAGTGATTTATAATACTTCAACATATAATGCTTTAGGAACTTGCCATTAACAGGCCCTCCAGCATATGATCCTCCATCAATTTCCTGCAATATGTAGGTGTTGTTCCCATGAAAACCAGCAATCTGAAAAGGACCCTTCCATAAATTCTCAAACTTACCATGCTTGCGCTTTTTCTCAATTTTGGCCTCCCATTTCAGCACTTTGTCATGAATCTGAAAACTGTCCTCTTTAATCCTCCTATCAAATGTATTCTTAATTCTGTTTTGAACATGCTGATGACTGTTATAGACTTCATTTCCCTTTTCTTGCAAGGCTATCAGCTAGTTTATCCTCCTTTGGATGGCATTTGGTTCTTCTTCAAGTCTTTGAATTAACTTCATAACTAGCACCCCAAGTGATGTTGGGAAAATAGCTTCAGCCCCGTAGACTAATTCATATGGCGAAGTTCCAATTGATCTCTTTGTACAAATCCTATCAGCCCATAAGGCATACTTCAGCTTTAAATGCCAAGCTTTCTTTTTCTCCTGCAGTACCTTTTTGATGATTCTTACAATGCTCTTGTTTGATGATTCAACAAGACCATTACCTTGCATATAGTATGCTGTGGAGTGTCCAAGAGTGATGTGATATTGATGGCAGAAATTTATCATTTTATTGGACTTAAATTCTTGAGCATTATCTGTTATAATCTTCATGGGACAGCCAAATATTGACAAAATATTATTCTCTAAGAAATAAATAATTACAGAATCATTATCTTGCCTGGTTGGTATCGCTTCTATCCATTTGGTGAAGTAGTCCATTGCTGTAAGAATCCAGCGATGCTGCCATGATGAAGATGGATGTATCTCTCCAATAAATTCTAACCCCCATTGCTGAAAAGGAGCTTCAACATAGATAGGAACCAAAGGTATAGGTACAAGCTTTCTTCTTCCTTAAAAATTTTGGCACTCATGACATGCAACGATCTTTTTGTAAATGTCTTTAAACATTGTTGGCCAAAAATATCCAGCTCTTAGGATCTTGTTTGCTGTAGCTTTCCAATAATGATGTCCTCTACAATCACCTTTATGGAATTCTTCAATGATCTTTTCAGCCTCTTCTTTAAGTAGACAATTCAGCAAAATTCCTCCTGCATCTTTCCAAAACAAATTTCTGTCATAAACAAAATACCGCAATGATTTCAGCTTAAAAAACCTTGCTTTGGACTTTGATAGATCAGCGGGAGCTTTATCATGCTGTAGAATAAAAACCACATCCTTATACCACTCTGAAGTAAGAAATTTCTCATCAATTTGGACCAATTCTTCTTCATTTTCAGAAATTTCTGATATTTCTGCATTCAGATTTATGTCAAGACAATCCAAATTTGACCGAGTCATTAGTTTCGCCAAGCCTTGTCCCTTCATCAACTTCGTTGGTTTGATGTCTATATCATATTCTAGCAATTTGGTGATCCATTTTCCCCTCTTGCCATCCGGATTTGCCTGAGTTAGAATGTCTTTTACCACATCACTTGGAACATATGTTATGATGTGTGAATGAAAAACATAAATTCTGAAATATTTTATAGATTTCACTAAAGCATAGGCCCGATTCTCTAGAATGTTATACTTCAGCTCAACATTTTCTAATGTCCTACTAAAGAAAGATATAGGATGTTCAATACCTTGCTTTCCTTTTTGTAGCAAAACTCCAACAATTGTGTTTTCGGAAGCAAATGTAAAAACCAGAAATTCTTTGGAAAAATCTGGACTGATGAGTACCGGTGCTTATGTGAGTGCCTTCTTGATTTCTTAAAAAGATTTTTTTGCTTCAGCTGTCCATTTAATGTCAACTCCTTTCTTTAACATCCTTGTTATATCTTTGACAATCTCAACAAAGTTAGGAATGAAATGCCTAACAAAATTCACTTTCCCAAGAAAATATTGAATCTCTTTCCTACTTCTTGGCAAATATACCTTTTGAATTGCATTAACTCTATTAGTATCACTCCTAATTCCTTCTTTAGAAATAATATTACTAAGTAATTTTCCTGATGTTAAAGCAAATATGCTTTTAGTAGGATTAAGAGAGATACCAAACCTTCTACATTTCAGCAGAATTTTTTCTAGGTGTTTCAAATGATCTTCTTCTTTCTATGAATATACTGTGATATCATCAAGATAAAAAACTATCGACTTATCATTTTCTTCAGAAAAAGAAATGTCCATTTCTCTTTGGAAAGTGGCTCCCGTATTCATGAGACCAAAGGGCATTTTAGTGTACATGAATGTACCCCATGGTGTTGTGAAGACTGTTTTTTCTTGATCATCTGGATGCACAAGAATCTGATTGTAACCTAAAAAACCATCAAGCATAGACATCCTTTGTGAACCAACAATATTTTGCAGAATTGAATCCATCTTAGGAAGAGGATAGTTATCCTTTAGTGAAGCCTTATTCAAACTTCTGAAGTCAATACAAATTTTGATTTCTCCACTCTTCTTTCTTATCGGAACTAAGTTTGCAAGCCAATTTGAAAATCTGGTTGGAACAATGATCTTTTCATCAAAGAGTTTCTTAACCTCCTTTTCAATTAATGGCATGAGAAGAGGATTAATACTCCTCAATTTCTTCTTGAAAGGCTTCTCATTTTCCTTGATAGGAATAGTATGCTGAATAATGGAAGGATCATATTGCTTTAAATCAAAATAACTCCAAGCAAAAACATCCATAAACCTTCTTATCATCTTAATATATTTGAATTTCACATCAGTTGAAAGAAGCTTTGAAATTTTTATCATTTTAGGCAAAGCTAATGTACCAAGATTACAACTCTCTACTTCCTCTTCATCAGCTTGCAATTTTGGTGCTTTAAACACATCATTTTGATCAAAAAGTTTCTCAAGAGGAATAAGACCTTTTGGTATTGAATTATTCTTCAATTGCAAAACTTCAGAGTTTTATTTAGGCTTAACAAGCATATTTTGTTGATCTACATGTGTATTTTCAAATTCCTCTTTCAGCTCAATAAAATTCTTTACCTGTTGATCATCTTCAAAGACTTGCCAATTTATGATATTGTCCAGTATAGCTGGCCTATGATGAACTTCAATCTCATATTTTTCATTTGAGTGCATAGGAATAATGAAAAGACTTGCGGAAATAGTAAGGGAATCAACAATAGAATTCTGATCTCCAGTTTTGACTATGAAGGAATAAGACTGAAAGTTTTCCAACAAGTCTAAAACTAAATTTATGTAAGCCCCCATTCTTACATCCTTCGTTTGATAGACACCTTCAACTTGTCTGATAACCAATTTAGAATCTCCAAAAATAGAAATATTTCGAGCCTTGATCTTTTTCAAAATATCTAGACCCAAAATCAAAGATTCATATTCAGCCATGTTGTTTGTGCAATCAAAATTCAGTTTATAAGAGTAAAAATTACTCTCATCATTTGGATTTGTAATCCAAATCCCCGATCCTGCCCCTTATTTTCATGCTGATCCATCAAAGTATAATGACCACCATTCCTCCATCTCTTCGTCATTTACTTGTCGATTTTCTACATGCTGATTTTCTGCATGCTGATTTTCGGCTCTTATTTCTTCCTCAACACTATCAGCAGATTCATTGAAAATAATGGCATATCTAAGTTCAGTATCAAAGGCATAAATAGGAAAATTTTGAGGCTTATCTTTTCTACTTACCATGTAAGCAATTCTAGTCTCCCGATACAATCTCCTTTGTTCACCAAAAACTGGAATAGTAGCGTAAGAAAGATCCATCTGCATTGTGCCTTTGATTTTCGCTGCCCATGATCTTGACAATAGCATACCAAAATTTGGCGGAATATCAGCCACAACGATATCCATAACAACTGTCTTTACTGGAATTTGCGTGAGGCCAACAACAACATCCTTGATTGGACCAATACATTGAACCCTCTTAGAATCAAAAGAAAACAAATCCTTATACGGTCTTGTGATTTGCAATCCCATTCTATCAATGATAACCTTGGGCATGAGGTTATGAGAAGCTCCTGAATCTAACATAGCATTATGAAAAGTCATATCATGAATACTAATGCTTACATAAAAAGGAGGAAATTCTTCATTTTGATCATCTTCTAACCTTGGACCCAAATATATAGTAGGATTATCTTCTTGGACATTCAAGATATCAACATCCCCTGGTTGTGAATTCAACATCTTAACTATCTTGCTTCTATATTCATTCACCTTGAGAATCTCACTGTAAGGGACTGATATTTTAATATTTGAAATTTCATTCTCAAGGTTGAAAATAGAAACAAACTTTTCAACATCTTTGACAAGAGGAAGTTGACTGTCTTTCTTACCAAGTGGAATATATTTTTTACCTTCAGCCACCTTTGGGGTATCATTATTAGCTTCAACAGCCTTTGGAGCATCTTTCTTGGGCTGTGCTTTGTTTGCAATGATAGGAACATTTCTATTTCTGAGATTATATTGCTTTTGCATCTCGAAAATAGCATGTTGATACCATTTAAAATAATCTGATGGTTCATCTCCCTGATTAGCCAAATATGACTCATCATGCTCTTCTTTAGTCAAGAAGATTCCTAACATTTCTTCGTCAAGACAATGGATGGATTCTTTAGGAATATCAGGCTCATCTTATTCATCTACCAAATTTTGCTGAAAAGGAGGTCTCACTGGAGGGTCAGCTTGCTGATTTCTGTTCTCTCTCGGCCTTTGCTAATTTTGAGGTCTCCTAAATTTTGGATTTTTGAATTGAGGTTCATGTTGCACAGAAGGAGCAGAAGTGTTACCAAGAGCTAACCTATCCATCAACTTCTCCATGGTTTTCATCATTGAATCAAATTTGTCTTTAGAAGTTGAGGTGGATGGTTTCTCTTCTTCTTTTAGTCTAGTTTTCCCATTTTTTACTTTTTAGCAGCTATCATATTTACCTCAACCTTAATTGCATCACTTTGCATTTTAGCAAGTGTAGGTGACTCTCTTTCCATCAATAGGATAGAAAATTCATAGTCAAATGATTCAACATATCTCATTTGTGCTAAGTCTTCCGGAGGTTTCAAATGAGCTGGAATCGAGTCAAAAACTTTATTAAATATCTTTGAAAAGTTTTGGACAGATTCATCAACTTCCCTCCTAAGGCTGTTGTATTTAGTGAGTGCTTGGACTGGAATGGTTCTATTACCCCATTTTCTTAAGAATTTGTCTTCAAAATCATTCCAAGTTCTAATGCTGCTTGGTGCAAGGGCCTTAAACCATTTTCTAACTTCACCAATAAAACTCTGTGCAAATAACCTTAACTTCAGATCCTCGTCATCAAATTCTTCCATGTCTATAAAATCATTAAATTTGTCTACAAATTCGTCTGCTGAAATTTCCTCATCACTACCCCAAGTAGGAATCCTAGCAGCATATTTACTAGGAAGGTCATGCAAAACAACAGGAAGTACAAGTGGTGCATACCTAGTAGGAGCAACCATGACTAGAGGATGAACAATAGTTGTAGGAGGGGCAAAAAAAGAAGATGAAGAACTGATATGAGGGGGACTGCTTGGTTTTTGTAAGCCACTGACAATAGAACTCCAATTTGGAAGGGGTAAACCAGCTTTGGATTTCAGCAAGACTTTGAAAGGATCAGTTTCTTTGAGTTTATATAAAGACTCTTTTTCTAGTAGTAGTTCAGAGGTAACAGCTTCCCAAAAATCTTCCTTGTCTTCTTGTGTCACTAAGGCTGAAGTGTCAATTCCTCTTTTTTGCAAGTCTAAGATAAAATCAATGAGTTCTTTTTCACTTTCAGATCTAAACGACACTTCATGAATCTTGTCATCAAATTTCTTGTCTTCAGGACTTCTTAATATTTCATAGGAAAAAGATTTCGAATGAGATGGAGTACCTGATATTTATGAAATTCTTTGAATTTTTGAAATAGTGTTTGGATTGTCCACACTGGTAGGTGGATTGGGATCAGGATTTCTCCGTGTGTATCTCCTTCTCGAAGCCACCTTTAAACTTTGAAAAATGTATGGAGTCACCAAGGGAGATTGTAGCCTAAAAAAACAATCTGAGCTCCTGCTACCTTCAAAAGTTCAGCTTCTTGATTTCTGGAATGAATAATCTTCAGTCTCCCGGTAGACACACCAAAATTTTATCTCAAAATCAGACCCTGATAGGCTGCTGATAAAGAATACCTTGAGTAACTATTTCAAACTAGAGTTTTAGTTGAGACTTAGCCTCCTTAACCTAAGAGGGCTCTCTCAATAGGTTTATGATTTTCAAATAAGGATTAGATGGCTAACTCTATGAGTAAAATGGATAAATTGGATAATTTGTTGTACTACTAATCAACAAACATCTATTTGGCTTATGGAGTCAAGTGTATTTTCACAAAACATGAGTATCAGCTTCAATTGGAAGTCAGGGCATTTCAGGGTTTAGATGCATCAAAAGAACAGTAGGACAGAAAATAACACAGTTCATGAACATATGAAGGAAATTAGAGCACCATTAGTGAATTCTAAGTAACATACATTCATGCCACTGCAAATAATTGAAAGAGGAAAACTATGAGAATATCACACAACCATAACCCTTTCTGAATCCTGAGTGATGAAACCAATATCTCTGTATTAACATAAAAACACAGTCCTTTGCTACAACAACAGTATGCTTTCTTATGAAAATTTCCGACCCTATGCAATTCGACCTCTTGTCTTTTATAAAGTCATCATTACATTCTTGGATTCTCTCCAATCACTCAAAAGAAATTCGAATTTGCTAGCTTGACACCTATCAACTGCTAAAACAAACTTTAATTACATCTGACAGTTTAAACTGTCTGTTCTAGAGTCCTAATACAACTAGGAATACAAATATTTATTATAGCTTAACAACCTTATAAAAATATTAAATATTTTTTCTGAAAGCTTCTCCTTCTAAACTTCGACCTTGATGATGTCCATCTCCTTGTTTTTTGACTGTATTGATTTTCCTCTTATCTGCCCTGAAAAATAGGAACATGCTCCCTGCAAAATAGGCGTACTGCTTCATTTATGTTTCTTCACAATACCTGCTAACCAATTTGTGCTAAAAAAAATGTGGCATTATCATATTAAACTCATATGAATTCTCCCTTCCAGCTGTGCCCAAAACAAACCTTTGAATAAGTTCCAAAAACTATTAACATTACTGCGCTATGAAACTGTCTGCCGTTTCCGTAGCGCAAAACTTCACCTTTGAAAACTACATTTGAAACCTTCAATTTTCTATGTTTTGCCATTGGATCTTCACTTGTGGTCATTATATATCCTTCAGTAGCATCAAGGTTTTAAAAACATGCCCTTTCACCCTTTGAAAACTTGCAAACTCGATCAAACTGCATCCTACAGCAGTTTCGTAGCGCGCTACGAAACTGTTGTGCCTGACACGCCTATAGCAGTTTCGTAGCACGCTACGAAACTGTTGTGTCTTTTCTTTTCACAACTTGTTTCCAAAAATTTAAGTTTCCCACCTTTACTTTCGTCCTTCCATTTATATATATACCCTCAAAATCAATAAAAACCAACTTTGAACTACTTTAAAAAATTAAATCTTCCACAAAACTCCAAAAATGTGTTAGGAGATGTCACTTACTGTTTACACAGATTTTTTGTTGTGGTTGATCTTCAAGCTTTGCTAGCTGTATTTGAAGGTCTTCAATCTGCCTTTTAAGCCTTCTATTGTTAGCTCTCAGTTTGGTATTAACCATCCTTATAAACTTTGCTTCCTTGATTGTAGGGACAATCCATATGAAGAATTGATCCTGACTGCTGATTGACTCACTATTTGAAACCTTTTCTAGCTCCCACAGACCTTTCAACCTCTCAAATTTTGACCTTTCTACAACATGCATTCTCACTTTCTTCCTCAATTTATCAATTTCAATGTTTGAAATTCTGAGTTTGTCTTTAACCTCCTCATAACTACTCCTTTCTCTCTGAATATTAAATACTCTGTTTCCGTCTTCTTCAAGTATTTGAGATGATGTATTAATGGGTTCTTCAAAAAAATTTGTATCCTCACCTCCTGTTTGGTCTATCTCCATGTCTGGCTGCTGCATTTTCTTAGAATTCCTAGTCATTGGTTTTCTAGGCTTAAAAACAAACTCTGACATCTCATCCTCAAAGTCTAATTTTTTGGATGTTTTCAATTTCTTTGATTTGCCACCTGTATCCAACTTTATGAACTCTGCTTGAACCAGGGGATACTCTTCAATGTAAATAGCTTGTAATATATCATTCAAGTCACCTCTTAATTACAAATTTTCATTTGTTACCACAGCCTTACCCTTCTCCTCTGATCTTTGACTCCTATTCAACTTCTTCTGAGTTGTTTTACTAGTTGACTATTCCTGAATTATCTTTTTGACCTGAGTTCTCTTCTTCTGTGTAGATTGAGGAGTCCTTTGGATATTTAGTGATGTATTTAACATTGGTTCTTTAACCTATTTCCTGGGCTTTATCTTAACAAACCTTTTTGATTTTGTTTTTGCAGGTTCAGTAGTCTTTAATGAAGATGTTTCTTTGAGTTGAGGGCTAGCACCTGTTCCTTCAACCCCTATTCCACTCAAAAAGAGAAATGCAGACCATTCTCTATACACTTTCTGAAGCTCATGCAAAACTATTAACTTGACTAGACCATGATGAAATAAGGAGTTTTCACATGCCTGAGTTTTCATCTGAACTTTGTTTGCAATCTTGGCCAGACTTCGAAATAGAAAGAAAGGTAAGTCTAGAGAGATTATTCCTGTGAAGTGAAATAAGATTTTAAAGTGATAAGTGTACACCTTTTGATATCTCCTTTCGTAGGTGAAGTACCTTTGGATATTGTAGAGCAGGTTGGAAAATGCATCCTTGACATAACTTCTTGGCACAACTTTATTCAAATAAGTATCCATAAACTTTGGTTTCAAAAAGATTTTGCAGGGTTGTATTTCAAACCTAAAATTCTTGAACCATCTCTCATTCCCTCTCAGAATTTCTGTGACTGCTGATATAACTTCAGGAGAAATTGGTAAATTGAGAAAACCAACCTCTGTGTTTGACCTTGTGAAGTTGGTAGCAAATTCTTTGGTAACTTGATTATGCCCTCCTTGAAGCTTTTCATAGAACCTCTAGCACCCTACCTTCTTGAAGGTTTCTTTAACAGATTTATCTCTTGTGAGGGTTTCTAAACCTTGAAGTTCTGTCCTCAGGCAGTGACTAGACCGGTGATGTATTTTTTTCTCTATCATCTTCTTCCTGAAATCCCTGTGTCTTCAGCAAATCTGTAGTCAACTTCCTTGTTGGATGAATTGGTTCGCTTGAAAATTGGGTTCAGCCTTGCTTGATGGAAAACTCTGCCTCGCTTGATTAAAAACCTTGTTTCAGTTAGCAATTCTTATCAAACTTACTTAATTGGCAATCGAAACTGCTGACATAATCTCCAATTGAATTCTGCCTTGCTTGGTTGAAAACTCTGCCTCACTTGAAAACTTAATGAGAGCTCTGGTATCTTATCATGAGCTTCTCTTTAAGAAATAGATATGCACGCAGTGCTTTCTTTGCATGAGATAAAAACAATGATAACCAATTCCATTTTCAAATTTGCAAAGGGCCAATGACAAATGACTGCTAATGAATCTCATAATGATTTCATAACTGCTTTGGATGGTTTCATGCGTGAAGGATGATTCGTGGACTGAAACCATATTCATGAAAATTTAACTCCAAGTTGATGGATGTGACAGCTAAACCGAAAATTTTAAAACCCCTATTTCGTAGTGCTAGTAGTGTGATTTCGGGATTTTGCACTATGAAAATACCAGCGTTTTCGTAGCACAAAAAATTTTTTTTACACTGAGCGCGCTACGAAAACATGGTTTCGTGGCTTATTCGAAATTTTTTTGAAAAAGACTTAAGATATGGTTTTCAAAACGTGGCATGAGACTACTAAAGTGTAAAGCAAGGTTTATGAACTTGGTTTGGTGATGAAATGAGACTCTAAACCTATGGCTTAGACCCTATAAAACATAAAAATGACTCAAACCCTATCTAATACCATGACTTAGAAACAAGTATGAACTCAATGAATTTAGAGAATTTTAATAGTGATAACAGCTTACAAAAGATAATGTTCAAGATCAAAATATGTGAAATTAGTAACCTACAAAGGAAGGTCTTTGGAAAATAGTATCACACAGAAGATCCCCCACTCTCAAGTATCACACTATCTTGGTGTGTTTTATTCTTGTAATAATTTGGACACAAATTTGTGGATTGTAAATATTATACTAGGAAAAAAATGAACAATTGAAGTTACTCTAGGAATAATTATCTTAGAAAATATCAGGAAAGGTACAACCAAAATTTTAACAAGTTTGGATCCCTACGTAATGATGTAGAATGTTATAAATTATATAGTTATGGAAATTTAGCAAAATATTGTAGGTTGAACACTCGTCCAAGGGAGGCAAAGCATGAATCAAATGTTCCTCCAAAAGAATCTTCAAGAGTCGGGAAGACGAAGGATGAACAATGTGTGATTGCTCTAAAATCTCAAAGCAAGAAAAAGTATGGTATGTTAACAATTTTTGTTCAACACACATGAAAGGGGATCAAAACATTTTTGTATCTCTACAGAAAGAAAAAAAATGTAACAATCTCATTTGTAAATGATGGTTTAGCTAAGATTATAGGAAAGGGTACAATTAAGCTCAAAAGCATGAATTCCATGGCAGAAGATGTTTTTATCATTGAAAATATGAACCATAACCTGTTGAGTGTGAGTCAAATGTGTGATCAAGGACACACACTTTGCTGAGTGTGAGTAAAATGTGTGATCAAGGACAAACACTTATGTTTGACTCAATGAAATGTGACATAAGAAGGGAAAAATCAAACAGATTAGTTGTGACTACAACAAGGACCCAAAATGACATATACACTCTAGAGAAAATTGGAAAAGAAGGATGTTTTTTTTCTAAAGAGGATCAAAGTTGGATTTTGCACAAAAGAATGGGACACATAAACTTTGATAACCTTGCCCGAATTAGTAAAAGAAAGTTATAATAGAAATGCTAGAAATTTCAAAACCAACAAGTACCATTTGCAAGCATTGCATGCATGGAAAATAGAAGAGGGTTGAATTCAAGACCAAGGAACATTCCACTTAAAAACCATTAGAGTTGGTTCATAGAAATCTATGTGATCCCATGATAACAAAAGGATTGGAAGGTGAAAAATACTTCATGCTATTTGTCGACGATTTTTACATCAAAATGACAACAACAAATTTTCCGAAGAAAAACATAGGAGCATTTGAATGTTTCAGAATCTACCAAGAGATGGTTGAGAACGAAAATAATTTGAGAATCGAGTGTTTAATATCCAATAATGGAGGAGAGTTTACATCCAAATAATTCCAACGCTTCCGTGAAGAACAAGGGATAAAAAGACAATTCTCAGTAGCCAAGATACCACAATAGAATGGAAGCCAGGACACAACAACATAATGGAGTGATAGAAAGAAAAGATGTAACGGTAGAAGAAATGGCTAGGACCATGTTGAATGATTCAAAATTAAGTGATGTATTTTGGGTTCAAGCAGTGGAGACAATTGTGCACATTTAGAATAAAGGAATGCTTAGAAGTAACTATGACAAGACCCCATATGAATTATGGAAGGGGATACCGACAAACATCAAGGATTTTATAATCTTTAGAAGTAAATCCTACATAAAGAGGGAAGACAAGAATATTGGAAAAAATTAATCTAGGGTAGATGAAGTCTTATTTGTTGGGTACTCACACAAAAGAAAGACATATAAATGCTATAATTTGAGACTTAACAAGATATTTGAAAGCATCAATGTAACACTTGATGAAGTTTGTGGAAAATAGGCTAGGAAAGGAGGCTCACCTTCAAGGGAACAAGAAACAAAAGAAAAAAAACAAGGGGGAGGAATAAAAGAAGAAGAAAAATCAGACAAATAATCAATTTTCAACCAGACAAAAGCAAAAGATAATCAACAGACACCTTATAAGTTCTTAAAAATGATGGTACCAAAAGAGTCATCCATTAGAAAAAATCATAAGCGATATGAATGAAGGAATAGGAACCAAAAGAAGCCAGTAAATATGCATGTCAAAACAAGGACATCTTTCACTCTTATCCACAGTTGAGCCTAGCAGCTTTAAAGAATCCAACCAGGATGAGCATTAGATCAGATCCATGGAAGAAGAACTTGATAAAATAGAAAATAATAAAACACAAGAATTAGTTCCAAGATCTAGGGACAATAATGTTATTGGCACAAAATGGGTCTTTAGGAAAAATATGAATGAAGATGGACAGGTGACCGGGAATAAAGAAAAATTGGTATGTAAAGGATATGCACACGTTGAAGGAATATATTTCAAGTGACATTTGCCCTTGTTGCTAGAATGGAAGCTATTAGGATGTTTTTGGTCTATGATTGCTCAAGAAATATCAAGGTGTACCAGATGGATGTCAAATCAAATCTAATGAATTGAGAATGGGAAGAAGTATACATAGATAAACCCTAAGGTTTTATACTTAAGAAAAAGAAATATTATGTTTGCAAGTTAAAGAAATATTTGTATGGTCTTTAGTAAGCTCCTAGAGGTTGGCCCTGCTCATCTGGATAGGTATTTTCAACAAAAAGGTTTCAAAAGAGAATTGTCGATAACAACATATACATAAATATTGAATAAGACAACTTGACTCTCATTGAAGTGTATGTGGATGATATCATTTTTTGGCAATGACGATGATAGGCTAGGCAAAAAATTTTCCAACGATATGAAAAGTGAGTTCGTGATGTCTTTACTTGGTGAGTTGACCTTCTTCTTGGGACTTCAAATATCTTAGGAATATGATGGCATATCCATATCTTAAACCAAGTACATCAAAGAAACTTTGAATAGGTACAAAATGGAAGATTGTAAACCAGTTAACACTGCCATGGTGACTGGTTTCAAGTTGAGCAAGGATGACGAATCCAAGCAAGAAAACCAGAGATTGTATAAATTGATGATTGGAGGGCCTATTGTATGTGATATATTAGAGGCTAGATATGATGTAGGTAGTTGGATAGGTGGTAATAATTATTCCAAGAAACACCAAAAGAATCACACGTTGTTACAGTTAAAATAATCTTCTAAAACCTTAAAGGAATAATAGATTTTGTACTTTGGTATTTGAAGGGGAATGAATTGACCTTAACAACCTATACTGATGTATATTAGGCAGGAAATATTAATTATCACAAAAGAAACTATGGAGAAACCTTCTATTTGGGTGATTATATTGTATCTTGGTTGAGAAAGAAGAAGTCCTTAGTCTCCTTGTTCACAATAGAAGCAGAATATATCGCAGTAAGAACATGTCGTGCTTAGGTTCTATGGATGAAATAAACTATGAAGGATATCCAAGTGATTTTTGATGGTCCCATTCCGATATTCTATGAAAACACCAGCCCCATAAGTCTCTCCAAAAATATTTCCATGCATTTAAAAACAAAACACATTCCTATTAAATACCACTTTCTCTGAGAACAAGTTGTAGAGAAGAATATTAAGGTAGAGTACATCGAGGCGAATGAATAAATAGTTGATATCTTCACCAAGCCTCTCCAATGAGAGACATTTATCTTTGGAAGAAGTTCTGGATTCTACCAAGTTCACATTGACATACATTCCATCAAGCCATGTAGCTAGGGGGAGAAAGGCATGTTGAGTTACCCTTTTCCATTGATGTGAAAGGGAGAGAGAATTCATAAAAGGAAGGTTAAAGGGTTGAATTTAGGGGGAGAAACAGTCTTAGGAGGAGTAGGTGTGTTGCCATCAATGGCAAAGGGGGGATTTCTGAATTGGTTTTCATTGATGCTAACTCAAGAAACAACAGAAGAATCCTCTCTTTTAATGAAAAAAATGACAAAAAGTTTTAGGGTCTTTGGGCTCAGGATCACCTTCATTTTATGGTCCTCATCACACCAATTCTAACAATAGGTGGCATGCCTCATAAATCGTCACATTTGAGGAGATATGCTTGATCAAAGTTGCAACCCCTCTTTGTGTTCAAGAAGCCCAAAAGATGATGTGGAAAAAATATATTTAGATTGATTTATTTGTAGCATATTTATTTCAAAAATTAAATTAAATTATATATATATATATATATATATATATATATATATATCTGTGTGTGTGTGTGTGTGCCACTATCCTAATCATTTTTTCTTACAAAAATGGTCAAGGTAAAATTAATTAAACTATTTTGGGTCTCCTAGTTAAATTCTGCCTCCAAGAAGTATTGTATATGGCTCAATAAATAAATAAATTTGAAATTCAGGTTAGATTCCCTCCATTTTTTCCAAGTTAGCTCGTCTTAGAAGCCTCCACGGTTTCTATAAAAAGGGACTCATTTTATATTTTTTGAAAATAATCTTGTGTGCTTGGTATGAGATATCTATACGGCCTTGAGTAGTGTAGCATATCTAAAGCAGAAGGTTGAAGTTTTGAAGTGTTTTGGGCTTAATGTTTATGTATTTTGGATTATGTTTTTCACTGGGGTTTTTGAGCATCTCTGAGGCCATTTAGTCTTTTCCTAAGACTGATACAGGTGGATTATTTTAGGCAATTCACACCTATATGAGGCTACCTCCTGCAACATATGCACAAGTCCTAAAACTTTATTTCAGTCTTGAACAAATGAAATTTTGGTGCCCTTTCATTGTAGCTTTGAGAAAAAATTGGAATGATTTCTGAAGCATTTTGGGGCTATGTCTAAGGGCTAATTTTTGGAATCCTAGGTCAACATTTCAGACAATAATTTCAGCCTTATTTTGGAGACTCTTGCATGCATTCACTTATGAAGAAACTCATGGTTTTTTAGGCCTCTTATTGTGTTTTGAAGTCGAATCTATAGAAATTTGTAACAGAGCATAAACCTAATCTTTGAGAGGCTCATTTTTTAGGATTATCAGAGATATTTCAACCCCTTTGTCCGAAGAAACAATTTTAGATGCTTATTCATTCAATTTTTTGGCATATTTTGGGCAACATTTGCAAAGATCCATGACATTCATTTCAGCCCTGAGGAAGTGACTTGCTCACATAATTTAAGGGTTATTTTGATGGTTTGAGATTGTATTTTTTATGGTATAATGCAAGTTTTCTTATGAAAAATTTCACCTCTATTCTAAGCCCTAATATGAGCCCTCCTAAGGGTAATTTCAGAGGCATATTTACGAAGTTTGTTGATAGTTTGAGGAATTTATTATTGACACCCCTAAGGAATATGTGGGAATCATTTTCACAGCTGCCTCAGGCTACCTTAAACATCTTTTGAGGTCTAATGGAATTACTCAAGGCCAATTAATCAAAAAACATAAACAAAATACCTTTAAATTTGATCTAAATTTTATGGATCATTTTCATCTCACTTTTACTGCAATATTATTATAAGGGTTTCCTTGGGTTATTTGTGTAGCATACCTTCATTATCAAATTGCAAACATAGGTTTCTTAAGGGTCAACATTTTCTCAGCAGTCCTAAGAACCTTGATCTCTTTTAGGAAATTTTGAGAGCATAAGAACCTGATATTATCATTCATTAAAAAGGACTTTGTCTACAACAATAAAAACCCTATATATAAAAGTGTGGAGGATTATTAGAGCATCATCAGTGGTTTTGAAATAAATTCAGAAGCATTGACAACAATATAGTGACAAAAATTAGTGGCACATTTGACACCAACTCAAGGAAATCCTCAAGTACAACAGTGGCACTCTCTTCTTCAGCACACTTGAGGAATTATTTGGTGAAAAGTAGTATCTTGATAGTATACAAGAGGAAATTATATATATTGTACATCTTAGGTTTGCATAAACAACCTTGAGTTTGGATTGATAATGATTCATTTATGGTTGAGTTGTTATTAAAGTAAGGGACAAGGATCAATTTTGAAATTTGGCACATTTGAACATATATCAGTAGTAAAGAATATTTGTTGAATATCCTTGTAAGTGGGTCATTGTCCATGGTACGAGATCCTACATTTCCTTTCACATATTTTTTATATTTTAAGGGTTGTTGGGTGGTATACCACAAGAGAGTGAATTATCCGTCGAGTTGTAGCCTGAAAATACTTCAAGGATGTAGGTTGGTGCTAGGGAAAGTTAGAGCTTGCAGGTTGTTGGATCATCCGATCAGTTGTAGTTGATAAAATAGGGTGTTGTAGCATCCTTCCAGTTGGAGTTGGTAAAACCATGGTGTAAAAGCATCCTTTTAGGATTTGGAGGTACGTGATAAACTTGAATGCTTTTATAGAGTATTACAAATTTGGGACTTCCATTTCAATTGGAGCTAAAGTATTTTTGTGCTTTGAAATATTAGAAAAGTGTTCGGTGGTTTTTCATCTAGTAGGGTTTCCACCTAAAAATTTTATGGTGTATTCTTGTTGTTATGTTTTCATGATTTATCTTTTGAATCGACGTTGATGGTCTAATATTGATTCACCCCCTATCAGTGTTTCCAATAAGAAGGGAAAAAAGAATCATAGGAATTTCGCCTCATGTTCCTTTCATTTCCATATGATCTACAATATGTAGCCTTATGACCAAATAAATTGCATGAAAAATAATAGCTTTGAAAGAAAATTGTATACCTGGGAATTGGTGAATTTCTTGTATAGAATATATTTCCTTGACTTCTTGCTTGAGAAATTTTTTTATAAGACTTGAATACTCTGCTTCTATAATCAGTTGCAAGATGTCCAAAATTGTGACAGATAAAATACTCAATTTCATCCATCCAGGGAGAAAATGAATATTTGTTCCTTCTTTGGATTTATTCATTTCTACCATTCTAGGAGAAAATGGTTTTCTTTGAAAATTCACTTTCCTTGGTTGCTAGTTGTATTGCTTGCTTCCATTACTTCATTTCTAAATCTTGTTGCTACTTGTTTCTTTACCATGGATTTCAGAAGCCGTGTTATTGTCTCTGACACTTCTTGCACATGCCTATGAGTTCGATTATCCCTTAGTTGTTTCATGAAAACCAAGGTATATTTCATTGAAGGGGGCCTTTTGAATGTTGAGGATATTTTACAACATCTTGGTGCTATATTGAAATCTCAGTTGTTTTATTTTTTCTTCTAAACTGCTTCTTAATGAGACAACCTCTTTTTTTTAATTTCACATAGCCACCCCATTTTTGTTTTAGTTGATCATTTATTACTTCTTCAACTCTTCTTGCCTCTTCCAGTTGGGTTCTCAACTTGATAATTTCCTCTTTAAGCCCATTTTCTTGTTCTTCAAAAATATGAAGCAACTTCTTATTCAATTTATACGACTTTTCTAGATCATTCCTTAGAGAGATAATCTCAGCTTCAAGTCCTTCACATTGTATTTTTCTTTCATTAAGTTGTTCAATCACTACTTCATTAGTTCTCTTAATTTATTTTAGTTGTGCTTGTAGGAATATTGTAGTATTCTCTTATTCATCCACATAACTGTGTTTGATTTAGTATACCTACAACTTCTCCTTAATACTTTCAATATTTTTCAAGGCAACGATAAGTTTTCTTATAAGATCATATTTGTTATAAAAAATTTATTCTTCTAAATCTATAACTCTATCTAATATGATGGAAACTAATTCATGGATGCACTCATTTTTTTATAGGATGCAATTTTCTTCTTCATATACATTGAATTTTTCTTCATTGGGGAAAAAAGAAGCAAGATTACTTGTCAACTTACCTAGTGAACGAACTTCTTCCTCAACTATATCTCCTTCATGAATTTCTTGCAAGTTATTTCATACATCCTTTGCAGATTCATAGTGCATAACTTCCTCAATTTCAGAATCAGATATTCTACAATAAGTTTCATTTATTGCTTCATCATTTTTCTTTAGTTCTTGACTTTATGGGGTGGTTTTAGTATAACCATTCCATACTAGATGCCAAAAATTTGATCCAAATGATTTTAATCTAGAATTCATCATTTCTTTCCATGGGGTTGAATTAGTATTTTGTCATAAATCAAAATTTACCCCAATTTTTAATCTTCTTTTTAAATAATTCACTATACCAGTGGTTAATTATCATAATATACATAAAAATGCACATATCATGAGAAACTATATAAGTTCAGTCATTAATACATGAATATTGTCAATCATGAGCCATGAGCACTAGGAACACCATCAAGCACACATAGACACTAGATATTAGGTGGAAAACAGAATTGGGAAAAACTACCGTTGTTTTCATATTTATATTATTCTTATTAACATAAAAAAAATTCTTTTGCATCATACACTAGCCACCACTAGTGTGCAGGCCCTTACCTGTTGGAGTCCACCACCTCCAATATTTTCTCTAGATACCACTAGAAGGAAGCCACCATTCCCTTAGAAATTCCTCCAACCACCATCAGAAGGAAGCTACCACTCACTTACTAAAGGCTCCAACCCTCTATATATTTGGGAAATAATTTCACAATGTTTCATATTGGATCCACACATCAAATCAAAAAACCATGGGCCACATTTTGTCCATTTTCATACTAGACTCACATAAATATCTATGCTCAAACTAAATACAAAAACTATTTGCAATACCAACAACAAATCTAATACACAAGTATCTCTACTCACAAATCAAATTTTCAAACCCTAGTAACACTTTAAACTCCAAAAAACTCACTGACGTAACAAATTGCTCATTAAACCACTCTAACTATCAAACATACACCAACATACCAATCACTCTCTATTCTCATACAATTCTTCTTACTAAAAAAACCCTTGCAACATACGTACATGTATATGTCATCCTGACACCAACAAGAACATCCACTTTCTCTGCTCATGTAATCCAAATCCATTGACAAAACCCTAGCACCAGTACAAAATCAACAATACAATCTCAACATTAACATTACAATGCTCTCAACACATACACAACTCTAACATGAGAAACCATCTCAGTGAAAAACCACAAAAATTGGCATACTTTTCATATTTGAACTCAGTGAAATACCTTTTCTCAAGACAATACATGGTTCATCAACCAATTCTACCCACATATTGTCAAATACTAGCAACAATAAGACTCAACATGAACATACTTTCACACATTCAGAAAAACCCTACAACAATGACATACCAACAAGTACTCTAACCTCACAAGGATCACACTCAACATTACATGGATTTAAAACAATATACAAGGTATGCATATGAATATATGCAACACAAGAAAACCAACTCTCTAAACATCAATAGCCATCACATCAAACCCAAGGATAAACCCTAGAAACAACATATTCAAACCTTATTCAAACAAGCCGTAGCAATAATTACAATGCATAAGGACTATATCTAGCAATGTTGTAGCTATACATATGAGAACCAAGGAAAATCAATTCAACCCTCAATCCTCTGTAGTACCGCAACATGATGTTAGATTAACAATACACTGGACTGAAATACTCTCAACAAACTAGCACAACACTGTCAATTGCACATGGATTCTAAAAAAATCATAATTCCAAGCAACCATGCTTCTATATATTCATATTTATTCATCTCTCCATCAAATTTCGATGATTTGGCATTCTTAAATTCTTCAGGCATATTATCCCTTTTTCTTTTTCTTTGATGATGATGATGAGAATAGTGATGATATATGTTAGTAGAAAAGCTAGAATGTATACCAAAGTGATGCCCGCGAGTGTTGGTCCTTCTTTCTGGGATGCTCAATGTTGCATATCCTCTCACAATGTCCCCACTTTCCCTTTTGTACATCTTCTTGGATATGCCACCATATGCTCCATTTGTTTTCTTTTCTGATCCCAAAGAGTTTTGTCTATCTCAATGACTAGTCCAAAACTAATGTTACCTTTGTCTCTGCAATTCTGAGAGGCTTTCAGTATGAATGCATTCACCTCATCTTGCCTCAGCCGAGACCATTACCAACCTTTCATTATCTTATTTGAAACTTTGGATTTCAACCTTTAGGTTTCTCAAGGTATTCATCTAATCAGGAGAGTCCCCCCCCCCCCACCTAGCTAACTGATCTCTCTTCTTCATATACTTTTACTTCTTCATTCCCATGTTGTGACTAATCAAAACTACATTATACTATTCTTGTCCTCATTTATTTGTCTTTTACTATATTTTGTTGTTTATGATGTGTTGTCATTCACATGAAATTGTTAGATACATGATAATATAAATAAAAAACAATAAATGATGACATGAACTTGCTTTTATATAGTTGTTATAGTAAGACTAGTTTTACAAACAACCATGTTAGCACCAATGTACATGCATGAATCACCAACAAAACATTTCTGTCAACACAAACCTTTAGTTCCTTAGTAATAGTAAAAACATATCAATCATGCATGTATTCAATCATTCACACAATCAATTAAACATGTTTCTTTTTGCTCATGGTAGAGCCAATCCAGTCCAACTATAGAACCTGAATGCTTTGATACCACTTGTAAACACAACCCTCCTAAACTCTAAACCCAAGCATAGTTATAAGGAGGTGGTTACTCTATTGACACAACTCCCAAGTTACATTTATGGGAACGAGATTTGAATTTTTCAACATTTTCAACTTTTTCATAATTTCAAATGAACAACATCGTTGCATTCATCTCATTGAGATGATTCCAATGATATAATTTCACTTGAATCTGACTTATGGATCAAAATTTATGGCCCTTTAAAGATGGACCAAATACACCCTGCCACATCATCATGACCTCCACGTGGTAGCCCCACAGAGGCCCACATGGTAGTGATGAGTTGTACCACACTGTGGCAGACCCATGTGGCACCTGATGCATGACCATCGTGGACAAGTCCATGTGGCAAGCACAAAATACAAGGAGGGTCAGGCTTCGACCCTCCTTGCACCAGAGACACATTTTAATTTTAAACAATCGGGCCCGAACCTTGACCTCCGACCTAGGATGGGGTGAAACTGACTCCACTTTGTTGAGAAATCCTTAGGGAAACATCAATTCAGTTGATAACTTTATTTCTCTTTACATGAAAATTATTTATGATTATGTATTTGCTTCTCTATTAATGTTTATGTTCTCATCATCAAATAATTTCCAAAAGCTATTAAGGTCAAAAAACAAATAACACAAGGTGTAGGCACTCAGTCAAGGAAAAATCCCTCTCTTAGGGGAAAACCCAACCAAAATTCTCTTCTTCTTAAAGAGCCAATTCAAAATGAGACAACCAATACCTTTATACCAACAAAAAATTCTCCTCAAATCCACCAAGTTAGCCTTCCAAGATAGACTTGTCAAGGTCTAGTCAACAACATCAAGGTCAAAGTCAAAATCTTCACACATGTGTCCTCAACCTCTCTTCTTTTTCTAAAATACTCGGCCTGATCCTTTGGACCTCCAATTGTGTTGTTGTACCTCTATCGTTTTCGCACATGTGGGAATAAACACATTAGTTCGATCTTTCTTGCTTGTTAAGGGTTTTATTATTTCTTGTTCGATTTTCTCCTCTTCTTCCTTCCCTTCTTCACGTAGATTTTTTCCCTTAGAAATGTAGATCGAAACTTTAGATTAATTGCTTGGATGGATGTCACAATAGGTTGAATATTTTTCTAATATATAGTCTTCAAGAGAGGACAAGTTCCTTCATTGAGGCCGACTTGATAAGAGATGAGGCCTATTTGGTGGAGGAGGCATAACTTATCATTTTGACACTAAAATAATTTTCTTTCTTTACATAAAAACCCCAAGAAGGGTCTAATACGTGATGAAAATGAATATGACTCTTGACACAAGCCTAGAAGCACTCAATGAGTGCCTTGACCTATAAACATAATAAATTTAACATGAAACCAATGCTTATAAAAATATGAGTTGAAAAATTAGTTTTTCCTTTTTTCCCTCCAAAACTTGATGAGGTAATCTAATCTTATTTTATTATTTCCACTATTATTTTATGATATTCCTTACGAGGCCCATTTAAGACCTCAAAATTTCTCTAATGTTCTCTAGACATACTGATGATAGTTCTGGCCTTGTTCATGACACATGAAGTAGAGAATCATATCATCCCTCTCAACTAGAGAGATATACACTTTCCTCCATAAAGAAAATATATCCAAGCTCTTTCTCTACTAGGGAGATAAGTCCATTATCAACAATTTTTATTCTTCCATCTACACAGGTTATTTATTTTGCATCATCATGGAGAAATTAAACTTTCCAGAACATCATTCCTTTTATATTCATATGGAAACAAAAGTCAAATTTCAATCATCAATGGAAAATTTATTTTCATCATATTTCTTACAACTCCCTCTTTCCATCAGGTTCAACATCATAAATTCATCATCAAATACAAGGTAGACTTACATCTTTACAACCTTTTTAAAGTTATATACTTGTAAATATTATCAAAAATTACAATAAATAATAAATATATATGTACAATATCATGAATATAACTTTATCAATATAGGGTTATCATTCCATCAATAAGAGATAATCTAGTGTTATCATACCTCAATAAGTAATTAAACCATAGAATCTATCCAAAATCTAAATCTTGCTAGGGTTTCAATCATAGCAGAAGCATTTGCACCTAGGGTTTCACTTTCATCCCCTAAGCTCTTACATCAACTTTTGCTAGGGTTTTTTCATAAACCCTAGATACTATCATCAAACCCTAAAAATCTAGGGTTTTACCAAAGTGAACAAATAGTAAAAGATAATACTACAGGGGTTTATTTTAATATATTAATCAAACACCATAACAATATAAGATTTTTTATGATTCTATAGCAAAACCCTAGAGATGAGAGTGTCATAAAGAAATTTCAAAGACAAAAATGATCGTACCTTATTATATGATGGAGACCTACTACAAGTCTTATAACTTTAAACATACCTTGAGTTGTTCCTTCTACAAACCTTGAAAGGATTCCTCTAAATATATCCATAATCATTTCTTTCATAAACATTATTTAGAATATACATACATAAATTCTTTCCAAGGAAAACACAAGGGAAATGATTATAATCAAGTGGCAAGTATAATGTTATATATAAAGAGGAAATTTGACAACAATTTAATTAAAATAGAAGTAAACAAAATACTTATATTTTTTTCAATAAAGGCTCCCTCTTGAACTAGTATTGATCTTTTAGGGTATTTCATGTTCCTACCTTTCATCATGCTCACCAAAGCACAAGTGTTGTTTTGCTTCTTATTATGTACCTGCAATATTCATTGAAAAGTACTATCAAGAAAACATATACCAAGATAAGTGAATATGTCAAGTTTGTTAATCTAGGGATTCTGTGATATATTAGAGGATTTAATACGCTATACTTCATTTAATTCCATCCTCGATAGGATTTTCTATACACCCTCGACTATCTAGATTAGGGTTAGGTTTTAACATTAAATAGAGATCTCTAATTCAATATCCATCTAGGTTTTATATTCCTAGATATTAAAAAATATTCAAAAAATATAAGACTACAAACCCTAGACTCAAAACATACAAAAAATCCCTAATGCATATTTATATTATAGACCATGTTACCCACCACTAGTGGGTGGCACCCATAGGAGAATTTTTTCTCCGAGATTGTCTTCAATCGACAACTAGTAGCCCCTTTCAACCACAAAATAGCTTGATGTGCTGCCATCTCTGCCACCTGATCCAACCATTATGTGCCCTTACCCATCTATTATGTTTTTATGTTTGAAGATGGGTATTCCAACCCCAAAGGTATGGATTTCATTATGTAATTGGGTATTTTTTTTCTTTCTTATCATGGACACATCTGGACATGGATTAGTAAGGGGATTTTACTGAAAGAATGGGCTTGGTCTCTACTATTGTCCCCTTATCCAACTTGGTGGTTAGTCTTGTGTCCTAGTCCCATGGGATCTCCTCTATTGGAAGCTAGCTTTAGGAGTGATACTACATGGGAAACCCCGATTTTGGTTGTGTGGTCCTGCTTCCTGACATCACACAAATCACTCCCCTCCACTCATTATAACCAATTTTCACATATTTCCCATATGAGTCCACATTTTTCCATTGGGTAACAAGGATTTCACCTCCACCTCCCATTTTCCACACTTTGGTTCGGGCATAAAACGATGCCTCAGAGGTTGATGCAGCTAAAAATAAAGTAAAAAGCATAATTTGGTCACTCTCAATAAGAAATGCACCATAAAAAGTAAAGCATGGTTAAGACATACAAATTTAGCATGTGGGAAATAACCAACATGAAATTTGCCCCTATCATTATGAAAATTACCCTAGTTCTTAGGGCCCCTCATATTGGCCCCCTACATCATTAAGGAACCCATGATTTCCCCAACCCCTGGTGAGGGGTGAACTACCCTACCTTAAGGGGGTATTCACTAGTATATCATTCACATCATGCTCTCATCCCCTGGAGCCCTGAGAAATTATAAAAGAAAAATCAATAAAAGGAAAAAGGCATATGAAGAAGGGTGGAAAAACAAAGGTCGTGGTAAATCATGTACCACGATTTCTCCCTCCTACATCTATACACCCAAGTGTGTGATTCCCTCATCATATCTACCCTTGTACCATGGCATGTGGTGTGGAGCCTTCCCCGATGCCCCACCATTAGAGATATTTTGAGGTCTAAAATAGGCCTCCTAAGGAATATTATAAAATAATAGTGGAAATAATAAAATAATATTAGATTAAATCATCAAATTTTAGAGGGAAAAAAGAAAAAACTATTTTTCCAACTTGTATTTTCAACATATGTCCCTATGGTTTTACTCAAATTTCGAGTGGGAGTACTCGTTGGATGTAGATTTAATTCCTCATCCAAGGATTACCCATGTTACATACTTTAAATGGACCCTGCTACACAAAAAATGAGAAATACATGAAAAATGTTATTGCAAGCTCCCACTTGAAATTTGAGTAAAACTATAGGAAGATAAGTTGAAAAAGTAGTTTTTCATTTTTTTCTATTTTTAATTTTGAACTCCGAAAACGGTGAATCATCCCACATGGTTGATATCATAACCTTGAATCCTATTTGTTCTTATAAAGTTGATTTTGGTTGTACATTTTTGTTTTGAGGCCCATTTTTTACCTCAAAATTTCTCTAATGTATGTTCTACCATTTTTTCATATGACATATGCTATCTGATAGATGTACCATGTACATGTCACTCCCTTATATGTTGTAACCACCTAATTGGATCCTTTACTACCCTACTTCTTGATCTTGGAGACACTTGTACACTCTAAAGCCCATCATGGAAGGACATTTCACTATAAAGTGACCACTTGGTTCCATGACTTGTAAGCTCATTTTCTCAATTACACTAATGATTCGTTGTATTGGAATGTCAGGAGACACATTGGATATTATGTAGGATTGCATGTGGGTCTTTATATTTTGGTTTGGTCTCCCTATACAGGGTCAAAGCCCTCCAAAGGGTCATATTGGTATTTATAGGGTGTGCATTGAGAGCCATGGGCCTCCACTATAGGAGAAAGCAGATAGTTCTGCCATAGAATCCTTCAATACCACTCATTGCTCACTCTCATTCCACTTATTTGATGACGATGATTCACTTGGAATACCTTGAACAAATGGATACACACTTGCACCACACACTTGGCAGTTGATCCAAGGCCCAGATGGGGTTGTGTCTCACCATGGGAGAGAAAGGGAGGGCTTGCATCATTTTTCCATCCCTTGCAGATGGGATACATGCTTGTTTCATTCAGTTGGAGACCATGAGGAAAAATTTGTGCCCCCAAATCCACTTAGGGGCCCCACAGGACATTTTCTTAGAGATCAATGATTCATCCCCTTCATCATTATTTTTGGAGCCCTTCCATTCATTTTTGCACATGTTGGACTTCAGTAGGCCTTCCAATGGCCCTTCTAGCTATTTTTTTATTATTTCGACCCTCTTGAGAGGCTTATTTTTCATATTTTGGAGCTATTTGGTGGGATTGTCATGAAAATGTTGTTATTTGTACATTATTTTATTATTAGGGGCATCATTAGGCATCATTACGTAATTTAAATCCCTTATAGGATCATATAAATTGATGAGATGTTCATTTCATTCATCATCATCACTTGGATTTGGGAGATATCTTTCTAGAGATTTTAGACCTGCAATTTGTGGAATGGTTTGGATGATTAAATGCATTTTGATGTGTGGAATATTTTTTCTATCTCTCTTGGAGCCTCTATTTTGCAAATGTGATGGATTGATATACTCTCTTGTCATGTAAGTGTTATTTTCATGAAAATTTATTTATAATTTATGTATAAAGTATGGAACATTATGCTTTGATTTTTCTTGTGCCTTAAAACTTAATGTGAATTTATGAAACACTTATAATCTTGGCTCATTGCATATGTTATTCATCTTGACAAGAAGAATGATTTTTCCTAGGGGGAGGTTGTGCACCTTTTACCTTGAAACTCCATCAAATATGCATATTGAAGTATAAAATTCTAAATTTTTCATGTCTATGTAACCATTAGTAGTGAAGCTACTTCTTAAGGCCTCCTTGAAGATCAATGTTTCCAAATATTGATCATTTTGACTCTAATATTTCCAATAATCAGGCACTGGTTCTAGATCCTTTATGGTAAAACCTAAAACTATTTTTCTTTCACCTTTTCCTTATTTTTCTACCCTAACCCTAGAAGTCCAACTAGGTCCTAACACAAATTGCATTAGAGACATCTCCTTGGGGTAAAAATTGGTACACTACTACATTATCCTTTTCTCTAAGTTCCCTCAAAGTTTCAAGCAATTCTTGTGGCTAGTTTGAGGGAAATATCAAGCCCTAGCTCCAAAAATATTTTGATTATTCACCTTCCTTGTTTAAAGGAATTTATAGGGTCATTTTCTCTCAAAAAATCATTGTAAGTTCACCTTTCTTAGACCCTTCCTTCTAATCCTTACTTGACCTAGTTATATTGTTGATGATCACCCTAAACCCTAGGCCTCTCTTGGATCCCCTAGGTCTCTCTTGTAGTCCAAGCCTTTGTATGATATATATTTCACTAAACCTTAAGAGAGATATTCTTCCCTTTCTAGAAAACCTCTATCTAGGCATAACTATTTTATTTAATATCCTTTCACCTAGATTTAGGCCTCCTTCCCTCAAGCCTTTCTTGGGAAGACCTTATTTTGCTTCGAAAATAAGAAACCTATTATCAGAGCCTATCCTTTGAATTGTATTTGGAAATCATATTGTACATTGATATTGACCTCATCATTATAATGTTTTCCACCATTTCAGGACTCCTCCCATTGGTGAAAGTCTATAAATAGTAGGGGACATCGACTGAGGTGACAGTGGGTCCTTGTCCCGTTGTTTCCACTTGGTCTAGTAGTAGTCGTTTGGAACCCTCCTAGGACCCCTGCTAAATTGAGCAGTAAAAAAAGCTTAAAAAAACTACAAAATGAACATGTTATGTCATACGTACCTTATAACCACCTTACCTTACCCTTTCTTGAAAGTGGCTTCTTCCAAAGGACAAATTTGTACCTCTTTCAGTGTTTCCTTCAAGAGGAACTTCAAATATGTTGAGTCAAGATGTTCTACATCAAAATGACTATGTTTTTCCTTTGGCTAGGGTGTGTTGTGGATACTCTTATAAATATTCAAAATGGATTTTTATTACAGTTCCTTGCCTTAAATGAACTTTGATTGAGATACCATATTATCTCCTTATTTTTCTATTTTTAAAGAGGTATGATAACTCTATAAATTATTTGAAACCTCTTGAGTTTCTTCACTTTGCTAGCTAGAATTAGGCCACAAATTTGTTTTTCATTCTTTCTTGTACATATGCATAGGACCTCGAGCCTAAAATGGGTCTCTCTTTTGAACTCAATCACAAATCTATACCTTTTGAAACTTGACTTATATTCTTCCTTTTGGTCTTTGTTCTATCACAGTGATATATCTTACTTAAATTCACACTTATAGGTTCCTATTGTAGCCATGTAATTCATCCTATAGGATTTTTGTTGCCTCCTAGAGAGTAGGCCTGATTTGGAGGTCCGATCTTATAATAGATTACTCAGAAGTAATCCATAAAATTTCGTTTTCAACTTAGTCTCTCATTGAGATTACAATCATTCCTTAAAATATTTTGGTGGTTTCATGCACAAACCTTCAATATAGTTTTAGAGGTCTTTACTAATATAAGTGGTGAGCCTTGGTATTTCAAAAAGAGTGTTGAAACTCCCAAGGGCTCCTCAACTCTATTTATCAACCCGGGGTTCGTACAAACTTAGATGTGACAGTGCTATATGCATAGTAGATGGGATTATACTCATGCCACTCTTAACTATGACATTAGATAAAAAGTGCTCCAAGGCCATTCCTCCCACTAAATTAGAATGAAATCCTGCTGATGAAAGTAAAATTAAAGCTACTTCTAACTATGAAGGGGAAAATTCCATTGACTTTAACTTGTAAATGCTAACTAATCTATTCAAGAAAAGACAAAGGCTAAATTACTTGCAGAAAGAACGCTATTTTATCTTGTAACATTCATCAAACTACTAGATCTACTTGTAGAAAGGAATTTAATTTATTTTTTATAATTCATCAAATTACCAATCAGAATTACATATACCATCTTCCTAGTTCACACTTTCTTGTTAATCAGTAATCTCTTTGCATCAAGTATGTGATAAATAAAATAAATCTACTATGTTTTTGCAGTGATGGAAAGGAAGGTTTGGAGTGGCCTAGGAACTTCCAATGATCATAAAATAAAAATTGGGGGTCAACATTCATCTAGACTAAGTCAAATTTGCAGTGAAGATCAAAACTGATGAAGGAAATTAGTCATACAGGTTTGCTACAAGAGCCCTGTATTGGTATAGGAGGGTCTGTAATGGTACAAGAGAACTTCCGAGAGGGTTTTGAAGGTGAAAATGATGCCTTGAGGGTATGGAGAGGTGGATGGAGGTTGAGGTAAATTAGTGAAGGTTGGATTAAGTCCCTAGCCAATCTCAGATCCTCTCAAAGGCCTGTCTTTCACTAGGATGAGTGCTCTCAGTGTACCTAGGATAAATGACTTGTGAAATAGAGTTTTATGATAGAATGTGGAGGTGAAAAGAGAAGGCAAGGGAGTTAAAGGTGGAAGTGGTAAATGTTCCCTTTCCTGTATATCCACACAACCCTACAATCATCACATGCATGCATCCATTTATCATTGAAAAAATGAGATAACTTATGGTGGAAAAGATGAGTTGAATTTAAATGATATCTATTTTATGCCAGAACTCTGATCTAATCAGGAAACTAACTTCTAAGCTACATAAAGAAAATGTAAAACAAGAAAAATAACACAAATCTCTTTCCAAGAAATCATAAACATAATATTTTTCGATTGTGGTTGTGAATCCTTCCACTCATGCTCCCACAAGAGAGGTGAGGTAGAGGTTCCAACCACAACTTTTGAAGCTAATAGAAATACAAATACACAAGAGGGACCTAAGCCACTATGTGTGGCCCAAACCCAACAACCTCAGCCCTTTGGAACTAACTCAGTGTTAACTCAATAATAATCTTCTCATTATCTTCAAATAAAATGTCTAATACATCATATGAAAGTCAAAATAACAATGCCAAGTTCTTGAGTTCAATAGCTACCTATATGAAAACAAAACTCTAATCCTAATAAGTTCTTCTTCTTGTTTATTTATACAAGAGGGTAGCTACTAGCAGCTCCTTAGAAAATAGGAATGATTGTATCCTTCAACTCAATAATGGTGCATATTTTTCTTTATTACTCTCACTTGCACTAATAGTGGCTTGGCTGCCAATGACTTCAAGTTGATGAGAGAGAGAGATTGTTGTGATCTTAGGCTAATTGAGGGAGTTAAGGAGGTGGAAAACCTCCTATATTCTTTCCTTGTTGTCTACTATGATCCCCTGGATTGAAAATATCTCAAAAATTCTCCATTCCCTGCAATTACACCACATTAGGCCACATGCTATAAAAAACACCTTTTATCCTTCTCATTAAGCATAATATAAATAAAAATGTAAATAAATGTGATAAAGAGATAGTTCTAAGGTTGGAGGATGGAATCAAGACCCTTATAATGTAGCTATTAATGAGCCTCATCATCACCCCCCTACTGAAATTGTTGCTCATCCTCTGAGCAACTCGGTCATCCATGTGAATTTCTCTCATGGCCTTGGTGGCCTCCATGACATCCCAAGCCACCTCAAATGGAGTGCCTTCTGAGTAAAATCCTACATTTTTCTCTATCTCAATCCACTCCTTCTACTCTTCTGATTGGTCTTTTCCTTCCTGTAGGCCTAGCATAAAAGGTGGAATGAATTTAAGTCCTATCCATTGGATCTTCAATATCTAAATTTCTCTCTTGTAAAATGATGTTTTCTCTAAGGCATTCTTCAACCTTTCAGGAGAGTGGTATACTCTAACTTACAAACTGAGTGGTAAACATGCCATATCCTATGAAAATCTTGTATACTGTCTTCTCCTAACAACCTAAAGGTATCTTCAAAGTGAAGAATGGTTTTCTCTTTGGTTTCAATGTATTTTGGTGCCAAAACAACATTATTGGAGACGAGGTTATGCTTGTTAATGAAAACCTTGGGGCTCATTAGCCCCACCGTGATGTATAAAGGTTCATTCTCCTATTTTTCCATTACTCTCTTCATATCGTCAACCATTTTTTATTCATGTGCCAACCAAGATTCCAAATCCATCAATTACATGTCCCCTATTATTTAATTTTTATCCCATTGGTTCATATCTGTGAATATGAGATTATGCATGTAAAATTCAGCCGCCTTTGACCTATCCACTATACTAGTTTGTTTTCAAAACTCAATAAACTGCTTGTACTCTTGGAAGGGAAAAGAACCATACTTATCTAGAGTTCTGATTTTGGTACTGTATCCATTGCTATTTGAAAAAGAGAGCATATTATTTTGAATGTTTCTTGCATTGTAGGGCCTCCATACAAAGACTTTCCATGGTGTAAAGTTGTGTTTCCTTCTCTTGCAACTTCTCTTTCAGCCTCATATTCTCTGCCTGTAGTTATTTTTTCATCATAGACTCCCCGAGTCTCCGAATAAACCAATTATTTTCCGATATCATTGACTCTTTCTTCCATCAGTCCCACATCTTCCACATTATTTGATTTATTAATTTTCATCCACCTATGGGTTCTTCCCATTTCTATTTCTAGCTCATAAAGAAGTGGAATTGTAAAATTTTCAGGGATGATTCTTCCCCCTTCAATGAATTTATAATAAAACCCCAGGATAGGCTATGGACTAGGCTCTTAGACCTTTGGGGAATCCTTCTAAAATTTTTTTGGGGTGGTTGTTGCCTCTTGTAGCTCATTTTTCTTCTCCTGTAGCTGTTGTGGCATATTTGTCCCTCTTGTGGCACATTATTTCCCTTTGGTAGCACACTCTACCCCTCCTATAGCACAAGTTTCCCCTCCTATAGCACACTCTTCCCCTCCTGTATCCACCCCTTTTTCTTCCTGTTGGAGGTTTGTTGGTGTCTTGGGATGCTTGAAGGTAGTTGACCTAGTGGTAGGCCTCCTCACATATGCTATAGGTATCTTTGTTTCGGGTTTATGAGAGGTGACCTCTTAAATTTTTCCTTCAATGGGTTGTACTTCCTCTTTCTTGCTTGGTGATTATTCAATGGTGATGGGAACCCTTGTGGGAGTTTGTGGTTTCTCTTGTTTGATTCTGGTGTTTTTTCTGGTCTTAAAATATAGGGGGCCTTGTCTTTGTCTCTTTCTCTTAGGCTTAACAGGAGTACCTAATGTAGCTAAGGTTGCAGCTACCTCATGTTCAATATTTCCTGGAGATAATATTGTTTTATGTGGTGATTCCTCTTCTTCTTTGGGTTCAATAGTTTCCTTAGGACTTAATGTTTCTTCCACTTGTTTTTCCTCGCATTTTATTTCAACTTATGCTTCTCCTTCCTATGCCTTTGTTTCCTCTTCTTCCTTTTTTTTTCTCTTCTTATTCTTCTATCTTTGTTGCCTCCTCTTCCTCTATTTTTGTTTCTTCCTCCTCTTATGTTTCTCCCTCCCTACCTTCAATGCTAGAGGCAAATGTCTCCCAGTGGTAATGGTTTGTGTCCCTATGAAAGTATCCCTATCCATGTCTATGAATTTAGTCCATAGTACAAGGATGCTAAAGTTTCTCAAATAATCCATCACTATCAATTTGATGAGGCCATGGTGAGTTAGATGTTGGTGTTTTCCCTCCCTCACTTTTTGACTCATCTCTTTGATTGACTGTAGGAGAAAGTATGACACACCAAGTCTTTGAGGATGAGGTAATTCTTCCTTGAATATCAACTCCTGAAGTAATATGAAGTGGTAAGCATACACCACACTCATTCTTCCTTCACACGATATGTACTTAAGGATATGGTAAGCCACCTAATCCCAAGGATAATGTATGCTTTCTCTTTGGACCCCATTCTTATCCTCAACATGTTTTTCTTTTGAAATGAAGATATTATTTCTAGCAGTGACACATGTGGATTTGTATTCCTTGCTCCACTTGATCCCTAGAGGTAGGGTTGTCACTCTACTAATGATTTTAGGGTTGATAGAGATAGATAACCCTCTTAAAATAGTGGCAACACTATCCTTTATTTGGGAATTTATTGCAATGGAAAATTCAAGGGCAAGGTCATCATCATACCCATTTAACAACTCCAAATATTCCTATCCATTGGTGTCTTATGAAAATGTTTACCACGAGAGAGTGTAGGTGGATCCTTTTAGTGTCTGATGGTTCCCTCCTATTGAATCCTCCCCCCATCTCTTCTGTTTTATCTCCCCAGTGCTAATTAGGTGAGGGAAAGGTATTTTCCTTTATAGATTCAATGGTGAGAAAATGTTTAATTTTTTGGTATCATTGAGTGAAAATGATGCTAGAACTCCTTGTCAACGAAATTTCCTTTTTCCAACCACTACAATGCTCAAAGAGACATTATATTTTCAAAATTATACTGCCACAGGCTATAAAATCTGAGTATAATTTGCATGAAATTTGATGTAAGGACTAGGGATATGGTGACTCTTACTTCTTGTTAATTATCCCTGGATGTATATGGTAATTTGGAGACCAATTCAAACCAGTGTGGCCCCTTCTCACCTTCTCATTTCTCCTGTAGCAGTCTCTCAGCCCTCCTGTAGCAATTGCAGGCCTGCCTGTAGCTCCTTCCTATAAAAATTGCAGAACAAGGTTCAAAACTCCTCTGTGGCAGACTTGAACTTGTCCTCTCTCTATTTTTTTTTTTTTAAATGAGTGAATGTGCAAAAGAAATTGAGCCCGAGTACATAATATTCCATTTTTGGGTTGAGTCTTGGAGCACTATGGTGACATGGAAATTGCACGGGGTTTCATCTTTTGGACCAATGTCCCCACTTTGAATAATAATTCCTCCTTAAATCGTAATCAACACCCACTCTTTGTGATCCTAACTCATTCTATGTGACATATCCACATTGGATGAGTGACTAGCCCCATATTTATTTCACTATCCTAGGGTGGCCAAGTTAACTGGCCACCTCCATCTTATTAAAACATTCCTTCTCAACATTTACACGCTTTAGTTATTTACCCATAGGGAGGAGGTAAGGGTTTTCTATACCTGAGCCTACCTGAGGATTAAAATGTTGTAGAGGTTGGCATGCTGGATATGGACCATATACATCGACATCAAGGGAGTTAATTCTATGACTTATTTCCTGTGCATATATTCATTTTTTTATGATACCTTGACTACTATTTTTGTTGTGTGTGTGCATGTGCCTCTCTGATTCCAAGTTGTTGTTGCTGGTGAAGAGCACCCCTGAGAGTGATGTGTCTTCTTCATAGTTGCAAACAATGTTTCATCATCCATTCTGATGAGAGAAAAAAATAATATCAGTGATCTATGTGGTGTTTGCAAAGGCTGCTACAAGAGGAGGTTTCTTCCTGTAGTAGTCCTTTTATTTTCTTTTGGAGTCTTCAGTCTGCATGAGGGTGATGAGGGAGATGATGAAATGTCCTAAGGATAGTGTTAGGGTAATGAAGGAGTAGCATAGAAACTTTTAGGAATAAAAATGATGGTTGCTATGCTTTTTTTAAAAGTAGGACAAAGTGGATAATTTGAGAACATTTTTGGTGAAATAGGGTGGATGGGTGATGGATGGATGATGGGAAATAATTGGAGAAATTTATTTGTCATTTCTTAGATCCGTAATATTCTTTTGTGTTTTCCTTCTCCTTGGATCTCTATCTTGTAGCTTTACAGTATCCTCCTATATCGCTACAGGATCTTCCTGTAGCAATATAGGTCCTTCTTGTAGCATCACAAAGAGGAGGTGAAATTTGAATTTTATGTTGATGGGATGGTGGAGAGAGATGGTAATATGAATTGATATTATGGATATGAGGTGGATGGATGGAAGAATGGATGATATCTTATAAAATTTGAGCTTGTAGACATGAAATCTTCCATTGTGTATAGTCTCGGCACTTGTTGCACACCACAAGAGCGGCAAGCCTTCATCTCTGGATGAAACTTCCAACAATTTTCATCATCATGGCCTTCCCTCTTGCAATGTGTGCAAGATGGTTGTTCTCATTCTTCTTTCTTGGTTGTAGTTGCCTTCTTGTCCTTTCCCTTTCCTCTTCCCTTGAACTTGCCATTATGAGGTTTGAAAGATGATTTATTGGGTTGGTCTTCTTTCTCATTATTGCCCCTTATTTCAAGGTGAATGGAATTTATACTGGTCGCATAAATAGTAGTAGGCTAAAAAAAAACAAAGAATGCCTGATTTAACTATGTAAAGCACCAATATACTTTGTTATAGTTTCTGGATAATCAAGAGGAATGCCCAAATTTAAAGCTTGTTTCCTAAACTCTTCAGTGAAACTTTGTACATTTTGACCCTTTCCTTGCCTCAAATATTTCCATTCCATTAAAGCATTTTGTCGATAACCCAAAGTATAAAACTTATATTTTAATGTAGAAACAAAATTGGACCAAGAAGAAAGGAGATTACCCAAGTTTTTGATACCTTTCTGCATCTTTCTCTCCCACCAAACGAGAGCAATATTGCCCATACGAAGAGATGATAATTGGATCTTGGCCTCATCTTCCTCGATCTACTGAATCCAAAAGTAGACCTCAATCTGTCTGATCCAATTTTTTAATTTCTTTGCATTACAGTCTCCATTATATGTGGGCAAATCAAACTTTACATCTAGCTTAAAAAATGGCTTATTAAATGAATTTCTATTATTCCTGTTAGAATGATGAGAAGAGGAAGAAGAAGAATTGTCACTAGAGTATGGAGAGGGAGGTTTAGGAGGATCTCCTCTTCCACCTCCATGATTTAGTGAGGCATGATCATCTGGCTCTTTCTTCTTTGGATTTATTGTCTTCTCATATTTTGCAAACAATTTGTATACCTTTTCTGCCATGGTGTAGAAAAGCTTGCGATAATTTCGCTCTTCCTCCAATCGAGCTTCTTCATCTACCATTTTTCATCTTCGTGCTGCATGCCCTACTTTAGGATCAAGGAACTTGAGTTTTCCTTCACATTTTTGGAGCTTGTTCCCAGTTAGCATTCACTCATGCAACTTTCATCAAGAAGACCCACTCTGATAACAAACTTGATCCAGATATTTTACTTCAAGGATGCATACATAATTTCATTTCAAAGAGCATGTAACAAAGCAACATAAGCATATAAAAGAAGCAAAAATAAAATGCAACCATGAGATCAAAGGCACAAGACAATTTGATAACGGAGTTCACCCAATGTGGGATATGTCTTCAGGCCCTGCTCAATGTGGGGAGGCCTCTTTCATTAATTGGCGATGAAATAAAATTACAAGCAATTAAAAATGACACCTTATACCTTCACTTCTGGGGATGGCCTGAAAATTTAGACCTCTGCTGAAGAAATTGGTTGTACGGTTGGATTCCTTGATAAAAATCATGAAAAATGATTATAAAGTTGGCCCAATTATGTGTAGGTGACCTTTGGAGCTCTAGGGAATTTTTAAGATTCCATAAAAGATTCCCCTACAAGAATATTCTAAGAATATTACTTGGAATATTACCAGGAATATTCTCCTCTCGGTACTCGCATGCATAGGTTTCTATGCAGTGTGGGTTTCGTCGGTCTTGGGTCCGCCCTCCTCCCCTGGCTCATGACACAACATGTATTTTTATATTTTTTTCGCGGTGGATATTACAGCATCGAGCCATTTGGCTCAGTGGTTGGTGGGTTATATTAAGTCGCAAGTGGTGTGGGGAAGTCAGGGGTTCAACCCCATGTGAACTCACCTGGTTGTTGTTTTGTATTGCGATATAGCATGTGGCGGTCGCCACTTGATTGAACCTCCAAAGGACCATTACATAATATGTTATATATAACCAAAGCGTCGGTCTGGCCGACAAGGTTTCACTGCCCGCCGGTCGATGACTCTTTTTTATTTATTCAATTTAAGTTGTATCGATCATTTTCTCCCGCCGATTTTTTTGGGGATAACAGGAAAATTAACTAGGAGAAAAATTCATCACCACTGGTCTGGTCCAATTTTTCACCTCCTTAGAAAAATTAGGGATGCTGACTGGGTTTCCATGTGGCGCATTCTGATTGGCCCATACGACTGATTGGGTTGCTGACATCATGTTAACATTAGCTGACATGTGTCACCTTGTGATTGGCTCTCCTCTGATCATACAGTCACGTCACCTTGATGATGTCAACATCCATATGGATGATGTCAGCATCCATATTGTTGACATCAACATGCCAAGTGGCACTGTGGGTCCTGCCTACAAATATTTTAGCTATTTTGGAAAAAAAATAGCGGGCCGTAACTTCTTCATATGATGTCAGTTTGAGGTGTTGTTTGTGCCGTTGGATTCAGAACGATGAGCGATTTTATTTGAGACTAGCTTTGATGAATTTTGAGGAATTTAAAAATTTGGCCTTTTAGGATCCTCTTGGATTAGATATGCTATGTTACAGCAAGGTGAGGGGTACCATGGATATAAGATTCTAATACTTAGAAAATTATGGATCACGAAAGGTAATGTGTTACATAGAAGGGGATGTTTAAGCCTAAAGAGTGAGTGGATGCAAGAAACAAGAGGATAAAATGAATAACAAGCTAGTTTGGATAATAAGTGCATTGGGTATGTCTGAGAAAAATGTGAGTTGATTTCTATCTATAATAGCCATATAGATGAAAATCCATAATCATATAAGTATCATGTTAAATGTATACCTTATCCTAATTTATGAACATCAATGGAATATTTATGCTTAGAAGAGTTTTTATTATGCATGATTACTTGATAATTGTTGTAGGCATATGTTAGAATACCAAAAGTCTAAAGGTTGCCTAGACAATTAAGAGAATGAAACTATTGCAATAATTGGAGGAATACATTGCAAGTGTTGTTGATATGAAGAGAACAATGAGGAAAATATACTTTTAAGGGGTAGGGGATTGTAACATATTCATTTTGATCTCTTAATTAAATATGCAATTAATTATGTTAATTGTGATTTTTATTTTTAACATGAATGTTTAATTTCCATGCCATGATTGCCATGTTTTGTAAATATAATTTCCTTTAGTGGATAGTAAAATTCCAACCACTAATTGATGCATGAGTTCTAATAAGAGCCATGATGCCATGAATGAGGAATAGTGAAGTGACCTAAGGGGTCCAATGTTTCAAAGGTTCAAAGCCAAATTATATTTTTCTTAGTTTTTTTAATTATGAAAGTTCCATTTTACTTCTCTGACTTGTCCTAGCCAATGATTAAATGAGTGTAAGGAGGTTGGTAGAAGAGGTTATCTCCCAAGTTAATAAAGTTATGGGAGAGTACCAAACTGATTGAGTGATGAAATTTATTTTATGTATAAGTTTGAGAAAACAACTTCCTTGTTAGCTAAATGAAAAATGGGAAAGAGTACTCATCTGGGAAATCATGGACAACCCCAACTAAATGGAAAATAGAGAAAATCATGATTGAGATGGGGATTTCACGTGCATGGGGGAGGGGAGTATTTTTTTTATGAAGATAAAGACAAAAATAAAGTTGAAATGAGAGCAAAGCAATGGAGGATGAGGAAACCAGTTGAACATCCCTAGTTCGACAACCTGAACTACGTGGGATACTTCTCAGATAATTGCTACACGGGGAAGTGGTTGGAGTCCTACTAGACACATGATATGAACATGGAAGAGGAGTTTCTTGAGGCACTTCGTAGCAATGAAGAGATCTTGTTCATGTGTTGTGCAAGCTAGTGTAGAGGCACATGGAAGTTGTGGAGTCCGTACACTTAATGACAAGTGTTTTCTAATTTAAAAATACCCATGTGATATTTTATAAACCAACCTATTAATTCATGAAAATTACCATCTTTTCACATCATTTTTACCATATTTTCATAAATTTTCCCTTGAATTTCATCCTTTTATGCGCTTCCATAACCTTGTTTTAGTATATTTTATGTTTTATGTGTGATTAGGATTTATATTTTCCAATGCATTTATTTTAGTATTGTGAGCGAGTTTATAATTAAATATTAGAAAAATAACATATTTTCACTTATATTTGAAATTTGGGTGAGTTTGGTGATGGTTGTAGGCATAATTGAAGTTTCAACAATGTAAGAGTTTACCATTGAAGTCCAAATTTCCTCTTCAGCATTTGAATATTTGATGAAGATTTGGAAGGATCACTCAAGTATCTTCGCAGGAGAAGAATCATGGAAAATATGTTATCAAATTTTTAGAGATATTTGCGGAAAGATGTTTAGTGATTGGTTATAACCACATCAGAGTTATGTGGATCTAAATCTATTGTTGCTTATCTTAATTTCAAAGCAAGTTTTTGTATAAATAATATTGCCTTCTCCATGCCAAAGGGAGGAATCTTGGAGCATATGTCCAATTTATGATGGAATAGAATAAAATTATTAATATTTCCTTTCACATAAATTTTTATTCTCTAGTTTTAGATGTAGAATATTTTGATTTAGTTTATGATGTTATAGAATAGTTTGCTACTTTGTTCTTGGGAGAATTAAGCTCATTCCAAATAGATCATAGTGGAATTTTACTTCAATATATATTTTCTTATTTATTTCATGCAATATTATTTCTTCTATATTATTTCTTTGTAAATAATTTTCGTTATTTTATTTAACCTTTGTTCTTTTTTGTTATAAATCACTTCGGTTATACACTATTTTTTGTATTTTCCTTTGTTCGTAAAGTATTTATTTAAGTTACAACCTTTTTACTTCTTTATCATAGTCTAAATGATGCAGTGTTCATGAATAAATTAATTTTTATGTTGGAAAAATTTGAGCACTACTGAGAGGGTGGCAGCGAATCATTAGTGTGATCTGTTGGACATTGGATAAACCAATGCTCCCCGTGTGTATCACGACATGGAATAACCGCCTCTCGTGGATCCTTATCTCTGGCGATACAATCGTGTAGAAATTATATAACTAATGCGTTATACATCCAAGATTATCCTGATCACACAATATTTGACTTCATGCATAATACATAATCTATTCTACTATTGATCATTACTTGCGGAAATTAAATCAATTGCATGCACACATTGAAACCATAAAAATTAACACATATGAACACAATGTTTTAACGGGAAACCCTGAAGCTAAAAAACCTAAATATATGTATATAATATATGTCATAGAGATCATGTAACAATCCTCATACAATGCTGATCATATCAAGCTCTCTGTACAATACAATCGCTACACACTAATTAGGCCTGATCTAGCAAATCCATGCACCGATCTTTGCCACCTGCTAGCCTGCCTCTACTATGAAATCCCTGCTAAATATTGGCTCTGAATGAACTTGAATTGGTCCAGCCTTGTTCACACAATCCTCATTGGCATCTCCATCAATGTGTGGTGAAAACTCATGCAACACTATAGTCACAACTGATAGTCAACCTGCTCTTTCACCTACCTCTCCACTGGTCTCCACTGAAACTGTCCATGCACTGTAGTTAAATGATGTATTATTCAGTTGATTAATGAGTTAATATTTAGTGAATTAATTAATAATTAATTCACACCACTCTCACTAGTGTATCAATCAGCTAGACTAGATACAACTAGCTCAACTGTGTCTAATTGAGTTAAACTGAACACAACTCCACCAACTACCTCAATAACTCCACCAAAATCTGTCACATGAGTTATAACTGAAGTCTCCATGCAGTAGCTCCACTTAACCCTCAAGAATAACGTAATTCCTTCTGTCAGCTCATGTGCCACATTTGTGCACTTAACTGAAGTGCTCCAAGAGAATAAGATAATGTTTATAGTCCAAATATTATTAAGAGCTAATAATATTCGACATATCTATTTTTAGACTGGCAATCTAAAAATAGATTCCGCCCAATATGTCTAAAAATAGGAGTCCATCTATTTTTCCAAATTGACCAACCCTCCACAAATAGCATCCTGCAACTCATAGCCATAGCAGAATATGATCGACATGTCTAAAAATAGACATAGTCCTAAAAATAGAATTGTTCCAAAAATAGCTGTGAGCCCACTTAGTGAGCGACTCTTTTCACTAAGCTCATCCGTCTTGTTACACAATCTAAGCACTCCCTCTCAACTTAGAATGGAAATTATACTGCCACCGATCCTGCGTACGTGGTATTTGAATTTTCTCGTGATGCCTTCGTAGAATGTCAACATCACATCCATCCGTAGGAATGTAAGAAAGTAACATGATCTTCCACTACACACAATCTCTGATATGATGATACCGGATGTCAATGTGTTTAGATCTATCATGAAATACTGGATTAACCGAGAGTTTAATGCAACTCTGATTATCACAATATATCACAATAGGATCTAAGTGTGAAATGAACAACCCGACCAAGATCTTCCTCATCCATATAGCCTCGCATGCAGTCAAACTCGCTGCCATATACTCAGCCTCCGTTGACTGGTGGGATCTACTGCTTCTGCTTGTACTAAGCTATTTTATCGACACGATCTGAAAATCCCTCCATGATGTGCTCTTTACTGTCCAACTGGCTCCACTGCCCAATCGCATCTGTGAAGCATGCAAATTCACTTCATCAGGCTATGCTGTACCATAATCATATCTTTGATGTACCTCAAAGTATATCTCGATACATGCTTTTTGCCTTCCAAAAGAGCTTAGTAGGCTTAATCATAGCTTACGAAAGCTGTTAACAACGTAGCATATGTCGGGTCGTGTATTGACTAGATACATAGCGAACCCTGGCTGACCAGGTAACAATGGAATCCACTACCTCTCTTGAGTGTAGCATCTGAGCCTCCGAAGCCACTAGGAAGAAGGAGTGTGATAGGATTGCAGCCATGCATGTTAAACTTCTCCAGTATCTCCCGGGCATACTTGCCTTGAGAAACAAACAGTCCATCACTGCGCTACCAAATTTCCAATCCCAGGAAATAATGAAGGAGGCCCAAGTCCTTCATCTCAAACTCCTTTGCAAGATCAGCCTTGCATGAGTGTATCAACAGTTCATCACCTGTCAGAATCAAGTCATCTACATAAAGTACAATGATCAGCAACTTACCCTCCACCACAATCTGGTATAGGTTCGAATCCGCCTCACTCTTGGAGAATCCAAGTCCGGTGAAATAACTGTCTATCCGTGTGTACCAAGCACGAGGTGCTTGTTTCAACCCATACAACGCTCTTTTGAGCCTGCACACATGCGACTCACTGCTGAAGATCTCGAAACCTTCGGGCTGCTCTATGTACACCTCCTCCTCAATGAATCCGTTGAGGAACGCAGTCTTCACATCCATCTGATGAATGTGCCATCCCATCTGCGCTGAGAGAGCTAGGATGCTTCGTATGGAAGAATACCTTGCTACATGTGCAAAGGTTTCCTCATAGTCAATCCCCTCAATCTGTGAGAAGCCCCAGCAACAAATCTTGCCTTGTACTTCTCAACGCTCCTGTTAGCTACTTGCTTCACTTTGTAGATCCATCTCTAACCTACCACTGATTTCCCTTTTGGCCTTGGGACAATCTCCCATGCACTGTTTCTGACAATCAAATCATACTCTTCCACCATGGCATATACCCATGCAGGGTCCTCCACAGCTTCCTTGAAAGAGGATGGTTATGTCACGATACACTTGCTCATCAGAGCCATGTATCCAGTATATCGATCGGTATTATGTCTATCTGTCTTTGTGATGTCAATGCTCCTGCATTTTCCTTTGCATCGATATCCGGTCGCTCAAAGCACGCCCAGTGCGCTTTCGCCCTCTGATGGTTGGCGCTGCATGAGTGGTCTCTACCACTTCATGAACCTCCTCTTGTGGCTGATCCACATCCTGAGGCTCATCCTTAGGAACTAATAGCTCATCATCTGCATGCAAGTGTGGCTCCATCTCAAGCGAACACTTCATGGCTTTCTCCTCATGAAATTTGATATCCCATCGCACAACAGTCTTCTGACTATCTGGAAAATACACACGATAGTTGTGGGGTGTTTCTGTGTACCCCAGAAATATTCCAACCTCTGCGGTCGGCTCTAGCTTCTTCTTGGCATCCTTCATCACATGAATGTAAACAGGTGAGCCAAAAATATTCAAATGATAAATATCAGGCTTCTTACCAGAAAACGCCTCTTCGGGTGTACTCATGCCAAGTGCTCTATGAGGACAACAATTTTGCACATAAACTGCAGTATTTCATGCCTCAGCCCACATATGTATGGGAAGGCCCTGATCATGCAACATTGCTCGTGCAACACCCACGATTGTTCTGTTCTTTTGCTCTGCATCCCCATTCTGTTGTGGGTTATGAGGCGCTATGAGCTCTCTTTGAATTCCTTCTGCACTGCAAAAGTCCTTGAATTTGCCAGAGATGAATTCACCACCATTGTTGCTCCTAAGAGCCTTCAACTGCTTCCCCTACTCTTTCTCCACCAGTGCCTTAAACTCATAGAACTTTGAGAATGTCTTTCTCTTCTTCTGCATGAAGAATATCCAGCACTTACGAGAAAAGTCATCAACAAATATCACATAATACCTATGCTTTGCTGTCGAAGCTACTGAGAAAAGTCCACACGTGTCTATGTGAATTCTCTCAAGGATCGTCGTGGTGCAACTATACTTCTCATGAAAGGTGGCTTTCACAAATTTTCCCAAAGTACATCCCTTGCATTGATCTGAATGCGCAAGTGTACCTTTGGGAAGCCCGGTAGAACTCTGCTGCAAAATTTTCAAAGCACCATGGTGAAGATGGCCCAATCTCCTATGCCATAGTTCACCCTCATCCCGGCTCACCACTCCTTCTGCCTTGCCTTCCATTGCTGCGCAGCCATCTACCTGCAATTGATAAAGGTTCTTAACTCGAACCCCTATCCTCTGGGTTTCACCAGTTTCCTTACTGCACAGGAAAGCCTTTCCCTCGCTAAAGACAACATCATATCCCTTGTCTTTTAACATCGCCACAGAGATAAAATTCTTCTTCAATCCTGGAACATGAATGAAATCCTTCAAGATGAAAGGTTTGCCAGACTCCCTCTCAAAGGAAATGGTCCCGATACCAGTTGCACTGTATCTACCATCATCGCCCATCTCGATGTGCAGTCCAAGATCCTTCTCATCCAGATCAGTAAACAAATATTTGTCTCCGGTCATATGGAAAGATGCACCACTGTCAAGAAACCACACTGATCCCATCACACTTGATACCAAACATGCGATCAACGAAAAATCCAGCTCAAACTGCAAGGCTAAGGTCTCTCCAGCTGCAGATCCAGCAGCCTGCTTATTTTATTTCTTTTGTGGACAATTAGTGGCATAATGTCCGTGTTGGTGATAGTGAAAGCACTTCACCTTGGACATGTCCCGATTCTTGAATTTCACACCGGATTGAAAAGTATTCTTCTTGCTCTTTCCCTTCCTTGCTTTGGCAGCCAAAGAGAAATTTTATTCCTCTTCATTCTTTGATGAAGATCCATCCCTGGTACTCCGCCTTATCTCCTCCTGCACAAGATCTGACCAAAGTCGCTCCCATCCTGGCAGTTTCTCCCGACCATTGACAGAGTCCTCATAGGAATGCCAACTCTTCGGAAGCCCAAGGAGAGCCAATCTCACCAAGTCCTCTTCATCTACAGTAACCCCCACATTTCCTAGCTCATCCTTGCACTGGAAAAACTTCGTGAGGTACTTGGGTATATTGTCGTCTTTCTCCATTTTTATTTTCTTGAGTTTATCTTTGAGCGCCAACTTCCTTTGGTCGCTCTTGCTTTGGAACAAGTCTGTAAAATATTTTCACATCAAGAATGGAGAAGCTTTACCATGAAGGCTGGACACTATGTGATCCTTCACACCTTCCAACAAAATCCTTCGAGATTTTTCTTTCTTCTTTTGCCATGCGTCAAGTGCGGCAGCATCGCTAGAAGCAGGTTTTGGAATTTCTGCATCTATGAACTCCTTCAACCCATTATCCTCCAGCACCGCCTCCATCCTGTCCTTCCATGAAATATAATTCGAGCTGCGCTCAAGGGCATACTCCAATCGCAATCCATTGAAATAAATCTCAACTTCGACACCAAGAAAACACTACTGCAAATTCGAATTCCACTAGCACAAAACTCAACCGCTTCAATGATTTGCAATTGCTTCAATGATCAATATCGCTCCAATACCATGTAGAAATTACATAAATAATGCGTTATATATCCAAGATTATCCTAATCACACACTATTTGACTTCATGCATAATACAAAATCTCTTCTACTATTGATCATTACTTGCGAAATTAAATCAATTGCATGCACACATTGAAACCATAAAAATTCACACATATGAACACAGTGTTTTAATGGGAAAGCCTAAAGCTAAAAAGCCCAACTATATGTAAATAATATATGTCATAGAGATCATGTAACAATCCTCATACAAAGCTGATCATATCAAGCTCTCAGTACAATACAATCGCTACACACTAATCGGGCCTGATCTAGCAAATCCATGCACCGATATTTGCCACTTGCTAGCCTGCCTCTACTGCGCAATCCCTGCTGAATATTGGCTCTGAATGAACTTGAATTGGTCCAGCCTTGCTCACGCAATCCTCATTGGCATCTCCATCAATGTGTGGTGCAAACTCATGCAACACTATAGTCACAACTGATAGTCAACCTGCTCTTTCACCTACCTCTCCACTGGTCTCCACTGAAACTGTCCATGCACTGTAGTTAACTGATGTATTCTTCAATTGATTAATGAGTTAATATTTAGTGAATTAATTAATAATTAATTCACACCACTCTCACTAGTGTATCAATCAGTTAGACTAGATACAACTAGCTCAACTGTGTCTAACTGAGTTAAACTGAACACAACTCCACCAACTACCTTAATAACTCCACCAAACTCTGTCACATGAGTTCTAACTGAAGTCTCCATGCAATAGCTCCACTTAACCCTCAGGAATAGCGTAATTCCTTCTGTCAGCTCCTGTGCCACATCTGTGCACTTAACTGAAGTGCTCCAAGAGAATAAGATAATGTTTATAGTCCGAATATTATTAAGAGCTAATAATATTCGACATATCTATTTTTAGACTGGCAATCTAAAAATAGATTCCGCCCAATATGTCTAAAAATAAAAGTCCATCTATTTTTCCAACTTGACCAACCATCCACAAATAGCATCCTGCAACTCATAGAATATGATCGACATGTCTAAAAATAGACTTGCGCCAAAAATAGCCTACGAGCCCACTTAGTGAAGGTGACTCTTTTCACTAAGCTCATCATCTTGTTTCAATCTCAACAGATAGTTGACTAACACCTGCGGGTTTTGGTCTAACGACAATCGTGATTTTCAACAATTGGTATCAGAGCGTAGGTCACGAGTTTGATCCACATCCGGCTCGCATTGGGGGGGGGGGAGATTGTTGGACATTGGATAAACCAACACTCCCTGTGTGTATCGCAACATGGACTAACCGCCTCTCATGGATCCTTATCTCTGGCGATACGATCGTTGACTAACACCTGCGGGTTTTGGTCTAACGACAATTGTGATTTTCAACATGATCTTCTTTAAAAAATTTACTAATTATTACTTCAATTATTGAATCACACATATGTTAACTAACATTTAATAAACATCATATCATGTGAATCACATAAAAATAACTAAAAATCATAAGCAACTACAAAAAAATAAACATGCACATCACATCAGTCACACATGAGACACAAGATTTCTAATGGAAACCCTTTCGAGAGAAAAACCACCCTTTTTGTTGTTGCTCTGGTCTAAATTTATATTAGACGAGCAATTGGTATTTGACACAACTAGTTGAATCCCATCAACATGGAGACTTGACCTCGTACACAATATGCCAACATAAATTAGCTAGGATACTTGATTCTATTGATCATCTCAGAATACTTTGTTCTCATGCGGATCTACGAACTACCATCTGCTAAAATCCACCACCGTCAATCGATCCTTGCCCAAATTTGATTGGACTATCCAACTACCATTGGATTGAGAAATTGTTCCTTTCACTGAAGCTTCAATATCCTTGCTCCTCTACACTATGTGGATCTCCTTTCATCTATTTTCAAACTGGATCTAATACTCTCGGCTCAACAAGAAATCATATTTGCTTACATGCTACTACAATTGTAATGGCCTAGGAAAATTGTGGCCACATCAAATCTGAATACCAATATATATCAAACCCTCACATTAAAATGTAATTGTTGCATACTACAATTAGGAACATAAAACAAAATTATTTATGCACCAAAACTAATAGCAGCTCTTGCAAAAGAAATTGTGAGAGTCACCAACAAAATATATTTCAACAACACGCCAAAACTCTCCAAAAAATTTCTACTACAACAACCTCAAATCTGATATGAATAATGATATGTTGCTTTATAATTATGCACCATAAACTACCGTTACACTCACTCACTGAATCATCTATGCTCTACTCAAGGTCTGAAGCATCAACACAGAATGTAACCTTATCACTCACATACATACATCATCAATCAATCCTCAGCTCCAAGATCAAGAATATAAAACATGTAGGGTGAAATTGAGCTTGGGGTTATGATCAAAGGTGTGAAAATTGGACCAAATAAATCCACCAACGCCACAACTTGTCCACTAAATGCATTCACATCATGGGACGACCATTTAAAACCATTTACAACTTTTTTGACTAATTCTGGAAGCCTCTAGGAATTTCCATGCTAATTTCCTTTTGAAAAATGCGAGGAATGTAGAGAAAATCTATTGAAAACCCTAAGTCGCATGCATGAAACTGGTTCCATGCTACTGGAACCTTCAACCGCTCCCTTGGCTTGTATGCCAGTGACTGGAGCCTTTCAGTATCTCCCATAGGCTTTGATCCATGTGACTATGACTAAGGATGAGGAAAAGCATCAATCATTTAGCTCAGAACCTCTGCCACCAATTAGATCCTCTTCTCCAATATATTTAATAGCCTCCAGACCTATGACATGGCCTATGACACATTTGCAAGTGGATTAAAAAATTCTTCGGAGTGTCACTACCAAATTGAATTAGAAGGCCAACAAACAAGGTTGGAAAGAGTACCAACAAGTCCTCCACTCTCCATCAATAATTACCATAAGCTACAACACCTCTGAATAGACTTGAAAACCTCTATAGCACCATCATCAAGCCATCACAACACTAAATAAATTCATCCTCATAAGCATAGACATGAGGACCTAATGAAGACCTAGTTGAAAACTCAACTAGCATGCCATCAACCATCACCATCACATGTAGATCTGCATCATCCACATGTAGTAGCATCATCATCCACACCATTCCATCATCTTATCAACATCAATGCCAACAAAAACCAACATGAGTGACATCATATTTTTGACATCAATGCCAACACAATCATCCCAATTTCAACTCAACTAGTTGCAACCAAACTACAATGAATGGAATCTACACATAAGTTATGTTACAATTGGTTGACATCAATGCGAACTGTTACATGTTATTTTTTCACCATGACATTTGACTGTTTGTATAGGTCTATCACTACCTATATCATGCTCCCTTAGAAGTCAAAAACCTTAATATTCTTGAATTAAGTCTTGGAATTAGAGAAAAGCTCTGTAAAACCCTTAAAAGTATACCTTTGCACTTTTTCTAACCTTTTCCTATGGGTCTGCGGATGTTTGGTCTATAAACTACGGCAATCCCTGCACGTTCTACTACTATTACCTGCGGACCCTTGTAAAAAGTCAAATAAAAGAAAAATTAAATTCTAGAAGCCTAGCTGGTCGAATATTCTCCCAACTGGAAGCTTCTGGAGTTGCGATCAGTTCGAGCTTTATCCCTCCACTCATGGATCTTATCCCTTGGTCCATGGAGCTCAAATCCCTTCATGAGAGGAATCCATCCCCCTCTTCATGGAACTGAAACTACCTCCATTTTCCTATAAATTGAGCTCAAGTTTTAGGCTCAAAGGTAGATGGTAGATGCTAAGTAGACATACATGGTAGTTGCTGGAGAATTCCTAAGAGTGCATACTTTCTACACTAGTGAGTTGTTGTTGGCATGAGAATGATCACACCCTTATGTCCATAGCTCCATGCTAGTATTCAGAGAGGAAGGCTTATCAAACTGAAGGAGAAATGATTGTTCAGGACCCTGGGATAAATTTGTACAACATCAAGGCATCAGGTTGTAAGATTACTCTTTTTATTCAAGATAATACATATGGATCTCTTTTTCTTATTGAGTTGTTCTTATGTTTATTGAAATAAAATCAATACTTAGACTCCTTGATCACTAAGTTGGGTTAGATTTTCTTGATTATTATATGTTGTAGATGCTTTGATTCTTTTGTATTGTATTTGATTGCAAGTTCTACTTATTGGAGAAACCTATTTGGAGTGACTGGATAAAATACTACATTGAATGTTGGATTTCAAGGTAGGGGCATGTCCTCTCTACTTTCATATAATAATTATGAAATGCAATTTATCTAGAGAAAAAGGTTTCCAAATGGATGTTTGTTTCTAGCTTTTCATTGAATACTAGGGAGATCGCTCTTGTCTGCAAGAGGGATTAATCCTCATAACGAAATGGTGACTCCACTGGGGAATAGAACTTAGTTTTCTCTCTTTATTTTCAATTTGAATTCTAGAGTTTTCTGATTTTGACTTATCTGAGAACGGGTTGGGTAGATAAATTTTAAGAATCCCTAAAACAGAAAGCTCATTATTTTAATTTTTCATAGTTTTTCTTTGCCTCAGTGGTTTTCAATAGAAAACAACGTGGAAACCTTTGCAGGTTTTAGTTCAAAACAGTGCGGCACCACTCTGTTTTCCATTAGAAATTGCGGACCCTTGGAAATTTTTTGAAAAAATTGGAATTCTCTTTTTAGAGCCAGATCACCCGATTCTTTATGTTTGCTCCAGTCTATCTTAGCTGTCAAATCTTGTGTGTGAATTTATTTTCAACAAATTTTGCGTTTGTGTGATTTATCATCCTATTTGCATCTTACAAGTGAAAGTTTGACCTACTTTATTGCTGCTCCATACAAGCTACCTTCATTTACCTCGGCTTACTAGTATGATGATATTTTCTTTCTGAGCCATTAAGATCATTGCAAACCTTACTTTTATGAAAATTGATTCCCTTTTCATTTGCAAATTTGGAAGAGCTTTTAGCTTAATAAAGCTTGATATCACACCAAAGCATTTTTGGATGTTTTCATTTCTACTAAGATAAGTAGAATTTTTTCTTAGTCTCATCACAAAATAGGTGAAAACGTCCTCAAACATTCTAGATAGACTTCAAAATTAGATTTTTCTTTGATTTTGAATTTTATGTTTTTAGAGTTTTTAGATATTGTTTTCTTTTGGAAATGGTTTGTTTGTTAATTTGTAGTTTTTGATCTGATTGTTCAAGGAATTTCATTTCAAATGAGTAATTGATCATTTTTGAGAATTGAGTTCTTTACGAAACGTATTCTTTCAAAGATTTTGTTTATGAATGAAAGAATTGGTGCTTTGAAAATTGTTAAATCTCTCAATCTTTCCCTAAATAAGATTCGTTGAAAAGAAAAGAGTTGCACTTCTCATTTAGATGCATTTAGCGTATTTTTGAGTCAGGTCACAAACATCGTTGAAGTTTCAACTCCATAGCTTTTGTCTTAAAAAACAACCAAATTAAAAGCAACGCGTTAATAAAATTAATCTAGATATTTTACATTTTCTAGGGCTCATTCCACCAACATAGCTTAGGGTAGTGTTTTGGAATAGGTTGTAATTAACATTCCAAAATAGTTTAAACAAACAAATAGAATCTTGTGGTAGGAAAATCCAATTGTAGCATTTGTGCTCTGGGAAGCTCTTCTTAAAAGAGTCAAGCACGAGATCATGTCGGAATCAATGAGGTAATCGTACCTATCTCATTATGAAAGATAACAGATGTGCACGTAATACAAGTGATAAACCTCAGATTAACCATTGTCGAGGAGCCCGGGGTCACTTGTTGGAAAACCTTGGATTTACCATATCAAGGAGCCTTCAAGGGGATTGAGCTTGATACTCTGCCCTTGCATGGATTGTAGATTGTTCCCCTAGGTACATTTTTTCTCGTTGGTGACCTTAGTGACCATAATCTTCAGGATTTTTCCCAAGGTGACGGTGGAGGGAAGTTCTCATTGTACCTGGAATAGACGTTGGCTAGACTCACTTGGAATTTTTGGAGGGTACTCTTCACTTCAAGATGGTATAAGTGGAGGGACTTGCACCAGACTATTTCATTAAGCAGGTTGTCGGGGTAACTGTTCCAACCGCCAAGTTTTCCACATTATAATTCTACGACGTTGGATTTCATCACCAAATAGTGTTTTTAGTGTGGAAACATATTGTTTGTGTGTGGATTGTCTCTTAGATTTTTTAGGCGTGTGTTCTATTTTATTGTTTCCTTAGCGAATTTAGGTCCATTTTTTGACATTTTGTTTGATTTCGTGTATTAAATTTTTAATCGTGGCTGAATTACCGAGACACTCCCGTAGAATGCAGGGGAAACCCCCTGAGTACACACCAAGTCATTTAGAAAAGGTTAAATCTGAAAAAAGCCAACCATCAGGGACCAGATCAACTAAAAAAGAGGAAAAATAAATAATAATACATCCTGATTATGAAGTATATCAACCTCAAACAACAAAAATTTATCAAAGAAAACAAGAAATTTCTGAACTAGTTGAACTTGCTTCCACAACTAGTGAATTATCAGCTATTGAACCTAAGATTTAGGAACCTAAAAATAAACCTGCTACATCTGATCCTGCTTTGGAGTTCATAACCCAAACCCCTGGTCATCCTCATTCACCTCGAGTGAAGCTTCGCATCACTGAGAACCTTCCTCTTGGCCTCATGTAATGTTCATTTTTCAGGAACAGCTGCAGATTGGGAATAATATGAGTTATTACCAATATTTATCTACAGCCATATTCTTCATACAGATGTAAAAACACTTAAAATTCAGTAAAATATACATCAGAAAAGTTATACAGCGTTTTACAAGGCAAAAGGTGGGGAAAAGTGAGGATTTAGGCCCTAAAACATGTGTATTCAGAGATATGCGTAAAAATAAGATGGGAAAGTGGTTTTATATGATAGATAGGGTTATGAGGAACTCCCATGTCGAATTTTAGCAAAAAAAATAAGTTTTTATAAGTTAAACAGTTCCTCCTTTCCTAACTAGGCTAGAAAACCCTGATTTCCCAAGACTAGATTTATGCAGAAATTTACTGAAGCATGTGAGCGTGATTTTCTGAAGGGTATGAATGAAATATGGTTTGAATATTGAAAAATAATATCAGGGGCATAAATCATACACTTTATAGAAGAAGAGTGAAAGAATACAGAAGAAATCCTCAAGAAAGAGGTGCTAAAACCATGTAAAGATACTGCATAACAGTGACATCGTAATTTTCAGGGCTGAAGCAGAATTTTATTGATTCTTTAGATCTATATCAGATAAGTACATAAAAATATAGATCTAATACAGATCCATGCACAAGAAAAGCTGATCTATACATTCCCCTTGGGGATTTGCTCAAAACATGAAACACCGGGAGTAGATCTGAGGTCTAAAACTTTAGATCTGCAGAATGATTCAGGAATTCTGAATAATACCAATAAATAGCAGATAATATATGAAACAAAACATAGATTGGTTGGCCAATCTATGGATCACCTCAGTGAGGGAAGAATCCCAACACCGGAGATCTCTCCTCCAAAATGCAAGCAAAGCACCCAACAGCTGTAGATCTACAAATAACGCAGTTCAAGGGAAAATACTGCGCTGCCGCTTTTGGAATGGGTTTGGACTATTGCCAAGATGTATATCTGAATCCCAATGAGTCTAAAACTAGCTTATCAATGGGATAGATGAGTTTCCCAGTGACAAGGGGTGCTAGAACTCCGTAGATATGAAGAGATCTAATCTCCACTTGCTACAACTCACATAAAAAATTCAGCCCTAAACAGGATTGTGCTGTAGATGCAAGAAGAAGCTTGGCCAAAATGTCGGATAGTGGAGAAATGCAACACAACCTCCTCCAAGGAGCTACTCCATGGAAGGAGAGAGGATTCCTAAACAGGAAACCCTCTTCCCTTTGGCTAACCAGCCAAGAGAACTCGAGTTGCTCAAGCAACCAAAAATATTCAACAACCCTTTCTTGAGTCCTCTCCCTCCCTTTTATAAAATGAGGAAGTGCAAAACCCTAAACCACTTCACTTTAATTAGCCCCTTTCACATTTAGAAGCTCCTTCTAGAACTGCGCAGATCACTTAGGAGGTTTAATGTTGACCCTGTCAAATAGATCAACCCTGTTCACACACAAGTGGTTTTTATGCAACCAACTCATATTTAATCCTGTTCACATTGAGCATGTATTTATTTTTATATCTAAGGATTTTTGCATGTCCTCAATTAGTCTATTATTCATAAACATGAAAAATAAAACAAAATTCTAATGTTCCAATTAGCTTAGCTAATTTAGGAACATTACAGTCCTCCTCTCCCAAATGTTGCTTTTCCTCAAGCAACTACAAGGATAGAAATGAAAGATGTCTCCTCCTCATACTTGCTCCTACTGTAGCATCCCCATATGATGAACTCCTCCAAATAATGAGATGCTGTGTCAACAATGAATCTCCATACTGCCCCTCCTAAGCATGCAAGTTAGCTGAATAGCTATCAACATGAAACAGTCAAATACTCAAGAAGGAAATAAGGTGCTACCTAGAGGCTCCCTTGAGGCATGGAATCTGAAGTTTATTTGGAAATAACATCCCCCATGTGAGTTCTCCATCCTCAAGAAATCATCCACCAAAAATGAGTCACCTCATGACATGGAAACTCTATGAAAATGTTCCTCCACCTTGAGCTCCTGTAAAATAGGTGGGCTGAAAATATGCACATGGTAGACAAGATGACCTACCCCACGTTGTTCTCCTCTCCACTTGGGATAAGTGTAGAGTAAAAACTGATCTTGGGTTGTAAGAATATTTCCCTCAAGTGGCATCATGGAGATTAGATTTGCAAAGATCCTTCTTCCAACGCTGCAAAACTAGATGGCCCAAGACACTCCATATGTGAGGGATATGAGATAGTCATCACATGGCATTCCATCACATACATGGCCTACCTCCAAGAAAAACAAGTGTTTGGCTATGGTGGCCACAACTTCTCCCATGTTCCCATTAGAACATGTGCTGCAGAAAATGAGGGGATCTCCTTCCCCAAAGGACACACTCATCTCATGTGTCTCCTCCTCAACCATGCTCTCAATAGACATAATGACAATATCAGCAAAAAGAAAACATGATAATCTTCATAATGAAGGAAATACTGAATGTTCTATGTAATGCAAGAGAGTACCAACAGTCTTCCAAGTCCTCACAGTGCAGATTCACAAGTTGCTTCTGCAGAAGGATACATGACAAATTGTTCCCTGTTACATGGTTAATCATATGAATCAAATGAAAATACATGTAAGAAAAACATCTTTTCCCAAGGCCACATAAGATATGGCTATCTCCATCATATAATTTGGCCCAATGTAGATCATGGAGCTCAATGAATAGCTTGCCCTCTTGTGGAGAAATGCACTGCCAAAAGATGGTAAGAGGATGCAAGCAAAATCTCTCACCATATGTTGGAAGCAAGAAGATACATGGATCCATGAATGAATCCTCAATAATAGTTTGGCACAATCCCATGAAGAGGAATGAACCAAGGGTTTCATGAAAGTCCTTCTCCTCCCGCTTGGAAACCCAAGTCAAGAAAAGCACACCACAGTAATAGATGTCTCCATCTACCACTTCATCTTCTTCACCTCCTCTTTTCTCACCAAGTGCATCAAATGATAAGTGATCTTGGGAATACTCCATCAATAAATCCTAGCTCCAAAGTGACAACACTGTTGGCCTATGCAAATAGGCTCCCATCAACACATAGCTCCAATCTTCGACATGCAGAATGTCAAAGGCATCTCCCATAATGCTGCTACATATGAGAAGTCCTTCCCATGAAGAAAGTCCTTCTTGAACATCTAAGGTCAAGGAGTAACCCCTTTGAACTATGATAGTGCCATCTTCTACTCCTGCAACATCATGAAAACTGTGAGAGCAAATCTGCCCTTGCTCTCTCAAGAACATCCCAAGCAACAAAATCCTTTGCTGCTTTCTCATACTTCCATCATCCCATCCATGTAGTGACAACATGGTGCTTGACATGAAAAATGTTATGCCAACACAATGTGCCCATAATCTTTTCTACTCCATGATGCAAGTATCCTGCCACATACCCTTAGAAAGAGTGTGATGATCAAAACTCTTCCAAGAGAAGCCAGTGCAGCCAAGCCTCCTGCTGCCTGGTATCAAAAATCTGCAAGTGGCTTTCTAGCCTCTTGCTATCCATCCTCCATCTTGGTACACCTCCCATGAGGGATATCATCATCCCAAATCAGATTCCTGCACTCCATGGGATCTTGAAATGCAAGCTTCTCTTCATCACCACCTTTGTACATCGCAATGAAACTCTATTGCTCTAAATCAACAACATGCAAAGATGTAGATCTCCTCATATAATGTGCTGAAATGAGCATAAATGAATCTTTTAATCATACCTTGGTGAATATAAGAAAAAATTCTTCTGCACTTGTGTGGCATTCCTCCATTTCTGAGCATGAAGGCTTCTCCTCCAAGGTTGTGACAAAGCTGGTACAAGTCTCCACCTTTTCAATCTTCTTCAATGCCCTTCATGATCTGAAAGGGAGCAGGGAGATCTTCTCACCCATAATTCTTTCAAGTGGTGAAGCCATGCCATAGTTTTTATCTGTATATCTCTCCTTCTTTGTGAGGATAGGAAGTGCATGGATCTTCCTCTCCTTCTTGAAACCTTCTGCAAGTCTCACTGCAACTTTTTGCTTCTTGAAACCCTCTAGGAGTTCCATTTCTTCCTCTTTATTTCTTCTGTCTAACCTCTTTGAAGAGGATGTTCCTAGATATGAAATGTGATGAGGTAAAAATCATCTCCTTCGGCTTTCTGATCTCTGTCTCTTCTCTTCTCTGATACTGCTGTAAATTTCCCACTTCAGGAGTATCAAGATTCTATTCCAGAGATTGACTACAGGGACATTTACTGGATATGTCACCTTTGAGAAAAGGATGAGATCCATAGGCTACCTGGAAATCTGAAAAATCTGTCTATATAGCTTTAAATATTCTTGCTTCAGGTATTTAGCACTTTGGCTTGAAGCCACAGGCTGAGCCAAAGATCATGCTCTTATACCACTGTAATGTTCCTTTTTCAGGAACAGCTACAGATTGGGAATAATATGAGTTATTAACAATGTGGAGCTACATAAATATGATTCATAAATATGTAAAAACACTTAAAATTCAGTAAAATATACAGCAGAAAATTTATACAGCGTTTTACAAGGCAAAAGGTGGGGAAAAGTGAGGATTTAGGCCCTAAAACATGTGTATTCAGAGATATGCGTAAAAATAAGATGGGGAAGTGGTTGTATATGATATCTAGGGTTATTAGGGACTCCCATGTCTAATTTTAGCAAAAAAAATAAGTTTTTCTAAGTTAAACAGTTCCTCCTTTCCTAACTAGGCTAGAAAACCCTGATTTCCCAAGACTAGATTTATGCAGAAATTTACTGAAGCATGTGAGCGTGATTTTCTGAAGGGTATGAATGAAATATGGTCTGAATATTGAAAAATAACATCAGGGGCATAAATCATACACTTTATAGAAGAAGAGTGAAATAATACAGAATAAATCCTCAAGAAAGAGGTGCTAAAACCATGTAAAGAGATTGCATAACAGTGACAGCGTAATTTTCAGAGCTGAAGTAGAATTTTATTGATTATTTAGATCTAGATCAGATCATTACATAAAATTATAGATCTAATACAGATCCATGCAAAAGAAAATCTAATCTATACATTCCCCTTGGGGATTTGCTCAAAACATGAAACACCGGGAGTAGATCTGAGGTCTAAAACTTTAGATCTGTAGAATGATTTAGGAATTCTGAATAATACCAGTACATAGAAGATCAGATCTAAAACAGAACATAGATTGGTTGGCCAATATATGGATCACCTCAGTGAGGGAAGAATCCCAACACCAGAGATCTCTCCTCCAAAATGCAAGCAAAGCACCTAGCAGCTGTAGATCTGCAAATAATGTAGTTCAGGGGAAAATACTACGCTGAATCTTCTGGAATTGGTTTGGCCTGTTGCCAAGATGTAGATCTGAAGCCCAATGAGTCTAAAACCAGCCTATCAATGGGATAGATGAGTTTCCCAGTGACAAGGGGTGCTAGAACTCCCTAGATCTGAAGATATCTAATCTCCACTTGCTGCAGCTCACATAAACAATTCAACCCTAAACAGGATTGTGCTGTAGATGAAAGAAGAAGCTTGGCCAAAATGCTAGATAGTGGAGAAATTCAACACAACCTCCTCCAAGGATCCTCCAAGGAGCTAATCCATGGAAGGAGAGAGGATTCCTAAACAGGAAACCCTCTTCCCTTTGGCTAACCAGCCAAGAGAACTCGAGTTGCTCAAGCAACCACGAATCTTCAACAACCCTTTCTTGAGTCCTCTCCCTCCCTTTTATAAAATGAGGAAGTGCGAAACCCTAAACCTCTTCACTTTAATTAGCCGCTTTCACATTTAGAAGCTCCTTCTAGAACTACGCAGATCACTTAGGAGGTTCAATGTTGACCCAGTCAAATAGCTCAACCCTGTTCACACATAAGTGGTTTTTATGCAACCAACTCATATTTAATCCTATTCACATTGAGCATGTATTTATTTTTAGATATAAGGAGTGTTTCATGTCCTCCATTATTCTATTATTCATAAACATGAAAAATAAAACAAAATTATAATGTTCCAATTAGCTTAGCTAATTTAGGAACATTACACCTCATTAGTATGGAGGAGATTACTGTCACATAAGAAGAGGTTATACTTCCTTCATGTCAAGAATCTTTAGATCTAAGGTAAAGTGAATCGATTTACTATTATATCCCTTTCAAACAAAATCCTTGGTATTATTAGGTAACTAACTTTCTACATAATAATGGTCTCAATTATTCACCACCCAGTATTCCTTTTTATGCCATACCCAGAGGAAATTACAAACCTTCATTAAACATGTCTAGTGAGTCATCCATGTTTTCTTCATCGCCAATTTTTTTTTTTTTTTTTTTTTAATGGTGGTCCATCTGTTCCTTTAGGATACCAGTCGCTTTTTGGTACTTTATCAAGAACATCTCCCTCTCCTGAAAAAATAGTAAAATCACCTGGTCCCAATGAATCTCATACCGAAAATTTTAGCACAAAACAAGTCTACATGATGTTTGGAAATATTCCTAACCCTGACCCTCAAGGTAGTAATTTACCGCCTGGGGGGCACCCTCAAGGTAGTAATTTACTGCCTGAGGGGAAACCTCAAGGGTAGTATATACCACAAGGGTAGTACGTACCTCAAGCACAATATCAACCTCAAGGGAGGTACTCTATTCAAGGGCCACAAACTCTTCAAGGACAATACCCTATGCCAGGGCAACAATATTTCCAAGGACAAAAACCTCCTTTGGGGCCGCAGTTTGATCAAGAACAACAATTGTTTCAAGGAGGTCAATATTTTAGTGGAAATTATCCAGCAAATTATCAACCTAGTTATAGTCCATCTTACGCATCATAACCTTCAACGAGAACTTCTTATCCTGGGGTAAACACAATGTGGAATCTGTCATTGAGTCGACATAATTTGCAACCTAATGTGAAAGTACCTAATAATCAGCCTGGTCAGCCAATTGGTTACACTAAAATCCAACAACCTGTCCAACCTACGTTTCAAGTTGTATCTCAGGTATCTACACCTAGTAGTATTCAACAACTTGGTCCGAGTACACCTAGAACTCCACCCCAAACTGCTGCATCAACTTCTGTTGAACAACCTAGTACACCTATTCCTGGAGTTTTTGCAACCCCTATTTCTACAACCCCTCAAGTAACAATGCCACTTGTATCACAATCGATCGCTCAAGTCACTGCTCATCAACCTGGACCTATAGTTCAGGATACTGTGCAAACACCTGTAGGGCAACCTAGTACAAGTACAATTGTAACAAGCCAAACTTATATAGGTCAGTTTGTTTATCAACCGTATCAAGGGTAGTATCAATATGGACCTGTAGGAAAAAATACAGTATACCAACATCAACTGTAACCTGGTTACACATATCATATACTAGCTCAACCTCAGTATGGTACGACTAACCTTGGTTATCCTAGAGGCATTCCAATCCCAACTGGACAGGCTATTCTAGGTTACCCTGGATATCCTCCTCCTATACTGGTATAGTCCCTCAAGGTTATCAGTTTGGTCAAAAGGACCCTAATCTTCGGTTACCATTCATTACAACTTTGGATTTACCAGTTTTGTCGCGCCTCATGAACGATCTAATTTATTATCTTCTGTTTTGGCCACCAAAGCCGAATAAGTTGCCTAGTGATATTCCTAAGTTCGAAGGTAAATCAGGAGAAGACCTCTCAAACCATGTCATGACTTACCACCTCTGGTGCGCATCCAACTCTTTAATCAATGATTCCATTTGATTAAGACTGTTTCAAAGAACACTGATAGGTTTAGTTGCAAAGTGGTATATTGAACTACCACATGGCTCATTCAATAATTCCAACGCGTTAGCAACAACTTTCTTAACACACTTTTAGTTTCCAGTCCGTTACGACAATGGAACTGAACTTTTAACTTCACTAAAACAATCGACGTCTACATACATTTCAGATCACATACATGAATGGAGTCGTAGATGACATTTAGTGAAAGTGTTTTTAGTGTGGAAACATATTGTTTGTGTGTGGATTGTCTCTTAGATTTTGTAGGCATGTCTTCGATTTGATTGTTTCCTTAGCAACTTTAGGTCTATTTTGTTGACGTTTTGTTTGATTTCGTGTGTTAAATTTTTAACCGTGGCTAAATTACCAAGGCACTCCTGTAGAATGTAGGGGAAACCCCCTCAATACACACCAGGTCAGTTAGAAAAGCTTAAATCTGAAAAAGACCAACCATCAGGGACCAGATCAATTGAACAAGAGGAACATCAGTAATAATACATCCTGACTAAGAAGTAAATCGACCTCAAAGAACAGAAAGTTATCAAAGAAAACTAGAAATTTCTGAACTATTTGAACTCGCTTCCACAACTAGTGAATTATCGGCTACTGAACCTGAAATTTCGTAACTTGAAACTGAACCTGCTACATCTGAGCCTGCTTCAAAGTTCATAATATGAACCCTTGGTCGTCCTCATTCACCTCGAGCGAAGCTTCACATCACTGAGAACCTTCCTCCTAGCCTCATTAGTATTGAAGAGATTATTGACAACGAAGAAGAGGTTATACTTCCTTCACGTCAATAATATTTAGATCTAAGGAAAAGTGAATCGATTTAATATTATAGCCATTTCAAAAAAAATCCTTGGTATTCTTAGTTAACTGAATTTCTATGTAATACTAGTCTCAATTATTCACCACCCCGTATTCCTTTTTATGACATACCCAGAGGAAATTACAGATCTTCATTAAACATGTTTGGTGAGTCATCCATGTTTTCTTCATCGCTAGAAACATTTTTGTATGGTGGTCCATATTTTCCTTCAGGATACCAGTCACTTTCTGGTACTTTCTCAGGAGTATCTCCCTCTCCCAAAAAACTAGTACAATCACCTGGTCCCAATAAATCTCATACCGAAAATTTTAACACAGAACAAGTCTACATGATGTCTGGAAATATTCCTAACCTTGACCCTCAAGGTAGTAATTTACGACATGGGGGGAACCCTCAAGGTAGAAATTTACTGCCCGGGGGGCAACCTCAAGGGTAGTATATACCACAAGGGCAGTACGTACCTCAAGGGAAGTTTTCTATTCAGGGTCCACAACCTGTTCAAGGAAAATACCCTATGTCAGGGCAACAATCTTTCCAAGGACAACAACCTCCTTTGGGGCCGTAGTTTTATCAAGAAAAACAATTGTTTCAAGGAGGTCAATATTTTAGTGGAAATTATCCAGCAAATTATCAAACTTACATGCCAAATTATCAACTTGGTTATAGTCCATCTTACGCATCACAACCTTCAATGGGAACTTCTTATCCTGGGGTAAACATAGTGTGGAATCCGTCGTTGAATCAACATAATTTGAAACCTAATGTGCAAGTATCTTATAATCAGCCTGGTCAACCAATTGGTTACACTCAGATCTAGCAACCTGTCCAACCTACGCTTAAAGTTATGTCTTAGGTATCTACACCTAGTAGTATTGAACAACCTGGTCCGAGTACACCTAGAACTCCACCCCAAACTGCTGCATCAAATTCTGTTCAACAACCTAGTACACCTATCCCTGGAGTTTTTGCATCCCCTATTTCTACAACCCCTCAAGTAACAATGACACCTGTATCATAATTGATCCCTCAATTCACTGCTCATCAACCTGGATGTAATATCCCGAAATGGGATTTTCTAGAAAGGCATGGTTGGAAAACACATTTTCTAGAAATGGCTGCTATAGGATTTGAAACCAAGACCTGGATCCCTTAGATCTAAGTATCTAAGTCCAAAATCCAAGAGGAGGCTCAAAAGAAATGATTCTAGGTGGGTCAAACTGATCTCCCACACCTAGTTGTCTTGGAAAGTTGTCCGATGAAGGGGCTACAGCAATGTATGAACATAAAATGGAATATCAGTGTTATATGAATGCAAAAATAGTCAGAAGATCCAAATAGCCATCATAATATATCATAGCAGCAACAATGTATACAAATACTTGAGGAAACAATCACTCAAGTGGGGCAATGCCTCCCTCAATAGAACATATACATGATAAATGGAAAATACTGCTACATGAAGAAAGCCATGGCTATATCAACGCAATTTATAGGAGACATTGCAACATGCTGAATGAAAATATAATGATATGAAAATAGTAAGCTCAAGAAATGCAGGGGAGAAATCTCTAAACCCCTAAAAACAATGGTACAACTATCCTTAAAAGGATTGGCTGAAATATATGTACAATTAGCAAATCTGCGAAAATGCCGGAGTTGCTGGGCATCAGCGGCAACTCAGAAAATAGAAGGAGATGGCTGAAAATGATGCACAATATGAAATTAACCTTCTCCAATGGATCTTTCAAGTGATAGGCTGATCCTAACACTCAAGACCCCACCCTCCAAAATAGTGGTGCAAACCCCCACTGCAGATACACACTGAAATAACGCAGTCAATGAGAGGGACTGGGCTATAGTAGATGAGATATGCTTGGCCTGATGCCAAGATATGAAAAACAGCTCTGAAACCTTTCTCACTAACCTACCCAAGGAATATAAGCTCCCTCCTCTGAAAGATAAGCCAAGGAATGGTGTTGTGGAACCCTCCACTGCAACACCCTGCAACACTACGTTATACTTCAGTAGAAATAACAGAGTGACTGAAGGAAGTAGCTTTGGCCTTGAGCCTAGATGTGGAGGAATTAAGTGAAATCCTTCAAGAGGCCTCTAAAGAAGGATAAGGAATCCTAAACAGGAATCCATCATGCTAAAAAACACTGCAACTCAGCTAAACAACCAAAGAATGCAAATAGTCTTCCAGACCAAAATCAAAATACTCAAAACATGTCCCTCTATGGCTGCCTCTTCCTCCTTTTATGCAAGTGAATGTCTTTTTGCCCTGGACCCCACAAAATAGGGTTTCTTCCACAAGTGATCTTCCTCCCTCTCAAATTGTGCTGTCTTCCCAAGCAAGCCACACCCTCATAGGCAGCGTTGTTGACTTGGTCAAACTTGACCTTGTCCTCATGCATTTGCCCCTTTTCACACTGGAAGGTGCAAAATAAAGCTTCTCCATTGACCCCTATCACACTATGAGGTATTTTATTCCTACTCATGGGTCTCCTCACCCATTTTATTCACCTCCTAGATGGAATGAGCAAAATTTATGTTAAAATTAGCTTCATGCTAATTTTGGAACATTACACAAGACCTACAGTTCAGGCTACTATTCAAACATCTGTAGGGCAACCTAGTACAAGTACAATTGTAACAAAGCCAACCTTATACAGGTTAGTTTTTTTATCAACTATATCAAGGGAATTATCAATATGGACCAATATACCAACATCAACCGTACCCTAGTTACACATATTAGATACCAGCTCAACCTCAGTATGATACGACTAACCTTGGTTACCCCAGAGGCATTCCAATCCCAACTGCATAGGCTATTCCAAGTTACCCTACATATGCTCCTCCTGGTACTGGTATAGTCCCTCAAGGTTATAAATTTTCTTAACATGACTTAAACATCTGTTACCATTCATTACAACTTTGGATTTAGTATATTTGTCACGCCTCATGAACGATCCGATTTATTATCTTCCGTTTTGGCTGCCAATGCCAAATAGGTTACCTAGTGATATTCCTAAGTTCGAAGGTAAATCAGGAGAAGACCCCTCAAACCATGTCATGAATTACCACCTCTCGTGCACATCCAAACTTTTAATCGATGATTCCATTTGATTAATATTGTTTCAAATAACGTTGATAGGTTTAGCTGCAAAGTGGTATATTGAACTACCACGTGGCTCATTCAATAATTTAACGTGTTAGAAAGATCTTTCTTAACACACTTTCAGTTGCCAGTCCATTACAACTGTTAGTGTCCCTTGATTTGGTAGATTGGTAAACCAAATGATAGGGTAACATCAGACTAGTCTTTGGAGTCCTAGGACCTAGCCTTCCTGGACTTGGAGAGGGCTCTCTCTATTATGCACGAAGGATGTGAACTTGTTCGCTTTGGGTGATTGATTTTAGGCTAGTTTTTAAGTATAGGTTTGTTTTTTTGTTTTGGGTTTTGGTAAGATGATAAAGTAGGATAGGTGGAGTGAGAGGTTATCAAATCAATTGGGTAATGGATTCTATGAAGTCATTGATATATCGATAGTGAATCTCGGTACATCACAGGGAAAATCTAGTGTATTCAATGGATATTTAAGTTTATGTGTGAGGTGAAATGGACATTAAGTTAGGGAACCAAGGTAGGGAAAAGGGAAATTAAGAATCCTTTGTCAAATACCTATGAACAAAGAGGTCTTAAATATTGATAAACAAAAGATACTAATCATGAGATAGGGCACACCATTTTCTCAATGACAATACTTTTATACAATTAAACATTTAAGATAAACAATCTAATGATTCTACTTTCAAGATTTGAAAACATACAAGAGACAAATAGCATTAATAAATGAAGAGGGAAGGCCTAAAAATTATTCATTAAACTATAAAGAACTTTGAAGCAAACTGATAAGCATATTCAAAGGGAAAGATTGAAACAAGACCTCTTTGACGTAACCTATCAATCAATACATCAAAGAGAGATTTCAAGACGGAGTTTAGATAGCATAAAACAAGAAGGGATTACCATGAATCACATTTATAAACTAGCATATTAATCCAAAAATGAAATAGAAAATCTTAGGTGGGCCTAAGGAGCAATGAATAATTCTTTAAGCTAACCCAGCAGAAGAAAACATGAAAACAATAGCTAAGAGGAGCACTGAGGTGCCTCAAGCAACATTTATCATCCTATAATTTTCTAAGCTATTGAAAAATAGAAATATGGACATATGGAAAACAAGAAAAAACATGAACATATGAGAGATACATCACCATTAACTAAACTCAGGGATCCTGCAAGCAAGCCTTCATCACCATCAATCAAGGCAATCCATCTACAAACTCCACAACACTAAATTTTTCTTCAACTTTCAAAAACCATGTATTGCTATTAACACATCAAGTTACCAACTGTTTAAAATGAATCCTCATGCCTTATATAACAAGCAAGGCAGAGGAAAACCAAAGAGAGTATCTAGAAGCCTATTGACCAACAAGAAATATCCTAAGTTGTCCTTGAGGCCTTGCAAGGCCCAAGGCAGAAAAATATCTAACAAATATCTTTTCCGACCAAAAATAGCAATTAAATTGACTTTTAGGCCTTCTAAAGCATATGAAAACTTTCCAAACGCACATTCTACCCAGTCACCTACAAGAGCGCAACACACTGTGTCAAAAATTAAAATTATGCCAGGAGCGCAGCATAGAAGAAGGCCTTTTTGCAGCAGTGTTTTGGAGGCCCTCTCGATGTCAGAAAAGGCTCTGTGATGGCTCGTTGGAAATACATTGAAGTATAATTTCCATATATTACTTTATTTCTTCAATCTGACCTCTGAAAATTTCCCAAAAAGTGAAAATTCCAAGACTGTCAGGAGCGCAACACACTCTCAGAAAAGTGGGTAAAAATGTGAAAAAATGAGTGTTTTTGACTCTTTTGTGGGGTCAAAACAACTCCAATTGAGCTGAAAATTGGTGAGCATACTCGTCTAATGATGGGTAATCCAAAAATGTAAACATATCCTCTTGAGTATGCCCTGGGAAGAAGCATGGCACATGATGTGTTGCGCTCCTAGCCTCAAAATTTGCAAAAAAAAAAAGTTGTTCAATTTCTCTCAAAATTGGTAGGTAGGTGCCTCATGGGTCCTTGGAGACCTGTAGAGAAACTTGGGCCAAAATACCAAGCCTAGCTTGGTATTTTTCATCTTTTTGTGCCGGGCCCTCATTTTGGGCAACTTTGAGTTTTTTCCTTGCAAATTGGTTTCTTCGTTTATAGTGCTCAGTCATTCTTCTTTGCAAGTTAAAATCTCTATTGGCCTTCTCCAGTTTGGTCTCAAGATGCATGTTGGCCCTTTCAAGCCATGATTCCCTGTTATGCTCAATTTTTATGGCAAGGAGTTCAGTGAGGGGAAATTGTTGCGCTTGGGCTGATTCTTGCTCCCTTTCTCGTGCCAAAGCCTTTCTTAGACCCATAGTTCTAGGCCTCCTTCTAGACTGACCCTCCTCATCCTCACTTTCTTCATAGGTGCCCATGTACTCCTCCAATTTTACCTGTGCTCTTTGAGCTTCTTTCCGGTATTTGAGCACCCTTACTTCATAGATGGCCTACTGGCCACTCATTTGTTTGTTATGCATTTGTAAGAAATTAATGAAATCCTTAGCTCTCTCTAATTCAGATTCCAAATCCCTGATCTGTGCATTCCTGTCTTGTAGGAGAGAGTTTGCAATTATTGTTTCATTTTCCTCATCACTGTCTATGTGAATGAGCTCAAATTCTCTCTCCTCTTCATGATTGTCTTCTTCCTCTTTTACTTGTTCTTTACCTTTGTCAATCATTTGAGCTGAGGAGGATGACATGGTCCCTTGACCTTTGGAGGCAGCAAACACATGCCTCACTCCTCTTTGATAGGTAATGGGGAAAGGTACAACAAGTTCCACTTGCAAACATTGATCATAAGTGACTTTAGGACTGCCTTTTTCCTTATGGATGATCTCTGTGGGTGCATCTCTCTCACCTTGCTCTTGACTGCCCTTTTGATAAGCATTCTAATTATCTCTTATGCCATCATTACTATTAAGACCTTTAGGACTGTCATCCTCTTCTTTTGCAATGCTAGAGGTGTCTTCATCATTGCTGGGTATATCTTCATTTCTATGACTATCCTCTTCTTCATCTTTTGACCCATTGTATTCATTGTCTAACTCTGACTTTGTATCACTGTTTGCACTCTTGGTAGGGTCACTGTCTTGGGCATTCTCATCAACCTTTCCATTATTGTGATGGTCATTTTCTTCTTCACTGGGTGAGTTCTCTAGGCTAGTTTTTTCTTCACTGTCTTGTTCATGATATTCATTGCTTGGCTCATGATCTTCATTGTTTTTCTCATTGAAATCACTTTCAAAATCTGTTTCTTGGCTGCCTTTTCCATCTTTGTCACTGTCTTCTTTTTCCTCATTGCTGCTTTCATATGCCTCCTCTCCACTGTCCTTTGTATTTTTAGTGTCACTTTCTTTATTGTCTAATTCTTTTCCTTGACTGTCATTTGTTTGTTGACTATCACTAGGCTCACTGTTTTGGTCTTTTTGTAGCTCACTGTTTTCCTCTTGATAAGCTACCTCTGACCTTGTGTCCTTGGAGTCATCCCCTTAACCTTTAGACCCACTGTTTTGGCCTTTTTTCTCATCATGTGGCTGACTGCTTTCTTCATTTTCATAATCCTCTCCCTCACTGCTTTCTTCATTTGCATCACTGATTTTATCACTTTATTTTGCATCATTGCTTTCTTCTTGGCCATCTCTGCTTTCTTCTTGGCCATCTTCCTTTTCTTCACTACTTTCTTCATTTTCATCATCCTCTCCCTCACTACTTTCTTCTTGGCCATCTCTGCTTTCTTCTTGGCCATCTTCCTTTTCTTCACTACTTTCTTCATTTTCATCATCCTCTCCCTCACTACTTTCTTCTTGGCCATCTTCCTCTCCTTCACTGCTTTCTTCTTGGCCATCTTCCTCTCCTTCACTACTTTATTCATTTTCTGATTTATTAGAGGAAGGTGAATGAGGAAAGTCTTTTTGGGGAAATGATTCATGTGAAGAAGATGAACCAAGGTCAGTGGAGGGTGATGGAGGTGTGTAAGGAGGATTTTGAGATGATGATGGTAGAATTTGCAGATGGATGGGCTGTGGATTTGTGAAATCATCATGGGTGATGAAAACCTCCCAGAGGATGCCTTATTGTTCTAGTTGGTGTGAGACAATCACTTTGATGAGGGAATGATGAAAAACGTTTGACATTTTTTGGGATGTAGGCCTCTTTTGCATGATGGAAGAAATTTTCTCAATGCTTTTGCAAATGTAGTAGGGCATATGTAGCAACTTGGTTTTGGTGAAGTGCATGAGGAGTCTTATGTGGTAGGAATAGACTCTGGAGAACCTACCCTCGCAGGTGAAGTATTTCATAATGATATTCATTAGAAGAACATATCTGTCCAATAGATGAGAGAAGGGGAACATGGTTTTGTAATCAGCTTGACAACTTGGTTTCAAGAATGGGCAATAGTGGCTTAGGTATAGATGCATTTGTTTGAACCACCTTTCTCCTATGCAAGGTATTCTAGTGGCCCTAGAGATGGCATTGGTGGTCAACTCAAATTTCACTCCGGCTAGGTGTACTTGATGATTATGAAGTTTTAGGGAAAATAGCTTGGTCAACTGAGGGTGACTCTGGATCTTTTGTACTATTTTATAGAATTCATAGCATCCCAATTCTTGAAAATAGGAAAAAATTAGTAGGGGAGGTTATCAAATCTTCAGTTCTTATTGGTTCAAACCTATTTGGCATCCCTCCCTTCCTTTGCTGCTTTTTAGGCCTTTGACTTGCCTCATCAATGTCAAGATTCTCTTCTTCAGACATTTTGTTTTTTTTTTAACCCTTGCCTCAAAATATTTAAAGATAATTGGAACTTCTTGTAGAATGATGTGACAATGGTGAATGAGATGGCGAAGTTTTCTAATTAGGTCAAGGCCTAGCAGCGTGTATGTTGTGAAATGATCAATGTTGTGAAACCAACTCCAAAAATAGAAGAAAAGAGATATCAACGCCTTAGAAATAAGACACTTCGAGGGGGAAACCTCCAATACATTACACGAATGAACAATTATTTGATAATGCAAATGACAAAACCTCCTTTCTATATATAGGAGTCCATGGGGCCACAATGTAATCCTAGCCGACCTAACAATAATAATGTAAGGGCACAATAATAAAAATACGGGGGTTACAGGGGTAGAACAATAACAATGAGGGGGGCTACACTAACATAATAAGGGACTACACTATTAATATAGGGACTCAACATGCCCCTCTCCTTAAAACAAGTGTTGTCCTCAATGCTTGATTATTTCTTGATTCTTCTATATAAAATTCTCATCCTCCCATGTCGAATCTTCTACAGGAAGGTTCTTCCACTTGCTGAGATACTTTGAAACTTATCATACTTGTCGAGTTCTTGTTTTTGTGACTGCTTTAGAAATTCTTTCGATGTGATGTTGATCTTCCTGTTGTTTCATTAGATTCTGCACCAAAGTTAGGTTATCCTTTGAGAGTTGGAGAACTTTTTGTTGATGCTCGATGTGATATTCCACTAATTTATCATTCATATTAGCTATTATTTGATCCTTCAAACCATCCAAATTAGCCTCCATTTCTTCTTTTAAACCATCTATTTCATCTTCGGTTGCTCTTTGTAAGATCGAAATTTTTTGCACTTGGTACCGTAATTTTGATATCTCATACTGCAATTCTTCCTCTTCATGCGTCATAGTATAGCTTTTTGAGGGCTTAATGGGTATGGAATTTTTTTTTTGGAGGAATTATAGAACCCAATACTAATAAAAATTCTAAAATATGCCCTTGTAATCACTTCAAACTATTTTTTCAAACAAACGTTATGCAATTTTAAAAACCAAATACACACCTTTTTCTTGCTTTTGAGGAGCTTGATATTGAAACTGAATTATCTCTGTGAAATTTGGTACTGAGGTCAACCTCTGAATTATATTTCGAATGCCACAGGTCTAACCTGATTTGGATTCTTGAAGACAAAGTTGTTCCCAATCTCCTACAATGAACTAATTATGGACTGGTTCAATAAAGTGAACTTGTATGACTTGCCACGTGTCACTGTTTGCTCTTTTGGCTCTGAAATTTATAGAAAGGAAGCTAAAGTCTTTGCATTGCCTGTCATGTTTTACAGAATTCCAATATGATGCTCAGAGAGAGAGAGTTATGAATATTTTCCCACGATCACCTCTTTGGGATGAAATTCAGGAGCCTGAAAAATCCCTAACTTCCACAGACCATATCTCCGAAAATATTGTGAACCAAGCTCTGAAATTTTGCGAAGATGTTCCTCACGATTTCGGCTTCGCACTCTAAATTTTTTAGCTTCTGAACCTTTCTAGAAAAAATGTTATAGAGAAAATTCCACAATGACCTGTTTGGAGCAGCAAAACCCTATAATCCAAAGCTCTGATACCAAATGTTGTAAAACCAGCTCCAAAAATAGAAGAAAAGAGATATCAACACCTTAGAAATAAGCCACTTCGAGGGGGAAACCTCCAATACATTACATGAATGAACAATTCTTGGATGATACAAATGACAAGACCTCCTTTCTATATATAGGAGTCCATGGGGCCACAATGTAATCATAGTAGGGCCACAATGTAATCCTAGCCGACCCAATAATAATAATGTAAGCACACAATAATAACAATATGGGGGTTAGAGGGGTGCAATAATAACAATAAGGGGGGCTACACTAACATAATAAGGGACTACACTATTAATATAGGGACTTAACAGTGTAGGCCAAGTGTTTTCTTTAGGATTTCACTGCCTTCTCTAAACCAAATTTAAATTTTCTTTGTGACCTTATCTTTGGAAAAACATGCACATGTAGGAAAAGTTCAAAATACCTCTCAAAATTCCATCCGCAGCAGAAAAACTAGCTCATAAAACCTTGTGGGCAGAGTCGGGTCATCTCCTGAACGTGTTTTCGTGCAGAGGCTGCATGCTGTGGTAGGAGCACAACACAGCTTTTGTCGGGTGGCTCAATTCACCTCATGAACGTGTTTTCATACAGAGGCTGCACGTTGTGGCAGGAGCACAACACAGCTTCTGTCGGGCAGCTTGGGTCACCTTCTGAACGAAAAATTGGGCAAAGGCTACACACTGTGGTAGGAGCGCAACACAACTTCTGCACGCAGCTCGTGAATGTTCCTGGCAGTGTCGGGTCACCTCTTGGGTGGCCCTGAACGCGTTTGCATGTAGCTCGAAAAGCCTGGGCAGCTCCTGCATGAGGGTGTCGGGTGGCTCTGGGCAGATAGTAGGAGCGCAACATAGTGCCGGGTGGCCCTGAACAGGTTTTCGTGCAAAGGATGCATGCGGTGTTTTCTCCAGGTGCGCAGCGCTTCTGGACAGGAACGTAAAGTCGAATGGAAAATAGCACAGGGAGACTCTACAGGAGCGCAACACCCTAAAAAATTTTCCCAAGGACTTTGTCGGAAAATTCAGAAAAACCCTCACTCCTTCTGCAAATATCCAAATGGTGAATGGGAGATGATTTGCTGGAGATGTTTTATACCCTTTGATAAAAATTAAAGGTAAAACCCTCTTTATAAGGTGAATTTCTCCTTACTTTTTCTCACTATGCCTGTTGACTGCCTTTGGTCTTGTAGGTGGCATTTCGACAGGAACTTTGTTCTTTTCACTGCTGGAGGCCTCTTAAGGTTATTTTCAAATTGATAACCTTCCTAAAGAATCCAAGACTATGCCTCTCACCTACATTTGGAAAATGAAACTATTTTATGACTTTTAACACCCTAGCAGTAAGTATAAACATCAGCTTGGTCTTTTGAGATGTGCCACCTTTATTTGAAACATTGCTTGCCTTGACCTCGTCAGTTTTCTTGTAAGAAAACACTTTTGACAGTCTTTTAAAGTGCCATTCATGTTCATCTATCTTTTGCAGAATATTCATTTGATAAGGAGGTTCTTGTTGGGAGTTCCACTGCTCTGCTATAAACCAGGGGTATATCTATTTCTCAGGCCACTTGAATATGCCTATAACTATTCTTCAGAAAAAATAACCTTGAAATGACATTTCTTTTTTGCTGATACTCTTCATCATTTTTCTACCTTTGGTGTAGTGGAGTATTGATTTTCATGTCTGACCTTCTTGATTTTCTTTAAAACCTCTGATTTTACCTTTTGATGAAGTGGAGTTAGTGCTTCTCTGACAAACCCTAAAAGGTAGTTTGAAAACCATTTGAAACCATCTGCTGTGATGAAGGAGGTTTCTTTGTCACTATTTTACCATATTTTTCCATCTTCCCAAACTTTTGAGTTTTTGGGGATGCTTAGAAAAAGCAAACAATGTTGTCTTCTAAGTTATCAAAGAAAAAATTATCAAACTCATTACTTATGTCTAAAAAGTCTTCAATGATCATTTGAAGGGGTTGAGGTGTCCTTTGCCTTTGTAACCCTGGTATTGCTTTATTTCTTGATCAGAACAGTCATAAACCCTGATTCCCATAAAACCCATACCTTTCTGCTTTCTTCTTGGTTGTGAGTGGTTTTCTTGTGATGGTGCCTCTCATTACTTTACCTCTTGCTAGGTTGATAACCTTTTGACTCTTTTGTAGAAATGTAAGCAAGGGGCAGCTGCCCCCTACAAAACTTGTGCTTCAGGCCAAATAACTTTTGAATGATCTCTTTGATGAGTTTAATACAAGATCACCAGTCCTTTCCTTCTTTGAATGCAGTTTCTTCATATAGGAAAAACAACGTTTGTAGGGCACCAAATCCACCCTATGACTTTGCGAAACTCTAGGTGGCCTAGTGGAGGCTTTCTGGGACTTGGATTTTGGACTAAAACCTAGAACCTGGGTTTTATCGAGTGTGAGACAGAGTTCATGATAAACTAATGTATCGAAGACCCAAAACCCAATGTAATTGATTCATTAAAGAGTCTACAGAGATAGTTTGAGACTATCAGTGTTTAAGAGTAGTTTGGTGGACACAACAAGTTGATTGATTGGGGAGCTTAGGGAGCAGTGGGGTTTTTAGGTGAAACAAAAACAGGGGATTTGGGTCAAAGATGACAATATATAAATAAAATGGGTGACATGGGCTCTTAATGGGTATTCTGAGACTGGTAGGCAAAGCTAGATAGGATGAAATGATGAAATAATGAAAAATTATCTTAAGGATAATAAAGGCAGTGAGATTTCTAGAACTCACAATGTCTATGAACTTTGTTTCTAGAAATATTGGAATAATCATTTAGTCATCAAAAATGCAAAAATTACTGATGACTAACAAAAACAATGGCATGAAACTTTTAACTTCACTAAAATAATATACGGACTCTACATACATTTCAGATCACATACATGAATGGAGACGTATACGATGTTTAGTGAAAGCTTTTATTCCAGATCAGACCTTGGTAGAATGGTTTATTAAATCATAGCTTCCAAATATCACTGAAGATGTGGCTAAGGGAGGTGTTGTTACGGAAGAACAGGTCATAGCTCAAGCACAATACTTAGACCTTGTATATACACAGTCTGGTACTTTATACGAAATAACTCCTGACTTACCACGTCTAGGTCAAATAACTGCAACTCCTTCTGGTTCTGATGCTGTAGACAGTGTAATTGGTTCAGTTAGCGCTAACAAGAGTAAGAAGAAATAATCCAAAATTAATTCTCCCATTATAACTTTACCAGATTCACTGAAAGGAGATTCTTCCCTTGAAACTTATGTTGACATTCATGTTGTAGACTCATCTACAACTAAATCTAAAACTAGTAAGAAGAAAGGAAAGAATAAAAACAAACAAACTACATCTCCCAAAGAGAAAACCGAAAATAATGAACCAGCTGATGAAAAATGGAAGCCTCGTTATCCTTGTCTTATCTGTGACGAGGATCACTATACTAAAGAGTGTCCACATCGGTCCGAGGTCTACAAGTCTGTCAAAGTTTCACCCACACCCGCTGTCTTGAAGGATCCTTTTCCCACTCAAGATAGTAAAATGATAGGATCTTCTTCAAATTCATCAACATGTATTTTAATGATGTCTCAAGTTATGGTTGTGACACGATCTCAAGATTATGGCACTAAAAATCCTGTAACTAGTAAAGAGACAGAAAATTCTATTAAAAAACCAAACATATCTCCTTCATTTTCTAAACCACTTCACATAGAGAAACCTAATCCTGATCTAGTGATTAAACCGCCTGCTAAAAGTGTACTTTGAAATTCAGCTTTCAATACACATGCGAGAGCTGCTCAGAATTACAACATTGTTGAAGATTTGGTGATATGTAATATTCCTAAATTAGCTTGCAGCTAATTGAATATTAAAGTTTTGTTTTGTTACTTAGATAGGTGAATAAGTAGGTAGGGAGACCCATAAATCTCTTTATGAAGAATAAAACCACTTCTCATGTGAAATTGGATCATATTTCCAGCTCAATAAAGCACCCTAAGGTGTGAAAAGGGGCTGGAACACCTTGACTGGGTCAACTTTGACCAAATCAATAGCACTGTCATGGAGGAGTGGCCATCAATGAAAGACATCGAAATTTAGATGGAGATTCTTTGCGTAGGAGTAGTGCTATTATTAGATGGGGATTAGGGTTTGGAAGCTCATATCTTATAAAAGGAAGAGGATGGAATCCATATTCATTATGTTTATGTATATGATATTTCTGAATATATGGTCTGTTTAGACATATATCTTTCTCTTGCTGTATAGATGAGATTGAGTGATGTTTAGCACTGGGTGTTCTTGATCGAGAATCCCACCTCTTCCATTGAGAAGCTCTTGGAGGAGTTTGCACTATACTTCCACATTCAGGAATTTTGCCAAGCTTCAGTCTCATGTACATTGCAGTTCTGTTTAGATTTGGGTTGTGTTGCAGGGGTGTAGCAGTGGAGGAGAAAGATATCCAATTTGTGAGCTAGTTTTCCATTGGAGGGATCATCCTTTCATCCGGGAGCTTGTGAGGAAGTCATCAAGGCCTCATTACATGTTTTGGAACCAGGCCAAGTAGCAGTCATCAGCTACAACACATTTTCTCCCAAGGACTGTGTTATTTGGAGAGCAGCTATAACAGTGGGTTTATTTCCCTATTTAGAGTGTTTGGGTTCCTGTGTGGGGATCAAACCTTAATTTATGAGATATGTTGGAGGAGGATCATCCATATTGTATATTATATCAGCCATCTCCCATAGGTGATTCAGTTGCAGAGATTATTCAGCCCCAGGGCCAAATCTGTTATATTTTGTATAGTGTTTATTTCCGGAAACCTTTCCTGGGTTGTCCTGGAAATCTGTTTTGTAGCATGGATCTCTAGCCTTAGCGTCTTTGGAGAATTATATCAGAAAAAATATATTTTTATAACTTTCAGCTGCTATTCTCTCTTAGATAGCACAATTTTCTGCATTCCTGTATTTCATGTATTAAAATCATTTTAGATCTAGGTGTATGCTTTCATGGGAGGCTTGTTTTCCCAACTTGAGTGATATTTTCCTCAAGATATTGTACCTATTTTGCTGTTATATTCATAATGGAATGGATCTACTATTGTCTCATGCTTTGATCTATTCATATTTCTGGTTTTATCCAGTTTTATGCACTCTATTCTTGCCTTCCCCATTTGGGAATATTACTGTGGTATCATAGCATAATCTTGGCTCAGCCTGTGTACTTCAGCCATTATGTCCTATAAGGAGACTTCTCATAGGAAGGAGAAGATATTCAGAAGATATGAAGGCAAAACTTCATTTTTAGGAGGGAAGGAGTTCACAAAACTTGTTCTTCAAACTATGCAGTGCATTAGCAGAGACATCAAAGAGATGAGAATGGAGAGATGTAGAGATTCCCCAAGAGTGTTTGTACATGAAGAAAGCTCCATATTTTCACATTATGGGTGTGAGCATGCAGCTACACCATCAGATCTACAATGTGGTACCATGCCTAGGGCCATAGCAAGAGAGATGGATGAAGGAGATGTACCAAAGGAGGAGACTCTTGGTCACTATCTTCAAGAGTATGAATCTCAAACTCAGAGATTTGGAGATCATTTAAACTTCCAATGATTTTGAAAGAACAAGGAGAATAGAAGACCTAGCAACCATGATAGAAGCGCAAGGTGCAAGCAGCATGATGTGGGTAGATTATTTCTATCTAATTTTGGTGGGTCACCTAAATGTTCAGCTAGGGCTTGGGTGGAGGAGCTAGACACCTATTTGTAGCAACACCAAGTTTCAAAAGATGAAGCCATTAGAGTAGAAACACTGCACCTTGAAGGTAAGGCTTATGCCTAGTGGTTTTATGAATCTTCTTCATTAAAAGATGCATATATATCTACTTATGCAAGGTTCACTAGGAGGTTAGTAAAAATATTTAATGAAAAACATTATAAAATTTCCTTGGTTGAGCTATCCAAGCATAAAAAAACAAAACCTTTGCATGAGTTGGAAGGATCTATAAATCCAACTCCATTTCAGAAAACTATTGAGGGGGTTAAAAACTTGCAGAATACCTTGCTAGAGGCAAGATCCCCACTTCAGAAAGAGCTCTCTTCTCAAAGGGAAGACATAGAGATCTCTTTTTCAAAAGAGGAACTAAAAAAAGAATCTCTCAATGATGATGAGACAACCTCCATTCATGATGAAGGAGAAGAGAAGATAAGAGGTAACAACACTATCACAGCAGGAGCAGATCTAGTACCTCATGAAGAGAAAGATGGAGCATTTTCTCCAAAGAGAGGAATTCTTGCACCCTTGCAAGGAGTTCCAAAGAATCTCACATGTGGAGATCAGGGCACAGTAGATGAGAAGCATTAGCCAACATTGATAGCTTGTGAGATCTTGAAGATAGAAGAAGATAAGGGGGAAGAAAAAAATCATATGATTAGGAGCACACATCCTTCTCTATTTCACAAGGTTGATGCACAGAATAGGCAGGATGATTTGCGTAGTGAGGACAGGGACAAATAAATCCACTCACATATACAACCTGCTATAGGCCTTGATGTTTCACTACATGGAGGCATTCCACCAGGGAGACCCCTTCATTGGAAGATGAATAAAGAGTTATCTCAATATGGTGCAACATTGATATATTTGGCTAAGGAAGGAGCCTTGGGAGGAGATAGCACAGCGCAGAGAACCTTTGATGGGTTCAAAGGAGGGATGAGAAATTTTTTGAGATAGACATTTCCATCTCCCACTCAACTATTTGCGATGAAAGATGATGATTCAGGAATCTGTGATGGCACAAGCATGGTGTCAAAGGGCTACTCCATCTTCTTGGGGCAGAAAATGATGCTTCCACACATGAGGCGAATTTCTGAATATGACAAGAGGTTATTAACACTCTTGCATGCATTGGAAAAACCATGGAATTTTTGGATGGGAAATAAATTACAAGAGGAGGTTGACCTCCATGTACTTCAATGTTGTCTCGGGAAAGATCAGCTGCAAGGGAGGCAACAAAAGTGGGGTAACAGTACTCCAAAATGTGGCTTTGGCATTGAGCATGTCAAAGAGGAGAGTTATGATGAGACAGGTGCTTCATTTCAGATTTCTACAACATTGTCATTGTTGGGAAGGATGGATCCATATTGGGAGTCCCAAATATTGGTGGAGTATTCCAAGAACCTCTTCACATGTAAGGTTCTTGATGGGAAAGTGGTAGATGGGAGGTATAGAGTGGTTGATGGAGTCATTTATTTCCATGATCAGATCTACTTGAATAAATATGTTGGAAATATTTTCATTGATGGCAAAGGATAAGACAAGAGCACAAAGGAACAATAGTTAAGCAGCAAAGGTACAAAGGCAGTAGGAGATAGACGAGGAATTAGAGGCAGAATAGTGAGGGTGAAAGGGCCATTGATTGAAAATTAGGCTAGTAAAAATTGTAAGTTGGTTTAGATGTATATATGAAGAATCTATTTACTGAGATAAAGGTGCATCGATTCATTTAACTCTATGATAGGGTTTTTAGATGATGTTCTGCTTCTAAATGAGAAATAAATATAAGTGTTGTAGACAGATCTGAATGTAATTGAATAAATATATATATACACCTGGAGAGATTGAGTAATTGTGCAAGTGACTAAGTTCAATCAACCTTGGATCAAAGAAAGTGTAAATTGATTGTGGAATCTATAGGAATGGAACCGTAGTTCCATACAAAACCCAGGTTAAAGGGTTGATGAATAGTTAATTCGAATCATGAGTCGATCTGCAGAAGAAAAAGCACAAGGAGGGGGCGATGTTGCAATCATGTGAAAGAATCTGGCTTTCATTTATGTAAAGGAATTACACTTGTGGAAGGTTATAAGGGATCGTAGTCAACGGAGTAATGAAACCAAATGGAATTTTCTGAAGGAATAGCAAGTTTACACCGGAATCCTGAATAGCAGAGACACAGGGTCTGAGCAAATTATTAAAGGGAATCACACAGTTGATGAGTCTCGAAGGCACCGAGTGGTATGAAGTCGAGTGGAACTTCATAAGGCATGAAGCCATTAATAAATAAAATGTGAAATGAAAACCGAAGAGACGAAACCACGAAGGTAAGAAGCGGAACCATGATTGATGGGTGAAGGGCGGTTTTGCAAACCCACAAGTGGGTTTCGCACAATTGTTAAATGGTAAGTGGAATCACAAAAAAAAATGCGATACATCTCGTTGTTTGACACGTGGTATTGGTAGTTTTAAATTACAACCCATTTCACATTTTTTTTGTGCGTTAAAGTTCAGTGGAAAAGAAATGTGAATATCATTCGATCGGGTGACATCGAAGATCAACGACGTTCGCACAGGAGAGTTGCATGGGAGTTAGTTCAAAGGTATGGCCAGCGTTTAATTAATTTCTAATTGTTTTAAGTTTGAAATGGTGGGCCATATATGCCTTATGCGAGTGGAAAATCGACCTTTCACTGGCGGAGTTGATGAATTATGTTTGTTATGGTTCAACATCGCGATTGGGTTTTTTTAAACTAAAGTTAAATGTTAACATAGCGAACGCATATATATGGTGGCTAAAGTCATATGGGGATGAAGCTGATAAGTCGTGATTGTTATAATAATATGCTATGGGTCTAACGTTAAATATCGCTATAAAATCTGGTATTATTATATGGTGGAGTGTTGTACATACATTGATGTATGTGTGGGCCCGAATACATTAAGTTTTATTCCAAATTTCCTGATATAAAACAATGCCTTGGGGTTAAAATATATGGAGGTGGGTTTGAAATAATACATATGTGTTATGGCGGTTTTGATGAGTCTAACCAGCAGTATCGTGCGACCACAAGAGTGGTAAGTATTTTTACAAATTGGAACGTGATATGGGTCCTCGATCGACACGTGGTGATATGAAGTTTTAGAATCCCACTTATGTTGTGTAATTTTGGGAAAACAAAGGATGTGCATGTTAGTAACGCGATATCCGCTCGATGACTCGATCAAGGGATCAAACGACATTCACATCATGAGATGTGTGTTAGTTAATGGGGTATTGATCGACAGTGGAGAGTGTTGAGTTATAATGCGATGGAAGATTGGCCATCATATTGATTCTGCAGATAACGCAAAGGTGAGTTGTGAGATGGTGGGGCCCAATAGGTAAATATATGATGGCACCGGTGTTTTAATTCAAAGTAGACCCTTTGATTTGTAAAGGAATATTAAATAAGTTGAATTTGCTGTGGGACTCGAATGAAATTTAATATGTATGTAGGGTATTGATTATGGTATTAACCAAAGGTCCAATAGAAGGAAAGGCGCCGATTATAAATGTGATTCTGGATATAAGGGTTGGTAGGTGTATAAAAAGGGAAGAGCATTTTACATGTGTTATGGGTTTATTTCTATGGTTTTAACCATAGATTCTGAAATAAGAAACTGCCACAATTAGTTGCCATTTTATGATTTATAACTGCGGGGTTTTAAGGAAAAGAAAGGCTCCCATGTATGTTTGTGATATTGGGTTTATAACCCTTAGTTAAGAAAAGCTCCAGTATTTATTTAAACTTGCCCAGATCAGAGATTTCAACTGGGTTGAATGGTTTTGATAACCATCAGATGTGAAAAGAAAAGCTTCTGCATACATTTATTTAAATTTCCAGCCAAGGAAAAATGAATGGAAAGGCATTTTTTATATGCCTGATACTTTGAGATTTACTTGGGGCTAAACTTGTAAATCAGTTATATATGCAGCAGATACACAATTGTAGTGAACATAGATTGCAGATTGGAAGAGGTGTGCAGTGAAGGTATTCAGATTTGTAGAATCTGAATTTGAAATGCACAGGAATGAAAATGGTGGTTTGTTACAATACAACAGTAGAAAGGACAAGCACACATTGAACCAAGAACTGAATGGGTTGAATTGAAATTCTTGTTGTAACTGAAAATGTAAAGTTTTATTTATTTTATATTGTTTGTGATGCATTGGCAAGTCTCCGGAGGCAAAGAAATATCCCACTGTAATATTGAAATGTATACATATTGTTATATTTTTCTGAATGAGCTGGATAAAGAAATGAGAAGGCAGAAGTCAAGGAGTCATGGTTGTTCACTTTGAATTCCCTGTGGAATATAAATAGTCAAGAGGTGAAGTCTATAAATGATATCTCATAGATATGCATAGAGAGGTTAGAGAATGGAGAAATGAGGTAGAGAGGATAAGAAGAAGGAGGAGCAGATAGAGAAGATGTGAAGATCCAGAGATGATATAAGGCATATATGAAGGCTGGTGGACAACAGTGAAGAAGGAACAGAACAAAACTGATATCCAGGTAAATCAGCATGTGTTGTTTATGAAAGAGTGAGGAAGTCGGTGCTTCCATATAGGGTTTTATCTTGATAGATGGTGTATTGGTAGAGGTAGGAGCCTCTTCCAACAGAGTTTGTAACTTATAAACATCAGTGAGGAGTTGGAGCCTGCAAGTTGTAGCTTACTTGGAGTATTACATAAAAGCCTCTGTAGGTTGGAGCCTACAGAAAATCAGTGGTGAGAGGAAGTTGGAGCTTGCCTTTGCATCACAACAATAATAAGATGTGGTTTTCTCCCTTATGGGTTTCCACTTATATGTGTTGTCTATGTGCTCGATGATTATGTGTTGATATGGTAATTATGTCAGCAATACTTGTTTCCTACACTGTTAAGGCTAGCATTACATTATCTAATCACCTTAATACTAACACTCACAAATTAAGATTGCTCATATGTAAGTTGATCATGAAATGAAGGTGTAAATAAGTTTAAAGGGAAAGTTTTAAAAGTCCATGAAGTAGTATTTGATTCACCCCCCCTCTCTGAGTTTAGCGGGGTTAAACAATTGGTATAGGAGAGGAAATTTGGTTCCTTTGGTGTAAGCCTAATAGCTTGAAGGAGATGCAGTTGGGTACATGGACTAAGTACATGAAATGTATACGTGTTAAAAATACAACAGAATACACCTGAATGGAGAGATAAGGTTAAAATAGAATTAATGGCTTATGAACCCGAGGTATGGAAACTTGTATGTGATGGTTACTGCACAGACTCTCCCTCCTTGCAATAACAACAACGGAATGCCAACGAAAAATGTGTGATATATAACTGTCTTCATAACAAGGATCTTGATTTAATAATGGATCTAACCTCTGCAAAAGAAATCTGGGATAGATTGCATTTCATGCATGAAGGAGACACTAGTGGCTGCATTGTCAAGATGGAGAAGAGAATCAAGAAAAAGAAAATTTCATGTCAAAAGGAAACTGTTCAATCAAATGAGATACCTGCCAGGGTGAATGGATGTGTGCACCATGAAGAAATTACAGTTGAGGAAAAATCCAAACTTGACACAACCTTGACTGAAATAGAAAGATTGAAGAATGAAATCAAAGACCTTAAGACATTGGTGCAAATATGTGATGAGAAATAATATGAAGATAAGAAAGAAATTTTTGGCCTGAAGACACAACTTGAAGAAGTAAGGAAAGTATAAGACACTCTGCTACAACAAATGAGAGAGAAAAGTCTGGAATGTGAGAAATTGAAAGAAGAGGTAGTGTGCCTGAGAAAGAAATTAGAAAAATCCCAAAGAGAATTATTAATGAATACTCCTCAAATGACGAGCTCTGAACAGTTGGACAAGATTATAAATGCTCAAAGGTCTCCTCTCATAAAGGTTGGGATAGGATATGAAGGAGAATCCAGTAAGTCCAAGGTAGAAAATAGCATGAATATCATTTTTGTAAAAGCTGTGAAGGATAATGAAGCAGCTCAGAAGATTCCTCCAGAAGTAGAAGACAGTAAGTACATGATTTTCAAAGAAATAAACAAAAACAAATAGCAACATGAAAGGACATAGAATGAGGGGATGAAACAGTCAGCTGAAAAAGGCTCATACACTCTTGAATATGAATTGAATAAATTTGGAAGATGTCAAAGAAGGTTCGTTCCTCATATGAGAAGTATCACCTATTTTTCCTGCCACAAACCTGGACATATTGCAACATATTGTAAGACATGGAAAATCAAGCTTAACCAACAAAATATGCAGCAAATGAGAAGACTACCTCAAGCAAGCAAATGGAAAGAACAATCTTTCACCATTACACAAATCATTTCCATGGCTACTGTTATGCATGTAATAACTTTGGACATAAACTTGTTGAATGTAAATTATGTTCAAAAGGGAGCATAAAACATTATACATCAGCTCAAATGTACCTTGGTAAAATAAGATGTTATGTATGCCTCAAGATTGGTCACAAAGCAAAAGACTGTAAACTGCGATATACATTAAAGAACTCTAGATAGATGATGGAAGCTAATCAAATCAAACAAAACTATGAATCTAAAAGAAGTGCAGACATTATGAAAAACCCCAATAAAGTATGGAAGGAAAAGAGAAAGGGGGAGCCAGTTACCTCAATAAGATAATGAATCCATCATAGTCTCATGGGGAGTTGCTCTAGGAAGCAACGTAAATATCCAACCAGTGATAGATATGAAGCAACATCCCAGGGGGAGAGCAGTTCATAAATAGTCCCCACAAAAGTAGTCCAAGAAGAGCTCCTTGGAATGAGAACATCTATACGATCAGGAAGGGAAAGGACAACTTCTCTAACAGAGAATTATAGAGGAAGAAGAATACCTGAAGCACACAATAGCCAACAGGTTGATGGAAGAAGAGAAGGCAACAAGCAACCATGATGGTAGAGGGAACATCAGCCATGAACATGTAAGCTAAGAAGACATCAACACATTAATTGATGAATGGTTAAAATCACAAAAATTATGTTTCGAGCTACAGAACTGGAAATACCCATAAAGGATGATCAAATTGTGCATCATACTACTAGAATTAACAATGAATCACATTTAGAAGGATGAGTAAGAAAATTTCCTATCATCATTATGTCATTACATGATTCATCTATGAAAAGTCCCCTTGGAGGAATACAGTTAAGTAAGTGATAAATATCTGAGTGATCTGCCATGAAGATTCCTTGTATAGAAATTGAATATGTCTTCCCGAAGATCATTATGTTAGAACATTTTAATTGTATATAAAGAATCAATGATTCTGGAGCTGTCCTAGAAAGGAAAATGCAGTGTCATTCTTTTAAACCAGAATGACAGAATAAGAAAAAGATTAATGATGCCAAGATCAGATTCAGTATATTGATGATTGTTGTTGAAAACAATGGAGAGCTCAATAGTAGAAACTAGGAAGGTTTTCTTAACTATGGGTTCATGTGTGAGCTGAAGTGAAAGTAGTATAAATTGGTATTTGGTACAAGCAGCATGCCTATCAACAGAATACCAAGTGTTATCAGTGGAGCAGTGGTATGATACAGGTCCTCAGGATCAAAGGATTATGGAAAAAGTACATCAAGGTAGTGTATCCAGTGTTATCTGCATTATTAAAGAATGAAAAGGTCAATAACAGTGCTAAAGGATCATTATTTTGTTTACACTTAAAGCATTATATCGAGCATTGAAGCAATTTTTTATTTTTATTTTATTTTTATTTTTTATTTTATATATATATAATTGCATGCCTTCCTGAAGTCAGTACATATATATATCTTCAAGGCATCTTTCTTAAGATCATTCATAAAATTGTGTGAAGTCTATTTGCTGAGATTTCAATCAAATAACTTGAAGATGTTTTGGTGAAGATTATCATGACAAAATAGTTATAGTATCTGAAGCATGAAGGACTAGTTGTGATTACCATTTGAAGCTCAAAATTCTTTTATTAATTCATCTAAATACTACTTCAGCATAAAGGATTTTCTGGTAACTCACCTTCAAAGAGAGATTGATCATTGACATACATACCCCCTTATGTCATAAATAAATTTCATGGTTGATAAGTGAGACTAACCAATACATTGAATGTATCTAGCCTCAAGGGTTTGTTTTGAAAGTACAATGTGCAAGCTATATAGTCATTTGATCTCTTAGATTAAATTTTGGTTGATTCATTGTTCACATCATCAACAAGGACCTGTCAGCTATTAAGTGTAATATCCCTATCAGCAGTCTAGCACATATCACCAACAACAGGCAGTACAGGTGAACCACAACCACAAAAGATATATTGGCATCATCATATCTGAACAGATGTGTATTTCAGAAAAAGACTTAATCCATCTACAATCTTCCTCAATAGATATGCATCGTAGATGAAGATTATAATACAAACTGAATTCTAGTTGGAGCAAACTTGATATGTCACATGGAGCATTCACAATCTTTAAGTATTGATCTAGTGATGCATATCTAAGCATATAAGTCTAACTATATAAATCTGTTCTACGAAGTGTCATTATCTTAACTTTTAGCTTTATACAAGTGAAAGGAGTCTATGCTTTGGGATGGTATAAACATACTGTGTATATACAAGTTCAATAAGTCTCAAAAGTGTTCTCTCAATACCAGTCTAGAGCAGCAAGGTATAAAAATTCAAAAAAAGAAGGGCCTAAACACAACTTAGAGAGAGGAAATGCAAAGATAGAATCTACACTGAGAGATGTGCAACCATTTGCCATTAATGTCAAAGGGGGAGGAAAAGAAAGAAAAAGAAGATAGGTAGAGGAAGACAAAACACACCTTTCAGAATGAAAGGGGGAGGAAGCCTTGAAGGAAGTATTGGAGTATTGGTGGAGTATTTCCATCAATGCCAAAGGGGGAGACTGTTGGAAATATTTTCATTGATGGCAAAGGAGAAGACAGGAGCACAAAGGAACAATATTTAAGCAGCAAGGGTACAAAGGCAACAGGAGACAGACGAGGAATTAGAGGCAGAGTAGTGAGGGTGAAAGGGCCATTGATTGAAAACCAAACCAATAACAATTGTAAGTTGGTTTATATGTATATATGAAGAATCTGTTTACTGAGATATAGGTACATCGATTCATTGAACTCTATGATAGGGTTTTTAGATGATGTTATGCTTCTAAATGATAAATTAGTATAAGTGTTGTAGACAGATCTGAATGGAATTGAATAAATATATATATACACCTGGAGAGATTGAGTAATTTTGCAAGTGACTAAGTTCAATCAACCTTGGATCAAAGAAAGTGTAAATTGATTGTGGAATCTACAGGAATGGAACCGTAGTTCCATACAAAACCCAGGTTAAAGGGTTGATGAATAGTTAAGTCGAATCATGAGTCGATCTGCAGAAGAAAAAGCGCAAGGAGGGGGTGATGTTGCAATCATGTGAAAGAATTTGGCTTTCATTTATGTAAAGGAATTACACTTGCAGAAGGTTATAAGGGACCGTAGTAAACAGAGTAATGAAACCAAATGGAATTGTCTGAGGGAATAACAATTGTACACCGGAATCATGAATAGCAGAGACACAGGGTCTGAGAAAACACTTAAAGGGAATCACACAGTTGATGAGTCTCGAAGGCGTCGAGTGGTATGAAGTCAAGTGGAACTTCATAAGGTATGAAGCTGTTAATAAATCAAATGTGAAATGAAAACCGAAGAGATGGAACCACGAAGGTAAGAAGCAGAACCATGATTGATGGGTGAAGGGTAGTTTTTCAAACCCACAAGTGGGTTTTGCACAATTGTTAAATGGTAAGTGGAATTAGAAAAAAAAATGTGATACATCTCATTGTTCGACACGTGGTATTGGCGGTTTTAAATTACAACCCATTTTGCATTTTTTTTGTGTGTTAAAGTTCGGTGAAAAATAAATGCGAATCTCGTTCGATCGGGTGACATCGAAGATCAACGACATTCGCACAGGAGAGTTGCACGAGAGTTAGTTCAAAGGTATGGCCAGTGTTTAATTAATTTATAATTGTTGAACGTTTGAAATGGTGGGCCAGATACGCCTTATGTGAGTGGAACATCGACCTTTCACTAGCGGAGTTGATGAATTATGTTTGTTATGGTTGAACATCGCGATTGGGTTTTTCTAAACTAAAGTTAAATGTTAACATAGCGAACATATATATATGGTGGCTAAAGTCATATGGGGATGAAGCCGGTAAGTTGTGATTGTTATAATAATATGCTATGGGTCTAACATTAAATGTTGCTATAACATTTGGTATTATTATATGGTGGAATGTTGTACATACACTCATGTATGTGTTGGCCCGAATACATTGAGTTTTATTCCAAATTTCACGATATAAAACAATGCCATGGGGTTAACATATATGGAGGTGCATTTGACATAATACATATGTGTTATGGTGGTTTTGATGAGTCTAACTGGCAGTATCGTGCGACCACAAGAGTGGTAAGTAGTTTTAAAAATTGGAACGCGATATGGGTCCTTGATCGACACGTGGTGATAGGCGGTTTTAGAATCCCACTTATGTCACATAATTTTGGGAAAACAAAGGATGTGCATGTTAGTAACGCGATATCTGTTTGATGACTCGATCAAGGGATCGGACAACATTCACATCACGAGTTGTGTGTTAGTTAATGGAGTATTGATCAATGGTGGAGAGTGTCTAGTTATAACGCGATGGAAGATTGGCCATCAGATTGATTCTGCAGATAATGCAAAGGTGAGTTGTGAGATGGTGGGGCCCAACAGGTAAATATATGATGGAACCAGTGTTTTAATTCAAAGTTGAACCTTTGATTTGTAATGGAATATTAAATAAGTTGAATTTGATGTGGGACTCGAATGAACTTTAATATGCATGCAGGGTATTGATTATGGTTTTAACCAAAGGTCTGATAGAAGGAAAGGTGCTGATTATCAATGTGATTCTGGATATAAGGGTTGGTTGGTGTATAAAAAGGGAAGAGAATTTTACATGCGTTATGTGTTTATTTCTATGGTTTTAACCATTGATTCTGAAATAAGAAACTGCCGCAATTAGTTGCCATTTTATGATTTATAACTGCGGGGTTTTAAGGAAAAGAAATGCTCCCGTGTATGTTTGTGATATGGGGTTTATAACCCTTGGTTAAGAAAATCTCCAGTATTTATTTAAACATTCCCAGATCAAAGATTGCAACTGGGATGAATGGTTTTGATAACCATTAGATGTGAAAATAAAAGCTTCCGCATACATTTATTTAAATTTCCAGCCAAGGAAAAATGAATGGAGAGGCATTTTTTATATGCATGAGACTTTGAGATTTACTTGGGGCTAAACTTGTAAAGCAGTTATATATGCAACAGATACAAAATTGCAGTGAACAGAGATTGCAGATTTGAAGAGGTGTGTAGTGAAGGTATTCAGATTTATAGAATCTGAATTTGAAATGCATAGGAATGAAAATGGTGGTTTGTTACACTACAGCAACAGAAAGGACAAGCACATAGTGAACCAAGAATTGAATGGGTTAAATTGAAATTCTTGTTGTAACTGAAAATGTAAAGTTTTATTTATTTTATGTTGTTTGTGATGCATTGGAAAGTCTCCGGAGGCAAAGACATAGCCCACTATAATATTGAAATGTATACATGTTGTTATATTTTTCTGAATAAGCTGGAAAAAGAAATGAGAAGGCAGAAGTCAAGGAGTCATGGTTGTTCACTTTGAATTCCCTGTGGAATAAAAACAGTCAAGAGGTGAACTCTATAAATGATATCTCATAGATATGCATAGAGAGGTTAGAGAATGGAGAAATGAGGCAGAGAGGGTAAGAAGAAGGAGAAGCAGATAGAGAAGCTGTGAAGATCTAGAGATGATATAAGGTAGATATGAAGGCTGGTGGACAACAATGAAGAAGGAACAGAACAGAACTGATATCCAGGTAAATCAGCATGTGTTGTTTATGAAAGAGTGAGGAAGTTGGTGCTTCCATATCAAGTTGTAGCTTGATAAATGTCAGTTGTAGCTGGCTGAGGTAGAAGCCTCATGTAGGTTGTAGTCTGCAGAAATTAGATGGGAGTTGGAGCTTCCTTGCAAGTTGTAGCTTGCAGAATTGAGGTAGGAGCCTCCTGTAGGTTGGAGCCTACAGAAAATCAGTGGTGAGAGGGAGTTGGAGCTTACTTTTGCATCACAACAATAATAAGATGTGGTTTTCTCCCTTATGGGTTTCCACTTATATCTGCTGTCTATGTGTTGAAATGGTATATCTAATATTCTTAATACTTGCTACTCACATATTAAGATTGCTGATACATTATCTAATCTACTTAATACTCGCTGCTCACAAATTAAGATTGCTCACATATTAAGTTGATCATGAAATTAAGGTGTAAATAAGTTTAAAGGAAATTTTTAAAAGTCCATGAATGTGTTAATTTGATTCACCCCCCCTCTTAGTTTAACTAAGGGTTCAACAAAAGACTCCAAGCTCAAGGAGGGGTTTCTACCTGCATCATATGAGGCACTATTTTCATAGCATGAGGATTCCATTGACTCCTATCATACCATCATGGAGGGATTCTATTTGGAGGATCTCAAAGAAGATGTGCACCAACATATCAAGAGAAATGTAGCTTGTTTGATGTTTGAGGAGGAAAGCAACCACCTTGCAAAGTTGTTCCAGTGACTTCCCCTTTTGATGAAGAGATGGGAAGGTTCATCTAAGGACCTCTTCACCAAATTGTCTACAATATATGTTAAATATTTTTTTTTTATGCTTATTGATCAACTAACAATGTATGTACATTATTTTACCATACTTTTGCAGCACATTGCTCCACAAGAGGGAAAGACTCTTTGTGAATTTCATGGTCCTTTTGGGACTACATTCAGTGATGGGGATGAACAATTTATAGAGGAATTTGGGCAAGATATGTTTTTATTGGATCATATTCAGCCAACACCTAATGTCTTATACTATTTTCAAGCTTTTGAGAAGCTTATGGCAGTAGGAAAGTGGTTGGATGGCCACTTATCGTATCATATTGTGAGACAAGAAGAAGAAGAACAATGTTGGTCTCACTTGAGGGAATATTGTCACCATACAATATGTCATATGACACTTATTCCATGTTTCTTTTGGAGCCCATACAGTGATGACACTCTATTCACTATATGCAGGAAGGATTGGGCAAGGAAGCTTCCTAGAACCAAGGAGTGGGATCATGAGATTCCAAGTTTCCTTTGGCTTCATAAGGACTATATTATTGCAGCCCAATATCAGCAGCTCCAAACTTATCATAAATGGAGAGAGAGACAATGTGAGTTGAACAATTTTATCTCTCATTTTCAGCCATGCAGCCCTTATACATTGTAGAATCAGGGGATTGGTGATCATTTCTATGAGCTACCAAAGATGGCTCATTTTGTTTGGATGATAGCATGGAGTTTAGAGTTTCTCTTTGGGATTGAGGCCCCCAACATTTACTATCTCTCATGCCTTGAGGAGGCCAATGGACAACATATAACTATTTCCATATATCTCCCACTTTTTCATGATGAGAGCTATTTGGTTTATTCACCAAAGGAAAAATTGCATTCTTGGGAGGAGACATATCCATTGGATATTTTGTAGTACCCTTGCAGTTTCTTGAGGACAAGAAAAATTTTGGAGGGGAGGACTGTAATATTCCTAAATTATCTTGCAACTAATTGGAATATTAAATTTTTGTTTTGTCACTTAGATAGGTGAATAAGTGGGTAGGGAGACTCATAAATCTCTTTATGAAGAATAAAACCCCTTCTCATGTGAAAGTGGTTCATATTTCCAGCTAAATAAAGCACCCTAAGGTGTGAAAGGGGGTTGGAAGACCTTGACTGGGTCAACTTTGACCCAATCAATACCACTGTCATGGAGGAGTGGCCATCAATGAAAGACAACACAATTTTAGATGAAGATTCTTTGCATGGGAGTAGTGCTATTATTGGATGGGGCTTAGGGTTTGGAAGCTCATATATTATAAAAGGAAGAGGATGGCAGCCATATTCATTATGTTGATGTATATGATATTTCTGAATATATGGTCTTTTTAGACATATATCTTTCTCTTACTGTTTAGCTAAGATTGAGTGTTGTTTAGCCTTGGGTGTTCCTGATTGGGAATCCCACTTCTTCCATTGAGAAGATCTTGGAGGAGTTTCCACTATACCTCCACATTCAGACATTTGGCCAAGATTCAGTCTCATGTACATCTTAGGTCTATTTAGTGTTGGGTTGTGGTGCAGGGGTGTAGTAGTGGAGGAGAGAAATCTCCAATTTTTGAGCTAGTTTTCCATTGGAGGGATCATCCTTTCAACCAGGAGCTTGTGAGGAAGTCATCAGGGCCTCATAACATATTTTGGCACCAGACCAAGTAGTAGTCATCAGCTACAGTGAAGTTTCTCCCAAGGACTGCGTTATTTTGGAGAGCAACTCCAACAGTGGGTTTATTTCCCTATTTGGAGTGTTTGGTTTTCCTATGTGTGGATCAAACCTTCATTTAGGAGATATTTTGGAGGAGGATCAAACATATTTTATATCAGATTAGCCATCTCCCGTCAGTGATTTAGTTGCAGAGATTATTTATCCCTAGGGCCAAATCTGCTATATTTTGTATAGTGTGTATTTCTGGAAACCTTTCCTGGGTTGTCTTGGAAATTTGCTTCGGACCATGGATCTCTAGCCTTAGAATTTTTGGAGCATTATATCATCAGAAATATATTTTTATAACTTTCAACTGCTATTCTCTCTTAGACAATGCAATTTTCTGCATTCTTGTATTTCATGTATTAACAACATTTTAGATCTAGGTGCATGCTTTCATGGGAGGCTTGTTTGCCCAACATGAGTGATCTTTTCCTCAAGATCTTGTACCTATTTTTCTGTTATATTCATAATGGAATGAATCTACTGTTGTCTCATGCTTTGATCTATTCATATTTCTGCATATTTCCAGTTTTATGCACTCTATTCCTGCTTTCCCCATTTGGGAATATTACACAATATCTCCTTCAACAATGTCGGCCTTAGAAATGCTACAATTATTACCAGCACAAAAGAAATTAATATTATCAGCTATTGAAGCTATTGATCCTCATGATTCTAACCTCATGGTATTTTATCTCAAAAATTTTACACCGAGACTCCCTCATCAGATGACTTTTCAGATTCCGGTATTAGTCAAATCCAGACGAGTTTTTTGTACTGTTATTGATGAGGGGGCATCCACGTGTATAATTTTGTTAAATTGTTGGAAAACTCTCGGTTCTCCAACACTCAACCAATCCCTGAAAATCCTTAAAGCCTTTGATGGAAGAGGATTTCATCCTTACGGAATACTCCAGGATCTACCTATAGAAGTAGAAGGCAAAACTATTAATCTAGATGTGGAAGTTGTTGATGCCCCTCTTGATTACAACCTTCTTTTGGGTCGTAGTTGGTCTTATACCATGACTATTGTTGTTTCATCAATATTTCGGGTAATCATGTTTCCTCATAAAGGAAATATTGTGAAAATCGATTAGTTGTCATATTATTCATCAGACCCCGCTTCTATAGACAGTATCCAACATGTGGGAAAAATGACCATCCCATACGAAGATGTTGGTGTAGGATTAGTAAAGGATTCCTCTCTTATGGGAAATTTTTCTATACCTCCACCCAACGTACTACGCACTATTTCCAACATTAATATGATCTCATCAAGCAATATACCATTCGATGACACTTGGGTAGTGCCTTCAGAATTAGAACTGGATTCTTTCAATGGCGAGATGCCTTTGAGTCCTTTTGAAATGGCATATGTAGCAATGCAGTCGTATTTTGACACACTTTCAACTACTCTTGATCAAATTAATGTGATCACGAAAGAATCTTCTTCACTATCAAGCCCAGCCTTGACATCACTTTCTGATCCCTTTCAACATGTGTTTCACATTGATGAAAGTATTCAAGAATTTTTGTCATTGGATGAATTACCATGGGATGATCTCTATCATAGATATTCATTTTTACCTGATCTTGATAGGTTTGAAAATGATTTTTCGTCTATTTTTAAAATTGATTATGTCAAGGAACCACATAATACCATATCGATTAGACATTCGGATTCTAAGACTAATTTGGGAAATATTTTTATGACTTTTCCTATCGACATATCAGTTAAACCTGGAATTATTGAAAACATTCATATAGGTGCTTCTTGTACGATGGAAGATATTAACACTTACAAAGCCCTATTTCAAGAATTCCAAGGCATTTTTGCTTGGTATTACGAAGAGATGCCAGGAATTGATCCTAAGATTGCCATTCATGAAATTAAGACGTACCCAAATGCCAAGCCTATTAGACAAATATTACGTCCAATACAACCGCGAAAAGCTACAACTATCGAAGCTGAAGTTGAAAAGCTATTACGACCATGATTTATTTATCCAATTCCATTGACAGATTGGGTATCTAATATAGTTCCTGTTATGAAGAAACAAGGGACTATAAAAGTATGCATCGATTATAGGGACATTAATAAATCATGTCCAACAGACAATTATCCTACCCCTATGTTGACCAAATAATCATTTATTGTGCCAGAAATGAAATTTTCTCATTTATGGATGGATTTTCTGGTTATAGTCAAATCAACATACTCCCTACCGATCAACCAAAACCAACATTTATATGTCCTTGGGGAACATTTTATTATTGCAAATTACCTTTCGGATTAAAAAATGCTGGTGAAACTTTTCAGAGGGCTATGTCTTATGATTTTCATGATATCAAACATATTGTACAACCTTATCTGGATGACTTACCTACTCATTATTTTCACAGGAACAGTCATCCTACACACTTACGAGCTATTTTCATGAGTTTTAGGCATTACAAGATTCGTTTGAACCCACACAAATGTGTTTTTTGTGTGCAATTAGGATGATTACTACGATTCATCATTTCGAAATATGGCATTCATGTTGACCCCTCGAAGGTTGAGGACATCATCAACTTACCTCCTCCTTCCACACTTCGCCAACTCCAAAGTTTGCAAGGGAAAACAATTTTTTTACGTAGGTTTATCCCAAAATATGTTGAGTTAACAAAAGGTTTTACATGGTTGTTGAAAAAAAATGTTCCTTTTATTTGGGATGAGATTGCTGATAAATATTTAGATGCATTAAAACACGCGTTGGCCCATGCACCGTTATTGCATCCACCTAATTACCACCAGGACTAATTTTTATACTTAACTGCCTTTGATTCCACCATTGGAATGGTTTTGGTTCAAGAGGATGAATCTCACAATGAACATGTGATCTATTATCTAAGTCAGAATCTCAACCTGACATAAATAAAATATTCACATGTGGATAAATTGGCCTTGTTAGCAGTCCAAGCTGTCCAACGATTTATTCACTACATACTGTTATGTCAAAAAACTATGATATATAATTGCAACCCAATGATGTATATTTGAAAAAATAATTACTCGGGGGAAAATACTCCAAATGGATTGTTATCCTACAAGAGTTTGATTTGGAATTCGAAAAATCTAAATCAAAGAAATCAGTAGTGTTTGCTGAGCTTATGTGTGATTTTCCTAATACTGAGATAGAAACCGTGGTATAGAATCCCATCGCAGATGAATCTCTGTTTCTCATCAGTACATTAGATCCATGTTATGGAGATATCATTATATATCTTAAAACCCAAAATTTTCACCCAGAGCTTTCACAATCGGTTCGAATGAGAATCCGATATCAATCTCAGCAATACAATATTGTTGGAGACACTCTTTACCGTCGTAGTGCGGATTCTGTTTTTTGACATTGTATAACTCACAAAGAGGCTGAAAAGGTTTTGTATGATTTACACTCTAGAGCGTGTGGTGGTCATATGTCTGGGTTTGCCACAGCCCAAAATATAGTGCGTGCTGCTTATTTTTGGCCATCATTATTCAAAGATTGTATTATTGCGGTCCGAAAATTCCACAACTGCCAAATTTTTGATCAAAAGAAGCATGCGCCTCCAAATCCTCTTCACCCAATCATTTCTGTTGGTCCTTTTGCGAAATGGGGCATTGATTTCATTACATGTAACCCTCACTCGACTGGGGGGCATGGGTATATTATTCTTGCTGTAGATTACTTTACCAAATGGGCCGAGGTGATGCCTACATTCGCAGCAGATGGAAAAAATGCAGCTACTTTCGTATTCAATCACGTGATTTCTTGTTTCGGTGTGCCTCAAGGTATTATCACAGACCATGGGAGTCATTTTCGAAATATTATAATGACCGAACTTTCCGATCAACTTGGCCTACGCCATGATAATTCTACTCCATATTACTTGCAGGCTAATGGTCAAGTTGAAGTCATCAATAAGGTTTTAACCACCATGATTAAACAGATTATCGGAAATAATAAATCAAATTGGCATACCAAGCTTTTTTCGACACTATGGGCATACCCAACCTCCGCAAAAAATGCTACAGGGTTCACTCCTTTTCAACTTGTCTATGGTCTAGAAGCTGTGTTATCCATTGAATACGAAATACCATCACTCAAATTAGCCATTGAGTTCTTACCAGATACCTCTGAAGAGGAAAAATGCTTTCTATACTTGGCACAATTAGATGAGACTCGACGCACCACTGCATTGGCTATCCAAGCTCATAAGAAACGTGTGAAAGCTCAGTATGATCAAAGTGTTAATCCTCTTGTTTATTTAGAAGGTGACCTAGTCTTAGTATACAATCAAGCTAAAGATAAGCTAGGCTTTGGAAAATTCAAATCGATGTGGCATGGTCCCTACATTTTCAAGCGTGTGCTTGCAAAAGGAGCCTATGGATTAGTTTATTATGATGGGGTATCTTTAGATAAGCCTAGAAATGGTATTTATCTTAAGAGATATTATGCTTGACTTTCGTGTGAAGATCTCTCTTGCACAATAGTTACTTTTTAGAATAGTGTTCCTTAGATTAGATAAGTGTGCCTAGATTAGTTTTGTTGTTACTACTATTGTTGCTTATCTTGATTACTCTTGATATTGCAGATGTCAACATCCTTTCAAACATATATTGGTTTTGCTGATGGTGCCTGTCGTAGTACACAAAATATCTCTTCCGCGGCTTGGGTTATTTATCACTCATCGATGAGTTAGTTTCTATTCATGGGATATGCCTTGGTCAAACCAAAAAAAATATTGTAAAATATAGCGCAGTCATTGAGTTATAATATGATGCCATTTCATTTGGTATTCGAAGTTTGATCATTAGGTTAGATTCACAACTCATTGCATTACATTTAAACAGGGTTTATGTGATTAAAAATCTAGTGTTATTGAGATTATTTTTTAAGGTTCGTCTCTTGGAACGAAAATTTGATTATATCAAATATCAAAATATTTCAATAAATTTAACCACATTGGCCGATGCGTTAACTAACCGTGTTCTAAATAGACATTTGCAACATTAACATAGTAACCCAAAACAACATTCGATCCATGTTGAACAAGATACTCAGAGAAAGTAGTAATTGTCATTAGTATAGATAGGTTTGTTTTCAAAAAAATATTACATCGTCTGTGATCATAGGTTCAAACACCTTATGATCTAATAGATACTGATACTAAAAACAAAAAAAATCTAGCTACAATGATCATCTACTATCTGTGATGATGATCATGGTAATAGACTATAGCACGCACTACCTTGCACAAAAATCTCCTAAATGGACTTGGAACACCTGTCACATGTCTCTGAATCCTGAGAGGAATATCATCTTTTCCTGTCTCAGGAATGTCTATGGTCAACCTCTCAAGGTTGTGCTCCATGTTTGCTAGGATCTCTGCTACCTGATCCTGTGGAGGTGCTACAGGCTGTGCTTACCGCCTATCAAAGTGGCGAAGTGTTGCTGGTCGTCATGGACCGACATCTGCATTTAAATATTTTTATTAGTATTAGACGATAAAAAACAAATAAAAAATAGATTAAAAACATCAAAATAATTCGCTTACCTGTCTCGTCCCACTGTGCCCCTGGAGGAAAAGATGTCTTGGGATCACCTCTGTAATCCATTCCTGCATAGGGGAAGTATTCGATGGTGAAGACTTGGTTCCTAAGCGACATAAAGTATGCCAGAGTAAACCGAACCACTGAACTACCATCACCACCATGGTGAGCCATTAATGCCACCCACCATACCATTTGAGGTTCCTGAGGTTCCCCACGATCTATTGGAATTAGTTGAGGAGAAAGAAGCGGGATTCTCTCTAAAGCAAATGAAATGAGAATGAAGTCATATCCGAATTTTTTCAACTTGGCATTCTTTGCTCTAGTTAATTGGCCTTTGATATTAGCCAATATTCCTTTTCACCAGTTAAATATGGTCCCTTCGAGACACTCTACCACGGTTTGCATTTGTGATTTAGTGGCCACATGCAGAGTTGCACTCCCGCACAATTTGGTTACTGTAAATGCTATCAATTTGAGATCCAATCACAAGATAGTTTTAATATCCATTCGACTATGCTTTAAGTCTGCCTCATCACTACAATACTATTCTTTGTAGCTGGCGATGGGAAGACCTCCCTGTCTGGCCCAAAATAAGGATATTCTTCCTCCCTAAGTTCGAAGGTAAATCAGGAGAAGACCCCTCAAACCATGTCATGAATTACCACCTCTAGTGCGCATCCAACTCTTTAATCGATGATTCCATTTGATTAAGATTGTTTTAAAGAATGTTGATAGGTTTAGCTGCAAAGTGGTATATTGAACTACCACGAGGCTCATTCAATAATTTAACGGGTTAGAAACATCTTTCTTAACACACTTTCAGTTGCCAATCCATTATGACAATGGTACGAAAATTTTAACTTCACTAAAAAAATCTACGTCTACATACATTTCAGATCACATACATGAATGGAGACGTATACGACGTTTAGTGAAATTTTTTAATCTAGATCAGATCTTGGCAGAATGGTTTACTAAATCATTTCTTCCAAATATCACTAAATATTTGGCTAAGGGAGGTGTTGTTACGGAAGAACAGGTCATAGCTCAAGCACAGTACTTAGACCTTGTATATACACAGTCTGGTACTTTATACGAAAAAATTCCTGACTTACCACGTCTAGGTCAGATAACTGCAACTCCTTGTGGTTCTCATGCTGCATACAGTCTAATTGGTTCAGTTAGCGCTAACAAGAGTAAGAAGAAATCATCCAAAATTACTTCTCCCATTATAACTTTACCAGATTCACTGAAATGAGATTCTTCCCTTGTGACTTCTGCTAACATTCATGTTGTAGACTCATCTATAGCTAAATCTAAAACCAGTAATAAAAATAAAGGAAAGAATAAAAACAAACAAACTAAATCTCCCAAGAGAAAACCCAAAATAATGGACTAGCTGATGAAAAACAGAAGCCTCGTTATCTTTGTCTTATTTGTGACGAGGATCACTATACTAAAGAGTGTCCACATCGGTCCAAGGTCTCCAAGTTTTTGAAAGGTTCACCCACACCCGTTGTATTGAAGGATCCTTTTCCCACTCAAGATAGTAAAATGATAGGATATTCTTCAAATTCATCGGCAGATATTTAAATGATGTCTCAAGTTATGGTTGTGACACAATCTCAAGCTTATGGCACTAAAAATCCTGTAACTGGTAAAGAGACAGAAAATTCTATTCAAACACCAGACATATATCCTTCATTTTCCAAACCACTTCACATCAAGAAACCTAATCCTGATCTAGTGATTAAACCGTCTGCTAAAGGTGTACTTCTAAAGTCAGATTTCAATCCACATGCAAGAGCTGCTTAGAATTAAAAAATTGTTGAAGACTTGGCGATATGTAATATTCCTAAATTAGCTTGCAGCTAATTGGAATATTAAAGTTTTGTTTTGTTACTTAGATAGGTGAATAAGTGGGTAGGGAGACCCATAAATCTCTTTATGAAGAATAAAACCACTTCTCATGTGAAAGTGGATCATCTTTTTAGCTCAATAAAGCACCGTAAGGTGTGAAAAGGGGTTGGAACACCTTGACTTGGTCAACTTTGACCAAATCAATAGCGCTGTCATGGAGGAGTGGCCATTAATGAAAGACATCACAATTTTAGATAGAGATGCTTTGCATGGGAGTAGTTCTATTATTGGATGGGGCTTAGGGTTTGGAAGCTCATATCTTATAAAAGGAAGAGGATGCCATCCATATTCATTATGTTGATTTATATGATATTTCTTAATATATGGTCTGTTTAGATATATATATTTCTCTTGCTGTTTAGCTGATATTCAGTGTTGTTTAGCACTGGGTGTTCCTGATCGGGAATCCCACTCTTCCATTAGAATATATTGGAGGAGTTTGCACTATACTTCCACATTCAGGAATTTTTCCAAGCTTTAGTTTCATGTACATCACAGTTCTGTTTAGAGTTGGGTTGTGTTGCAGGGGTGTAGCAGTGGAGGAGAGAGATATCCAATTTATGAGCTAGTTTTCCATTGGAGGGATCATCCTTTCATCTCAGAGCTTGTGAGGAAGTCATCAGGGCCTAATTACATATTTTGGCACTAGGCCAAGTATCAGTCATCAGCTACAACGCAGTTTCTCCAGAGGACTGCGTTATTTTGGAGAGAAGTTGCATCAGAGGGTTTATTGACCTATTTGGAGTGTTTGGGTTTCCTATGTGGGGATCAACCATTCATTTATGAGATCTGTTGGAGGAGGATCAACCCTCTTGTATATCATATCAGCCATCTCCCATCAGTGATTCAGTTGTAGAGATTATTCATCCCTAGGGCCAAATCTGTTATATTTTTTATAGTGTGTATTTTCGGAAACCTTTCATGGGTTGTCCTTGAAATTTGTTTTGGAGCATGGATCTCTAGCCTTAGTATTTTTGGAGCATTATATCAGAAAAAATATATTTTTATAAATTTTAGCTCCTATTCTCTCTTAGATAGTGCAATTTTCTGCATTCCTGTATTTCATGTATTAGCATCATTTTAGATCTAGTTGTATGCTTTCATGGGAGGCTTGTTTGCCCAACTTGAGTGATATTTTCCTCAAGATCTTGTACCTATTTTTCTGTTATATTCATAATGGAATGGATCTACTGTTGTCTCATGCTTTGATCTATTCATATTTCTGCATATTTTTAGTTTTATGCACTCTATTCCTGCTTTCCCCATTTAGGAATATTATAGTGGTATCATAGCATAATCTTGGCTCAACCTGTGTACTTCAGCCATTATGTCATCTAAGGTGGCCTCTCATAAAAAGGAGAAGATATGCAGAAGAGATGAAGGAAAAACTTCATTTTCAGGAGGGAAGGAGTTCTCAAAACTTGTTCTTCAAACTATGCAGTGCACTAGCAGAGACATCAAAGAGATGAGAATGGAGAGATTTAGAGATTCTCCAAGAGGGTTTGTACATGAAGAAAGCTCCAGATTTTCACATTATGGGTGTGAGAATTCAGCTACACCATCATATCTATGACGTGGTACCATGTAATGTCCCTTTTTCAGAAATATCACAAGTCTATTTGAGAGATAGACCGTGGGGGGCATTTTTTGGATATGTCACCTCTAAAGAGAGGGTGAGATCCAGAGGCCACCTGGCCCTTCACAGACTCTGTCTATAGCTATGTGATATTTCCTATTAGGAAAAGCTAATCTATTGAGAATACCTCAAGATAGAGCTACAACAATAAGAAAATACACCATTTGACAAATAACAGTGACACATACTCATAAAAATGTAAGAGGAATCCATAGTTATCTCATTATAATAATAGCAGCAACAAATGTATACAAAATCTTGAGGGAAATGATACTCAAGATGCACAATGCCAAGCCTCAAGAGAATAGTACATAAATAATGAAAAAAATCTGCTGCACATATAAGACCTAGCTATGACAGTGCAGTTTTAAAGAGCAACTGCATGCTACAAATGCCAAATGCATAAATATACACTGATATGGTACAAAATAACATTAGGAGTGAATACATCAACTCCCAAAGGCTACCTCCTATCAATCCTGGACGGATTGATCATAGAACCCAAAATCTACAAAATGTCGGAGTAGCTAGGTAGCTGCAGCAACTCAGAAATAGAATTGGATGGAGATGGATGAATCTGATGCTCAAACTAAATGTGCCTACTCCAATGGATCTTTCAAGTGAAAGGATGATCCCTTCACTGAAGATCTCTCCCTCCAATACTCTACAAGAGCCCTACTACAAATGCTTTCAAGAAAATAACGCAGTTACTTGGTGAACTGCACTGTAGGGGCAAGAGAATGAGATGGCCTTGATGCCAAATATTCAATGATGCTCTGAAATATTCCTCACTAAGTCCTCAAAGGGATAGGGACTCCCTTCCTCTGAAAATCAACTCTAGAAGTGGTGTAGATGTCCTCCACTGCAACTCTCTACAATGTAGCAACACTCTTGAACAAGAATAACCCTATCACTGGAGATGGTAGCTTAGGCCCTGAGCCATGGAATGTGGAGAATTAGGAACAACCTTCAAGAGGCCTCTTAATAAGGGGAAGGAATCCTAAACAGGAATTCCTCTGACAATTCTTGCTGAACAACAAAGAATGCTCTCTTGTCTGAATAGACAATGAGATGAATAATACTCAACATATTTTTCAATGGAAACCTTTCCCTCCTTTTAAGAAATGTGAGACCTCTCTCAATGGGCCCCACTCATTAGGGTTTCCTTCCTCTAGAAGTTTCCCTCCTTATCCCACTATGCTGGCCCACAATGTGCTCTCCACCTCATGCTACCGTGCAGTTTGACTTGGTCAAACCTGGCCTAGCCTTCTTGCATAAGCCCCCTTTCACACATGGAGGTGTGAAATAAAGCTCAAAAAGTGATCCTCCTTCATACCAAGAGGATTTTTATTACATATTAATTAAATGAATGGGTCTCCTACCCATTTTATTTATCTTCTATATGAAATTAGCAAAAATTAATGTTCCATAAAAATTGGGAACATTACAGTCCTCCCCTCTCAAAGATTTCTTGTCCTCAAGCAAGTACAAGGATAGAGTGATTTATTTCCCCTTACTCTCCCTGTAGCATCCATGCATGATAAAATCCTCCAAGAAAAGGATGCCATATCACCAATCAAGTGTTCAGGTGGTCCCTCCAACATATGCAATCTAGCCTTTGGTGAACATCCCCAAATAGCTGTCATGTAGAAGCAAATATCCATGAAGGAAACAATGGGCTGTCTGAGGGCCTCCTTGAGGCATGATATTTTATATAAAGTGGTACTCGTCATCCCATATGAATCTCCCATCCCCAAGAAATCTCCCATACAACATGAGCTACTTCCAAACATAGCAACTCATAGAAAACTCTCTCCACCTTGAGCTCCGGAAAAGAAGGTGGGCTGAAAATATGAATATGGAAAGCTCCATAGCGCACCCCATGCTATCCTCTCCTCCACTTATGATTAGTGTGGAGTGTGTGCTGATCAAGGGCTGAAAATGTATTGCCTCCATGTGGCAACATGAAGAGCAATCCTCCAAGGATCTCTCCTCCATCAATGAAAATCCAGTTGGCCCAAAGTATGTCATCCACGATGAGTAGGACATGATCATCATATAATACCCCAATGACATGTTTTCTGTAGGTTATATCATGTGCAACAAGGTACAAACACTGTCTCATAGGGCTACAACGCAATATCATCCACTGCAGCTGCAGAAAATAGCATGGCAAGTACTGTACATAAAATTTCACCTCTACTACTGAATAGTGAATAGATGAGTGAAACAACAATACAAAATCAAATGCATGCCCATATACATACAATGGATGGATATCATCATCAGACTCATGGTCCATCTCCAAGGAAAGCAAATAAGTGGCTGTGGTGACCATGTCTCTCCTCATGTTCCCATTAGAACATGCCATGCATAAGCTGTGGGAATCATCTCCCCTCAAAGATACATTCAACTCATGTGTCAATTTATCCATCATGCTCCCAATAATAATATGGAAAATATCAGCAAATGGAAACATGCTCATTATCAAAATAGAGAAAGTACTGATGGTTTTACATGATGCTTGATGGCACCAACAGTCTCCCAAGCAGCAACAGCGCAATTTTTCAAACTGCTGCTTCAGAATTTTACATGGCAAGATGTTTCTTAATACATGGTCAGGTATATGATTTGGCTGAACATGCATGTAGTGAGAAAACCTTTGTGCAAGGCCACATAAAATATGGCTGTGTCCATCATATGGTTTGGCACAACCTTGCTCATGGAGCAACATGAAAAATCTACCCCCTTGAGGAGCCATGCATTGAATCATAATAAAAAGAGTATGTAAATCAGAAAATGTAAGCACAATGCTCTTACCATAGGCTGGAAGTAAGATAATGGATGGATCCATGTATATGATCCTTCTCCCAAATGTCAGCGCTGTGATCTCATGCAAAAAGGCTCTAGCCCAAGCCAGTCTTTGTTTCTTGGCATGCTCCTTGTCAAGAACACCTCTGGTTATGCTACTGCAAATGTGAAGCTTTTCCCAAGATGGGAATGCCTCCTGATTAGTCCAAACCAAAGAGTAATCCCTTTGCACTATGAGAGTGCCCTCCTCTACTCTTGCAACACCATAAATCATATGAGAGCAAATTTGCTTGTGCTCTCTCCAAGATAACTCAAGCAACCTAAGTGCTTGCTACCTTCTCATGCTCACATCATGTAACTCATGTGATGAAGGTACCATGACTGATATATGTGCTATATCAGCTCCATGTGTCCCTTCTCTCTTCTGCTCAATGATGCAAACATCCTGCCACCTCTCCTCTACTCCCATCTTCCTGGAAAAAGAGTGCTCCAAGTGATGGCCAAACTCCTTTAAGAGGAGCCAGCCGCCAAGCCTCTTGCTGCTCGGTATCATATATTTGCAAGTGGAAAATCATCCCCTTGCTTATCATCCACACCCACTCATCTCCTTGTGTATGTATTCTCCTTTTTCCTCCTTTGGTATTCCTCCCATGAGGGCTACCATTCTCCCAAGCCATATCTTCTCCTTTGCATTTCATGGAAGGCTGAAATGCAGCTCCTTGGAGACCTCTTAGAAAATATCTCTCACCCATGGCTATGTTGGATCCATGGGGACCCAATTGTGGTGGAGGTAATATCTCCTCTCCACCCATGTTTGACAGTGCTGCTAGTTCCTCCAATAGTGTAGCAGCTATTTCATCCTTCGGTTCAAGATTCGTTCCCTGATTTATCATGAAGGTGCCATGGTTTATTTCATCCTCAAATGGTTCACATCCCAACCTCAAGGTCTGAATGAGACTCATCAAAAGTGCCTGAGGATGAGGGTTTATCTCTTCCTTAAACCCTTTGCATAGCGTTGTGCAATCATGGTGCTCTGGAATAGCAAAAGATATAGATCCTGGGACCTTTAAAGATGAATTTCCACAATTCTTTAAGTTACTTGATGAAATGAAAAGTGGAATTTCACTCATACCTTGATGGATCCTAGGGTCTTCTTGTGTGGCTACAACAGTTGCCTCCTCTAATGCCATAGCTGCCTCCTCCATGGCTGAAAAAGGATTCTCTTCCTTTGTCCTCTCTCCATCAAAGGTTTGAATCAACCTTTGAGAAAAGTCTTCAAAATAGCTTACCCTTGAATGGACCAAGGGTTTGAACCACCAAACAGAGGCTTCACCCTCCATGTGCAGCACTGCAATATCCACTACTTCTTCCTCTGCCATTGGATGTAGCAAGAAAAAGGCTTATAACTTTTTCACCCAAGCTCTAGCTGAAGTGTCCCCATCAAATGTAGACAATAGAAACCTATTTCCTCTGATTTATCTTCCACTGTAGAGCCTTCTCTCTTCCTTCTTCTGAATAAATTGTGGGAATGTTGTAGCTTCCCTGAATGCTAAAGAATGGAATTTATATTCATCCAGGTATTTAGTTAGAACCAGACGATCCAAGCATCTCTCATGCTTGCTTCCTTTTTGAGAATAGGAAGTGCATAGACCTTCCTCTTCTTCTCTTTGCTTCTCCTCCTTGGGGAGGTTCTTCATTGTTCTAAAAATAGATGAGATCAAGCTCATCTTATGCATCATCATATTCTTCCTCTTTCTTGGGCTTGAAGGCCATAGGCTGAGCCAAGAAAGGTGCTTCGATACCACTGTAATGTCCCTTTTTCAGAAATATCACAAGTCTATTCCAGAGATAGACCGTGGGGGGAATTTTCCAGATATGTCACCTCTAAAGAGAGGGTGAGATCCAGAAGCTACCTGGCCCTTCACAGAATCTGTCTATAGCTATGTGATATTTCCTATTAGGAAAAGCTACTCTATTGAGAATACCTCAAGATAGAGCTACAACAATAAGAAAATACACCATTTGACAAATATCAGTGACACATACTCAGAAACATGTAAGAGGAATCCATATCTATCTCATTATAATAATAGCAACAAAATATGTATACAAAATCTCGAGGGAAATGATACTCAAGATGTACAATGCCAAGCCTCAAGAGAAGAGTACATAAATCATGAAGAAACTCTGCTGCACATATAAGACCTAGCTATGACAGTGCAGTTTTAAAGAGAAACTGCATGCTACAAATTCCAAATGCATAGATATACACTGATATGGTACAAAATAACATTAGGAGTGAATAAATCAACTCCCAAAGGCTACCTCCTATCAATCCTGGAAGGATTGATCATAGAACACAAAATCTGCAAAATGTCGGAGTAGCTGGGTAGCTGCAGGAACTCAGAAATAGAACTGGATGGAGATGGCTGAATCTTATGCTCAAACTGAATGTGACTCCTCCAATGGATATTTCAAGTGAAAGGCTGATCCCTTCACTGAATATCTCTCCCTCCAATACTCTGCAAGAGCCCTACTACAAATTCTCTCAAGAAAATATCACGGTCACTGGGTGAACTGCGCTGTAGGGGCAAGAGAATGAGATGGCCTTGATGCCAAATCTGCAATGATGCTCTGAAATCTTCCTCACTAAGTACTCAAAGGGATAGGGACTCCCTTCCTCTGAAAATCAACTCCAGAAGTGGTGTAGATGTCCTCCACTGCAACTCTCTACAATGCAACAACACTCTTGAACAAGAATAACGCTGTCACTGGAGATGGTAGCTTAGGCCTTGAGCCATAGAATTTGGAGAATGAGGAACAAACTTCAAGAGGCCTCTCAAGAAGGGGAAGGAATCCTAAACAGGAATTCCTCTGACAATTCTCGCTGAATAGCAAAGAATGCTCTCTTGTCTGAATAGACAATGAGATGAATAATACTCAACATATTTTGCAATGGCAACCTTGCCCTCCTTTTAAGCAATGTGATACCTCTCTCAATTGACCCCACTCATTAGGGTTTCCTTCCTCTAGAAGTTTCCCTCCTTATCCCACTGCGCTGGCCCACAATGTGCTCTCCACCTCATGCTACTGCGCATTTTGACTTGGTTAAACCTGGCCTAGCCTTCTTGCATAGGCCCCCTTTGATCCGGATTTATGCAGGAACGCAACAGAATAAACACATAACCATAAATACAGAGATGCAGCGGAAATAACACTTCATTTCATTAATATCAAATAACAGAAAGATGCTTACATACATAATGGAAATAAAATAGCTAGGGTGCTGGTAGCGAATCTCTGAGAAGAGATGTGGTGGCTACAGACCTCTGAACTGCTTTACAATGAGGCGCGAGGGCCTATTTATTATTGAGAAACAATGGAGAACCCTAAACATCCCAAAACCTAACCCTAGGAGATGAAGCGCCAAAACTATGGGCCCCGTTTGGGTAAATTGGTGTTTCAACTTCCCAGGGACGTAACTTTGGCATACTATCTCCGTTTGACGCACATGATACATCATTAGAAAGCTCTATCCGAGGACTACAACTTTTGTGACGATTTTGATCAAATTTCATACCCAAAAAACGTCGTTTAGGGCCTCAAAACGGCTCCGGAAGTTCAGGACCCGAAAAACTGCTAAAAATAGTAAGTTATGCCAAAACTGAAAAACTGAAAGAGACAATGGTGGGGGCCCAAGTGGAATAGGCGGGTGGCTACCAATATCCACCTGGATCATTCCTCCCCCCTTAGGAAGCAATGGTCCCCATTGCGTTAAGTTCCTCCATGAGATGAGGAAATTTCTGCTGAACTTGGTCCCTGGTGAACCACTTTCCTTGGTGCAGGAGTTGGCCGGCTTTGACAACCCGATACAGTTGGATCTGTTGTTCGCGAGTGTTCTTGATTTTCATATCCATGATACTGATATCTGGTGGCATATTCCATACGATCGGGTTTAACTACGTTGGTGTGAGTTGTTCTGCAATGTCCGAGGTGTCCAGTAGAGGTGGAAAGTAAGGACGAAGGCGATCCACATTGAAGACTGGGTGCAGACCAAGGAATGGTGGAATACTAAGCTCGAAGGCATTGTTACCTACGGCCTTGGTGATGGTGTACGGCCCGTATCGGAGCGGGCGAAGCTTGCGGTGAGGTCCAGTGAGGCGCTCCTTCTGCAAATGTAGCCATACTTTGTCGCCCACCTGGAAGTGGTGTGGCACTCGGTGTTGATCATGGCGCTGTTTGTACTTCGCATTGGCTCTGTCCAAGATATCATGAACCTGTTGGCGGATGTGTTGAATGCGCTCGATGAAGCTACTTGCTTTGTCAACTTCAGACTGGACATGAGCTGAATCGGCCTGAGCAGCTGCAAACGTCATGGCTATGTCAATGGGACATAGTGGCTGGAATCCCAAGCCCACCTGAAAGGGGCTATGGCCAATTGAACTGTGGAGAGCCCGGTTATAACTGTGTTGTACATAGGGGAGGCTCTCGTCCCATGTGCGTGGATGCTTTGAGTTATACATGCGCAGAATGTGTACAATCATTCTGTTGACTACCTCTGTCTGGCCATCTGTTTAGGGATGGAAAGCTGTGGACTTGGTGAGATTTGTGTCCAACATTGACCAGAGCCTGGACCAAAATGTGCTGAGGAACCTGCTATCTCGATCTGATATGATAGACTGTGGGATCCCAAAGTGCACCCACACTCGTTCAAAGAAGAGTTTAGCAGTGGCTTCTGCTGTGATATTCTTCTTACAGGCCGCCATGATGGCCATCTTCGAGAATCTGTCAACGACCACGAAAACACAGTCATTTCCATTCTTAGTAGAAGGCAGGACCGACATGTAATCCATGGAGATGGATTCCCACGGTCGACTAGGGGTAGGTAGTGGAGTATATAGGCCTTGCTTCTTGATGGTCGGTTTGGCAATGGCACAAGCAGTGCAGGATCTGATGTGCTTCTCGACATCCTTTCGAAGGTTCGACCAATAGAAATACTTCTGCAGGATTGCTACTGTTTTCTCGACCCCAAAATGCCCAGCGACTCGACTGTAGTGTGCTTCCCATATCATCTTGGCACGCTCGCTTGAAGGAACACAAAGGTGTCCCAGGTGACATAAAAGTGCATCTTGGAGGTGAAAATTTGGAACTTGTGTGCCCCCCAAGAGTGCCTTGTAAGTGTGGCCGAATTCTGGGTCACTCTCATAGAGAAGCGGCCAATCAGAAGTCTCGTGCCCACAAGATTTGAGCACGGTGGTGAGCGCCACGATCGGTGGTCGGCTGAGGCAGTCTGCAACATTATTGGTGCTACCCTTCTTGTACTTGATGTTCAAATGAAGCTGTTGCAGATATGTGGACCACTTCTGATGGCGATCATTCTGCAACTTCCCTTGTGTCTGTATGAACTGCAGGGGCCGGTGGTCTGTGTGGATGATTGTTTCCTTCCCCAAAATGTAATGCTTCCATTGTCGACGGGCTTGCACAATGGAATACATTTCTTTGTCATAGGTGGGATACTTGCGAACTGTCTCAGACAATGTCTCACTGTGATATGCCACTGGATGTCCCTGTTGAGTAAGAACTGCCCCAATAGCATAGTCGGAGGCATCTGTCTCGATCTCAAATGGCTGCTGCAAGTCTGGTAAGGTGAGCACTGGGGCAGAACAGAGGCAATTTTTCAATTCTTTGAACGCCTTCTGTTGAGGTTCCGACCAAAAGAATTTTGCTCTCGCTCCTCCTTTGGTGACTTGACTCAAGGGCAAAGTGATATGAGAGAATCCCAACACGAATCTACGGTAGAAATTAGCAAGACCCAGAAAGCTGCGAAGCTCTGTTATAGTAGTCGGGGCTGGCCAATCCCGAATGACTTGGATCTTGGCTGGATCCACATGCACCCCCTTTTCATCGATAATGTATCCCAGATATTGAACCTGGGTCATGCCAAACGTGCACTTCTCCAAATTGGCACACAACTTGTGTTGCCGCAGTGTTTGGAGGACTTGTTGGATGTGATGAAGGTGCTCTTCCCAAGTCTTGCTGAAGATCAGAATGTCATCCAAGTACACCACTACGAATGAGTTGGTGAATGGCCGCAAGATGTCGTCCATCATCCTCATGAAGGTTGCGGGAGCATTAGTCAACCCGAAAGGCATGACCAGCCATTCAAAAAGGCCTTCCTTAGCTTTGAAGGCAGTCTTCCACACATCAGAGGGTTCAATCGGTACCTAGTGATACCCAGACTTCAGGTCGATATTACTGAAATATTTTGCACCTTGGAGTTGGTCCAGAAGGTCATCAATCCGTGGGATTAGGTACCTATTCCGGACAGTGATCTTGTTCAGCGCCCGATAGTCAATACAGAGTCTCCACGTCCCATCCTTCTTCTGTACCAACACGATCGGGCTCCCATAGGGCGATGAACTTGGTCTGATGTGACCTTTCTGCAACAGCTCCTGAATCTGCCTCTTGATTTCATCATTTTCCAGAACAGAGCGTCGATAGATCGGTCCATTGGGTAGTGGCGCACCTGGGGTCGGATCAATCGGGTGCTTGACCTGGCAGTGCAGAGGAACCCCTGTGGGTGAGGTGAAGATGTCCCCGTACTCCTCCACGACCTTATCCATTTGTTGTTGTCGTGCGGAGGGGCCCTGTCTGGAGGTCGTGGCCACAGTCTTCTTCTTGCCCTGGGGGCGGATCATCAGAAAAACGAATTTCCTGGTTTGGGAAATGAGCTTACTACATTGTTTTGCGGTAACCAAAGAGATAGTCGTAGGAGGTGGTACCTCTGGTATCCTGTACAACTTATTTCCCAAAGTAATAATAACAGCACGAGGTCGAGACTCATACACAGCATGACGCTTCCACCAGTATGGTTGTCCTAATAATACATCAGAAACATCAATAGGAGCAACGTCACATAATACCTCATCCGTGAAGGGCTTGATGCTATAGGGAAGGCGGCACTGCTGGCTGACGCGGAGATCTCGTCCTTGGTGAAGCCACCCGATGGTGTATGGATGTCGGTGAGCTGTGGTCGGCAAGCCCAACCGCTTCACGGCGTCTGCTGAAATGAGGTTCTTTTGGCTCCCATTTTCGACAATGAACTGTACAGGGGAGCCCTTTACCCACATCTGGGAGTGGAAGAGACGTTCCTCCTCCTCTGGATCTTCCGGTTCCTCCTTCTAGACCTTTGTAGTGGCAACAATGGCGTTGGGCTCCGCATCAATAATCTGTTTCCCTTTTTCATTCCCCTTTTCAGGTTCTGATTCGGAGTCAGAGCATGCATCTGACTCAGAAGCCCTCATCTCGGCCACTAGCGACTGCTTGGCCCGACACTCACTTGTGTTGTGAGTGGAGCTCTTATGGAACTCACACCACTTTTCCGTGTCCTTCTTTGGCTTTACGGTGTTGTTCTTGTCTTGTGGCTTTGATGGGTTGTCTTTAGCCGCCATGCTCTGTCCTTTGTTTTGCGGTTTGGAAGCACCTTTTCCTTGCTTTTGATTCGCGGATCCAAAGTCTCGCTTCTTCTGTTTGAATTTCTACTCAATCTTGGCAGCATACCGGTATGCCGTACCAAGCGAGGAGATGTCGAGGAACTCCATTTCCTCATGAATGTATCTGTGCAGACAGCTGCGATACTTTAGCACCAAATGTTTCTCTGAATCTTTGATACCCAACTTTGTGCGCAGGGTATGGAACAGATTCGTCAGCTCGTGCACATCTTGATCCCTTTGTTGTCGCAGCGTGGTCCATTGTATGTACTTGTCCTCATAGCTCCCACGGGATAGTACTGTTCCTTGACGGCGTCTCGGAAAGAATTCCAAGTTGGTACAGCCGAGAACAGAGAGGGTTCTGTCTGGTCCTTGTTCTCACAGTAGGTTTCCCACCAGTCCTTAACATGGGGGGTAGCTTTGAGGAGTGCAAAAATAATCTTCTCCCGATCTGAAAAGTCATGAACCGAGAAATATCCTTCTAACAGATTCAACCATCTATCTACGGCATCTGCGTCTATTTGACCCTCAAATATGGGAATGTCAAAATTTGCTTGTACCTTAAAAGGAGTCGCGCCTCCAGAGTGGCTGCTGGATGCAGATGCGCCACCAGTGGGTAGCCGTTGAAAGATCTGAGCAAAGTTATCCATCATCACGTTCCTTTGTCTTTCGAGGGCCTCCTCGAGCAATATTTTGATAGGATCTCCTGCTCCCTCATCTTTCTTTTCGTCCCCCATGGGCGTCCGTCGAGGTTTGCGAGGCTGATCTTGCAAAGGTTCCACGAGATCGAGCCCTAGCTCCTTATACCCCGACCTCGTTGGGGACATGCAAAGAAGGATGGAGAAAAAGCAGACCGCTCTGATACCACTGATCCGGATTTATGCAGGAACGCAACAGAATAAACACATAACCATAAATACGGAGATGCAGCGGAAATAACACTTCATTTCATTAATATCAAAGAACTGAAATTTGCTTACAGACAAAATGGAAATAAACTAGCTAGGGTCTTTGATGGTAGCGAATCTACGAGAAGAGATGTGGTGGCTACAGACCTCTGAACTGAGTTACAATGAGGCTCGAGGGCCTATTTATTATTGAGAAACAATGGAGAGCCCTCAACATCCCAAAAACCTAACCCTAGGAGATGAAGCGCCAAAACTATGGGCCCAGTTTGGGTAAATTGGTGTTTCAACTTCCCAGGGACGTAACTTTGGCATACTATCTCCGTTTGACGCACATGATACATCATTAGAAAGCTCTATCCGAGGACTACAACTTTTGTGACAATTTTGATCATCAAAATTGCAACAAATTTTCATACCAAAAAACGTCGTTTCGTTTAGGGCCTCAAAACGGCTCCGGAAGTTCAGGACCCGAAAAACTGCTAAAAATAGTAAGTTATGCCAAAACTGAAAAACTGAAAGAGACAATGGTGGGGGCCCAAGTGGAATAGGCGGGTGGCCACCAATATCCACCTGGATCACCCTTTCACACATGGAGGTGTGAAATAAAGCTCCAAAAGTGATCCTCCTTCATACCAAGAGGATTTTTATTACATATTCATCAAATGAATGGGTCTCCTACCCATTTTATTTATCTTCTATGCGAAACTAGCAAAAATTAATGTTCCATAAAAATTGGGAACCTTACATACCATGCCTAGGGCCATAGCAAGAGAGATGGATGAAGGAGATGTACCAAAGGAGGAGAGTCTTGGTGACTATCTTCAAGAGTATGAATCTCAAACTCAGAGATTTAGAGATCATTTAAACTTCCAAGGGTTTTGCAAGATCAAGGAGAATAGAAGACCTAGCAACCATGATAGAAGTGCAAGGTGCAAGAAACATGATGTGGGTGGATTATTTCTATCTACTTTTGATGGGTCACCTAAATTTTCAGCTAGGGCTTGGGTGGAGGAGCTAGACACCTATTTGAAACAACACCAAGTTTTAGAAGATGAAGCCATTAAAGTAGCAGCGCTGCACCTTGATGGTAAGGCTTATGCCTGGTGGTTTTATGAATCTTCTTCATTAAAAGATGCAAATATATCTACTAATGCAAGGTTCACTAGGAGGTTAGTAAAAATATTTAATGAGAAACATTATTAATTTTCCTTGGTTGAGCTAGCCAAGCATAAACAAACAAAACCTTTGCATGAGTTGGAGGGATCTATAAATCCAAATCCATTTCAAAAAGCTATTAAGGGGGTTAAAAAATTGCAGAATACCTTGCTAGAGGAAAGATCCCCACTTCAGAAAGAGCTTTCTTCTCAAAGGGAAGACATGGAGATCTCTTTTTCAAAAGAGGAACTAAACAAAGAACCTCTTAATGATGATGAGACAACCTCCATTCATGATGTAGGATAAGAGAAGATAAGAGGTAACAACGTTATCACATCAGGAGCAGATCTAGTACCTCATGAAGAGGAAGATGGAGCATTTTCTCCAAAGAGAAGGATTCTTGCACAGTTGCAAGGAGTTCCAAAGAATCTCACATGTGGAGATCAGGGCACAGTCCATGAGCAACATGTGCCATCATTGATAGATTATGAGATATTGAAGATATTGAAGATAAGGGGGAGGACCAACATCATATGATTAGGAGCACACATCCCTCTCTATTTCAAAAGGTTGATGCACAAAAGAGGCAAAATTATTTGCGCAGTGAGGATAAGGAAAGCTCAGTCCACTCACATATACAACCTGCTCTAGGCCTTGATGTTTCATTACATGGAGGCATTCCACTAGGGATACCCCCTCATTGGAAGATGAATAAATACTTCTCTCAATATGGTGCATCATTGATATGTTTGGCTAAGGAAAAAGCCTTGGGAGGAGCTAGCACAATGCAGAGAACCTTTGATGGGTTCAAAGGAGGGATGAGAAATTTTCTGATATGGACATTCCATCTCCCACTTAGCTATTTGCGCTGAAAGATGATGATTTAGGAATCTGTGATGGTACAATCATGGTGTCAAAGGGCTACTCCATATTTTTGGGGTAGCAAATGATGCTTCCACACATGAGGCAGATTTCTGAATATGACAAGAGGTATTAACACTCTTGCATGCATTGGCAAAACTATGGATGTTTTGGATGGGAAATACCTTCCAAGAGGAGGTTGACCTTCATGTAATTCAATCTAGTCTCGGGCAAGATCAGCTGCAAGGGAGGCAGAAAAAGTGGGGTAACAGTACTCCAAAATGTGGCTTTGGCATTGGGCATGTCAAAGAGGAGAGTAATGATGAAAGAGGTGCTTCATTTCAGATTTCTATAGTGTTGTCATTGTTGGGAAGGATGGATCCATCTGGGAGTCCCAAATATTGGTGGAGTATTCCAAGAGCCTCTTCACATGTAAGGTTCTTGATGGGCAAGTGGTCGATGGGAGGTATAGAGTGTTTGATGGAGTCATTTATTTCCATGATCAAATCTACTTGACTAAAGGCTCCAAGCTCAAGGAGGGTATTCTACATGCATCATATGAGGCACTCTTTTCATAGCACGAGGATTCCATTAAGTCCTATCACACCATCATGGAGGGATTATATTGGGAGGATCTCAAAGAATATGTGCACCAACATATCAAGAGATATGTAGCTTGTTTGATGTATGAGGAGGAAAACAACCACCTTGCAAAGTTGTTTCAGTCACTTCCCCTTTTGATGAAGAGACGGGAAGGTTCATCTAAGGACCTCTTCACCAACTTGTCTACAATATATGGTAAATATTGTGTTTTGATGCTGATCGATCAACTAAACATGTATGTACATTATTTTACCATACTTTTGCAACACATTGCTCCACAAGAGGGAAAGCCTCTTTGTGAATTTCATGGTCCTTTTGGGACTACATTCAGTGATGGGGATGACCACTTTATAGAGGACTTTGGGCAAGATATGTTTTTCTTGGATCATATTCAGCCAACACTTAATGTCCTCTATTATTTTCAAGATTTTGAGAAGCTTATGGCAGCAAGAAAGTGGTTGGATGGCCACTTATCATATCATATTTTGAGACAAGAAGAAGAAGAACAATGCTAGTCTCACTTGAGGGACTATTTTCACCATACAATATGTCATATGAAACTTATTCCATGTTTCTTTTGGAGCCCATATGATGATGAAAATCTATTCACTATATGAAGGAAGGATTGGGCAAGGAAGCTTCCTATAACCAAGGAGTGGTATCATGAGATTCCAAGTATCTTTTGGCTTCATAAGGACTATATTATTGCAGCCCAAGATCAACAGCTCTAAATTTATCATAAATGGAGAGAGAGACAACGTAAGTTGAACAATTTTGTCTCTCATTTTCATCCATGCAACCCCTATACATTGTAGGGGCAGGGGATTAGTGATAATTTCTATGAGCTACCAAGGATGGCTCATTTTGTTTGGATGATAGCATGGAGATTAGAGTTTCTCATTGGGATTGAGGCCCCAAAAATTTACCGTCTCTCATGCCTTGAGAAGGCCAATGGAAAACATATAACTATTTCCCTATATCTCCCACTTTTTCATGATGAGAGCTATTTGGTTTATTCACCAAAGGAAAAATTTCATTCTTGGGAGGTGACATATCCATTGGAGATTTTGCAGTACCCTTGCAGTTGCTTGAGTAAAAGAAACATTTTGGAGGGGAGGACTATAATATTCCTAAATTATCTTGTAGCTAATTGGAATATTAAAGTTTTGTTTTGTCACTTAGATAGGTGAATAAGTGGGTAGGGATACCCATAAATCTCTTTATGAAGAAGAAAACCACTTCTCATGTGAAAGTGGATCATCTTTATAGCTCAATAAAGCACCCTAAGGTGTGAAAAGGGGTTGGAACACCTTGATTGGGTCAACTTTTACCAAATCAATAGCGCTGTCATGGAGGAGTGGCCATCAATGAAAGACAACATAGTTTTAGATAATAGATTCTTTGCATGGGAGTAGTGCTATTATTGGATGGGGCTTAGGGTTTCAAAGCTCATATATTATAAAAGGAAGAGGATGGCAGCCATATTCATTATGTTGACGTATATGATATTTCCGAATATATGGTTTGTTTAGACATATATCTTTCTCTTGTAGTTTAGCTGAGATTGAGTGTTGTTTAGCACTGGGTGTTCCTGATTGGGAATCCCACCTCTTCCATTGAGAAGCTCTTGGAGGAGTTTGCACTATACTTCCACATTCATACATTTGGCCAAGCTTCAGTCTCATGTACATCGTAGTTCTGTTTAGAGTTTCAAAAGGAGCATATGTATTAATTTATTATGAAGGGGTCTCTTTAGATAAGCCCATAAATGGTATTTATCTTAAGAGATATTATGCTTGCATTTCATGTGAAGATCTCTCTTGGACAATAGTTACTTTTTAGAATAGTGTGCCTTATATTAGATAAGTGTGCCTAGATTAGTTTTTCTGTTACTACTATCGCTGCTTATCTTGACTACTCTTGATATTGTAGATGTAGACATCCTTTCAAACATACATTGGTTTTGTTGATGGTGGCTGTCGTAGTACACATAATATCTCTTCCACGGCTTGGGTTATCTATTCACTCACTGATGAGTTAGTTTCTGTTCATGGAATATTCCTTGGTCAAACAATGAACAATATTGCAGAATATAGTGCAGTCAATGAGTTATTATCTGATTCCATTTCATTTGGTATTCGACGTTTGATCATTAGGTTGGATTCACAACTCATTGTATTACATTTAAACAAGGTTTATGCTATTAAGAATCCAACGTTATTGAGATTATTTTTTAAGGTTAAACTCTTGGAACGAAAATTTGATTGTATCGAATATCAACATATTTCAATAAATTTAAACACATTGGCCGATGCATTAGCTAATCGTGTTCTAAATAGACAATTGAAACATTAACATAGTAAACCAAAACAACATTCGATCCATGTTGAACAAGATACTCAGGGAAAGTAGTAATTTTCATTAGTGTAGATAGGTTTGTTTTCAAAAACATATTACATCATCTGTGATCATAGGTTCAAACACCTTATGATCTAATTGATGCTGATACAAAAAAAAAAAATGTTGAGCTAAAATGATCATCTACTATCTGTGATGATGATCATGGTAATAGATTATAGCACGCGCCACCTTGCACAGAAATCTCCTAAATGGACATGGAACACTTGTCACATGTCTTTGAAGCCTGAGAGAAATATCAGCTGTTCCTCTCAGGAATGTCTATGGTCAACCTCTCAAGGTTGTGCTCCATGTCTTCTAGGATCTCTATTTCCTGATCCTGTGGAGGTGCTACAAGCTGTGCTTCTCGCCTATCAAAGCGGCGAAGCGTTGCTAGTCTTCGTGGAATGAAATCTGCATTTAAATATTTTTGTCAATATTAGAAGATAAAAAACAAATAAAAATTAGAAGTGGGATTCTCTCTAAAGCAAATGAAATGAGAATGACGCCCTACCTGAATTTTTTCAACTTCACATTCTTTGCTCTAGTTAATTGGCCTTTGATATTAGCCAATACTCCTTCACAGCAGTTAAATATGGTACCTCCGAGACACTCTACTGTGGTCTGCATTTGTGATTTAGTGGCCACATGTGGAATTGCACTCTTGCACAATCTGGTTACTGTAAATGCTATCACTTTGAGATCCAATCGCAAGATAGTTTTAATATATATTTGAATTTTCTTTAAGTCTTCCTCATCACTGCAATACTATTCTTTGTAGCTGGCAACGGGAAGAACTCCATGTCTGGCCCCAAATAAGGATATGCTTCCTCCTCTCTGGGACAATCTGGTAAGAAAATAAATTTCCTCTAGCTCAATTTCGAGCCGGTGGTCCCCAATTATGAAGCATTTGTCTTGAACCTCCCATACATTTACGAGCCATGTCATCAAATCCACTTGTGCCTTCATACCTTGGATAGCCCAAAATTTATATAAACCACAATTATTCAGTGCACGCATTGTAGGATCATCTATGGCTTCATTGTCTATGAGCTCATGTTCACATTCTCGCCACTCCAACATGGTTGAAAAACCTGCAAATCAACACATTTAATAATTAAAAACCATTTGGATGCAAAACTTGAACCATTTTTAAGAGATTTTGGATTTTAAAACGTTCATGGTGCCCCCACATTTTTTGTGAGTAGACAGTGCAGATGTCCGCACGCGCTCCACACAAAAACTGTGACAGCTCAATAGTTTTTTCCTTAAAAAATTATCAGGGTCCGCAATTATCGGGTGAATCTCCAGTAGACCCCCGAGAGTGCATTTTTAAACACAAAATCCTCCTAAAAAATGAAATTAATACTAAAAAATGAAAATGAAATGGATATAAATGAAGATTAAGATGATGCAGATTACCTGGTTCTGACGATTCAAGGAATGGACGGTCAGTTCCCCCGATATCTGCTCTGGAAATTTTTAGCCAAAAGCTCTCAATACACTTCTCTGAACACACAAGGTGAAAATGATTTTGTTTTAACTCCTTTTTATAGTTTTTAAATGAATAAGATATTATATTTTATTTATTTTTCGCTTTAAAGGTTATTTTTTAAATATTTTTACATCTTGGAAACATGTATGTGTAATCTTTTTAGTTTTTGTGCAGGATACATGATTTTTTGGTGAAAATAATTATTTTTACACTGAGTATACTTTTATCACTTTTTCGGACTCTCTAAAAATTACGAAAAAACGAAACCCTAGAGTTCTCTTTTAAGCCCTTTTCAAACTCTCTAAATATGAAAATATCATTGAGTACTTGACTATTCGAGCTCATTAAAGTAAATGAACATTGATCCCTTCAGTATAAGTTTACCCCTTTTTTGAAATGAAATGGACTAATTACGAAAAAGGTATACATTGACTAATCATGGTCAATAGAGTTCTCTCCTGCATTATTTTATCCTTTTTCGAGCCCGAGAGACTAAATTTACGAAAAAGAACAACCATGGAGTTTACTTATGTTTTTCTTCTGACTTCCTAAAAATGAAAAACGTCTAGTCTATCCTATACTGGACTCGTTAAAATTTAACAGTAAAGGACCTGTCAATTACAAATAGGACCGGACTACTCCTTCTTAGGGTTTGATTTTAATACTAAGATGGACTCATCTGAAGGATGAGCTTACACAAACAAGCAAATTTTATCCTCCTCAAGCTTGTTAAAAAATAAAGAGGTACTTTCCAATAATTGTGGGGGAAAAAGAGAGAAAAAGAATCCAATTTTCACCCTTGTTTAGAAAGCAGCATGCCACTCTTGAACACGACACTTTGTCACACTTGTACTTGGGTTGGGAAATCCTTTTTATAATAGTTAATCGAACTACATTGAAATTATTAAGCCGGTTTGTGGGTATTAGCTTTAGGTCAAATGTTGCCAAACCATCTGCAGTGTCGTTATGTGTTCAAGAGAGATTTTAAATGAACCATTCATTGCAAAAATTTGTCTCCATTCACGTTGACCATCCTTGAGTCAGTCCTTGCAAATATTTCTTTAAAACTTGATCTAATGGTTTTGTGTTTTAGGTTTTCCTACGATGGGTCACTTTATATCGACGTTAGCCCATCATCTAGAAAGTTGATCTATAATATTATCAGTACCTTGGGATCTGCATGTTATAATGGAAAATTTATTGCCTTCGATGACATGTTGCATCATTGACCTTCGATTGAACGATTCTATGAGTGTTCAAATTCTAATAATTCATTCACACTTCATGGATTGTATTGGAGTACTTTGAGAGCCATTTTCATTATTGGTGGTTTCTCTCTCACTTGTTAACAATTTACATCATTGAATGGTAATCAAGTGGTTTCTACCATGTTCGACTTCGACACAATCAATCACATGGATGGATTCATACTAGTTCAGGAAGCGGAAATCAAGACCCTGGATCTAGTTTCCACCATCCAGGCTACGAGGAGTTTTATTATTCATGATCCAGTATACTACTCATGATAAATGGATGCGCCCATACTGTGTCTAATTTTGATGTAATATTGAAACCATATCTATACCAGAACATTTAGTTAGTTTTGATCTGAGTGTGGGAATACCTAACTCAGTGATGATATATATATATATGTTTTCATTGGAATATTTTTACAGGTTTTCAACCGGTGTCTCCAATCCAATCCTTGTAATGATAAAGCACTTCACTCTTCAGAATAACCTCGGACTTCACACTTTAGGGGGGAAATCCGTTACATGTTATTTTGTCACCATGACATTTGAATGTCTGTATAGGTCTATCACCACCTATATCATGCTCCCTTAGAAGTCAAAAACCTTACTATTCCTGAATCAAGTATTGGAATTCGAGAAAAGCTCTGCAAAACCCTTAAAAGTCTACCTCCACACTTTTTCTAGCCTTTTCCTATGGGTCCGCGGATGTTTGGTCTATAAAATGTGGAAACCCCCACACATTCTGCTACTATTACCTGTGGATCCCCGTAAAAATTTAAATAAAAGAAAAAGTAAATTCTAGAAGCCTAACTGGTTGAATATTCTCCTAACTGGAAGCTTCTAGAGTCATGATCAGTTCGAGCTTTATCCCTCCACTAATGGAGCTTATCCCTTGGTCCATGGAGCTCAAATCCCTTCATGAGAGGAATCCATCCCCCTCTTCATGGAACTAAAACTACCTCCATTTTCCTATAAATTGAGCTCAAGTTTCAGGCTCAAAGGTAGATGGTAGATGCTAAGTAGACATACATGGTAGTTGCTAGAGAATTCCTAAGAGTGAATACTTTCTTCATTAGTGAGTTGTTGTTGGCATGATAATGATCACACCATTATGTCCATAACTCTATGCTGCTATTTAGAGAGGAAGGCTTATCAAACTGAAGGAGAAACGATTGTTTAGCACACCGGGAGAAATCTGTATGACATCAAGGCATCAGGTTGTAAGATTACTGCTTTTATTCAAGATAATACATATGGATCTCTTTTTCTCATTGAGTTGTTCTTATGCTTATTGAAATAACATAAATAATTAGACTCCTTGATCACTAAGTTGGGTTAGATTTTCTTTATTATTATATGTTACAGATGATTTTATTCTTTTGTCTTGTCTTTGATTGCAGGTTCTGTTGGAAATATTGTCATTGATGGCAAAGGAGGCAGCGCTGGTCCAAAGGAGGCAACGCTGAAGCAGAGACAGACAAAGGAGGAGCACTTGAAACAGACATGCAGTAGAGGCAGAGATCGAGTAGCAGAAACAGGCAAAGGAGACAGGCTAAAATTATAACAGTTGAATACAGAGGCAGAGCGACAGAAGCAGCAGAGGCAGAGGCAGAGGCAGAATGATAGAAGTAGCAGAGGCAGAGACAGAGGCAGAACAGTTATAAATTCCGGGAATCGCATACTCCAACCGGCGTTATACATTTAATATAACACAAATACTATTCCGGGAATCGCTTGACTCCAGCAGCAAAGTATACATATATAAGAAATGACGTAGCAGCAACTCTGTTTTAAATTATAAGAATTCCAGTGATTGATGCAAATCGGGCAGTGTCGAAGTTAGTGGAGTTTGGAAAGTTTAAGACATTGAAACAGTTTCATATTATCAATCTCAAAAGAAAAAGAACCAAAGGTCCAAGGCATATATATTATGGAGCGCATAAAACAAAGTTTTATAAGGTGGGACCCTCCCCAATCGGATCGGAAATGTGAAGAGTCCAAAGGTGGAAGCGCATTGCAATTATCGATTGGCGATTTCCGATTGAATCGCAATTGGAGCACATTGGAGCTGCAATAGTTGAGTGATATCAATTCAATCGATTGGCGATTTCCGATTGAATCACAATCGGAACACATTTGGAGCTGCAATAGTTGAGTGATACCAATTCAGGCGATTGGCGATTTCCGATTGAATCTGAATCGGAACAGGAGCGATAAATAGCATTCAGAGAAGACTCATTGCATCGGGAAGTGTGTCAAGTGGACCAAAAAGGAGTTCTTATATGTTTAATATGTCTTCACTATATTACACTGAGAATTGATATATATGGAGTGCACAAAATGAAGTTTTATATGGTGGGACCCCTTCCCTATCGCATCGGAGGTAAACAAAGCAGAGGGGCTTGCAACTCAAAGTTTCGGTTGCGATCAATAGCAATCGGAAATCACAAGGGGATCGAAACTCTATTTACGCTAAGATAATATATAAGTTGGAGATATGTGTAATGCATTCCGAGGGGGTCTTCTTCCCTTATCTGCTTGAGTTTGCTACCCCCGCGGAATTAAAGAATGGCTCAATTTATAATACGAGCGTTGTGATATGATTGTTATATGTATATATATTACATTGTTGCGGTTGTATTAAAACATGCAGCGTGGTCTGAAGACCCACAGGCCTCAGCTTAACGGGAGGGCGATTATTATATTAATATAGTTGTGATATATGTATGTTCCGACCTGCGGAACTCGCCACATCAACAAGACACTCATGGCATGAATAGAGTTGGAATTCCTCCAGATTTACAATCAGCGGATATAAAAGGCACAATTACATGTATGCAGCAGTTACACCACAGTAGAGGACAGAAGAGCAAACAGAGCCGAAAGGAGATAAAAGACAGCTAAAGAAAAGACAAATGCGTACCAACTCAAAAGACTAAATGAGTTGAGTTGGAGTTCAAATTGTAATTCGAATGTAAATGTTTTAATTGTTTTTATTGTTTGTGATGCATTGGCAAGTCTCCGAGAGAAAAAAAAACTCCCACTGTAATGTTAAAATTGACACCTACAGTTATAATTTCTGAGTCAGCTGATAAAAGGAGTGAGAAGGCAGAAGGCAAAGAGACATGACTTTCCATTTCGAATTCCAAGCAGAATACAAACAGTCATGTGAGGAAATCTATAAATAATATCATCTAGATATGCAGATGCTCCCTTTTTTTTTTTTGGTAGAGGAGAGAGTAAAAAAAGAGAAGGCAGAATACAGAAGAGTGAAGCAGAGAAGATCAAGAAAAGAAGAGAAGAAAGAGAAGCTACAGAACAGAGCTGATATTAGAGGTAAATCAGCAAACATTCAGTTTGTTAAATTGAGGAAGTTGGAGCTTCCCTATCAAGTTGCAGCTTGATAGTTGTCAGTTGTAGCTGACTGAGGTTGGAGCCTCCTGTAGGTTGGTGCCTGCAGAAAACTGAAGGGAGTTGGTGCTTCCTTGCAAGTTGTAGCTTGCAGAATTGAGGTAGGAGCCTCCTGTAGGTTGGTGCCTGCAGAAAAACAATGGTGAGAGGGAGTTGGAGCTTGCCTTTGCATCACAACAATAATAAGATGTGGTTTTCTCCCTTTATGGGTTTCCACTTATATCTGGTGTCTCTGTGCATGATATTTATGTATTGATCTGATATGTATCATTTGCTTAATACCTGCTGCTCTCAAATTAAGTCTACTGCTCTATTAAAATAATACTTTCAGATTACATTCTAAGATTACTCTCACATCAAATAGAGTTTGAAATGAAGGTGTAAATAAGTTTATTGAAAAGTTTAAAAGATCAAGAATGTATTAAACTGATTCACCCCCCCTCTCAGTTTAATTAGAGATTCAACAATTGGTATCAGATCCAGTTCCTTTGTACAAGTCTAACAACTGAAAGGAGATCCTAGGTTCACAAGATGGCTAGTAAAGAAGGATGATCAACCAATAAAGCCCCTTTCTTCACTGGTGAAAATTATGCTTTCTGGAAAATCAGGATGAAGACATACATAATGTCACTAGGAGTAGAAGTCTGGGCTGCTGTGCAATTAGGATATGCCCCGAAGTCAACTGATACAGAGAAAGAAGCTAAAGAAAGCTTTGTAGCTAATGCAAAAGCCATGAATGCCATCCTGAATGGATTATGTGAAGCAGATTTTATTAAAGTAATGCACAAGGACACTGCCAAGAAAATATGGGATACTCTTGAAGACATACATGAGGGAGACCAGAAAGTAAAAACTACCAAACTTCAAGTATATAGAGCCCAGTTTGAAAACTTAAAAATGAATGATGATGAAGAGGTTGGCAGCTTCTTCTTAAAAGTTGCAGAAATTGTTAACAATATGAAAGCTCTTGGAGAAACTATACCAGAAAGTATAGTTGTGCAAAAGATTCTAAGATCACTCCCATCCAGATTTAATCCCAAGGTATCTGCAATAGAAGAGACAACTAATTGGGAGACTCTGACCATGAACCAGATACTTGGAAATCTAACAGCCTATGAAATGAGGCTCCCACAGAAGAAGCCAAGTACAAGGGAAGCAGCATTCAAAACAAAAAAGAAGAAAGAAGAAAAAGAAGAAATATGTTCTTGCTCTAATGAAGAAGAAGCTAAATTTGTCAAGAAATTGGATAGAGGCTCAGGTAGATACAAAGGTAAACTTGCCTTAAAATGCTTTAACTGTGGAAGAGTTGGACATTATGCTGCTAAATGTCCTCACAAGAAAGTAAGAAATCAAGCTCAAGAATCAGAGAAAGACACATCAAAGTTCTCGCAGAAAGGAAAGAAATTCAGCAGAAAATCCTTCTATGCTCAGCAAGACAGCAGTGCATCTGAAGACTCAGATGAACCCTCAAGTGAAGAAGGAACCTCAGAAATTTTATTGATGGCCATAGAAGATCTTGAGGGACTCCTACTAGAAGATGAAGAAGAAGAAGGGGAAGTAGACCTTGAGGGGGAGCTAAGAAGTGCTCTGGAAGAGATTGACAGACTCAAACTAAAATGCAGAAAACAAAAGGAGATTCTCCTAAAATGTGTGAAAGAAGAACAAAATTCAAAAGTCCTCATGCAACTGAAGGTAAAACTTGAAGAAGCCAAGAAGATAGAAGATATGTTACTTCAGCAAATCAAAGATAAATCTCGAGAACAAGAGAAGCTGGAAGAAGAAATTCTGTGTCTGAGAAAGAAATTAGAAAATGCTCAACAGAAAGTTTCTATATAACCTTCTCAAACAACAATCTCTATTAAGTTGAATGAAATTTTGGTTGCTCAAAGATCCCCTATGATAAATACTGGAATAGGCTACGAAGGAGAATCAAGTAAAGGAAAAGAAAAGGTTGACAGAGAGATTAATTTTGTAAAAGAAAAGAAGGATGAGGAAGTAGCTCAAATAATTCCTACAAAAGAAGATATCTGCAATAAGAGAGACAGAGAGCAGAAGAAACCTCTAGTAACAAAGAATATAATGAATACTAAGATGGCAGAAAAAGAATCATATGCCCCTAAGTATATCAAATTTGGAAGCCATCAGAGGAAATTCTTCCCTCCTATGAAGAATGCCACCTGCTATGTCTGCCACAAGCCAGGGCACATTGCTGCATATTGTTATGCAAGGAAGAGTAATTTAGACCTGCAAGAGATGCAAACAGTGAAGAGGCTATCTCAAACAAACATATAGAGAAAACAACCCTACATCAGGTATGCAAATAATTTCTATGGTTATTGTTTTTATTGTAAGGAATTTGGCCATAAAATTATTGAATGTAAAAAGTATAGACAAAGACTGATGTTCAAAACCTCAAGGAGGTTTATGAGTCAAAGAAATTTTGTTCATGCTCACAATTCTGCAAAAACTATAATCAAATGTTCAAAAGGGGGCCTCCAGTGGATAAAGAAGGTGAATAACTGTGACCTGGCTCTAACTGCTCAAGATCTGAAAAGCCAGTGGTACTTGGATAGTGGCTGCTCCAAACACATGACTGGAGACAAAAGAAAGTTTATAACTCTTGATGAAAAGAAATCTGGCAATGTTATTTTTGGTAATGATAAATCAGGAAAGATCAAGGGAAAAGGCTCAGTCAGCATAGACAATGGCAGAGGAAAAGCCCAAGAGGTACTATTTGTGGATGGACTGAAAGCAAATTTACTGAGTGTCAGTCAGATGTGCGACAAAGGCTGTGAAGTTATTTTTAGAGCACAAGATTGTGTAGTCAGGTCAAGCACAACAGGAAAGACTCTGCTCAAAGGTGTTCGAACAGAGAACAATGTATACATAGTGAAAGAGGAAGATGAAGTCTGCCATCTTAGCAAACTTGAGGAGTCATGGTTGTGGCATAGGAGATTGGGACATCTCAGCTTTGACCATATCATCAAATTGAGCAAGAAGAAAGCTGTCAAAGACATGCCAGAAATAAAAAGGCCTTCAAATACTATATGCAAATCTTGTCAATTAGGGAAACAGACTCGCACATCCTTTAAATCTAAAGAGGAGTTGTCAACAAGAAGACCACTCCAGCTTGTGCACATGGACCTGTGTGGTCCTGCTAGAACTAGAACACCAAGTGGAGAATCCTATTTCATGCCGATAATAGATGACTTCTCCAGAATGACATGGGTTGCCTTTCTCAAAAATAAATCAGAAGCATTGGAAAAATTTAAGATATTCAGAGCATTAGCAGAAAATCAAACTGGATGCAAGATGAAATGTATCAGATCAGACAGAGGAGGAGAATTCACAGATTATGAATTTGCAGACCTATGTAATGAACATGGAATAAAACAACAATTTACTATTGCAGGGACACCTCAGCAGAATGGAGTAGCAGAGAGACAAAACAGGTCTGTACAACAAATAGCCAGAGCTATGATGCAAGAAAATAATATTGCTCAAACCTTCTGGGCAGAAGCAGTACACACTGCAGTACATATCCTTAATAAAGCTCACTTAAGGCCAAGCAGTGACAAAACTCCATATGAACTATGGCATGGAAAGCCAGCTTCAATAAAACATTTCAAAGTCTTTGGTAGCAAGTGTTACATAAATAATAATGATGAAAACCTTGGGAAATTTGATGCAAGAGCAGATGAAGGGTTTTTTCTAGGATATGCTTCCAAAAGCAAGGGGTACAGGTGCTACAACAAGATACTTCGGAAGATAGTTGAAAGTATTGATGTGAGATTTGATGAAGAACTTCCAAACAATACAAGAAATACAGACTGCTGCAGTCCATTAGACAATCATGAAGAGGAAGACAAGGATGATGATGAAACAAGCAAGACAACAGATGATGCAGAGCTGAGCTCGAAAACCCCCTCAAGATACACTCAGAAGAATCATCCTGAAGATCAGATCATAGGAGACAAGAAAACAGGAGTCCAGACAAGAAGGCAGCTAACAGAACAAACATAAGAAGTATACATAGCCATGTTATCACAAATAGAGCCAAAGAAATTTGAAGAAGCCAGCAAGGACAAGTATTGGGTAAAAGCAATGAATGAAGAATTGGACCAAATTGAGAAGAACAATACATGGGAACTAGTTCCTAGACCTATTGATAAAAATATCATTGGTTCAAAATGGGTATTCAAAAACAAAATGAATGAGCAAGGACAAGTAATTAGGAATAAATCCAGGCTGGTCTGCAAAGGATACTCACAAATTGAAGGACTTGACTATGATGAAACATTTGCACCTGTAGCCAGAATGGAGGCTATCAGAATGTTCCTAGAATTTGCATGCTACCAAGACTTCAAGGTATATCAAATGGATGTAAAGTATGCTTTTCTTAATGGAGATCTAGAAGAAGAAGTGTATATGGAACAACCAGAAGGCTTCTCATTGACAGACAAAGAAGACTATGTGTGCAGACTGAAGAAGGCCCTATATGGACTGAAACAGGCTCCTCGTGCTTGGTACTCAAGACTGGACAAATATTTTCAAAAACAGGGTTTTAAGAGAGGTGGAGTAGACAACAATCTATACATAAAAGTGCATGAAAATGAACTCCTAATTGTTGTTGTATATGTTGATGACATTATGTTTGGAAGCAACAAAGATGAACTAGCAAAAGGGTTTGCTGATGAGATGAAAATAGAGTTTGAAATGTCTATGATTGGAGAACTCAGTTTCTATTTGGGACTGCAAATTCAGCAAAAGAACACAGGCACATTCATTTCTCAAGAAAAATACGTAAAAGAAATGCTGAAAAAATTCAAAATGGAGGACTGCAAACCAATGACAACCCCCATGATCACGGGATGCAAGCTGTGTGCTGATGATAGGTCTGCAGATGTAGATAAAAAAATCTACAAATCCATGATAGGAAGCCTGCTGTACTTGACAGCTTCAAGACCAGACATCATGCTAGCAGTAGGACTAGTAGCAAGATATCAAGCAGCACCTAAACAAAACCATCTTCTGGCAGTAAAAAAAATACTCAGATATCTACAAGGAACTGCACAATATGGGCTTTGGTATCCTAAAGGCAAAAGCTTCACCTTGACAGCATACACAGATGCAGATTGGGCCAGCTATGTGGATGATAGGAAGAGTACAAGTGGAGGTGCATTCTATCTAGGAGAAAGTCTGGTGGCATGGCTAAGCAAGAAACAAACATCCATCTCTCTGTCTACAGCTGAAGCAGAATATATAGCAGCAGCAGCCTGTTGTACACAAGTCATGTGGATGAAGCAGACTCTTCAAGATATGAAGGTGAGCATTAATGAACCTATCTCAATAAAATGTGATAATACAAGTGCCATAAGTATATCTAAAAATCCTGTGCTTCATTCAAAAACTAAACATATACCAATCAAATATCATTTTCTCCGAGAACAAGTGGCTCAGAAAATAGTTAAACTGGACTATTTACCAACAAAAGAACATATAGCAGATATATTTACTAAACCACTTGCCAGAGAACCATTCGAATTCTTGAGAGACAGACTAGGGGTAGTATCTGTAGATACTACTCTCTAATATAAAGAGAAAGCATAGTCTCAGGGGGAGAGCATAAACGAAAATATCTTTCCTAAAGGAAATCAGCAAGCAAGGGAAGCATAAAACAGGTCCACAGGATCAGCATTCTCAGTATTATCAGCGTTCAGCATGAAAAAAAAAGGATTAAACATATATCGGCAATCTAGCACAGATTATAGCAGAGATATATAGCAGCAGCAGCCTCAACACAGATTATATTGTTGACACAGGATTAAATGCATAACAAGTTTCATACATCACTCTGGAGCAGCATAGTTCAATTTCAGCAGAAGAGGACCTATACGTAACTCAGAGAAAGGAAATGCAACGACAAAACCCATATAGAGAGATGAGGCGTCGTCCTTTGCCATTGATGTCAAAGGGGGAGGAAGAACAAACAACAAGAGAAAGAGAAAGCAAACAGAGAAAGTGGATTGCCATCAATGCCAAAGGGGGAGACTGTTGGAAATATTGTCATTGATGGCAAAGGAGGCAGCGCTGGTCCAAAGGAGGCAGCGCTGAAGCAGAGACAGACAAAGGAGGAGCACTTGAAACTATTATGCAAGAGAGGCAAGTAGGGGATCGCAGCAACAAACAAAGAAGAGACAAAGCAAAATTATAACAAATAATACGAGGCAGAGCTAATGTACAAAGCAGATATGGTGGAAAGGGATCGATAGAAGTAGCAGAGGCAAGAGACGAGGCGTAACAATTATAACCTCAGAATCGCATACTCCAACCGGCGTTATACATTTAATATAACACAAATACTATTCCGGGAATCGCTTGACTCCAGCAGCAAAGTATACATATATAAGAAATGAAGTAGCAGCAACTCTGTTTCAAATTATAAGAATTCCAGTGATTGATGCAAATCGGGCAGTGTCGAAGTTAGTGGAGTTTGGAAAGTTTAAGACATTGAAACAATTTCATATTATCAATCACAAAAGCAAAAGAACCAAAGGTCCAAGGCATATATATTATGGATCGCATAAAACAAAGTTTTATAAGGTGGGACCCCTCCTCAATCGGATCGGAAATGTGAAGAAGTCCAAAGGTGGAAGCGCATTGCAATTCAATCGATTGGCAATTTCCGATTGAATCGCAATCGGAACACATTTGGAGCTGCAATAGTTGAGTGATAGTAATTCAATCGATTGGCGATTTCCGATTGAATCGCAATCGAAACACATTTGGAGCTGCAATAGTTGAGTAATACCAATTCAGGCGATTGGCAATTTCCGATTGAATCGGAATCGGAACAGGAGCGATAAATAGCATTCGGAGAAGACTCATTGCATCGGGAAGTGTGTCAAGTGGACCCAAAAGGAGTTCTTATATGTTTAATATGTCTTCACTATATTACGCTGAGAATTGATATATATGGAGCGCACAAAACGAAGTTTTATATGGTGGGACCCCTTCCCAATCGCATCGGAGGCAAACAAAGCAGAGGGGCTTGCAACTCAAAGTTTCGATTGCGATCAATAGCAATCGGAAATCACAAGGGGATCGAAACTCTATTTACGCTAAGATAATATATAAGTTGGAGATATGTGTAATGCATTCCGAGGGGGTCTTCTTCCCTTATCTGCTTGAGTTTGCTACCCCCCGCGGAATTAAAGAATGGCTCAATTTATAATACGAGTGTTGTGATATGATTGTTATATGTATATATATTACATTGTTGCGGTTGTATTAAAACATGCCGCGTGGTCTGAAGACCCACGGGCCTCAGCTTAACGAGAGGGCGATTATTAGATTAATATAGTTGTGATATATGTATGTTCCGACCTGCGGAACTCGCCACATCAACAAGACACTCATGGCATGAATAGAGTTGGAATTCCTCCAGATTTACAGTCAGCGGATATAAAAGGCACAATTACAGGTATGCAGCAGTTACACCACAGCAGAGGACAGAAGAGCAAACAGAGCCGAAAGGAGATAAAAGACAGCCAAAGAAAAGACAAATGCGTACCAACTCAAAAGACTAAATGAGTTGAGCTGGAGTTCAAATTGTCATTCGAATGTAAATGTTTTAATTGTTTTTATTGTTTGTGATGCATTGGCAAGTCTCCGAGAGAAAACAAACTCCCAGCAATGTTAAATTAAGCACCTACGGTTATAATTTACGATCGGTGATAAAGGAGTGAGAAGGCGAGAAGGCAAAGAACATGACTTTCCATTTCGAATTCAAGCGAGCCTAGCTTGGTCATGTGGGAAATCTATAAATAATATCATCGATATGTGATTGTGTTTTTTTGGGGGCGAGGGAATAAAGAAAAAGGTACGGAGAGAGTGAGCGAGAGAAGATCAAGAAAGAGAGCGAGAAGAAGCTAGGAACGAGAGCTGATATCAGAGGTAAATCAGCAAACATTCAGTTTGTTAAATTGAGGAAGTTGGAGCTTCCCTATCAAGTTGTAGCTTGATAGTCGTCAGTTGTAGCTGACTGAGGTTGGAGCCTCCTGTAGGTTGGTGCCTGCAGAAAACTGAAGGGAGTTGGTGCTTCCATGCAAGTTGTAGCTTGCAGAATTGAGGTAGGAGCCTCCTGTAGGTTGGTGCCTGCAGAAAAACAGTGGTGAGAGGAAGTTGGAGCTTGCCTTTGCATCACAACAATAATAAGATGTGGTTTTCTCCCTTTATGGGTTTCCACTTATATCTGGTGTCTCTGTGCATGATATTTATGTATTGATATGATATATCATTTTCTTAATACTGCTTTGCTTGCTCTCAAATTGATGTCTGCTCTATTAAACTAATATGATTACATTCTAAGATTACTCTCACATCAAATAGAGTTTGAAATGAAGGTGTAAATAAGTTTATTGAAAAGTTTAAAAGATCAGGAATGTATTAAACTGATTCACCCCCCCTCTCAGTTTAATTAGAGATTCAACAGGTTCTACTTATTGGAGAAGCCTATTTGGAGCGACTAGATAAAATACTGCATCAAAATTTGGATTTCAAGGTAGGGACATGTCCTCTCTAATTTCTTATAATAATTCTGAAATGCAATTAAAGGTTTCCAAATGGATGTTTGTTTCTAGCTATTCGTCGAATACTAGGGAGATCGCTCTTGTACGCAAGAGGGATTAATCCACATAACACCAACATGAGCTAATTACCATCATGAACCATTGAAAACATCGGCTAGATGGATCCATGGACACCATAATGCCAACAATATCCCCAGCTAGATGGATCCATTTACACCATAATTCCAACATATTATTCCCATATATTAGTAAATGTCTTGAGAAACATTCTTATTCATGGATTGGGTAAAATATTAGGAGTGTCCATCCATTTCAAAAAGGCCCTAATGCATGAAAAATCCACCAAATTGGACTTACTCAAGCATTCTTTCCATTTAAGAATATGTATTTTTATTTTAATATTAGAAATTGATTGTGATAAATAAATACAATACTCAAGAGTCAACCATTGTAGGCATTTGAAGCCAAAAGAATTAGAAATTGTGATACACTAGTGCATGCTTGATCTTCCAAAATATTTTAAGTTGTGTGCTTTATTTTTACTTTCAAAAAGTGTGATAGATTTTATTATCCAACTAGTAACCTAAGTTCATGAACAAAGCACCATTATGCAGGCCTTCCACTTTCACCGTTTGAAAGGCATACTCCACCTCACAACCTGATATTTTGTCATTATAAGCTTGAGTAGTCAAAGTTGGTAAGATTAGTTCATTTTTGTCTTAAATTGATTTTTTTGTGGTATGTTTCATTTTATGTAATTGATTTCATAAAGTAGGATAAGAATTAAGTATTCTAGAGAGAGTTTACTAAAAAAAATTTAATTTTGCACATATAGTGTTTGTATTTCACAAGTTTACACACTTTGGATTAATATAAGTGCCACAAAATTTATGCAAGTAAATTTCCTAAAAATTGTAAATAGTTGAGAGTGCCAAAAATTCACACTAGTGGTATCATGGCTTGGCTAGGGGGTGGATGATTTTATAAGTACAAAGTGAAATTGTGCCTATAATTGGGTGGAAAATTTCTCACCCTGATTTAGTTGGTTAAATAACCAATGCAAATAAATAAGTTATTATTTCCATTATTAACCAACATATGTGCATGTATATATCCTTATGAATGATGAAAGTTATGCATTGTTAAATTAAGAAGTTTCATTATCAATAAGAAATCCTTATGGAAGAGTTAGAGTCATGTCTGTTTGAGTTTACTACATTCAAGAATTGGGTTTATTTCATAGAACTTAAATTTTATATATCTATATTATTATGTTATTGACACTTGCATATGAAAGGTTATGAGCTTAATTGTATATAAAATTATTATGTGCATGTCATGAATTGAAGTTTAATGCCCCCACCCACCCATATTTACCCAAATTAACTGGTTTGCCAGGGTAAACATGATATGAAGAGTTACTATGACATGACCCAACCTCAAAGATTTAGTCATGGAAGTGTTGTCGACAGATGAGACTTACTAACAACAAAATGACATCTTATAGACCTTACAAGACACTCAGGGGACAAAGAACCACCCTAGATGACCAAGCCCTAAGCTAGACTACCTTTTCATTGACTTAACACCCCAACTACATGCACAATCCAACCGCATGCCAAGCCTGCTTGAGTGTAATTGTAGCACAAAATCCCCAGTTCAGAGGGTACGGTCCTGAGATCTGAGCCATAATTCCAAGTCAACCTCCATCCCTTCCCAGAACTTCTAAAACTTTCCAGAATGAAAAATGACTTAATGAAAATGCTAAATATACAAACTTGAATAAAAAACTTGAACTAACCAAGCCTAACCATGACAATCATTTCGTCAAAATATGGTGAACATGTGATCAACCAGTCATGAATGCATATTTGAACATAGGAGTCTGAGACTTATCTGAGAATCACCAAGAAGGTCTAATTCCCTCTCATAATAGTTGCAATAACACTTATTAGCCAATGCATTATTTAGCCATCAAATACTTATCAAATCCTGAACAAGACATAGCTAGAGTACATCGCAAATCCATGCTTATAAACAACACACAACTATATTATTAACCATGAAATAAAAACCATCAAATCACCATAATAACAACTACAAGTGATCATAGATTACAAAGGGAAAATAACTCTTATTAACTTATGAAAAATCCAACCAAGTTAGGGACTTCCACGTACCACCCGACCATAGATTGGGTTAAACCAAATATTACTTTCAACCAATCACCCCTCTGCCATATTCCTAGCATGAATGTGGGATCTCAATACAAAAAAAACCAGGTATTCCTAGAGATTAACCAACCTCCACCCTTAGGCTACCACGATCTCGCCAAAACCAGTCATGATATAACTAACCCCAAAACAAGTTTGGATGCCTCATCATTTCTTCACGATTACATTGAGGAATTTTCCTGTCTCCACCCACCTGTTGACAACTTCTCGAAGAACATTTGGGAGTTTTACAGAGACCACCTCACCCAGTTCCAAAACCTTCTGGAAATACAAATCTCAACTAGAAAATAATCCCATCACACCATGGCTATCTGAAAATGGAAAGGCAAGGTTGAAACCACTGTCAAACCAAGAAAAACCCATGCCAATGATATAAAATAAAACAATGTATGTACCATGCATTCCCACATCAACTACTAAATTAAACATGCAAATTTCTACCTACAAACTCTTCCTGAATAATTTGTTGATTTGACATTCTCCTTGATTTCCTTGCTTTTCCTTTTCCTTCCTTTGCTTTCCTTGTATTTCCTTTGCTTGCTTGATTTCTCCTCTTAGTGTTCTTTTCTCTCTTTATCACTAAAATCAAAAAAATATTGACAAATGGTTATGAACTGATCCTTAGAAGCCTTTTTATGATTGATTCCTCTAATTCTTCATTTCCCTCTATTTTTCCTTCAATTTTCCTCTCAAGCAATTTTGTGACCCTTCATTTGCCTTTTCTCCTATTTTCCTTTCTTTTCATAATAAAATGCCAAATAATGCCTCTTTTCCTTTTCCAAGTTCCTTAGCCATAAATAAACCGAAAGTGACACCCGCTACAATTTTTTTCCCAACATTCAACTTTGAATATGTGTCCCATGACCTTGGTCTTATTTTTTATTTATTAACTTTATTACATGAACTTTTAACTTGGGGTTGTTGCATGAAGTAAATAAGCCTGCTAAAGAAATTTGATGATTTCTTGTTATGTATGCTAGTGTAAAATTAAATGAATGAATTCAAGCATGAAAAAGGTATTTAAAAAGAATTTCATATTATATTTGTAACTAAGAATCAAGTGATGCTGTAGTTAAAACACGAAAGTATGAAGTGAATTAGGTCTATATTTTTGTGTAGATAAAAATTGAAAGGGAATTAGTTGAATCACTGGCATATTCAAAATTTGATGGTTTTAGTTATGGTTTCTAGTATAGTTGGAAAATTTAAATGCCATTAGTCTAGCTGATGTTGTAAGTGAGATATGAGAATTATATTTTAAATGCAATTAAATCTTTTTTAAAATCCTAATGTTGTTAAGGTGCTTGAATGGAATGTTGGATTCTTGCCTATAGAATGCTTGTTGATGGTTGAGTGAATTAGGATTTCAATAGGCTTGATAGGATCCTCTATTCTAAGATTGAGATCATGCCCCTTGATCAAATAAAATGGGAAAGAAAACCCTAGACATAAATAATCCTAGGAATAAGGAAATTTTGCTAATGCACTGATAAAAATAATTTGACAAAAAGGGAGTCCTTTTGTTTAAAAAGTCTCATACATATTTTCCAAACTTAAGACCCTATAATAAATATAATTAAACAAGATAAGTAGTATCTTAGGTCTCAATACCCTTAGCTTCTAAGACCTTCCTATGAAGGAATTTCTAATGTAAGCCTCAATCCACGATCCTTTATTGAGTGGAGAACACCCCCCTAACTTAGAATACTATTAGTAAGAGTTTTTCATCAAATATGAGTATAATTGACCTATGATAGATTTTTTAATCCAAAATCATGGGTACAATTGTTAGTGGAAAAGACACAAAAATTCTTAAGTGTGCTAGCCTTTGGGACAATATTTGAGTATCGTATGAAGATTACTTTCATGTGATATGATTTTCATCAGACCAAAATATTCTCATGTGATACAACATGTAATGCGATACATTGTATATCACATGAAATTTATTTTCATGTGATACAACTCATATAACACGTAAAATATTTGTGCATGACATAGTGGCCCTGTTGGAAAACGAAAGTCTCGAGACTTTGAGTTTTTGGAAGATAAGTGCAATGTCATGAGAAAATTATTTTCTCACAATGAAATGTGTTGCACCACAAATTTTTGTGGTGTTATCCATTGAATCATGGAAAATTATAAAGGTGAAATATATAAGAGTGTTGAAAATGCAACAAAAAATTCCTAATTTAATTTTTCCTTAATTAAATTAGGAGAAAATCGAATTTCAGTTTCAATAAAATACTTGAAGGAATTTAACTAAAGTGATATGGCACTTGTCATTCAGTTAAATCAATTAATTCAAGTAGGAGACACTTGAGTTATGTTTAGTTATGATTTATTGCTAATTTATAGCAATTTGTTTTAGTTAATTTGAGTTATTGTAAGGTTAACTAGTTCTAACTGATTAAGAACTAGTGGAGGATCTGGTAGTGGGATGCATCACTTTGTGATCAACTAGTTAATTCATATCAATTAGCTCAGAATAATTGATGCATGCAAATAACTCGAGTTACCCAGTTGATATTGGATTTCAAGGGAAGTGTACTACCAATTATAGGCAATTCCAAATTGTACAGGTGGTGCATGCAGTATGAGAAGGGCCTGCAGGGATTGCACAATTAAAGGTGGGCATTTCCCTAATTAGTAGGGGGCTAATTATTTGAGGAAAAGTGCAAGGAAATAGGGATTTATGAAGGCTTGTATTTGGTTAAGTATTGACAAAAACTAGTCGATGAAGCAATGAGATAGATTATACTAGTGCATAGGTTGCTCAAACTTGAGCAAGAATTATATTTCTTCTCTATTTTCTGACTAATCAAATACAGTTAGGAAGGGGTCTTGATGAGTTTCTTTCTCCTTGAAAATCATTGTGTAATGTGTGATTGAATCTTGTCTCATGTATGCTTTGTGATTTCGTGATCATTAATTGTTTTCCACAGTTGATAGAGTAGATTTAAGTCTTTTAATTTAGATAAATTTCATAAGCAGTTTGAATCCACAAGTATTTGTTACATGGTATCAGAGCTGAAATCAAAATAGAAGATATAATTCTAAGTTTTCTTTGCAGGTGAATTAAATTTGCATAATCAAATTTTCAGAGCTAGCATGATGTCCTTCTAGGGATTGAGACTCAAATATGCTCTTGAGGATAGTTCAAAATATATTGCTTGGAAGGATAGGATGAAGGTAGTTTTGGAAGATAACGGGTTGAAGTAATTCATATATATTGATATTAATAAACCTGCAACATCTGATGCTCAAGATATAGTAGACTGGAAGAAGTGTGTTGCAAAGGCGAGGAGGATCATATTAGAGGAGTTCAAGATCATATTGTATTGAATCTCCAAGGGAAGGATACTCCATATGCAATGTGGAAAGCCTTGATAGAATTGTTTCAGAACAACATTGACTACAGGAAGTTGGGACTAAAGGAAAATATTCGAAAGATCCAAATGTAAAAGAGTGACACAATACCATAGTACCTGAGAAAGTTCACCCAATGTCAAGGTGAACTTGGGATTTTTGGTATTATTGTTGTTGAAGATGATCTGGTAATCCTAACATTTCTAGGCCTTCCCAAGAGTTGGCATAGATACCAATATCTGGTAAATGGGAGGGAGAAGCTACCAAATTGGGAGTGGTTATGGTCCGAGTTTGTGCAAGAATAAATAAGGTGGAACACTAGAGTTGGAATCTCATCCAAGTGTGATGATGAGGAGAATTGTGCCTTGGATGGAAAGGAAAATAAAGGGAAAGGGAAGAAATCCCAATCCAAAGTAGAATTTGGTCAGGCGGGAAAGAATAAATAACTGTCGAAAATCAAGTGCGTTCATTGTCATGAGCTAGGACACTATGCAACAAAGCATCCACACAATAAGGAAAATAATAAGCCCTTAGGAGGAGCGGCAGGTGAAGCTTTGGCTTCACAGTTCAAACTTGATTTCACCCTCATCGCTTGTGTAGTGCGCTCAATGATGGGTAGTGTATGGTATCTAGATAGTGGAGCCTCATACCATATGACGATAAACAAAGAATTTTTCAGTGACTTGGAGGAGAAGGACCTCCATAAGAACATCGAGATGGGAGATGATGGAAGATATAATGTGACCGAAATTGGTACAGTTACTTTTCAAAGGGAGTTTGGCTCCCCTCTCAAATTAAAAAATGTCATGTATGTTCTAGGTCTAAAGAAGAATTTAGTTTCAGTTGCTATTTTGGAAGACCATGGCTACGATGTGATATTTAGTAAAGGAAAGTATTTCCTTAGACATATATCCATGGGACAAGTGAAGCAGATTGGGGTTTGAGTGAAGAACTTGTACAAATGGGATGTATAATATTGTACAATATTGAGCATGAAAGCAAAGAAGGTGGAGAGTTGAGACATTGGTAAATTATGGCATAGAAGACTTGGCCATTTGCACCATGGAGCATTGAAGATCATGCAACATCTTCTACAAGACTTCCCAAGGGTGCACTAAAGCAACAAGATACATGCAAAGGGTGTACACTAGGGAAGTACACCAAAGCTATATTTCATGATAAGGAAAGTAGAGTGCAAGCATTCCTAGAAAATTTTCACTCAAATTTGTTTGTACCTTTCTCGACAACCTGCACAGAAAATCACATTTATTATGTTATATTTGTAGATGATTTCTCACGGAATATCTTCTTCATGCGGAAGAAATACTATAAATTCTTAATTTTTTTTGAATTTAAAGAAATTGTTGAGAAAGAGGTTAACGAGAAAGTGAAGGCTCTCAAGAGTGATAACAATGGATAATATGTGTCGAATGAGGTTAAGAACTTTTGTGCAAAAGAAGGAATTTGACAGGAGTTGATAGAACCCCATAACCCAAAGCAAAATGGGGTGGCTAAGATGAAGAACACAAGTATTGTAGGAGTTTCATAGGCCATGTTGCATGACCAAAGCCTACTGTTGCACTTGTGGGTGGAAGCATGCAACAAATTTTTTTATTTGTAGAACAAGAACCCTCATCGGATTCTTAGGATGAGTACACCAAAGGAGGCTTTTTCAGGGAAGAAACTAGATTTGTCACACTTCAGGATATTTGGATCATCATTTTACTATCATGTTTCCAAGGATACAAGTAAAAATCTAGAGCCTACAGTTGTGTTGGTTATATTTTTTAGGTACACAGAAACACCTCACAACTATCGAGTGTACATGTTATCTCTCAAGATGACAGTTTTTAGGAGAGATGTGAAGTTTGATGAGGAGAAGGAAATGAGGTGTTATCTTGCAAGGTAGCTTCAGTTTCATTTAGAGCAGGAGATTTTGGCTCCAAATGAAGAACCTCGGGAAATTATGGATCAACCATAAGCAAAGGATCAGAGAGTGGAGACAACCACTCCAACAAAGACATACATAGATGGAAGGAAGAGCACCAGAGAATCTGACAGATTATTGCATGATGCTATAGATAATGTGGGAGCACCCACATCATAGCGTAGGCAGAGGATGTCACTAGATTGGTACACTGGCTGCATGGATCTTATGAGCGAGAGTGTAGAGGCTAAGGCATCCTCATTTGAGGAAGTAGTGCAACAACTAGTATGGGTTGATGCCATGGTAGAGGAATATGATTCCATTATCAAGAATAGTGCTTGGCATGTGGTCCCAAGACTAGAGAACAAGTTAGTGGTAGGTTATAGGTAGATCTACAAGGTGAAGCAAGCATCAGATGGAAGTATCGAGAAACACAAGGCCAGATTTTTGGTAAATGGTTTGTCTCAGGTGGAGTGAATTGACTATGAGGAGACATTTCCTCCAGTAGAAAGGTACTCTTCAATTATATCAATTATATCACTTTTAGCATATATGGGATGGAAGATACATCAAATGGATGTAAAGAAAAAAATCCTCAATGGAGCGATAGAGGAAGAGGTGTACATTGAGCACCCTGAAGGATTCCAGACCTTTGATAGAGAGCCGCATGTGTGCAGAATCAAGCAAGCATTGTATGGATTGAAACAAACACCCCATGCTTGGTACACAAGGATCGATAGTTATTTCACTAGGTTTGGATTCACCAAAAGTGAAGCAGATGCAAACCTTTACCATATTTTTGTTGAAGGTAAATTATTGTTTATAGTATTATATGTTGATGATTTAATTTTAACTTATGATGAGAAGTTGATAAAATCTTACAAAGAGGATCTGAAAAGAGAATTTTAGATGAAGGGCATGGGGCTCATGCATTATTTACTTGGTTTGGAAATTTGGCAAGGAGATGGGGAATTGTTTGTCTCTCAGGGAAAGTATGCCAACGAGATACTGAATAAGTTTCACATGGAGAGTATCAAACCCGTGGAGACTCCTCTAGCAGTGAATTGGAGAAAGGAAGATGCCACTTCAAGTGAGTAGTAGAGGCTACCATTTACAGGCAGCTTGTGAGTTCACTTATGTACTTAGTGAACACATGACCGAACATGTGTTATGAAGTTAACCAACTTAGTCAAGTAATGGTTAAGCCAAAAAAACTATATTGGAAGGAAACAAATCATGTGTTGAGATACCTCAGAGGCACTACTCAGTTTGGTCTTTGGTACAAATGGATAGAGGGAGTGAAGCTGCAAGGCTTCACAGATGTAGATTGGGCAGGGAGTGCATCAGACATGAAGAGTAGATCAGGAGGAATTTTCAGTGTTGGGTCAGCAACGATTTCTTGGTATGGCAGGAAGCAGAGACCTATTGCACTCAACTCATCTGAAGCAAAGTACATGGCTGCAAGACAAGCAACATGTGAGGTTATCTAGTGAAAATATTCTTGTTGGGTTATTTGGTTTGCAGATGGATCCTACTATGATTTACTATGACAATCAGAGTTGTATCAAACTCTCTAAGAATCTATTTTTTCGTGATCAGTTTGAGCATATCGACATCCGGTATCACCATCTACGAGATTGTGTGCAGATGCAGATCATGTTGTTGGATTACCTTCCTACAGAGGAACAAGATGCAAATATTTTGCAAAGGCATTATCAAGAGGAAAATTCTAATTCAATAGAGGCAGGATTAGGCTATCATATAATCCCTTTCTTGCTGAGAGGGAGTGTTGAAAATGCAACAAGAAACGTCTAATTTAATTTTTCCTTAATTAAAGAAAATATAATTTCAATTTCACAAAATACTTGGAGGAATTTAACTGAAGTGATATGACACTTATCATTCAGTTAAATAAGTTAATTCAAGAAGGATACACTTGATTTATTTTTAGTTATGATTTATTTTTAATTTATATCAATATGTTTCAGTTAATTTGAGTTATTATGAGTTTAACTAGTTTTAATTAATTAAGAACTAGTGGAGGATCCAATAGTCATTCCGGGGAATTTTGAGGTCTAAAATGAGCCTCCTAAGTAAATTATAAAATAATAGTGGAAATAATAAAATAATATTTGATTACATCATGAAATTTTAGAGGGAAAAAAGAAAAAACTACATTTTCAACTCATATTTTCAACTTATCTCACAAAATTTTTACTCAAATTTCAAGTGGGAGTACTCATTGGATGCAAAATTTAATTCCTCATCCAAGGAGTGCCCATGTTGCACACTTTCGATGGGTCCTGCTACAAGAAAAACGAGAAATACATTAAAAACATGATTGTAATCACGTTTTTAAATGTATTTCTCATTTTTCATGTAGCAGGTGTTACACCAATTTTTGGTCATCTAACCTGTTACTATTAGATGGACCAAAGTACACCATGTAAGACCAATTTTACCCTATGTAAAATTGCTTTCACTATAAAAAATAACTTGGTAATTCTTAATTTATTAAGTTGTTTATGGTCTAAATAGGAAACCCCATGAGGAAACATTGAATAAATCCATATTTCTTTGATTTTCCTCATGGAATAATTAGTTAAACATCAATTTAATTAATATTCCTGGTCATATTTAACCCAAAACAACAAAATTAATTAGCTAAATCATTATTTATCTAATTATTACTCAACCACATCCTTAAAACAATAAATTATTTATTTATTTATTATTTACAAATAAAGGGATTTGACCAAATTCAAATTATTTTTCCCTCCAACAAATATAATAAAATATTCCATAAAAGTTGGATCTAGATTTGGTTAATAATATTTTAATTATGCACCAATATCTAGACTAACTCAATATTTTGTTATAAATAGAAGGGTTTTTCCATTCACTCACTACCTTTTGTTTCCAAAAGATCACTTTGGATCTATACTTTTGGTCTAACTTTAATCCTCCATCATTGTCATATTTTGCTACCATTTTTCTTGTGAGCTCCCTTTGAGTTCCATTTTTTGTATGGGTTTTCTACACCATCAAGAGAGAGAGATCTTAGATCTGAAGTGCTGAGGACATACAAGAACCCATCCCATTGAGGGGGACTGGTAACATCTTTCTATGTTCCCTTCTTAGGTTTCAAAAATAAAAAAAAAATATTTAAAAATATTATTTTCTTGTCTATTGGATGCATGGAACAACTCTTGATTTTATTTACTACTTAATGTATTTTAATGCATAGATCTAAATTTTGTAGCATTTATCTTGGTCAACTAACTGCAGATCTAAAGAAATTGGCAGCCATATTTGATGTTAAGGCTATTTGTTATGCACAACTAAAGTGAGATTTTTTCGTACGCTTGCGATTAGAATTCATCCTAACAATTAGCGACTCCAAAAGGGTTTACGATTACGACCTCTGTCGTTTTTTAGATCCCTGCTGTTATCACCTAATTTGACCTCAGATTGAAGGAAGGTAAATCAGGGTAACCAAAAACCACGCTTAACCTCATAGCTAGCCCTACAAGGTAGGGAGAGGGCTCTCTCCGTAAAGATATCTCAATGAAGTATGACTGCAAAATTATTTTAGGCTAGGTATAGTAGTGCGAAATATTTTTATAAATTTTCTAGGTCTTGTTGGATCAGATGGAGCTGGGCAGTTTAAATCTGGGGAATTAAATCAGAAATACAGGGTATTCTATGGGGCAAGGTAGGCATGAATTTTAAAAACTTTGATTTAATTATTATGAAATGTTTAAGATTGGTAAGGAGCTGAGGAGGGCATATGAGATGGATCCTTCTCAAATAGTAGAAAACATAAAATATTGAATGATTTTCCCAAGGTAGAGCACTGTGAAAAGTGGATTCTACCTATCTAACTTTAAAACATTCAAAAGAATAATGGAATGAATGAAATGGCATACATAACATTTAACAGATGATTACAAAAGAAGAAACTGTGCTAAAATTCCATACCACAGGGATCCCATAAAAAATTTCTGCAAGTCTTTATTAATTCCCTGCCAACAGGGTACAAAGATATACAATGAAGCTCAGTGTGTCCCAGTGATTTCAATATTTTTCCACTCTACAAATGACTACAAAATTATATTAAATAGATAGGCTTTCAGGGGGTGAATCTGCAGAAGGAGGAGCTGTTTCACCTGCCCCGAAACCAAAATCTGAAGATAGAAAAGAAACCAACAACATGCCTCTGAAAGAGAGGAAACAATATATTTTTGACCATCTAGAAGATTTTCTGTTACATTTGTTCCAACAAATGGGAAGAAAAACAAATATAGAACCGATATGATCATTTATCGTTGATGTCGATGTTAGAATGATTTCTGTGTTCATATTTAACTCACAGCCTTAACAAAGATCCTTTCTATTTAATTTGAGGAAAAACCCCTTTAATCAAATAAAATCACATTTTTCCTTTTTAACGGAGAAAAATCCCCTTTTCATTGAAAAGAGAGAAAGGAAAGGTGACCCCAGGAAATTGCAATCGCACATCGGCATCGGAAGGGGTGGGGAGACTTGTTGGAAGAAAACTACGATGAGAAATGAGCGATGGATGAAAAATCCGATGGGAATAGGCCGATGGATAAAGGGAGCGATGGAATAAGGCCAATGGGAATAGGCTGATGCGAAGGAGTGATAGAGGGTTGCTGAAGTAATGAAGGATGAGCGGGTGAGATGGAGGAAAAACCTTTTTAAAACAAATAAAATGAAATTGGTGCCTTTACACAGGAAAAAACCTTTTTCCTTCGAAAATAGCGGAAGGCTTTTGGTGGGACCAGAGAAATCGCAATCGCATATCGGAAGGGGAGTGGGTTCGGAGTTAAGCGTCAGGAATCACTGATAGCGCGATGCGATGAATAGACCTATCGCATTGGCGGAAGGGAGTGAAAAGGGTTAAGTATTGCAGGGATGACCGATATGCGATATGCAATTCATCGCATTAGCGGAAGGGATGGCGTGGGATTAAACACTGGGGGGATGGCTGATATGCGATATGTGATTCATCGCATCGGTGGGGAACGATGAAGCGGGGTTAAGTGCTGAAGAATGAGATGATTGCGATGCGATGGTGCAATGGAATCGCATCGGCGATGGGCCATCGCATTGGGGGTTTTGTAGGATGCGACAAAAAAAGGTAGAAATGTAAAGTTAAAGGGCCAAATGAAAAAAAGGCAGAGTTATGCTTTTGGGGCCTTTTATTCACTTAGGCCTATTTTCCAATCTAGGAAGTGATTTTGGGAGTATGATATACCGTTGGAAATATCTTTCCTAGATCCTTCTGATGGACATATTTACAACATGCTTTTCACTGAAGATCATGTGAAAAACATGTTTGAAAACTAGGTAGAGGAAAAAACCCCTTTGACCCTTGGTGACGGGCTGCAAAAGACTAACAGTGGATTTGTGGAGATAGCAAATTTCTGAGGTTCTACTTATTACATATAGAGACATAAAATTACATAAAAAATGATAATCAAAACAGAGTACTCTATTTTCACCTCAAAACATGTTTTGAGGTGAAAATTACATTCAACTGAAAGAACAACTTCTTTTGATTTTCTAGATACCATGCTGTGAGTTTATTAGGCATCCTCATGTTCTTGCTGATTTTATTAACACTTTCATCATTAATTTTACCATGGTGGAACCCTAGAACCTAATGAGACCAACCCTATGACCTAATAACATGAATTGCAACGTGAAAGTGATTCATGATTGAAGGCCATAGAGAAGAGACCAGCAAGTATGTTCACGAGGGAAACTGATGAGGTGACCACTATTATTAGTGAATCCATGACCTAATGGAATGATAAAAGTTTATAGTATGGGACTCGTACTGTGCAAATGAAAAAGAGAAAATTTTGATCACTGATGGCAATATGACAAGACTGACACTAACATTGGCTCCAATGGGGATGGTAGCTCCTTGGAGGTGCTAAGAACACCGTAGACCTAGTAGCCTTATCCATTGGGAAATGGGGTAAATAGATAAAAACCAAAATAAATAATGAAAGAGACTTGACACGATAGACTAACTCAAAAGTGACTAAAAAAAACTCAAAAATTGAACATTGATAGTAGTACATCACCAAAACTTGAGGGCTTCAAATCCTGATGACAACCACATGTTTTGTTTTAAACATATGGATAGTTAGGCAATATCAAAATTCCAGTGTAACCAATCAAGAAAATTCCTCCTTGATTGATTCTCCCAATCAACTTCTCTGGACAACAATAAATCTTTACAATTGGGCAGCCAGAAACATAGTTGACCATGATCTCCTTCATTACTGAATACTACAATAATGACCTTCACTGCTGACTGCAATAGATTTTCCACTAGATCCTGAAAAACATGAAAATTTACCTCCTTTTGATATAGAAAAAATAAGGTGCCCCTTTCTCTTGATTCCAATCTCTCTTCATAATGTACCTCAGCAGGAGTGTGTTCCTAGTCTTCAAAAAATTCTAAACAAGTAGGTGAGCATATTTCTTCTTGAATTTTTTTTTCAAAGTATGAGACTTGGGAAGAAAAATCTGAATGGCAGTTCTCAATGTTTTGGTCCTCTGCAGTCTGAATATATTGTTGATCATCTTTATATGACATGGAAACCAGATTGTCATGTTTCTTATTACACTCATCAGTCGTAAGAGAAAAAATTTCAGATTGTTCTTGAAATCCAACACTGACATTTCTATCATCTACCACAGATTCATCTAAAGAAACTTTTTCACTTACTTGAACAAAGGTCTCATCTTGTTTTTCATAGAGGGAATGAAATACCTCCTCGTGAAGACTTTGTTCTAACGGGATGAAAACATTTAGATTTATAACTATGTTTTCTTCATTTGACGTGACCTGAATAATAGAGCTCTCCTTCATGGGATCGGGAACAACATACTCTTCATCATCACATTTTGAATCTAGATATGGATTGGCCAGCTTGACCTTATCACGATTTGAGATTAGAACCTCATTTTCCTGCATACCACCTTTTGTTGCAATCAGATCTGAAATAAGACCTTGTCTTCCATCATTTTCAACTATACAAAGATCCTCAGCCTGCTGATCTTGATAAGTATCCTCTGAGATTTATCTATGCTATTGAAATGGATTTTCATATATGGCTTCCATGATTTCATCGTCCATGAATTCATCATCTCCATAAATTTTTTCAAGATTTTCAATGAAAATCTTAACATATTTACAACAGTTCTGAACTAATATTAAAGATGGGAAAGATTCTTTATACCTCTCAAAGAATATGGTATGAAAATCCTTTAAACAATAAATACAAGTAGGTGGCAAGCTTTCATACCAAGATCGACCTTCATTTTCCAGAGTGGCCATGAATAAATTCATCAATCAATCTTCAGGAAAATCAATCTTTAATCTACGCACATGTATGTAAAATCTCACCAAATGAAGAGCAACATCATTATCTTTCACATTTTTGAACATAGGAAAATTCCTTTGCCAATCCACCTTAGACATTTTATTTGGGAAACTTGTAATGTGATCTCGGCTCATGGGAGCATATCTTCTTGCAATACGTTCCATATATTTTTTTTTTTTTAAAGCTACTGATCTTCCTGCAGTGGAGTCACCATGAAGTGTTGATTTCTAGATCTTTCAGTAAATGGAGTTGCCAGGTGAATGTTTCAGCCTTTATATGTATCCAACTATTGTTCACCATCAACATTTAGATATGATATTTTGCATTATTTTCCAGGGAAGATTTGTCTTTCAGTCTTTACTTTTTCTTCCCCAGTATGGTCCCCACTATGTTATCACCTGATTTGACCTCAGACTGAAAGAAGGTAAATCAGGGTAACCACAAACCATGCTTAACCTAGTAGCTAGCCCTACAAGGCAGGGAGAGGGCTCTCTCTGTAAATATATATTAATGAATTATGACTACAAAATGATTTTAGGCTAGGTATAGTAGCGCGAAATATTTTTATAAATTTTCTAGGTTTTGTTGGATCAGATGGAGCTGGGCAGTTTAAATCTGGGGAATTAAATTATAAATACAGGGTATTCTATGGGGTGAGGTAGGCATGAATTTTAACAACTTTGATTTAATGATTATGAAATGTTTAAGACTGGTGAGGAGCTGAGGAGGGCATATGAGATGGATCCTTCTCAAACAACAGAAAATATAAAATATTGAATGATTTTCCCAAGGCAGAGCACTGCAAAAGGTGGATTCTACCTATCTAACTTGAAAACATTGAACAGAAATAATGGAATGAATGAAATGGCATACATAACATTTAACAGATGATTACAAAAGAAGAAACTGTGCTAAAATTCCATACCACAGGGATCCCATAAAAAATTGCTGCAAGTCTTTATTAATTCCCTACCAACAGGTTACAAAGATATACAATGAAACTCAGTGTGTCCCAGTGATTCCGATATTTTTCCACTTTACAAATGACTCAAAAATTATATTAAATAGACAGGCTTTTAGGGGGCGAATTTGTAGAAGGAGGAGTTGTTTCACCTGCCTCGAAACCAAAATCTGAAGATAGAAAAGAAACCAATAGTATGCCTCTGAAAGAGAAGAAAAAATATATTTTTGACCATCTGGAAGATTTTCTGTTACATTTATTCCAAAAAATGGGAAGAAAAACAAATATATAAACGATCTGCTCATTTATCGTTGCTGTCGATGCCGGGATGATTTCTATGTTCATATTTAATTCACGGCCTTCACAAATATACTTTCTCTTTAATTTGAGGAAAAACCCCTTTAATCAAATAAAATCACATTTTGCCTTTTTAAAGGAGAAAAATCCCTTTTTATTGAAAAGAGTGAAAGGAAAGGTGGGCCCAGAACATTGCAATCGCACATCGGCATTGGAAGGGGCGGGGAGAATTGTTGGAAGAAAACTGCGATGAGCGATGGATGAACTGGCCGATGGGAATAGGCCGATGTGAAGGAGTGATAGAGGGTTGCCGAAGCGATGAAGGATGAGCGGGGGCGATGGAGGAAAAACCTTGTTAAACAAATAAAATGAAACTAGTGCCTTTACATAGGAAAAAACCTTTTTCCTTCGAAAAGAGCGGAAGGCTTGTGGTGGGACCGGGGAAATCGCAATCGCATATCGGAAAGGGAGCAGGTTCAGAGTTAAGCGTCGAGAATCGCCGATAGCGAGATGCGATGAATAGACCTATCGCATCAGCGAAAGGGAATGAAAAGGGTTAAGTATTGTGGGGATGATCGATATGCGATATGCGATTCATCGCATCGGCGGAAGGGATGGCGTGAGATTAAACACTGTGGGGATGGCCGATATGCGATACGCGATTCATCGCATCGGCGGGGAACGATGAAGCAGGGTTAAGTGTTGAAGAATGGGATGTTTGCGATGCGATTTCATCGCATCAGCGATGGGCCATCACATCTGGGGTTTTGTAAGATGCAGCAACAAAAGGCAGAAACGTAAAGTTAAAGTGCCAAATGAAAAAAAGGTAGAGTTATGCTTTTGGGGCCTTTTATTCACTTAGGCCTATTTTCCAATCCAGGAAGTGATTTTTGGAGTATGATATACCGTTGGAAAGATATTTCCTAGCTCCTTCTGATGGAAATATTTACAACATGCTTTTCAGTAAAGATCATGTGAAAAACATGTTTGAAAACTAGGTAGAGGAAAAAACCCCTTTGACCCTTGGTGACGGGCTGTAAAAGACTAACAGTGGCTTTGTGGAGATAGCAACTTTCTGAGGTTCAAATTATTACATATAGAGACATAAAATTACATAAAAAATGATAATCAAAATAGAGGACTCTGTTTTCACCTCAAAACATGTTTTGAGGTGAAAATTACATTCATCTGAAAGAACAACTTATTTTGATTTTCCAGATACCATGCTGTGAGTTTATTAGGCATTCTCATGTCCTTGCTAATTTTATTAACACTTTCATCATTAATTTGACCATGGTGGAACCCTAGAACCTAATGAGACCAACCCTATGACCTAATAACATGAATTGCAACGTGAAAGTGATTCATGACTGAAGACCATAGAGAAGAGACCAGCAAATATGTTCATGAGAGAGACTGATGAGGTGACCATTAATATCAGTGAATCCATGACCTAATGGAATGATAAAAGTTTATAGTATGGGACTCCTACTATGAAAATGCAAAAGAGAAGATTTTGATCACTGATGGCAGTATGACAAGACTGGCACTAACACCTGCATGACCAGCTGCTTCAAACCCTAGGATTTTTCTTCAACTTCTTATTTTTCTTTTCTTGATGTTGTTTTTAACCTATAAAACCCTAAAACAATAAAAATTCTAACTTTCGTGTGTTTCCAGGCCTATTGCGCAGGTGATAGGTATCAGTCACAGCTAAGATGACACTTTTTTCTGAAACTTGCTCTTGAGAGTGCCAGAAGTGCAGGTTGCACTTTTTGGGCGAAACCTGCGACTTGAACCTCTAGGATGCAGAAAAAACCTCAAACATGTGACCTCTATAGAAATCAGGTTAGAAACTGCGACTTGTACTTTTTGCTGGAATTTTTCTGGGTTTGTCTGAGCTACTATTCAGGGTTGTCTGACCTCTATCTCCACCCATTTTGGACTTGTACTTTCTCTGTTTTACTCGTCGAAGTCGAAACCTAGCCCCCTAGGGCTTCAGTACGCTTCCACCTTTCTAGGAGGAGTTTAGCTGAAGTAGGTTGTCTGAAATTTCAGTGTGTTCAACCATTTTTCAGATCTGATCCTATACCTTTAGATCCATTTCAGATTGGTTATGCATCCATCCAAAACACCTCTTTTTAGTTTTGTTTGGTCCTCCTCTAGGGCCCCCTTCGTTTCCCTTCAGGTTGTAGCCTTTTGCCACCTATTTTGCAACACTTTTCCCTGTAGTTTTTTGCTGTTCTCTGCACCTATTTCCAATAGATCAGACCTTTAGATCATTGTCCCTCCCAACTTTAGATCCATTGGCTATTTTGGTTTTTTTGACTAGATTTTTTCCCACCCATAGACTAGTTATTGAGAAGCCTACCTCCTTGGGTTTAGATTGATGCATATTTAGCTATTTATTTTTTGTTATATTCAGTTTAATTTACTGTTATTTGCATATTTATTTACAGTTATATAACACACTTTTTATTTTTTCTCTACAAACGTCTGGGTTTAAAAATCAAAATTAACACACTTAACACACACACACTAAGTGAAGAGTGCCTAGTTAACACTTCTAGGCAAAGACATTAACATTGTAATCAATTGATCCTGCACCTCCTTGCCTTTGTTTCAACATTGTAATCATTTGATCCTGCACCTCCTTGCCTTTGTTTCAACATTGTAATCATTTGATCCTACACCTCCTTGCCCTTGTTGGTCTCTCTTCCTTTTGTGATCCATTTTTGTTCTTCCATCATTGCGCCCTAGAGGCGTTTATCCCGGAGACTTCTTGGCCTTCTTCCTCAGTTTCCGTTAGGAAGACTTACTCCTCCGCATAGGATTTGAGTTATTCCTCCACCGAGTCCCCATTCTGACTCCACTTCTGGTTCATTGGGTTCCCCTTCTGGTTCCATCCCTGGTTCTCCCCCTGTCACCTTTACCATGTCTGGTTCAAGACCTAATTCTAGTGGTAGCCCCAGACCTAATGCTGGGAATACTACTAGTGGGACCGTAATAGGAACTATCTCAGCTGCTCCCTTACTTCCTTATATGGCAAGCCTCAGTCTTACTGATTTTAACCAGTTGATCAATGATCCCATACACCATGACCCTGGTTGGACTGCTATGCCAACCAAGCTCCCTTCTGACATTCCCAAGTTTGAAGGTCTTGCTGGAGAAGATCCTACAAACCATGTTCGATATTTCCACATGTGGTGTTCGTCTAACTCTATCACCGATGAATCTGTCCGTCTTCGGTTGTTCCAACGTACGATTACTAGAGAAAGCTTCTAAGTGGTATGTTGACTAGGCCTCCTCCTCTCATACTAATTTTGTGACCCTTACCCCATCTTTTCTAACTTACTTCCAACTTCCTCTTCGTTATGACACTGGTACTGAAATTTTGACCTCTTTTTGTTAATTTTCTGTGACTTTCCTATCCGATCATGTCCAGGAATGGCGGAGAAGAAAGAGCCTATGTCGAGCCCCTACCTTCGAAGACCGTGTCTACATGGACTGGTTCCTTAGATCCATTTTTCCTGCTATTGGTAAAGATGTCGCATCTCATTTCCCTTAGACCAAAGAAGCTGCTCTCCAGATTGTGTTGAAATATGACCTAATCTACACACAGTCTGGTTATGTTTATACCATTTTACCTAATCTCCCTAGACTCGGTGGTGCCAACGCACCATGGGCATCCCATGCCGCCGACGGTATCGTTGGAGCCCTTTCTCACCTGTACACTCATCCTCCCATGGGTCATGGTTGTCCTCAGGGCGGGGATAGCCCCTCCAACACTTCCCCCCTGGGTAGCATATATCCAGGATACAACATGCCTCCTCCTTTTTCCCAACCTTTTTACTAAAATGTTTCCCAACATCCTTATTATCCGTATCCATAGCCTGGTGCTCCAGCTCCTCCAACATTAGAACCCCCACCTCCCTTACCTTCTCAACCCCCGCAACAATAGCCACCACCCCCCCAGGGGTAGGTGTATGCACAGTAGGGCAAAACTAATCCTCCTAATTCCAAAAAGAAGAGGAAAGACACCTAAAATCAATCTTCCCCCAGCAATACAAGACCTAATCCCTAAGGGAATGCACCTAATACTGCTAACCAACAACAGGGAAATCAACCCAAGCAGGATAGGCCTCTTCACATGAATAAGCCTTGTTCTTGTCATGGTGTCTATGGTCATTACACCCACGATTGTCCTCTTTTACCTCAGATGCGTCAGATGTGGGAGACTCAAGAAACATCACAAGGACAACAAGCCTCCCCTTCAGTTCCTCCCAATGCTCCACCTATCCAACGGGCTGTGTTTGGAAATCCTTTCCCTCAGTAAGTATTCATTGCTACCCAAACTTCTGAAGGTTAGGCGGCCACTCAACGTCCTCCATCTGGTACCTTTGATTACTAGATTCCTATGATGAACTCTGCCCAACCCATTACCATTGACCTCAAACTTCAGACTTGGTCCCGTCAGTACAACAAGCCTCCTGCTACGTCTTCCCCTGAGCCCCCTTCTTCAGGTCCCAAAGAGCCTCTTTCAACAACCAATGGTCCTTTATAGATGCCTCAGCCTAAGACAGAGGTTCATACTAAGATCCCCAAGGGACCATTACGCCGAAACGCCGATTTTGGAAAAGCTTCCCCTTCGTATAGTATAGTAGATTATTTGGCACAATCTTCTACTTCTTTCTCAACGCTGGAACTCCTCCAGTCATGCCCTTCACAATTAAAATCTCTACTAACTGCCATGGGTGCTGTGGATCCTTTAGATGATCGATTGATCGTCTTCGATGTTGACCAGTCAGAACATCCTCCCCTTCCTGCTTCCGTTTCCTTCCAAATCCTCGTCAAGATATGGAATGCCAACGTCTCACGTTGTATCATTGATGAGGGGGCATCCACCTGCGTGAGGTCTGCTTCAATTTCAAAGAAAATTGGATCCACTAAGTTGGCGCCTTCCACTATCACCCTCCGAGCATGGGATGACCACTCTTCCCAACCCATTGGCCTGTTCTGTAATTGTCCTATCTTGTGGGCAAGACTGTTTGCGTTGACATCGAAGTCATTGATGCCCCCTTAGATTACAAAATTATATTGGGTCGTAGCTACACTTATGCGATGTATGTTGTCCCATCTGCAATTCAACGCAAGATTTCCTTTCCTCATAACAGAAATATAGTCACCATTGACCAGTTGATATATTACAAACCGAAGTCTCAGACCTCCCCTGAGTCCATCATCTCTTTGGTGGTCAGTAAGAAAACCGTTGAACCTTTGACCAGTGTCTGACCTGGAGCCTACAAAGACTCCTCTTTGCTTGGGTCTTTCCATGGTCTTCCTCCTCCTGTCTCTGATCCCAACTCGTTGAATGTTTGCATGGTGTAATCATCTCAGGCTTCCCTCAAGCAACCTGATTTGACAAGTTAGTAGCCCCGCCCTCCACAAACTACTCCTAGCACTTCAACCCAGCCTTCAGTACCCCCTCCTCAAGGCCCCTCATCTGCAACTGGTATCCATGAGCCTCTCTACCCTCCCAGCACGATTCCTCTCGGCCTTAACCATCTCGGAGCTGTTCCACCTGGCCATTACCCCTCCGGTTAGATACTATTCTGATCTCCCCCTCCTGGAGTTTTTTCGATACCCGTTATTGCTACCTTATCCCTTCCTAACTTGACCCTGGGGATCCCAGTTTGGTACATTGATCCCCCAGCCGCTACCTTGCCTAGTCAGCCCAAACCTTATCTTTCTTTGACCCCTATTCAACCGGTCCCCATGACCCCTCCCTCTGCTATCGTGCCACAAACACCTCAACAGGAACCTCCTCTTGTTTCGACAGCTTCAGGTGAAGGGGGCAAAGCTCACAAGAAGGCACCTAAAGACAAGGCTACCCCGACAAACCCTGCTCCTCCTCAACCTCCAAAGCATCCCCCCCAATGTGCTTTGTGTTGTTAGTGTTAGTATTTGCATACTTCCACCAGGGATCAAAACACATTGACGTGTGCATCATAGGTGTCCCATTTTGAAAAAAATTTAAATCATTCCATCAGGTCATGATATAAAATTATTCCACTGGTGGGTTTCCTTTTCAGGTCTGTGTTTCAGAGAAGTTTTCCATAGCATGTTCAGCGAAAAATCATGTTCCAAGTAGATCCAACAGAAAGAGCCCAGGAAGAGCTTTCCAACGGTATATTGTACTCTCAAAACTGACTTCTGGATTGAAATTTATGCCTAAGTGAAGTAAAAATTCCTCTATATCCTAACCCTTCCCCTTTTTCCCATCTTTCCCTTCAACTTTATATTACTAAAGTTTAATATTTTCTTTATAAATCCCTTTTCCCCCCCCTGCCATTCCAAACCACTTCCCTTCCATGCTTTTCAACTTTATGATAAAAATTTTAAGGTTTTATAATATAACACCCCGCCTACCCAAAGTCCCTTTCCCATCTCATCGGCACATATTATAAGTGCGCATCGATTGGAACATCACGAAATCTCCGATGAAATTGCATCAAGTGGCTCCCGATTGTATATCTCCGATGGAAACCCGCTGATGAACATCCTGACTGTTGATCGGCCCCCCCTAATCCGATGGCCCATATGCGATCGGGCCATCGCGATTGGCGATTATATAAAATGATTTCCCCGATTGATCGCTCCCGATGGCAACTCCCGATTATCCCTCAGTCATCGATCTGCCTAAAGATCCGACGGCCCACAACCATCACGCTCATCCGCATCGGCATTCCCACATATGTTTCGCTCCTGCTCCCCTTTCACCTCCTGATTCTGATTAACTTTCAAGCCCACCATATAATCTTCCGCCCGTCCATTTAAAAAATCCCTTTCCCTTTGTTAAATTCGAAATGTGTTTTATTTCATTTTATACAAAGTAATTCCCCCCCATTTCCTCTCCTCAATCGCATCGGAAGAATTGTATTGCGGTATACTCTGCCTCAATCTCCCCGATTCTGATTGCGATTCATACCTCTGGTCCCACCTTTCAAGCCCTCCGCTCATCAATGTAAATCGTTTTAATCCTTTTTAAAAGCGCTCAAATGTTTTTAAATGTGTTTTGAAATAAAATCCCTTTGGCTTATCTTTATTCCTATTCCCATGTTGCCAATCGCATCAAAGCTTTTGTGTGGTGTGTTACAAATGTGTCCAACCCTCGATCCCGATTGCGATTATTAAAACGCACCCCACAACATATTATAAAGTTCTGTTATATGTTGTATCCCCCTCCTACCCCTTCTGATTCCAATTGCGATGTGGACCCCACCTCCTTCCCTTCGCTTCCTCTATTTGAAAAATTGATTTCTCCCTTCACTAAAGGCATGTTTTGTTTCAAAGCATTTTATTAAAAAAAGTCAGTGTTCTTCAAACAAGTAACGGAAAGAAAAGCGACAGTCAAAGGCTGAGAAGCTTATATAAACAAATATTTCTACAGCAGCATAAAAATAGGGATTTTCTCCTCAAATTTCCTATTTATCATTCAACAGTGAAATTGTGAAATCTGCCCAAATGGTCAAATGTATTGCTGTCTCTTATTTTTAGGGGCAGATTGTTGGATTTCTTTTCTATGATTAGTTTTCAGTTCTTCAACTATTATAACAGCTCCCTTTTTCTGTGGATCTATGTTCCCAAATTTTAGCCTATTTAATGTAATTGTAAATCATTTTTAAAACAATCTGTAACTCAACAGTAGGGAAATAGTGTGGAAAGAAACGCTCTGTGATCCATTGTACAGTTTGACGGGGAATTAATAAAGTGATGAAGCTCTGATTTGTGGGATCCATGCGGTATGAGATTTAGCATTTGTTTCTCTCCTTTGTTTCATATGTAAATTGTTATGTTTCACCTCTCATTCATAAACATCTCTTTTTGAATGCTTTCAAGATGGAAAGGTAGAATCCACTTTTTATGCTCTGCCTTGGGAAATCATTCATACTGTGTGGTTTTATTTTGTTTGCAAAGGATCCATTTATTGTGCCCTTTTTAGCTCCTCACCAGTCTTTCCATCCCATCCTTATTTAACCTTAATTGCTAAAATTTCCTACCTATCTCGCCCCATGAAATACCCTGTATTCCGATTTAATTCCCTAGTTTCATACTGTCCCATTTTGTCCCACACATCCCTGAAAATTCATTCATTTTATCAAAATTCTTTCCTATCATTATACCTAGCATAATATCAGATCATTATTTCACTTTATTGAATATCTTTTCACGGAGAGAGCCCTCTCTTGTCCTTGTAGGGCTAGCTACAAGGCTGAACGTGGTTTAGTTGTTACCCTGTTTTGCCTGTTTCAGCCTGGGGTCTAGATCAAATGCTAACTTGTGTGATGTTATCGGTCATGCCACCCATCATTGTCCCGAATTTCCTCATATCAAGCCCATGGTTAATGTTGTGTTCCTCGAGTATACGGTCCCTGAAGCCTCTGTTTCTTCCTCAATTGCAGCCAAGAACCCTAAGACTATTCACACCAATCAACCTTGTGTTTTGTGTGATCTACATTGCCATTATGCCCACCATTGTCCCCGCCTCACACATTACCGTGCCTCTTTGGAGGTAGTTTGGGAGTACAAGATTGAACAAATCCAGTCTGCCTCTCCCGTCCTTGCGCAATATTCTTCGGGCCAACTTGAGGATTTACTAGCTCCCATTGACATTCCCCCTCCTGATGTCGAGATGAAGGATCCTGCGGCCACCATCCTCTATGTATCATCATTCATGATATCCACGGTGGAAGCTCGCTCTGAGACTTACCCTTCTGTTTCGATCGACCCCCCTTCAACGATCACCCTGGGCTCAACATAAGTGGATCCCTTATCTGCTTGTTCTTCCATCACCCCCCGTGACGATGTGTATGTGAAAATTTATTCTCATGATGATGAGTCAGGTAGCTTCGCCGCGTCATGTGGTCTCTCTTCCTTCAGTCACCCCATCTTCTACTGTGATGATGACATCATGGAAGCATTTTCCACCCCTGACTTCATCTTTCCCGCCCATAAGTGGAACATCGCCATATGTGTCTATGGTGACTTTCACGACCTGAGCACAAGCTTCCCCCAAGGTAGCTCCCAAGCACCACCTACCCATCGATGTGCGGGTGGTAGACATCCTACCCAGAGCACTCCCTCTCACAGTGTTTGTTTGATTTCTACCTTGCACTAAAATTTCTAGCATTGTTCATCATTGTCTCATTTTTTTTCTTGAGGCACCTTTTAGATGGACCCCCCATCCACACCCTATATCGGTTATGCCGATGGTGCAAGTCTCTACTCTCGTAATCTAGCCTCAGCAATTTGGGCCATTTTTACCGCCTTACATTTGCTTGTTCTCTCGAATGGTATATGCATTGGTACTGCCACCAATAACCAGGGAAAATATTATGCAGTGCAAGGTTTATTAGCCGATGCCATTTCCCATCGCATCCTCCACCTTCATGTTTGTTTATATTCCTTGCTTCTTGTCATGCAATTGAATGGTGTCTACCATGTGCATAATCCTATCCTTTTTAGAAGAGATTTACGAGTGAAGTTTTTGATGCGTGAATTTGATATCATTACATTCAGTCGTGTACCTAGAGCACAAAATCACTATGTAGATAACATTACAAAAAATATTCTATATTGGCACTTAGCACACACATTTAACACAAGAAAATAACATAAAACATCAAAACGATGCATATCCATTATATGTGTCGTGTCAAACCGGAAGGTAACTCTGCAAATCAGAATGTTTATTAAATGAGGAATGTGCATGTATTTATACATGGAGGTGAGGCTATTGGGATTCATCTCCCAATGAATCTTGGCCTTCCTTATTTCCTAATATTATTTATTATACAATATTACATATCCACACCCAACCCATAGGATTAGGTGTCAACATTCCCCCCTTTAATCTGAAGGGATGTTGGTGAGCCCAAGCATTGATCTGAACTTTTCAAACTTTTCTCTGCCAAGTGCTTTGGTGAAGATATCAGCAGTTTGCTCATTTGTGGAACAATGATGTAGATGGATGGTTTTGGCTTGAACATGATGTCGAATTAGATGATATTTTGTATTGATGTGCTTTGTTCGATCATGGAACTTTGGGTTCTTGGCCAAATTTATTGCAGAAGTGTTGTCGATCATGAGTGGTGTGGAATACATTTGTTTCATCTGCAAATCTTCCAGGATTTTCTGGAGCCACACAATTTCCTTTGTTTCTTCAGCTGCTGCCACATATTCTGCCTCGGTCGTGGAATCTGCTGGAACTGACTGTTTGCGTGATCTCCATGAGACAGCTCCTGATCCAAGACTCATGGTGTAACCTGTGGTAGACACCCCTGTTTCTTTGTCGCCATCAAAGTCTGAATCAGAGTATCCGATCAAGCTGAAGTCGCCTACCTGTGTATATTTGAGTCCAAAGTCTTGAGTCCCCTTCAAGTACCTTAGCACTCTTTTTGCAGCAGACCAATGTCCTTCAAAAGGTTTTTGCATGAACCTTGAGAGGATTCCAACAACAAATGAAATGTCAGGTCTGGTGGTGGTCAGGTAGATAAGACTTCCTATAAGCTGTCTATACTTAGTTGCATCCTCAAATTCCTTCCCTTCAATAGATGTGAGCTTCAAGTTTTGTTCCATTGGAGTGGTTAAGGGATTGCATTCATCCATGCCAAACTTGTTCAAAAGATCTCTAATGTACTTCTTTTGAGAAAGAAATATATATTTAGGATGTTGAATTACGTCAATACCCAGATAGTAATGAACATGACCCAAATCAGTCATTTCAAAACCTTTCTTCAATTCTTTCTTCATGGATGCAATATAGCTCTCATTGTTCCCTGTTATCAAAAGATCATCTACATATACCACAAGATATACAATTTTTTTTCCAACTTTATTAACAAACAAAGTTGCATCATAAAGATCAAAATGTTTTAAGTAAATTTTCAGAAGATGCTCGGTTAATTTCTCATACCAGGCTCGTGGTGCTTGCTTGAGGCCATACAAGGATTTTATAAGCTTGCAAATTTTGTGTTCTTGACCCTTTACAACAAATCCTTCTGGCTGGGACATATAAACTTTCTCTTTTAGATCTCCATTCAAAAAGGAAGTTTTTACATCCATTTGATGGACTTTCCATCCATTCTGAGCTGCTAGGGAAAAGAGAGTTCGGATGGTGGTCCATTTTGCTGTGGGAGCAAAATTTTCTTCATAATCTATTCCTTATTTTTGTGCAAAACCTTTTGCCACAAGCCTGGCCTTGTGCTTGTCAAGTGAGCCATCTACTTTATACTTGTTCTTGTAGACCCACTTACAGCCAATTGGTTTTGTTCCCAAAGGCGGATCAACCAGCTTCCAAGTGCCATTCTTTATCAAGGCATCATACTCCTTTTGAATCACTTCTTTCCATTCATCATTAGAAGCGACTTCTTTGAAGGAAGTTGGTTCATGATCTGTAGACAAACTCAATTCAAAATTATAAGAAATATCCATATCAACAGGAGAATCAGAATTATCTACATCGCCTTCGATTTGTTTAGTGGAACTTCTTGTTCCTGTTTTTCCAACCTCATCAGGATGAACATTCTCCAGTGTCTTTGTCAGCCATTTGGGAGGACCTTTCTGAGATGGCCCAGGCTGGTCATTTGACTGAGTTGGGATTGATTCAAGATTCAATCTCCCAATTTTTTCAATCACATCATTCAATGTGTCATCCGTGGTTGTTTCTTCATGTGGGGGAGAGAGTGCTTCAGGACATGATTCCATAGTTTGATTCAATATCGGAATCCCCCCTTCAAGATGTGGAATCTGATTATCAAATTCTTGGAAAGAATTTGCATGTGTGAATCTATCCAGGCGATCAAGTTTCCGCTCAACAACCTTGTCACTCTTGGAAGAATCAAGGAATATGACATCTCTTTTTTTTTTTCACGAGGGGAAAGCTCACGGGAAACCCGGGCGTACTTCCCCAGAATTTCTGGATGGTATGCACGGTAAACCGTTCGGCCGACTTTCAGGGCCTAACCCCAAAGGACTCAAGGATCGAACCCGTGACCTCCCTCAACGGAGAGGACCACGTATTGGCTCACTACCACTTGAGCTAACCCTTGGGGCTGGATATGACATCTCTTGCTATTACAAACTTCTTATTTGATTCTTCATAGAGACGATATACTTTGGAGGTATTGGAGTACCCTAAGAAGATACATTTTTGACTTCTAGCACCAAGTTTGTTCCTTTGACCCTTGGGTATCAAGGCATAACAGGTGGACCCAAAGACCCTGAAATGCTTTACCGAAGGAATGTGGCCATGCCACATTTAAAAAGGAGTTTTGTTTCTAATTGAACTTGAAGTACACCTATTCTTTATGTAAACATCACATAGAACTACATCAGCCCAAAACATCAATTTCACATTCTTGAAAAATAACATGGAGCGAACCATATTTAAAATAGTTCTGTTCATTCTTTTAGCTACACCGTTATGTTGGGGATTATATGGCACAGTTGTTTGATGTTTGATTCCATGTTGACGAAGATAATTTTCAAATTAGTTTGAAGTGTATTCTTTTCCATTATCAGTACGTAGAGAGCCAATATGAGTTTGTGCATAATTTTCAATCCATGCATGAAAATTCTTGAATGTTTGAAAAGCATCAAACTTGTTCTTTAATAAGTAAATCCAACACATTATGGTGTATTCATCAATAAATTTCATCATGTATTTGTTTCCATTTGCAGAAGCATCAGGCATAGGGCCACATAAATCTGAATGAACAAGCTCAAGTTTTCTATGTGCTCTGGAGTGTGAATCATGAAATGGGTGTTTTCTATGCTTTCCTTGAATACAAGCATCACATTCCTTAGGTTTTCTAGGAATTGTAGGCAGTCCATTAACACCATTTTTCTTCAACAAACGAAGGCTTTCATAGTTTAAGTGTCCAAATCTAGCATGCCATAAAAGACTTGATGGGAATGTACCTTCATCATGATGTGAACTGAATGCAAAGTTTTGAGCATGAGCGGATGAACCTTTCAGCTTCAAGAGTCTCCCTTCTTCTATTCCCTCCATGACAAGTGAGTGATCTGATGCTTTTCTGACCTCTGCCTTGCCATCAAACAAGTGAATGGAGTGTCCTTGCTGCCGGATTTCGACCAGGGACAGCAAGTTTCTCTTCAACTCAGGGAGGTATAGAACGTCATGTAGGATATGATCTGGAAGACCAGGCAACTTAAGCCTGACTGTGCCAAGCCCTGATGGCTTGAGTTTGGATTTATCTGTGAAATATACTGCTCCATCAACTTTTTCAGTGAATTCTTCAAAAAAATATTTTCTAAATGTCATGTGACATGTTGCTCCTGAATCTAGCAACCAATCATCTCTCCATGAAGTAAATGAAACATCAAACAAGTCTTAAGTTACTCCATTGTTACAATGTGCTAGAACATAATGAGCAGATTCAGGTGCTTTACCTTTGTCTTTGTCATTATTTTTACCTTTGTCTTGATTTATTTGCTGCTCAATTTTATCCCAAGGTGTCCTGCATTTGGATGCATCATGTCCATCTTTATTGCAACGTTTGCAATGAAGATTGGACTTGTCAGATTGTCTGCCCCCCCTTTCTGTGAAGTTTCTTCTTCCTCTTCCTCTTCTGCCACCTCTTCCTCTGGAAGAATCTGGAGCATGAATCTTTTCTCTATGTGCCAAGTATGCAGCCTCTTCAGAATATGAGGGGACTGTCATCTTCCCGAAAGCTTTCTCTCTTTCTGCAAAATTTTTCTCAAGGGTATCAAAGATGATATGCTCAAGGTTTCCACTTGCTTGCAATGACTCAAGATAATGTGAGTAAGTCAGATATAATGCCTTAGCATATGCTATGAGAGGTATGTCCATTTTTACACCAGTGCTATCAATATCATGCATGATAGATCTAACTTCTGAAGCTAAAGCAAGGGGATCATCATTCTTCATTTCAAGACTGAACAACTTAATCATCAATTGAACATTTTCTAGTTCTGAATGTGAGTTATAGAGTTCTTTTAGCTTGCTCAAGGCTTCATAGGCATTTGAGAATGATGAAATATGGAAACTCACCTCTTCATTTACGGAAGTTGTAATCAAGGCATAGGCCTTGCAGTTCTTTTTTTCCCAAATGGCGAGCTCCTTGTCTGAAGTGGGCTTTGCTGGTGGATTTCCTTCTTGTCCTTCACAGATTCCTTTCCACAACTCATTAAAAATGAGAGTGTGCTTGATTTTCAGGGACCATTCAAGATAGTTCTCTTTTCCGAAAAGAAACACCCCTACAATAGATATGAGAGAATGCATTCTTTTGAAGAGAAAAAATAATTACTTTGCTGGAAAAAATTCTTTTGAAGAGGAAAAATTTTGCTAGAAAATCTTCAATTCTGGAAATATACTCAATTGAAGGGGACAAAAATACTTTGCTAAAAATACTGAATTCTGCACCAAAAAAAAAATATATATATATTTTGTGTTTGAAGAAAAAGACTTTATATGAATAATTGTATTGAAAGTATGGTGGGGGGGGGGGCGCTATTATGATTGTGAATGGTATTAGAAAAGGAAAGAGCTGTTATATGGTGGGAGAGGGCGGTAATATGAAAAGTGGTATTATATGAGGGCGATAATATGGTGGTATTGTAAATAGAATGGGATGGAATGTATTATATGATAGAGCGACTATCGGGCGTAAAAAATATTATATATGGTGGGAGGAACATATTATATAACAGAGCGAATGGTAATACATATGGTGGGAGGACTGAACAGTGTATTTTAACACAAATAGCGTGGTAAGGACTGAACAACATGGTATAGATATGGTGGGAGGACTAGATAGCGTATGTTAACACAGACAACGCAGTAATACATATAGTGTTTTCTGTAGCGGGAGCGGTGTTAGCTGTATGGAGCAGGTCGAGCGTGTTACAGTCAAGGTGGGGCGTTGAGTTCTGCGTTGGGTAGAGCAGTGAATATGTAGTGGCAACGAGCGTTCGAATGGGGTTTAAGGGGAATGCTGTAGAGAGGGGGGCGTGATATGGTAGTGCGCAAGCTTGGAGAAATGGAACACAGGTTAGACAAGAACGTAGGTGTAGAGGGGTGTGTGGTGAGGTCTCGAGTGAGAGGGAGAAAGCAGTGAGGGGAGGCGGAGTTTAGGGAGAGCAGGTAATGAGAAGTGATAGGTATGGTGGAGCGACAGAGAGATGTGTTGGAGAATGGGGGAGGCCGAAAGGCCGTTAAGAAAATTTGGAATCAGATATTTGCAGGACTACAGAATTGCAGATATTTCAAGAGCTGCAGAATTGCAGATATTTGCAGGACTGCAGAAACGTAGGGACTGCAAATTGTAGAATCTTCAGAATCTGCAAAAATCAGAGCTGTGCAAAAATTGCAGAGATAAATTAAAAAAAAATGCAGAATTACGGTACAACAATTTAATGGAGCAGCAACAACTAGCATAAAAACTGGCTGAGAAAAGGAATGAGGGAGTTACACCACAGGAAAAAATGGAAATAGTGGGACTGGCTCTGATACCATGTCAAAATAGGAGGTAACTCCGCAAATCAGAATGTTTATTAGATGAGGAATGTGCATGTATTTATACATGGAGGTGAGGCTATTGGGATTCATCTCCTAATGACTCTTGGCCTTCCTTATTTCCTACTATTATTTATTATACAATATTACATATCCACACCCAACCCATAGGATTAGGTGTCAACATTTCGTATAAAATGTTTTAGCGTCCATTAACTCTGATACATATGACATGCCCATAGCATGTTACAAAAAATCAAAACTGGGGGCACCACATGCCCCTACACCTAATCACTATCTGGAGGATCCCGAGCCAATGGCTCTACTCCTACAACTCGTAGATCACACATCCCTTATCCAGCCATTGCCATGCGTCGCATGACCCCTCGCCACTCTGAGGGTAGACCAATACATGGCTCTATGTACTGGTCATCTAAGTCTTGCCAGCTGCGCTCTGAAACACCGGTCAGAAGCCTCTCACATCTATGACAAATTTCCTCTAGGAGGGCCACTGCATCCTCATTTTGTAGTACTCTCGCTCCACTAGGCCCTGCAGCTCCTGATACTGCAGGCTGTCCCATGTACCTGGTCCGTTTTACCGATGTTGTATCTGCATACCAAAAGTGAAAGAATTAGTACCATACAAAATATTCTGAAAATTTAAAATGCACATAAAATATTAGCAACTTGTCACTTACGATTGGGCCCCCATACTCGACCAGGCAGTAGTGGCAAGTCCGAGTCCCCACGATAACTCATCCCACTAAAGGGATAGTCGTTTATGAACAATGGCATCTGATCCCATTGAGCAAAGAACTCGAGTCTAAACACACGTCTGACCACCCCACCTCCCCCTTTGCACAGTAGCTGCCCCCACTAACACATCCTGGGCTCCCTCGCGCCCCCATCCTAGATCTGTATGCGAGGTCAAAGTGTCAGGATCTTCTCAAAGAAGAGCGAGCACAACACTGTGCCATATGCACAGTCATGGTTCCAATGCCACTTGCATAGCGACAACTGTCATTTTAATGATGACAACATCATTTGGGCCCACCCATAGTAGGTCCCACTCAACACACTCTTAATAAGAATCATCTGACCCCTAGTGATGTGGTGGAGTGCTTGGTTGCCCAGGATCCACAACACTGCTGTGGCAACAACACAGGTCTCTAACCTCTTTAGAACCTCAATCGGTATCCGTGTCCCCTTGACATGGAGACTTGGTTGACAATGGCACTCTACAAACTCCATGATGTTTCGTCCTCGTGGTAACACTGGCTGTGTATTCCCCACTATCCCAAGTGGTGGGAGACCAGTCAGAAAATATATATCCTGGATCATCAACTCGATCCGGTGCCCCTGCACTATAAAGACCTCATGGTCTAGATCCCAATAACTGATAATCCAGGCCAACAAGGGCTCCCCAGCTCTCATTAAAGGGTTCTCCATAAGCTTCAAGACCCCAACCCTGACCAATGCACTATGGACACCATGATCCTCTCGTATCTCCTACCGTAATATGTCCAAGTCTCTCTCTCTCTCTCCATTTGATCCGTAATTCTGCCATATCTGCACAAAACCATCATATTTTTCAGTGTACAAAAAGGAAAGACTACATTCAACCATAAAAAATCCAGCTCTCAGCCAAGAAACAACATTAAAATACCCCTCTCTGTCAGGTCGCACTTTTCAGGAAAAAGCCTGGGATAGGTCGCAGTTTTCTGCCCAAAACTTGCTACCCAGGTTGTAGATATCACCCCAAAAAGTGTGACCCAATTGTGAAGAGGAGAAGGGGTCTGTTCTTGAGCTTTGGGCACCTAAATTGAACTTTCAATCCACTAAAATGAAAGAGTAGGGTTAGGCCTCTTACCTACAACTAATGGATATAGATTCCAACGGTCGGTTTGTCTGCTATGATCGCCACAAGATTTAGGGACTTCTCTCCTCTCTACATTCACCACCGCTACACTTGAAAATGAGTGAATTTGGAGGGAAAATGCCTTATTAAAAGAGAACCCAATATTTTTCTTTCGCCCGTTGCGGCCAAACCGTAGCTCAGTTTGACAAACTATCCATACCATTGGAAAGATCTCATCGAGCTCTAAAATGGGTATTTGTTAGTTTTTTGTGATTTGATACTTCAATTGGACACATTTTTCCAAGAAGGGTCACTTCACCACTCCTTAAAATCGAATTTCTTCACTTGCAACAATTGTACTTGGGGCACCACTTTGCCTCCATACTTTTCCATGCTCGTGTCAAATTTCTTCATGAGTAACCATATTGTACTCATGTTTTTATGGTCCCCACTAGACCTAATCTGTGTGGCAGCATCATCGAGTCGCCCTTGTTTAGAGCATCCAATTTGAGTCATCATCGCGCCCATGGAGTATATCCCAAGTCCCTTTGTAGGGTCCATCGAAAGTATGCAACATGGGTACTCCTTGTATGAGGAATTAAATTTTTCATCCAACGAGTAGTCCCGCTTGAAATTTGAGTAAAAACTTGGGAGATAAGTTGAAAATACTAGTTGAAAAAGTAGTTTTATTATTTTATTATTTTTTAATCATTTTTCCCTTTTAGTTAAAAAATGTTGAATCATCCCCCATGGTTGACATCATCATCTTGAATCCTATTGGTTCTTATAAAGTTGATTTTAGTTGTAGATTTTTCTTAGGAGGCCCAAACCTCAAAATTACCCTAATGGGGGTGCATCACTTTGTGATCAACCAGTTAACTCATCAATCAGCTCAGAATAATTGATGCATGTAGATAAATCTAGTTACCCAGTTGATATTGGAGTTCAAGGGTAGTGTAATATCCGTTGTAGACAATTCCAAATTGTACAATTGGTGTCTGCAGTCAGAGAAGGTCCTATAGGGATTGTGTAATTCAGGATGGGGATTTCCCTAATTAGTAGTGTCTAATTCCTTGGGGAACAACGCAAGGAAATGGGGACTTGGGAAGGCTTGCATTTGGTTAAGTATTGACTAGGACTAGTCAGTGAAGCAGTGAGATATATTATACTTGTGCAGAGGTTTCTTAGGCTTGACCAAACATTGTATTTCTTCTCTATTTTATGACTAATTCAATAAAGATATGAAGGGGTTTCAAGCAGTTTCTTTCCCCTAGATTTTTTTTTGTAATGTTTAGTTGAATCTTGTCTCATGTATGCTTTGTGATTTAGCGATCATTAATTGTTTTCCACAATTAGTAGAGTAGATTCAGTTTTTGATTTAGATAAATTTCATGAGTAGTTTGATTCTACAAGGAGAAGGAATTTTTTGAAGGAATTATGCATCACACCACGAAAATATTCAGCATGATACATCATGGTGGAGGAAGTTATAAAAGGCCCAACATGACACAACTTAAGGAGAAGATAAATAAGGAAAGGAAATGGAGAAAGAGGAGGAAGAAATTCAAACGCCACATGAAGTAAGGCTTTGTGAGATGCGGTGGATCATGCCATAAAATTTTGTGGCATGATGTACCGCAAGGAAAAAATGTTTCCAACGATGTGAGAAGAAAATATTGGAGGCATTGTAATCCATATTGCATGAGAAAATTGGAATGTGATACTTCTCACTAGAGAAAATATTCAAGGATGTGATGAGCTTTGTGGTGAGAAAAATTTTGGAGGTCTTATAAAAACATCGCATGAGAAAAAAAAATTGGGATGTGACATGTCACCGCATGGAATAAAATTTGGTGCAATGAGATAAATTTTGGCGATGAAGTATGTTGCATGTGCTAAATTTTTTAGTTGTGATGAGATGTTTCATGGAAACATTTCTTGGTAGAATAATCCAAAAGATGGGAATTTCCTTGAAAATCATGAAAGTGGGAAAACATTCATACACTTTTTGATGTGTCACCTTGTTGTCGCTGCTACTATTTAGAAGTGTAGCAGGAAAGTATAAATTTGACTTTGCCTTGGTAAAATTGAGAAAATTCAAATTTCCACATTAGCAGACATCTTGGAGGTAGTTAACTGAGGTGACATGGCTCCTGTTGTTGAGAAATCTGGGGCAGCCTTGTTTAATTTGATCTCTCCATTATTTAACAATTTTTGTGATTTATTATTTTCTTCTTCTTAGTAGTTATGTTATTATCATCAAGAAAATTTTTAAAAACACCAAAGAACACATGATATAATTGCTCAACTAGGGAAAAACCCTATATAGGGGAAAAAACAGTTAAGAAATCTTGCTTTAGTAGATTCATATGACAGTGAGACAACCAAGACAACGACCTCCTTTCATCCATCAATTCAACCTCTTTAATCTTAAATGAACATCAATGAAATTTAAGGTCAAAGTATTCATGATGTGGGCTTCCTTCTATCTCTATGGAATTTTAGATCTTGAATTCCTTCACTCATTGTGGAATTGCATATTTTGGCTCCTTTCACTCACTGTGGGATTTCAGACTTTGGCTTCCTTCATTAATAGTGGGACTTCAGAATTTGACAACCTTCATTCACTATGGGACTGCAAATTTTGACTATATTCATTCACTGTGTGATTTTAGACTTTGGCTATCTTCATTCACTAATTGATTTCAAACTTCGACTTCCTTTACTCATTAAGGGATTTCATAACCAAACTTCGTTGTCACACCTTGAAATAGGGAAAAGTTTACTTGGTATATATAGCCATTGAAGCCTCTAAAAATGAGTCGACATGATCAATAAGGCTAGGTTGAATTGTAATTCTCTTGTAGGTTGACTTGTAGATAGTTGAGGAGGCTAACTTGATGTGGAAGGAGTAGGACAATAAAAATATTTTTTTTTTCGTGACCTTAAGGATCCCAAGAAGGTTTTCTTAAAAAAATAATTTTGATTTTGACTCAAAAAAAATCCTATAGCACACAATGGGTTCTCTGACCTATTTACTATTGACCCAAGCATGAAACCCATGCTTTAATAAGTCAATTTAATAATAAAAAAATCATTTGATGATTATATATTACATCATGACTCAAGTACAATTATTAATATTGAACCTTGTTACATTCTTCAACACTCCCTCTTAATTAGAGAGGTATTCATAATTACCTATATTTACATAGGTACATGGAAGATCTCCAAAATGAACTATGAAGAGTTTTGGCACACTCAGTGCCTCAGACTAGATTCCTGACCAAGGTAATCTATCCTGGTGGGACTAAGATGGAATCAAGCTTTCAACTAGTCTAGGTACCATCAGGCCTACTTTTTAACCATCAACCCAAGTATCTAGGTGTGTATCCAAGGTCAAAGCTCCAAGACCAATGCCACCCTCCCCCTTTGAGATCTACACATTAATACACCAGTCAACCAAATTTCCTCCCAAGAATTTGCTATTAGATGCTTCAACTCTCCCTATCAAACTATATATCCATTTGTCAAGTATGCTTCCAAAGTGTTCATTCTTATTGTGGAGAGATTTATCTGTACAAATACAAACCCAAATCAATAATAAAACCTCAAATATACAAGTAAACACAAACCTTTGGGGTCATTAATTTTGATGCTTCTATCATCATCAAGTTATCGACATACAATATGTTGAATTATTTAGTCTTTCACTTATTTTAGAAACATAAAATACATCTTCAAATATTCATATTACTTTTGTTCTCTTCAAATATTCACTGTCATAATATGCCCTCCCTCTCAAATGGGATATATACCCTTTCTACTATCTAGGCTCCCTTTTAGGGAGATCAACCACTTCATTCTTATATAACATCGGAGAACCTTTCATGGCTCTATTCCTTCTTATGACATCAAGGTCATCTTGATTATCATCATTCATATAAATTCCTTCATCATGCTTTATTATTATCAGGTCAACTTTACTTATGAACACCTTGAATATTATGTACTTGCACAACTTAAGCAGTAAGTACAACCAAATACACATATAGAAGCATTGAGTTAACTTTGTTACTATAATAGAAGAATTTATACTCAAAAGTTACAAACCCAATTGCTTGCTATGGTTTAGTTATGAACCCTAGACTACATTATCAGGACTTAGAGAAACTCATTCAAAATGTTAGATTTATTATATCTAGGGATATATGACGGACTCTATCATGATTTAATGCAAACCATAGATTCCATATGTGGGACACAAAGCCTTGGATATCAATATTAACAATCCAATCATGGTACTATGAATCCAAGGAATATGAAAAACTTCTAATAGGGTTTGTATCAAACCCTAGTTTTATCATCAAAGCTAGATTATATCAAAAGAAATATCATCATATCCTAGAATATCAATCTTATACTAGGGCTTTGTTACAAACCCTAGAATTTACAAATTAAAATATCAAAATATTAGGTTAGCATACATGCATATACATATATGGGATGAATTTATCTGCTTGGTAAACCCAAAACATAAACATTAATATAATGATTTTATCGGGCTAGGGTTTTGGTCATACAAATGAATATACACCTAGGGTTATGACCTTATTTTAGCTAATATTACAGTCTTGCTTACAAACCTTAATTTTCCAAACCCTAAATATCTAGGGTTTAAATACATAGCATAAAAATCTAAAGGACTAGGGTTTACATCATAACAATACCAAAACCCTAAACATCAAAAGAATATAAATTCTAGATTTCATCAATAACCCTTATGTTAGAGTTTTACAGTGAACCTTTTTAGAGTTCCACAATAATGATAATATAATGAGGGTATATTAAATCTAATGATTAATCACCCTAAGAAGGATCATTATGATCCAAAAATCCTAGAAAAGAAAGAGATAGTAACAAATTTCAAAAAGGTCCCAACTTGTAATATGAAGAAGAATTATAAACTTTTATATATACCTAGAGTTCTAATTTATATTGACCTGAAATACTCCCTCTTAAATATGATAGCATCTTCATAGTTCATATTTTTATGATTTATCTTGTGCCCAAGGATCCCACTCGATTTAACAAATCATTATTCCTAAGATTAGCATGTCTACCTTATTTTTCTCTTACAATATTCATTAACAACCCCAACCAAAATATACAAGTAAAATAGTGTGATGATTATCTAGGGTTTCTATTACCTTTTTTAGTAATGAATTTCTATATTTTAAGTACAAACCCTTACTGGCCTTATTATGAAAAAATAAATTAATTCTATTTTCGCAAGGAAATTTCATATACCTTGTACTAATTATAAACCCTAGACATTATGAGATAGGGTTGATAAGAGGGAACAAATGAATGAGGTTGAGACTTTTACAAAATATAGTCATTAATAATTTTTAACATAATGAGGAATTTATCATAACATTTCATGTTAGACTCTTAAGGATTGAAGGATTGATGTTTCATAGAGATTGTTGATTTTTCTATCAAACTGAAAAACATATTATTAGATATAAAAAACATTAAAAATAATAACCATAGCTACTTGAATTTGGTGAGGACTTCAAGTTGGTTTGTTCTCTCTTGATTGTAGTAGAGGATTCCAAGAGTGAGTTGCTACAGGTCTTCAAATAGACTGATTCCTCTAGAGATTAACACACTTGCTAAACGATAGAACTTTAGACACCTATTCCTCCTTTATCCTTCTTCAATGTTCCACAAATTTCAAGATTGATGGACTAATATTTTGTCTCACTGAATTAGAATTTTCAAAATAGGTCTTACTATGCCAATTATTGTGATCCTTCTAGGTCGAATTCTTTGCTTCTTATAGGTTTCGACTCCAATATATTTTAGTGATCTTTGATATAAATATTTTAGAATTTATGAAGATGACTGCGGTATTTTGATGACCATAACTTCTTCCATATTATCTTAAGACTGCTTCCTATTCAGTTTGGTATTTAATCCTTTCAACAAGTGAATTTATTGGTTATAAATGACACTTCAAATTTTGTGATTTGGTTTCCCTTTTATATTGTGCTTAAAACCTTATAACTCATATCTCTGTGGTAAATTTAGAACTTAAATTTATACAAAAATATCCACTCTATATTTTAGGGATCTTGGCTTGGTTACTACTCATAGTTTGGCTTTCTTGGATCCCCACATAATACTTCACGACTCACTTTATTGATTTTCTGTTTTAACTCAGTCCTACATCATAATTACTAAATATTTGAATTATAGTCAATCCCATAAATGAGGTATGTTAGTTTGGTATTCCTTCTAGGTAGTTTGGACTTGAGAACTAGACATGGGACTTTTATTTTTCAACCCATAGTGATCTTATAGTTTCCTCTTCTGTCACTGACATTAGCTTTAAAACCATGTTGAGAAATCTAGGGAAACCTTGTTTAATTTTATTTCTCCATTATTTGACAATTCCTTGTGATTTGTGATTTTCTTATTTTTAGTAGTTATGTTATTATCATCAAGACAATTTCCAAAAAACACAAAAACAACATAGAACACATATTATAGGTGCTCATGTAGGGGAAAACCCTTATGTAGGGGAAAACCCAGTCAAGAACTCTTCCTTCAGTAGATTCATATGACAGTGAGACAACCGAGACCAAGGCAACAACCTCCTTTCCTCCATCAAGTAAACCTCTTTAATCTTCAACAAAATTTAAGGTCAAAGTCTTCATGATGTGGGCCTCCTTATATCTATATGGAATTGCAGATCTCGACTTCCTGCACTCACTATGGAATTGCAGACTTTCGCTTCTTTCACTCATTGTGGGATTTCAGACTTCGACTTCCTTCATTCATAGTGGAACCTCAGAATTCATCTACCTTCATTCATTGTGGGACTTTAGATTTCGACTATCTTCATTCATTGTGTGATTTCAGACTTTGGCTATCTTCATTCACTATTTTATTTCAGACTTCGGCTTCCTTTACTCATTGTGGGATTTCAAAACCAAAATTTGTTGTCAAAACTTGAAATAGGGACGAGATTACTTGGTATATATATTCATTGGAGCCTCTGCAAATGAGGTGACATGGTCAATAAGGCACGGCTGAATTGTCATTGTGTTCTAAGCTGACTTGTAGATAGTTGAGGAGGTTGACTTAATGGGGAAGGAGTAAGACAATAAAAACAATTTTATTACTTGACCTTAAGGAACCCAATAAGGGTTTCTTACAAAAATAATTTTTACTTTGACTCAAAAAAATTCTAGAGCACACAATGGGTGCTTTGACCTATTGACCATTAACCCAAGCATGAAACCCATGCTTTAATAAGTCAATTTAATATTAAAAATAATATTTTGGCACTTATATATTACATCATGACTCAAGTACAATTATGAAGACTGAACCTAGTTACATTCTTCAACACTTTTCACTCAGATAGCTTATTGAATTCAAGTTAGAGGGATTGGATTTAAGTTATGCATGTGTTATTACTAATTTGTAGCAATCCAATTTAGTTATTTCCAATTGTATTTAGTTAAAATAATTCTAATTGTTGATAGAACTAGTTGGAGGTCAGTTATGTAGTGGGAAAATAATATAGCTCAGTGATCATCTAGTTAACTGATTAATCAACCAAAAATAGCTAGTGCAAGTAAATAATCCGAGTTCCCCAATTGTGGTGGAGATTCCAAGGCAGTGTAACATCAGTTGTAGACTATTCTTGAGTGTACAGTTACACGCAATTAGAGATCCAACCTTGGGAATTGCGTAATCAATTGGAGGAAAATTCCTAAAAAATAAGTGCTTAATTCCTAGGGATTTGTGCAAGGAAATAGGGGCTCAAGTAGAGGTATAAATTGACTAAGTCTAGCTCAGAGCTTCTCATTGAGCAGAGAGAAATGTTATTCACTTGAAAGTTGAGCTCAAAGAGAGAAACCAATTGTAATACATTATTTATTCATCTAGTTAATGCAAGAAGGTTGAAGAGGATTTTACCAGTTGGTTTCTCCTATATAAATCTGTGTACTTGTGTATGTGATTGATGCAATTTTTTTGAATGGTTTTCTAAATTGTGAATTAATTTCTGTAGAAGAGTAGAGTATAATTGTATCTCTTGATTTATATTAAATTTATTGAGTATTTTCAATTTAATCACCATATTTCTACATGATATTAGAGTTGGATTCACATTAGAACAAAATATTCAAATTTTTTCCTCAGGAGTTTCAAATTTGCATCTTTAGTGTAGTAGGATTTTTTCAGGATTAGAAAAATGTCGTTCAATGGTCTGAGATTGGAGTATGCCTTGGAAAGCCTCAAATTTAATTTCTTGAAAGGACCACATGGAGGTATTTCTTGATGACAATAAATTGCTAGAATACATCAAGAAATATGTTGCAAAACTAGTGGAATTTGATGCATTGAACCTAGCCTAGTGGAAGAAAGATGTAGCCAAGGCAAGGAGATTAATATTGGAGGGATTGCAAGACCACATTTTCTCAAATATCCATGGGAGAGAAACACCCTTCACAATATGGAAGGTACTGACATAGCTATTCAAGAATAACAGTGACCATAGGAAACTGGACGTCAATGAAAAACTTCAAAAAATTAGGATGGAGAAGAATGATAATATTCTGCAGTATTTCACCATATTTACACAAGTTTGGGATGAGCTTGGAGGGGTTGGTGTGAATATTGTAGAAGAGGACCTCGTGAGCTTAACTCTTCTAAGCCTTCCAAAATCCTGGCATAGATACGAGGACACTGTAAATGGAATGGAAAACTTACTGAATTGGGAAAGGTTGTGGTCTGATTTGGAAAAATAAGAAATTATTAAAAATACTAGAGATGGAGGTTCGTCCAAGGGAGGCAATGATGAAAATTTTGCATTCGTTGGAGAGGGAAAGAAGGTCAAAGGGGAGAAATATCAAACCAAACTAGATTGCATCCAAGGGGGAAAAAAGAAATACTTTTGTAAAATAAAATGATTCAATTTTCATGAATTCAGGCACTATGCTACAAAGTGTACACACAAAATGTCTAACAAGAAGAACTCAGGAGGAGAATTGGGTGAAGCATTGACTTCATAGTTCAAGCTAGAATTCACACTTATCGCATGCATGGCCAGCATTGTGATGGGGAGTGTGTAGTACTTGGATTTAGGTGCCTCGTTCCACATGACAGGGTGTAGAGAGTTTTTCAGTGACCTGGAGGAGAAAGATCTCCATATGCATATTGAGCTTGGGGACGACGAAAGCTATAGTGCTATCGGGATTGGTACAATAACGTTTAAGAGGGAGTCATGATACCCTCTTCGCCTCAAATATGTCATATTTGTTCTATTCCTAAAGAAGAACCTCATATCTATTGTAATTTTTGAAGATCATGGCTATGATGTAATCTTCAATAAAGGTAAATCCTTTCTGAGGCACATAGCTACTATATAGGTGAAGCAGATCATAATTCATGTGAAGAAATTGTAAAAAATTGATGTGGAATATTATCCTTCATTATTCAGTAAGGAAGAGAAAGTGTAGGGTCATGATGTCGGTGGACTCTGGCATAGGATATTAGGCCATTTTCGTCATGGCACCTTAAAAATTATGCAGCAAATAACCACTGACCCCCCTAAAGGATAACTTAAGTAGTAGGATGTCTACAAGGGATGTACCTTGGGGAAGTATGTGAAATCCACATTCCATGATCGAGACAATAAAGCACATGCAGTCTTAGAGAGAGTCCACTATGATGTTTATGGACCCAGCCTCCACTTCCAGACATAAGTACTATTTTATTTTTGTTGATGATTTCTCAAGAAAGTGTTGGATCTTCTTCATGCAGAATAAGGATGAGACATTCTCAAAATTTGTAGAGTTAAAGGAACTAGTTGAGAAAGAGATCGACAAGAAGGTGACGACCATCATGAGGGAAAATGGCGGTGAGTATGTTTCTAATGAATTAAATGACTTATGAGTGAAAGAATGCATTTGAAGAGAGATCGCAGCACCCCACAACCCACAACAAAATGGGGTAGCTAAGAGGAATAACTAGAGAATTGTGGGAGTTGAGAGAGATATATTACATGACCAAGGTCTTCCATTGCATTTGTGGGTGGAGGCATGTAACAGAATGGTATATTTGTAGAAAAAGAGTCATCATCAGATTCTTGGTATGATTACACTGGAGGAGGCTTTCTCGGGGATAAAGTTGGATGTGTCTCATTTCAGAATTTTCGGAGCCTCTATTTACTGCCATGTCTCCAAATATTCAAGGAAGAAAATTTAGTCAACAATAGATTTGGGAGTTTTTGTTGGTTACAATGAAACACCACATAACTATTGGGTGTACTTACCTTCCCTCATAATGAAATTTGTGGGAAGGTGTGTGAATTTTGATGAGCAGAAAGCAATGATATTCTCTATTGAGCGGGAGCTTCAGATCCCACCAGAACAAGAGCTTTTGTCTTCAAAGAAGGAGCCACAGGAAGTTGTGGAGCAGCCACAAATCGAGGATCACAAAGGAGGCAAAGTGGGGACATCCACTCAAGCATAACCATATAGAGAAGGTATAAAGAAAATTATGCAAGTTGATAGATTGGTGCAGGATGCGAGGGAGAATGTGGGAGCTCCTTCAAATTTGTGTAGGAAAAGGAGTTCAACTGAAAGGTGCACTAGCCACATGGATCTAATGACTGAGCTTGTAGAGATTGAGCCATCCTATTTTTAGGAAGTAGTTGAGAAAATAGTTTGGGTTGTTGTTATGGTGAAAGAATATACATCCATCATGAATAACAGTGTTTGGGAAGTGTTCCCAATACCGACAGATAAATCAATTGTGATTTTGAGATGGATATTCAAGGTTAGGCATGGAGTATATGGAAGCATAGAGAAGTATAAGGACATATTTGTGGCAAAATTATTCTCTCAAGTTGAGGGAATTTACTATGAGTAAATTGTTTCTCTCGTAGCAAGGTATTCATACATTTGATCAATTCTTGCACTAGTTGCAGAGATGGGGTGGAAGATCCACCAAATGGATGTAAAAAAAACATTTCTCAATGGTGTTATTGAGGAGGAAGCGTACATCGAGTAACCAATTTTTTTTGAAACATTTGATCAGTAGTCTCATCTGTACAGACTCAGGTGATCATTGTATGGTCTCAAACAGGCACCCCGAGCCTAGTACACTCGGATCGACAGTTATCTCACTGGATTGGGCTTCACCAAAAGTGAAGTGGATGTAAGCCTCTATCATATTTTGGTAGAAGATAAATTGATTATCATTGCTTAATATGTTGATTATTTAATATTGACAAGTGATGCTCAGTTGATCAACTCTTGCAAGGAGGACCTTGCAAGCAAATTTGAGATTAAAGACATGGGTCTCATGCCCTACTTCCTCAATTTGGAAGTATGGAAAGGTGATGGGGAATTTTTTATGTCTCAATGAAAGTATGCCACTGAGATACTGCATATATTCTGCATGGATATTTGTAATCCATGGAGACACCTCTAGAAACCAACTAGAGGAAGGAGAATGCCATTTTAGGTGAATAGTTTGATGCTAAAATTTACCGGAAGTTAGTGAGTTCATTGATGTATATTATGAACACATGACCATATATGTGTTATGCAGACAACCAACTGAGCCAAGATATGGTTAGGTCGACCAAAATGTATTGGAAGGCAATAGAGAATGTCTTATGATACATCAAAGGCACTACTCAGTATGGATTATGGTATAGATGGATAAAGGGAGTGAAGATGTGTAGCTTCACATATGCAGATTGGGTAGGGGTTCCATCCGACCGAAAGAGTACATCAGGTGGAATTTTCAGTGTTGGGTCTGCAGCAATTTCCTGGTGCAGCATGAAGAAGAGGTCTATGGCACTCAAATCAGTAGAAGTTGAATACATGGCTACAAGCCAAGTAGCATGTGAGGTGGCCTGGATGATAAATATACTTGCAAGACTATTTGGTCAGAGGATGGATCCAAATGTGATCTATTTTGATAATCATAGTTGCATTAAGCTATCTGAGAATCTGGTATTTCACGATCTATCCAAGCATATAGATATCTAGTATCATTATTTATCGGACTATGTGCATAGGAGGATAATGTTGCTACAATACATTTTGACATACGAATACGATATTGACATCTTGAAAAATATTTTTTCAAGAGGGAAGTTCGAAATCTACGAGTGTAGGATAGGGGTAGTTGAAAATATCTTTCTTTCTAAGAGGGAGTGTTGAGAAGTGTAGCAAGAAAGTATCAATTCGACTTTGCCTTGGTTGAATTGAGAAAAAATGAATTTCTACATTAGTATAATACTTGGAGGTATTTAACTGAGGTAACATGGCTCTTGTCACTCAATTAGCATAGTAAATTTAAGTTCGAGTGCTTGGATTTTAGTTATGCATATGTGATTGCTAATTTGTAGCAATCCAGTTCAGTTATTTCCAGTTGTATTGAATTAAACTTATTCTAACTGTTGATAGAACTAGTTGGAGGTCAGTTGTGCAGTGGGACAGTAGTATAAATCAGTCGTCATCCAGTTAAATGATCAATCAACCAAAAATATCTAGTGCATGCATAGAATTCGAGTTCCCCAACTATGGTGGAGATTCCAAGGCAATGTAACATCATTCGTAGACTAGTATTGAATGTACAGGTGTTGCATGCACTCAGAGATCCAACCTTGGGAATTGTGCAATCAATTGGAGGAAAATTCGTACAACATAGGCGCCTGATTCCTCACGATTTACAAAAGGAAATAGGGGCTCAAGAAGAGGCAAAAGTTAATAAATTTTGGGTCAGAGCTTCTCATTAAACAGACAAAAAATTTATTCACTTGTAGGTAGTGATAAAAAAATTGTAATACATTCTTTATTCTTTTTATTAATGAAAGCAAGCTTAAGGGTTTTTTACCAAATTATTTCCCCTAGATAAATATGTGTACTTTTGTATGTGATTAATGCATCCTTGTGAATGTTGTTCTAAATTGTGAAATAATTTCCGCAGAGCAGTAGAGTAGAATTGTGTCTCTTGATTTATATTAAATTTCTTGAGCACCTGAAATTCTATCACCATATTTCTACAGCTACAAAACCCTCCCATTTTTACACTATATTGAAATTTTGGAGCCTAACTCACTAGTATATCAAGTGTCACCTTGGTAATAAAATGTCCTTTCAACTCATGCAATATGTTTCAAGTGTTCTTTATCATCCTTATATGTCGTCACATTTGTTGTACTGTATTGGACGCATGGGTAGATGAAATACAATGTGCTTAATAGGAAGTCTGCTTTCCTACAAGAAAGTCACATGTCAATTGGTTTGTCAAACATTAGTGGAAGAAGTTCAACATGTAATGAGCTAAGTTAAATGGAAACATAGCATGCTACATAAACAAAGAAATAAAAACAAAATAACATGTACAATAACACACTCAATCAAGCAAACACACTAATAAATCAACAATGGAGAGCTCTCTGCATTTATTAGGTGCTGGTAGTAGTAGAAGATACAATGTCAAATCTCTTGTAGTGGATCCTTAGAGCTATAGAGCTCCAATATCCAAGACAAGGGGGTCTCTTTGTTACACAAAATTTTTTCACCGTCCCTGCAATACCCATCCCGCATGTTAGCGCTCAAATATACCTTAGGCTGAAATAAGGTAAAACTCAAGGCTACATCAAACCACGCTCAGCCTCGTAGATAGCCCTACGAGGACAGGAGAGGGCTCTCTCCGGGTCTATCTCAATAAATTGAACAATAGGGTGCGAGATGACTTATAATTGGTACTGATTTTAGGCTAGTAAAGGGATAGGAAAGTTTGATTTTGATTTTTTGGGTTTTTTGTTGAAAAGATGGGAAAACAATTTTGGGTCCGGGGATAAGGCCAGATCTTTGCAGAATTCGAGTTGGGGCAAGGTAGGAAGTAGTATTGATGCTTTTGATTGGGTATATGGATGGATCAGAATGACAAGAAGCTGAAGAGGGCAAGGAAGAACATGGATCCTCTCCAAACAGGCGAAAACATGTAAAACTAAACAAATTTAAAGGCAGAGCACTGTAAACAATGGATTCAACCTCATTTACTCATTTATTTAGTTTCAGAAGCATATGAAGGGAATGGAATACATTAAAAATGAAAGAAATTACAATAAACTGAGAGAAAACACCATCAAGAACTGAAATCCACAAGAATCCCAACAGGTGCTGCAAAACCTCTGATCTTTCCTTAGCCAAAATATGAAAAATATGTACAATAGTGTGCCAAAATCTTCCCAAGAGTCCAACCTGTAGAAAGTCTCAGAAATTACATCATATAGACTATCCTAACCCCTTACCACACCTCTAGGGGTCGAATTCCTCCTTCTAGGAGCAGTTTCAACTAATTCTAAACAAGGAGCTAGAATATAGGCAGCCAAACAACTTGCCTCTAAAAGGAAGGAAACTGATTCTTTCACTTGATTTTTACTTTTTTAGGAGTGAATAATCTAGAATAGGTAAAAGTGAGTCCAAGTTACATTCCAACCATAAAATTACATCAAGATAACTAAAAAATTTCACCCACAAACAAAACTGGTCCAACTAGCCGAAATCCTGAGCTGGAAAATGAAAAATCAGCCAAAAATCTATATGAGTAGCGCGCCTGAGCTATATGAGTAGCGCAACTTTCAGCCTACTTTTGGGGCACTTCTAGGAATCAAAATCAAGCTCATGATAGCTTTTTGGAAAGCCCTAGATGTCTTCTATCCAGACCAAGTGGAATTTCCCAATGTGGAGCTCATTTGCCCCTCCAAAAATTCATTCTCCCACAAGTACTTCCTGCTGCTGAAAAAGGTGGCAGAATGGTGATTTTCATGGTGTTTTGCCCCCTTGGATCATCCAGAATTTGGTGAAATGCTTTGGTCTTACTGGAGCATGCATAAATTTCCATGAAAAATCCAAAAATATAAGGTTTTCCTCCTCTACCAAACAATTCAATAACATTCCACCAGGGTCTTTCCAATACAATGCAGAATTCAGTATGCAAAACTTTGCAGCTCTCAACTTCAATGTTCTACTCTTATTTCTAGGCATCTCGGGAGGTGGAGACAAATTCTGAAGCATGTATAAAATGTCAGCATACCAAGGGGAAGAAACAAAAATATCAGATACCTGAAATGACGTACTCTCCTCATCTTCATCGGACACGGCAGCGATCAAATTTATATCCAGAGCATGCAGGTTTGTTTGAGCCATAAGCTTGGCGAGTCCTTGTCCTTTGATCAGCTTGGTTGGTTTAACATCCACATCATATTATAATAACGTAGCGATCCACTTACCCCGTCTTCCTTCTGGATCTGCCTGTACCAAAACATCTTTAACTGCTGCGTTAGGAACATATGCTATAATGTGGGAATGCAGTATATACACACGGAAATCTTTCAAGGCCTTTACAAGCGCAAGTGCTTGTTTCTCAATAATGTTGTATTTCAATGCTCCATCCCTTATAATCCGACTGAAAAAAGCAATGGGCTTCTCAACTCCATCCCTTTTTTGCATTAAAACAACTGCCAAAGTGTGCTCAGAAGCAAACGAAAACAAAATGAAGTCCTGTGTGTAGTCCGGGCTGATTAAAATAGGGGCTGAAGAAAGAGCTAAATTTACCAAATTGAATGATTTCACCACCTCTTCTGTCCACTTTACCTGACTGTCCTTTTTCAACATATTCGTGATTTCTCTAAGATGCTCAGCAAGATTTGGAATGAAACGACGCAGAAAATTCATTTTACCATTAAAGGATTGTATTTCTTTCTTGTTCCGGGGCTGTTCAATCTGCTGGATGGCTTCAACACGTGCAGGGTCAACACGAATGTTGTCTTTCAATATGATGTGGCCAAGGAGCTTGCCTTCATCCATGGAAAATAGGCTCTTTTTCAGATTCAGCGAAATGCCATATTTTCTGCACTTCTGGAAAACAACTTTCAAATGATATAAATGTTCCTCATCAGAATTTGAAAACACAGTTAAATCATCAAGGTAAACAACCAAAAATACATCTTTCTCGTTGGCGAAAGCCATGTCCATTGCACATTGAAAAGTGGTGCCTGCATTCTTCAAACCAAACATCATTTTTGCATAATGAAACATTCCCCATGGAGTGGTGAACGCAGTCTTGTCACGATCATCTTCATGCACTAAAATTTGGTTATAACCTGAATAGCCATCGAGTAGTGACATCCTTGATGCTCCAACTACTTGCTGCAATATATGGTCCATTTTTGGCAGCAGATAATTGTCTTTTAATGATACCTTATTCAAATTTCTAAAGTCGATACATAAACGGATCTCACCTGTTTTTTTTCTCACGGGCACCAAATTTGATATCCAATCTGAAAATCGGATAGGCACAATGATTCCTGAATTATACAACCTGTTTACCTCTTTTTCAATCGATGGTAGCAGCTTTGGATTGATTCTCCTCAACTTTTGACGGAAAGGCTTCTGATTTGGTTTAATGGGGATAGTATGCTGAATGATGTTAGTGTCATATGTTTTTAGATCTGAGTAATCCCACGCAAAAGCATCAGAAAATGAAGACAATAATTTCACATACTCTGCCTTTACCTTTGGTGACAATGACTTTGATAACTTTACCATCTTGGGATTCTCAGCTGTCCCAATATTTACCTCTTCAACACCCTTTTCAGTCGGCCTCAATGTCGGTTTGCGGGCTACATCGTCTTGGTCAAAGAGTTCCTCCAAAGGAATCAACCCCTTAGGAATGATGTTATCTTTAAGTTGCAGTACTTCCATTTGATTTATTTGTATATCATCATTACCATCATCATGTTATGTATCTATGGAGGTGTCTTTAAACTTACCCTTATTCTGCAGAAAATCACTAATCTCCTCGTCATCCTGAAAGACTTGCCAACATCGCTGATTGTCTGGAACGGTGGGGCGGTGTTTCACATGAATCTCGAACTTGTTGCTGGAATTCATTGGAATTTTTAAATTTCTTGCTGCCTTAGCAAGTCCATCAACAACACCATTTTGTATGCGAGGCACACATGTCAAGGTATGATCAGAAAATAACTTCAAAATATCTAAAACTGCATTACGGTAAGCCCTCATGCGAGGATGCTTGACATGAAACTCACCCTTTACCTGCTTTATCACCAACTCTGAATCACCATAGACTGCAATCCTTTTCGCTTTTAGATTTCTAAGAATCTTAAGGCCAGCAATCAGAGCCTCATATTCCGCTTCATTATTAGAACAGTCAAATGCTAGTTTGTAGGAACATACTCTCACATTACTTGGAACCTTATCCAGAGCGGAAAATGGACTACGAATCCAAACACCAATTCCAGCACCATCACTACCCACTGCGCCATCAAAATCCATGGTCCAAAGACCATCTTCATCGTCCTCTAAATGCTGAAATTGTGCCAGCTCTGTTTTTCCTGTTTGTTGCCCATTGTCTTTAGCTGATTGCTCCACAGTAGCTTGCTTTTCTCTTCTTTCTTTCTGCAGAACTTCCCTAAAATTCTCGGTGATTTCTGGTATATATTCTGCCTGAACCAATTGACTATCTATATCATTAAAATTATCAGCAAACAAAACAAACGATTCTAAGTCGGTATGTACATAATTTACAGGATGATTGATTGGTTTCTCCTTGCTGGTTATCATGTATTTCATCTTCTGCTCTCGATATAGCTTTCTCATTTGACTGAAGACTGGAATTGTAGCATAAGAAAAATCTAACTATAGTGTACCCTTCAACTTTGCTCCCCAAGATCTAGAAAGGAGCATCCCAAATCGCGGAGGAATGTCCGCCACAACCACATCCATTAAGACATTCTTCGCCGGAATTTGATCTAAGCTTACAACTAAATATTTGATGAGTCCGATACACCTCACGCGGCTGGAATCGAATGAATACAAATCATGATATTTTCTTGTAATGTCTAGTCCCAACTTTTCCATGATCGTCTTTGGCATCAGATTGTGCGAAGCACCCGAATCGAACATGGCATTGTGCAATACATATTCATGCAACCTCAAACTGATATAAAAGGGAGGAACATCACTGTCAGGAGACTCACCATCTAATGCAGGCCCAAATATCAATTCTGGCTGATCGTCTTCAACATTTACCGTGTCAAACATTGGATCAAAATTCAGAATTTTGGAGACTTGACCTCGGTAGCTGCTGTTCTTCATGATTTCTGTCAAAGGAATAGATACCTTCAATTTGGAAGTTTCATTTTCCAAACTAAATGTTGAAACTCTTTCAACCTATTTGAACGGAACCTCTTTCTTTTCGTCTTTATCCTTCATTGTGTTTGGCTGATTTTCATTTTCTGTTGATGATACTTTACTAGCTGCGGGATCAATTGTCTCTTTTCCTTTCTTCTGTGGTATAGGTGAATCCGTCTTTGGTGCTGAAGCCTCTTTTCTTTTCTGAATTGGATTTATGGGCACATCTCAGTTTCTCAATGAGTACTGCTTCTGTTGTGCGGACAAAGCATTCAAATACCCTCTTTGGTATTCATCTGATTCTTCCTCCAGATCTGCATCATTTGCTAAAATGAAATCCTCATCTTTCTGTGCAGCTGAACTTTCTCCATATTCTTCATCCTCAGTGATGTAAATGGGCAGATCGTCAGGAGTAAAGAAGTGGTTTTTCTCACCTGCTACATCATCATCATAATCTGACTCTTGACTCACAAAATTATGCAAAAGAGGTGTTTTAATCTGCTGCTGGGCTATCGGCTCTTGTACTCTCTGTTCACGCTGCTTAATTCTGAACTGTGGCTACTGCTGGCCACGGTAGTTTGGATTACGAATCTGCGTTTCTGGCTTATCAAGCGTCATTATTTTGAACATTTTTTCCATCTCACGAAGCAAGTGCTGTTCTGATGCAGATGTGGAAGCCTCTTCTTTTATGGTCACTCTTTTCTCTGCTTTCAACCGGGCTCTCTTATCATTCAGATTCGCCTCAACACTAACAGCAATCTTCTGCATATCTTCTAAGGTAGGCGGATCTCTGTCTCGTAGTGAATAAGCCATCTCCAGATCAAAACCATCCGGGAATTTAAGAAGAGCTGAATTTTTAGATGGTCTTAAGTCATCTGGAATTGCATTATAAACTTTATTGAATCTGATAATATAATCCTGAACCGACTCACCAGGATTACGTTTGATGCTGGTATACTCAGAAGTAATTTGCAGCGGATCTTTTTTCATCTCCCATCGATCTAAGAATTGTGTCTGAAGCTCTTGTAATGTGTTGATACTTCCGGCCTGTAAAGCTCTGAACCATTTATGAACCTCACCTCCAAAAGTATGAGCAAACAACCTCATGGACACATTTTCTTCATCTATTTCGTGCAGGTCCAAGAAATTTGTCATTTTGACAATATGCTGCTGAGCGGATATACTCTGTGGTGTGCCATCAAATATGGGAATCTTTCTCTGATAATCAGCAGGCATAGGATCCAAATTTGCAGGTAAAACAAGAGGTGCAAACCTCGCAGCCATGGCTCTTGGCGGATTTATAATCTGCTGTCTCGGAGAAACAGGAGGAATGAGAGCAGTAGGTGAATGAGGTGTATGCGGTGGAGACGGAGGAGAAAATACTGCTGATTGCTGATCAGAAATCTCAGGCTGTACAAGAATGGTAGGGATAAAGGGAGGTTCAGTGGGAATCCGTGAACTAGATGCAATTTGAGATGGTCCAAGAGTTTGTGAAGCAGATTCAATGAATTCGGGAATGTTGGTTGCCACAATGGAATTTTGCAGATTCAGAATATAATTATCAATAGATCTATTTGCTTGCTCAAATTCTAAATACTTGATGAACTCAGGATTGATAACGGTAGAACCGGTGGCACTTTCGAATTTGGTTTCAAACAATGATAACTCAAACTGATCGTCAAACTCAATATCATCAATGTATTAAAAAACAGTGGGGTATGAGTGAGATTTGACCAAAGGAATAATAGGAGCTTCTCGACAGAAAATTCTTGGGATAAGGTTGGGGTTTTCATATACTGGAGGCGGATTTGGATCAGGATTTGATCTGGTATGCCTTTTTGAAGCCAGTGTATTGATCTATCCAAGAAAATTGGAAGGACACAATAGATTATTTTCAGCTTATCGACTTCTAGACTCAATCATCCAAAGGTCTAGAATGAACAAGTATACTGGGGTGATTTGCAAATCAAGTGCTGCATTCACAAGCTAACCAGAGATCGACTGAAGCAGCGTTTATCTACTTCCGCTTATGCATGGCAAAAGCATTTCGAAAGCTACCTGGCGTGACTTCAGACTCCGTCTAAGACTCATGAAACGAACACATCAACAAGCAAACCATTGAGATTTCCCCAGTATGGTCGCCACTATGTTAGCGCTCAAATCTACCTTAGGCTGAAATAAGGTAAAACTCAAGGCTACATCAAACCACGCTCAGCCTCGTAGCTAGCCCTACGAGGACAGGAGAGGGCTCTCTCCGGGTCTATCTCGATAAATTTAACAATAGGGTGCGAGATGACTTATAATTGGTACTGATTTTAGGTTAGTAAAGAGATAGGAAAGTTTGATTTTGAATTTTTGGGTTTTTTGTTGAAAAGATGGGAAAACAATTTTGGGTCCGGGGATAAGGCCAGATCTTTGCAGAATTCGAGTTGGGGCAAGGTAGGAAGTAGTCTTGATGCTTTTGATTGGGTATATGGATGGATCAGAACGACAAGAAGATGAAGAAGGCAAGGAAGAACATGGATCCTCTCCAAACAGGCGAAAACATGTAAAACTAAACAAATTTAAAGGCAGAGCACTGTAAACAATGGATTCAACCTCATTTACTCATTTATTTAGTTTCAGAAGCATATGAAGGGAATGACATACATTAAAAATGAAAGAAATTACAATAAACTGAGAGAAAACACCATCAAGAACTGAAAGCCACAAGAATCCCAACAGGTGCTGCAAAACCTCTGATCTTTCCTTAGCCAAAATATGAAAAATATGTACAATAGTGTGCCAAAATATTCCCAAGAGTCCAACCTGTAGAAAGTCTCAGAAATTACATCATATAGACTATCCTAACCCCTTCCCACACCTCTAGGGGTCGAATTCCTCCTTCTAGGAGTAGTTTCAACTAATTCTAAACAAGGAGCTAGAATATAGGCAGCCAAACAACTTGCCTCTAAAAGGAAGGAAACTGATTCTTTCACTTGATTTTTACTTTTTTAGGAGTGAATCATATAGAATAGGTAAAATTGAGTCCAAGTTACATGCAAACCATAAAATTACATCAAGATAACTCAAAAATTTCACCCACAAACAAAACTGGTCCAACTGGCCGAAATCTTGAGCTGGAAAATGAAAAATAAGCCAAAAATCTATATGAGTAGCGCGCCTGAGCTATATGAGTAGCGCGCCTTTCAGCCTGCTTTTGGGGCACTTCCCTACATAAAAATCAAGCTCATGATAGCTTGTTGGAAATCCCTGGATGTCTGCTATCCACCCCAAGTGGAATTTCCCAATTTGGAGCTCATTTTCCCCTCCAAAACTTCATTCTCCCACAAGTACTTCCTGTTGCTGAAAAAGGTGGCAGAATGGTGATTTTCATGGTGTTTTGGCCCCTTGGATCATCCAGAATTTGGTGAAATGCCTTGGTCTTACTGGAGCATGCACAAATTTCCATGAAAAATCCAAAAATATAAGGTTTTCCTCCAGCAAGTGTCCCAATCATAAACGAGCACGTCGACGCGCTACTCGTATAGCTGAAAAACCTGTGTTAAGACCAAAATTTTTCAAAATGACAAAAATTTCTCCAAATTCGCTCAAATTTGGAGTGAAGACCCTCCATCATGTATCATGCCTAGCCAAGGAAGCCTCGGCCAAAATCCGGAGTGGATCAGGCCTCTTTCGCCGTTTTAGTGCACTGCTCAACCTCCTCTTTAGAATCTTCATTTTTGCCTTGCAGACATGCATGCGGGCCCAATAATGACCTTTCATGTGACGAAGCATGTCTTTCTCTCTATTGGCCTTTGCCAAAAACTTCTCTAGATGAATGTTAACATGCGTGAGTTCGGTCTCTCGCTCAACTGGTGTCATGTCACCTGGTCTCTTCCGGGCCAATTGTCGATCCTCACGGATTCGCCGCAGCTCTAACAATATGTGCTCATCCTCTAGCTGTTTGTTACGCTGCTCTAGGTAGTTTATCACCCACTGAGCCCTCTGAAATTTCTTTTTCAGCGTTTCATTCTTGGCCTTTTTCTCCTGGATGATCTCTTTCAGTTTCGAGCTAGGAGAGCTCGCATCAACATCGATGAATGTGAAATCAGTGTCTCGACCACCTGATGGGCCCTCATCATGCATAGGCCTCTTGCCTCTGTCCTGAATCTGTACCTGTGCTGAAGAAGAAGGCGAGACCCCTTCCACCCTTGGTGGAGATAATACTCGCGCTTCTGATGAAGTCAACGAGACCCCTTCCACCCTGGGTGGAGATAGTACTCGTCGTGTAGCTGCAAATAAGGCCCTGTGGCCTCGCTGGTATGTCACATAAAATGGAGCACTGAAATGCTCGATCTCAGGGATGTCCGGCTGATGTGAAGGCTCTCCCTCATCATGAACTACCTCGGGAGGCAGCTGCGGCACTGTAAATAAGTCACGGGAGATGAAATCCTCCCAAGTGATGCCCTGCTGTGTTAACTGATGTATCACCATGATTTTGATTAGCGCGTAATGATATATACTTCTATGCTGCTGTGCTGGGGACTTCTTCTGTACAAAACTTGTCATCCTCTCTATGTTGCGATACATGAAGTATGGAATGCTCATCATACGTACCCTCGTGAAATGCATCAACAAACGGACATGGTACGTATTGAGACGCGAGAATCTTCCCTCGCAACTGAAATATCGAATGATGAGTTTCATCAAAGGTGCAAACTCATCCTTCAGGAATCTGAAAGGAAAAACCCTGCTCAGTTGCCTCATAAACTTAGGTTTGATGTATGGCTCATAGTAGGATTTCTCTAACTGCTGTCGTTTGTTCCATTCCTCTCCTATATTTGGTATCCCGGTGGCCCGAGCAATAGTCTCTGGTGACAGAATGAAATCTACTCCTGCAAGGTTTACACGGCCATCATGTAAATGCAGAACAAATAGAAGAGCTAGTTCACGATGATGCCAGGTTTGTGAAATCATCTCACAGTATTGGAAACATGACTGATGCCGAAAACAATCCATTGCAAGCGGGCAAGCCTGCAATTGAGCCAAAGAAGTAGGCTCCTCCCTGAGATGCTTACCACCTTTGCCACCTTTGTGAGACCTCCGTGGCACATTACCCTCTGTTGTGGAATCACTGTCATACTCCTTCTCATAAACTGTATCCGTCTCTGACATGGCTTTGAAAACAAGATGTATGCAATATATATGTTGATATAGGTGTAGTGAAGACAAAAATTTCAATGTATGCTCAAAACCCAAATATGTCACATATGTATCAAAGTATCATAGGAAAACAAGCCACAGTGGTAATGACTCTGTCAAGTGGATTGGCATAAAAACAGTCACTGCTTTGATCACAAGGGAATTTGACAAATGAGTAAAAAGTGTAATGTAGTGTACAACCTTTGTAATGCTAGCTAAGTTTTGTCAAAAGGGGAAAATGAGTATGAGACTGTGTTTTGTCAATGGAGAATGGGAAACAATGTGAAAATGACGAAAGTAAAACAATAGCAATGACAGTGGTAATATAATGGCGATGACAGCAGTGATGAAATGGCAAACTGAGAGCGTGAGGGCCGTGACACTTTGACAGTAGATGCATAAACATATATAGCAACAACACAAGCTTGGAAATCCTTCACAAGACCATCAACATGTATTTCAAAACCCCAAGAAATGAATTTGCAATGAACCTAGGGTTTCACTTTTCTCCACATCAAACACACTAGTTTCTCCACTCTTAAAACACCACAATCATTTTCAAAATTTACTGAGCAATCATGAAAAACCTACTTGCAAGCCATTGAGGTGATTTGGCATCAAACCGGACGCAAGAGCGAAAATTTCTGGCTTTGAAACTATATGAGTAGTGCGCTCACCCAATGAGTAGCGCGCGTTATATTAGTAGCGCACATATTATTTTGCACAAGTCGGTGAGGCTATATGCGTAGCGCGCTTTATATGAGTAGCGCGCCTCTTCTGTGAGTAGCGTGCCTCTTACACCTCCGGTCTTCAGTTTTGAAAACAAGCTTTCGCCCTTCTAATCTGCAATTCGACCTTTGCTTTGGGAATCTATGCAAATGAGTTGTCTCCAATTCTTTATATGGGTTGCAAAATATCTCATAAAAATCAACTTTGATTTAAATGTGCTCCATAACCCACTTTAATAATGTTTGGCACTTTGTCGTTTGATCACTTAATACAATGCTGTCCTTTGACTTTTTATTATTTTTCTGAGTTTTGGACTGATGATACTTGGTTTTTTTTGCAGGGATTCGACATTTGGCTTTGGCAAAGATCAGAGGCTGCCTTCAAATTTCTTATGATGAAAGAAATACACAATTATTACAAAAAATGAAATTTGACAATTTCTAGTTCCAAAACAGAGTTTTGGACTAGAAATGTCTTCAAATGTTTTTGAGAATAAAAATATGAAACGAGAATATTTTGAAACCAACCTCATGGCCTGCGGGCTTTTATTACATGTATGCAAAGGACTGAAAACCCTAGACTCTAGGACTAAAGACTCTTTTTAACGAAACTAATCATTTATGACCATGAATGAAATGACCATGAACTTCAGTGATGTTTGAGGAATTTTAATTAGCCCTGCAGGTACAAGCATGAGGAAACACAAGACAACCAGACCCCCTCGTCAGTCAATGGCATGCCCCTAGCGAAATGCAACGAAGTGAAATGAGTGAGACACCTAAAAATGATATGCAAAATGCGAAATGATCTCTGACGGAGGGCTGTAAGGACCGACTCTAACACCGCACATTGGAGGCTCATTTCTGTGAACAAAATAAAGTGTCATGCCTTGGAAATATCATCATTGCATCCCTTACCATGAGTCAAACATTCCTTCTATTGACCATTTCCTGAACATACCACCAAAAACACCTGTTTTTTCCTTGGCGCTAGTAGCCAGTTATGTCCTCGCATTGATGAGATAGATTAATGCTGACCCTCGTGCCAGCTGGCGCTCCGTGTCAGTTAGCTACCTGTGCCAATCTATTTATGGAAAGTTTTTTAAAAATAGAGGTGAAGTTTCAATCATAACAACTTTGTGGATGAGTCATGGGGAGTGGTTTGACTGAATAACCATGCCCTTCCTCCTTTGGCCTCTTGTTTCCACCTTTTGGGGAAACGTCCCAAGGGATAAGGCCTCCCTTCCACCATAGTAGGGATCCAAACCTCCTCCTCTCCCTCTATAAATATAACTCATCCTCCATTGATGAAGCTAGCTGAGCTGAATTGAAGAAGCAGAAACGTTGGAGAGATTTCTATTCAAGATAGAATGGAAGAGTCCCTTATTGAGAGAGCTTAGGCTTGTGCCTTCATCCTGTCTGAATTCCCTGACATTCATCAAGACACACTTCAACTGAACCCTGCTGAAGGAGGATGCGATGTCAAGGCTTGGTTGTAACTCTTTCTTCTATTAATAAATATGTATAACTATTGTCTGGTTCTCATATCACGTTGATGTGTTTTATTAATGCTATATGCTTAACCCTCCTTGACTGGTTAGTAATTATGAATGAGATTGTTGTTTCTTCTGCTGCTCTTGTTTTTTGATTTTGTGCAGGTATCCAAGCATTGCTGCGAAAGGATCGTGACTTGCTGAGACAGGAATCGAGAGGCCACCACTACAACAACTTCGACAATATCGTTGGAATCCACGTAGGTTGTTCTATCGTGTCTATTTCATTCAGTAATTAGGAGCCTACACTCTAGTTTGTCTGTTTGTTACTAGACCCACTCCAGGGCTAGAGGGATTGTCTCTATCCACAGAGGATTTATCTGTGTAAAAAATTGGTGACTATACTGGGGATCAGTGTGAGTTTGTATTTTTTCCCTTGTCTAGTCGACTTCGGTTGTTTGCTTGTTTGTCTATATTTTTTGGTATGTTTTCTTGTTTAGAGTACTCTTGTTCAGCTCCAGAGTGTCAAGATTGACCTCTGCTCATTGGATTTCACTTTTTCCCATAGATATCCAACTTGGCACATTTTTTGGTTGAACAGTCACGCCGATTGGCGAATGTTGCTCAAGTTGCACTTGTGCCAACCCTTGTTTGGCATGGATTACGACCTTATAGTCGCGCCGAATCCTGTAGGGTTTGGATTGACTCTCCTTTTGAGTTTTTGGTCAGTTTTTATTGTCTCTAGGTAGATTTTTGATTTGCAATTGTTTTGTTGAGATTGTTTTGACTGTCACAGACTTGTTCTTCTCAGTTGTACGTCTGTTTACGTATCAGTGTAGTTTATGGCCTTAGGATTATTGAGTGTCATAGATCACTGAGCCTTCTGATTGGAAGTCAAGTTTTTCAGTTCTTGTCAGTCACATCTCTTGATCAATTTCATTTATTTCTTTTTTATCCTTTGAGCGGTTGTTTTGATTGAATGATCATTTTGGGTTTCGTTTAATTTTTCTTTTTGTTGCTCCAAGCATAGATTACATTGCTTGTTTGGATTGTTTCACAACTTTTTCTTTGATTGGAAGAGTGATTCATTGGTTTGAGTGCATTTTTGTGTTTGTGTTTCTTTCACCGAATCAGTCGGTTTAGCTCTTTACATTTTCAATCCTTGAACTAGTGTTTGTTTTTTTTTCATGTCATTAGTGCATTGTGTGCTTCATTTCATTTGAAAAAAAAAAAATTCATTATTTCATTTGTTTGGAAAAGGAAAGTTGTTTTGCATAACTAGTGTTGGATTAGCTAGGAAAGAATTTTTCATTTTTTTCTTTATTGAATTAGATGCATTAGCAGATTTCTTCGTTTGATTCTATTGATTGCTATTGTTTGAAAGATCTCCATCCTTCTCTGAGTTAGCATTCATTGATGGAAAATGGTGTTCATTTGCATGTAGTCTGCATTTAGGAAATTTGAGATCGACATTCGGTAGGGCCTGAAATTGAAACATAATTCAAGATCAACTATAAAATCAATTGAATTAACCTAAGGAAACGTTGGAACCTAACACACACATTGTAGTGGTCTAGGCTAGAGATGTGTTCCAGCGTCTCAAAACCTAGTAGCTGTTGTTCGCATTTTGGCTTTAGAAAACGCTAGTACAGACTTGTGCTCCCCGTAATGTTGAGTATATAAAGGAGACCCCTATAGGTTTAAATCTTTTATCCATAGGAAGTTGAGTCTGCTGCCCTGTAATTGTGATACACCAAACAAAGCATTCAGGGAGACTACCTGCACATATGGAAAGTCCTTGGTCATTTCTCTATCATTTGATCACCAAGGTGGATATGGAAGTTCACAGAAACTTGGTACACCCTCTTTATTAGATTACCATAATAGTCATTTCGATCTTTTTGTGACTCTTTAAAAGGAGAAGAGATAATTGAGCACTTTTCCTTTCACGCTTGTTTAAAATTGAAAGTGACTAGAGTCATATTTTGTCTGTTTCTTGACTCTTAAAATATGAAACAACAAAGTCTGGTTTCAATGTCGTAAAATTAATTACCCACGATCACATGCCCGTGAAAAGTCTGTTACTTGGCTTGTTTTTGTTTTTTCCTTAGGCCTTGGTCTTGAAGCCTTCTGTTGGCTATCTTTTTTTCCTTTTCTGTTTTGAAATACGGCCATAGTAGCCACTAATTTTGTCGTCTTCCTCACTGCCTCCTAGTGGTAGTTCCTTCCCTGAAGTTTCTTACGAAACCCCTCCATCCACTGGGTTTGTCGAGTTTTCGTAGCCTATTCTCGTGACCGTTTTACCTCTCACTACTCGATCTCCTCCTGAAGAGTCAGTTGAGTACAATTGGCCTCCTCTAGGTGCTTGGTTTGGTTTTGGGGATGAGGAAGAATTCCCTCCTCTTACTTCGGGATCACCATTCGTCGTTGCTGCTATACCTCCTAGTCCTTATTGTCTTTTTAAAGATCTTACAACTTCATCAGATATGGATTCTTCGAGTCCTGTTGATAGTGAAGGAATGCTTGTTTCTACAGGAGAATATCAACTTTTCCCTGAATATATTATGCATGTTTCTGTTCAATATTTTCCTCAATCGGTGTCACTTCCACCCGGTTATCGTACATTGAGTAAAATTATGTTTGGTGTTTCATCCATAGCATAATCCATTGCATTAACACCCCCCTAGGAGTTCGGTCTTTCCTTCGTTAGGACTGTCACCTTTGACACTGGGTTCGTTGGTTATTGTTACATCTATCCTAGTCTGACCTACCATTTATGTAGCTTCGTCTATGCTGGTTTACAACATAGTCGTCAGAGTCTTTTCACACTTGTAGGTCTATCTTACTTAATCCTACATGGCCTGTCAATCAGGGTCCGAACAGATCACACACTCGGGCTCCAGAGACTGCACCTGCTAGTGCGGCTACGACTATGCCTATGATTTTGACGAGCACATGTTGGACATTCACCAACGTTATGCTCATTCTCCGGATGCTCAATCTCTTGCGGCCCCGTTTGCTTCTAGTATGACCTCCACTGTCCCTATGATCCCTGGCGGCCTTACTTTTGAAGAGTATTTTTTGTCTGTTCAGCAACATAACTCTCAGGGTTTTCAGCCACCCAAGTGACTGTCAATCCTCCCCATCATTATGATGCTATTGGCAACCCCATTTATTCATTTCCTGTTGATCCTTATCAGAATGCCACTCATCAAGGACCTTTGATACAAGGAAAACCCTCAGGCTTACAAGGACAACCCTTACAGGGACAACCTTCGTCTCAGTAGGGACAATCCTTTGGTCCTCAGGGACAATCCTTTGGTCCTCAGGGACAACCTTATGGTCCGCAAGGTCAACCTTCATTCCAACAAGGAAAACCCTCCTATCCTTCAAGTTAGTTTCAACCAGGAACGTCATATGTTGTCGGTAGGCCAATATAACCCCCATAAGGACAACCTATTGTACAACAACAACAACCGTACGTTTAGTATGGCCAAAACATTGTGCAACAAGGACTACCCTATGGTCCTTCTTTGGGTCAACTTAGTCATCAGGGACAACCTGGTCCATCTCCACCATCAGGCAAAACTCTTCCACAAGGGCAACCTGGTGGCTCTCATTATCCAGGCCAACCTGTTTCACAGGGGCAGCCTGCTCAACCAGCTCAATAGCCTGTTCAACTTTCTCAGTAGCCAGTTCAACTTGTTTATCCGATTCAGCAAGGTCTTCTTGTTCGGCAGCCCGCTCAACTTGCTCAACAGGGTCCACCTGATCAACCCCAAGGCGCTTAATACCCCCAAGGTCAATATTAACTAGTATATAGTGCGCCTCAAGGTTTCACTTTTTACCCTCAAAATCCATCTCAGTTGGTGTATAATCAACCTCAAGGCCATGCTTACATTCCGCAATAGAATCATTACGTTGCTCAATAAGGACCTCAATGGTATTCTCAAAATCAATATCCTGGTCCTTAACCCCAGTATCAGCAGAATTATCATGCTTATAACTCCTATGGTTAGAATCCTTCGGGACATAACATATGGGGGAAGAATTTCTCGCAGGCTGGGTGGAATGTTAACATAGGTCCTTATTAGAGACCTCTAATTCCTCTTAATATTCAATTACCTTTTCTCGCTACATTGGAATTGTCTGATGTGTCAAAGTTAACAAATGATCCAATTCTTCATAACCCGTATTGGCCTCCAGTTCTGACTAAGATTCCTGGTGATTGTCCTAAATTTGAAGGCAAGTCAGGAGAAGAACCCCAAGCGCATGTTATGACTTACCACTTGTGGTGTTCCTATAACTCTTGGGTTGACGATTCCATCCGACTCTGTATTTTCCAACGGACTCTTACTGGTGTCGCTGAAAATTGGTACATTGAGCTATCTCATGGCATCTTTCAAGATTTCAACTCCCTCACCATGGAATTCCTTAAAAAAATTTAGTTACCAGTTCGTTATGAAACCAGGAAACACCTTCTCACATCCTTGAAACAGGACTGAGCTACTCATATCTCAGATAATATTCATGAGTGGAGACATCATCATCATTTGATAAAGTTTGATATTCCTGATCAGCTTCTAACTGATTGGTTCACTACCTCCTTTGTCAATCAAATTGTGAAAGACATTACTATGGGGGCATGTGTAACCGAGGAACATGCCATTGCTCGTGCCCAGTACCTTGATCTTGTGTAATCTCAGTCTGGCACATTGTACAATATCTTTCTTGATGCCCCTCGACCTGGAAATTCTAAAGCACTGGAAACCCCATCCGTCGATGGTATTATTGGTTCCGTGTCTCAGACTTCTCAAAAGTCTTCTCCTTCAAAATCTGGGAAGCAAATTTCTAGTTCTTCAAATAATGCTGCTTCTCAGACCACTTTCAATCCTGGTAAAACCTCAAAATTCAATGCCGTTCAAGCCAATCCGGCAGACAAAACTTCCAAGGGGAAGAAGAAGGGTAAATTTAAGGCCAAAGCTAATACCCCAAAACTAGATTCATCTAAATCTCATGCTGATGATGGTTCACAACATAAGCTGAAGTACCCATGTTTGATCTGTGACGAAGAGAACTACATCAAGGACTATCCTCGACGGGCTGAAGTAAGTAGATTTCTCAAAGGCACTCAGGGAACGACAATTGTTCTTAAAGAACCTTTTCCATCTTAGCAGGCCTAGATGGTAGAGAAACCTCAGTACTCTGTCCCATTTGGCTCTCAGGTGTTCATGATGAACGGTTCTGCGTCAGTTTCTATTGCTACTTGATCGAAATATTACCAAATCGTGTCAGGCAATAGGGAAATAGATCGCTAATGGTACCCCTCCTCCGCCTGCTTCTAACCCTCTTCAGGTTGAAAGGCCCAATACTGAGCCCGTTGTATGACCACCTTCCAAAGGTGTACTCTGAAAGTCTTCTTACAATCCAAACGCCCATACCACTCAACATTACAGTATTGTTGAGGATTTGGCTCAGGCCACATCTGCGATATCTTCTCTAGAATTACTTCAGAATTGTCCGTCTCAATGGAAAGATTTGTTATTTGCAATTAGCAGGGTTGATCCTACTGACACTAGCCTTCTCGTTTTTTATTTAGAGAATTTCATTCCATGACTCCCGCATTAGATTGCACTCATTATACAGGTTGTCATTAATGGTCTCGATATCCATCGAGCAGTTGTGGACGAAGCTGCATCAACGTGCATCATGTCATCTTCTTGCTGGAAAGCCATTGGTTTTATGGCCTTGAATTCATCACCAAATTCCCTAGAAGCATTTGATGGAAGAGAATCAAAACCTTTGGGTGTTCTCTCTAGTTTTCCGATTACTTTGAAAGGGAAGACGGTCAATTTCGAGGTAGAAGTAGTTGATGCCAAGCTCAATTACAATCTTCTCCTCGGTCATAGTTGGACTCAAGCTATGTTGTGCATTCTATCCACTCTCTTTCGTGTCCTGAAATTCTGACACGAAGGAAAGATTTTTACTGTTGATCAATTGTCATTCTTCACTTCTTCTTCCGAGAACAATGTTCTGTATGTGGATAAGATCCCTATTCCCTATGAGAGCATTGGGTCGGGTCTCTTCAAAGATCCTACTCTGATGGGTATTTTTCCTCCTCCTCCACCTAACACTGTTCATATCAATATGCTATCTCGGTCTGATGACCCATGGATTATTCCTTTGCCTGAACAGGTCGAGTCTTTTGGAGATTCGATGCCTTTAAGTCTGATTGAGATCGATTATTGTGAACTTCTTGCGGCTTCGAATCCTTCGCCTTCTGATCATGCTCCTTTGAGCACGTTTCTCGATGCTTACTCTCAATCCCCTTAGCTCGGTGATTCAAAATCAGCCAATCCCTTGTGAGAGATATTTCCTTCCGATGAAGCCATCCTGGAAACTATGTCTCTCGAGGATTTTCCATGGAATGATGGTCATCATCGTTCGTCGTTCATGCCTGGCCTCAGGGCTATGTGTACGTGTCTTGAGAGGTTTTCATATTTTGTTCCTTCTCCTCCACTTCAAATGCCTATTCTGACACATGAAGTGTTTTTGGAGGGTAACTTGAGTAACATTACGCAAACAATGCCTATTAACATTTCCATTAAACCGAGAATCGTCGAGAACATCCATCTCGGGGTCACCTGTTCTTTGGATGAAGCTTAGGTTTATACTAGCCTTTTTCGCAAGTTTCATGAAATATTTTCATGGTACTACAAAGAAATGCTTGGCATTGATCCCAGTATCGTGGTGCATGAGATTCCTACCTACCCTGGTTCGAAGCCTATTCGTTAGTGCCTTCGTCCTGTGCATCCTCGAAAAGCTGTTGCCATTAAATGTGAAGTTGAAAAGCTTCTCAACGCTGGTTTCATCTACCCAATTCCCTTAATAGAATGGGTGTCCAACATTGTCCCTGTAGATAAGAAAAAGGAAACCATTCGAGTTTGTGTTGATTATCGTGACATCAATCGGGCCTATCCCAAGGATAATTATCCTACTCCCTTTATTGATTAGATCATTGATGACTATGCTGGGAGTGAGATCTTTTCCCTTATGGACAGATTTTCGGGCTATAACCAGATTAACATTCTCTTGAATGATCAGCATAAGACTGCTTTCATCTGTCCTTGAAGTACTTTCATGTATAAGAAACTTCCTTTCGGCTTGAAGAATGCTGGGGCCATGTTTCAATGAGCAATGTCATATGCTTTTCACGATATTAAGCACATCTTTCAACCTTATTTTGATGACCTTCCGGCTCATTCATCTAAGCGTAAGGATCATATTGACCATCTTCGTCAGATATTTCTTCGTTGTTGACGCTACAATATCCAACTCAATCCGCACAAATGCGTCTTCTGCATTGATTCAGGTAGAAATTTAGGGTTTATCATATCCAAAGATGGGATTCGCCTTGATCTGCTCAAAGTCGAGGTTATTATTAATATCCCCTCTGCATCTTCGTTGCATCAGCTGCAGAGTCTACAGGGGAAGGCTATTTTTTTACGCCGTTTTGTACCCAACTATGCCGAAGTTGCTAAAGGATTCACGTGATTACTAAAGCAGGGTGTCCCTTTCCTTTGGGATGAGGTCGCCCAGAAGTATTTTGATGCTTTGAAGACGTTGCTTGTCAACGCTTCTCTGTTGCGTCCTCCAAACTATCATCGCGATTTTCCCCTCTCTTTAGCTGCTACTTTCAACATGATTGCCATGGTTTTGGTTCAAGACGATGATGACAATGATGAGCATGTTATTTACTACCTCTCTCGTAACCTTCTCGATATCGAAATGTGCTATGCTCATGTCAAGAAGTTAGCGTTAGCTGCCGTTCAAGAAGTTCAATGTTTTCGTCATTATATTCTATTGCGTATTGTGACTGTGATTTCGGAATGCAACCTTACGACCTACATATTGTCTCGACAATTGCTAGGGGGAAAATACTCAAAGTGGATTTTTATCCTCCAAGAGTTTGATTTGGTGTTTACTACTGCCAAGTCAAAGAAATCACTCGTCTTTGCTGATTTGATCTACTCCCTTCCCTCTGATTCTGCTCCATTTGGTTCTAAAGAATGCATTCCGGGCAATGCACTTTTTTTGATCTCTACCCTCGATCCTTGGTACGGTGATATCATCGTATATCTTCAAAATTCTACTTTTAGATCTGAGTTGACGAAGGATGCTCGCCGACGCATCTGTCATCAGTCGCAACCTTATCGTATAGTCGGAGATACACTCTACCGTGTCAGAGTGGATTCCATTCTCCGTCGGTGTTTGACCCTCGAGGAGGCTAAGAAAGTTCTAAATGATTGCCACAGTGGCACCTACGGCTGTCAGATGTCTGGTTATGCCACTACACAGAAGATTCTTCATGCTGGGTATTTCTGGCCCTCCATCTTCAAGGATTTCAGTGTTGCTGTCTGTAAATGTCATGATTGCCAAATCTATCAGCGCAAGATGTGCGTGCCGCCTACACATCTCTACCCTGTCATTACCGTTGGTCCCTTTGCGAAGTGTGGCATCGATTTTATGACGTGTAACCCTCACTCGGTCGGGGGGCATGCTTATATTATCGTAGCCGTTGAATACTTCACCAAATGGGCCGAATCAATGCCTACACTTGGCGTTGACGGTAAGACACCAGCTCAATTCATATTCAATCATATCATTTCTAGGTTTGGTGTCCCTCAACCCATTGTCATCGATCATGGTTCCCATTTTCGGCATTATATGATGGCGGAGTTGACCTCCAGGTTGGGCTTGTGTCACGATAGCTCAACGTCGTACTATCCTTAGGCCAATGGCCAGGTTGAGGCTGTGAACAAATTTTTAGTCACTATGCTTCAACGTATGATTGGGATCCACAAATCCAATTGGCATCTCACGTTATTTTAGGCTCTCTGCGCATATCGAACCTCAGTCAAGGATGCGACCAGATTCACTCCATTCCAACTTGTTTATAGTCTGGAAGCTACCCTTCCGATTGAGCGTGAAATACCTTCGCTCAAATTAGCTGTTGAATTACTACCCGACACTTCACCTGAAGAAGAGTGTCTCCTCTACTTAGAGAGGTTGGATGAAACTCGTCGTTTTTCTGCCTTGGTCATCGAAGCACATAAGAAGTGAGTCAAAGCCCATTTTGACCAGTCGGTTTCTCCTCGCTCCTTTGTAGAAGGAGACCTCATCCTCCTGTACGATCAAACTCATGATAATCTGGGGGCAGGAAAATTTCAACCCATGTGGCATGGGCCTTACATAATTAAACATGTTTTGAAAAACGGGGTCTATGAGCTCATTGATTACATAGATCATTCTTTAGATCAGCCCAGAAATGGGTTGTATCTCAAAAAGAATTATGCATGAGTCATTCGTGCATGTTTTTGTGTACATAGGTGTTCTTTTCATCTTTTTTGTACATTTTTGGCTTGGGGTGTTTTGCAAGTGTTTTCATGCTTATTGGGTCGTTGCTTATTGTGCATATGTCTATTACCCCTTATGTTGGTTTCGCGGATGGTGCTTCCCACAGTACTCGGAACTTGTCTTCGACAACCTGGGTGATTTATGATCCTGCTGGTGAGTTGATAGTCCTGCAAGGTATTTGTCTAGGGAGAACTACAAACAATGCCGCTGAATATAGTGCTGTCATTGAACTGTTAACCGAGGAAATTACCCTCGGCATTAGTGCATTGGTTGTAAATCTAGACTCACAGCTTGTTGTTCTTCACCTTAACGGGCATTATTTAGTTAGAAACCCACACATTTTAAGATTTTATTTATGTGTTCGTTTGCTAGAAAGACATTTTGATTATATCACATATCAACATATTCCTAGACAAATGAATGCATTAACTGATACAGTGGCTAACATTGTATTAGATAGACATTTGCGTAATCTGTAAAATCATCATCACATGAGAGACTCATATTAAATAGGAAACTATATATATATATATATATATATATCAAAAGTTTGCATTAGTGTGCACCATAAATTTCAAAAATATGTGTGTTTTTGTTACATCCTGAGACACCATGTCTCACAAAAAAATGCAGAAATAAAAGCCTAGGTGTCTAGTCGACATGATGATCATGATAGCATGTCACTTCCCGGAAAAGCCACCTCAACAAGCAATGAACTCGGTTTGACACTCCCACAGTATGTATTTAGTATGCATGAGGAACATTGTCAAAACACGCATAGTCTGGGACCCCACGGGAAATTCCCTCCAAGTTGTGCACGATTTCCTCCTCCTCGCCTTGAGGGGAAACATCAAAATCACGAGGTATTTTCCTCGCTATCAGAGACAACCTTGCAGGACTCTCTGGGCCTACATCTGCAAATGCATGGATTAATTGTCAAAACATACATACTAAAAAATCATAATACTCACAAAAATTAAAAAATGAGTTTTACCAAGTGCTTCATCCCAATCCTCTCCTTTCGGGAGTGGGAGGTCCGGATCACCAGTGAAATCTGTGCCAGAGTAGGGCCAGTCCTCCACGACAATCAATTGTTAGTGGAGCCAATAAAAAAACTCCGGTCTCTACGACATCCGTTGACCGCCCCCTGACCTTGGCATCAGAGCTACCCATCGGGCCATCCGTGGTTCCAATGTTGGTGGTGTTCGAACTATCACCTCCTGACGCTGAAATATTGGTAGCCGTTCCAGAATGAACGATACCAGGATAGACCCATAACAAAATTTTTTCAATTTGGCCTTCTTGCACTTTGTTAGGTGACCTTTTATATTGATTGTTACTGCCTTTGCCCAGTTGTAGATGGTCGGTGTCAAGCAGTCTACAGCAAGAAGTAGTTGTGTTTTTGTTGCTTCGTGTGGTGCTTGTGTTCCTGCAGCTTGTGTGATCACGTGTAGCACTACCCTTAGTGCTAAATCTGGGATATTCTGGATGTCCACTTTCCCACTTTTTGATCCTTTCTGTGCTCCCAGGCATACCTCGTTAATCACCATGCCCATGCTCTCCATGGTGGCCTGGGTGCCGATCAAGATTGGTGCTACTCCCCTCCACGACAGTCCTGTTATGAAATAAATATCAGAAACATCTATCTCAAGTTCATGATATCGAAGAATAAATTTTTCCTGATCCTCGTCCCAGATACTTACTATGTATTTTAGCAGCTCCGGTTGAGCTCTGAGACACAGTTTCATGAAGAAATTTGTCCATTTATAGTCTCTAAGAGCTTCCATGCATCTTGCATTTCCCATGGCAAGCTCATCCTCTTTGTTGTGTTCCCGTTCCTTCCACTCTATCACCATTTTGTCACTCTCTCACCTGCAAAAATGTTCATATGGACATTATTAGCCAAATCCAAAGCTGCAATTTGTGAATTTTAGGCTTGCTTTCTGGCATTGAGAATTTTTTAAGAGTTCTGCGCGGTTCACGCGATTGTTTTAGAAACAGTCATGCCAATGGGTGCACCCCAGTTTAGAAAATTGGGCGGTTGGCGCGAGTCCGTGCCCGAAACCCACACTGACCGTTGTGCCCTAGTTTTCACAATTTCTCTGTCAGAAATCAAAACTGAAGATTGTAGGTAAAGAAAAACTGCTTAAAATGTGGGGAAGGATGTCGGCTCTTACCTGGAATTGACGGATTTGAGATTGGTCTACCGGATTTCCCATTATCGTCGCCGCAAAAATCGCAAGGTAAAATGGGTCACTATTGCTCCACAAGAGGTAAAAGTGAAAAGTAATTATTTTTTACCATTTTTGACATTTTATAACTTTTCAGAACCCTAATTAGGTTTTAAGACATATTTTTAGATTATTACATTATGTTATTTTGAGAAATGGGTTTTACGTTTGTTTCTTTTGCAGCGACAGGTCTTTAATGCGATAGTGATGAAGTCACGAGTTATATTTTATACTTTTTTGGACTTAGTAAAAACATGAAAAGTCACTACTGGAGTCATCTTTAAGCTCTTTTCTGACTCTCTAAAATTGAAAATATTACTGAGACTCCTGTTGTTTTGAACTCGTTAATTGGCTGTGAAACGATATCTACTATTAGCCATTAGTATTTTTTACATGTTAGTGATGACTATATCTATAGCTGAGTTTTCTAGAAACTGTTTTCCTTATGTCAATATTTCATCCAGAAAACCCTCCTAAAAAACTTTTTTCGCCCTTCTATTTTTCAGTCCACCCATGTCAAAATCAAAACCTCATTATCACTATCCTACCTAGCTTCAGCCCTATTGGTTTGCCCATCAGCTTTAAAAGAAATATCCAAATATGTTTCAAAAGTCTCCCCTATGTTAGGAAGTGGCGCTTTAAGACATTTTACCCTTGGCAATCATCAAAAAGCCAAAAAAGCCTCCATCTGCTACAAACCAATCATGACTGACCTCCCACTCTGCAAATAAAACTGACAAACAGCTCTAAGTTGCGCCACTTATACCCCTAGGTCTCAGCACTGCATGAACCACAGTCTCAAGCTGATTATTAGGTGTTTCAAGAAACCTATGGTTTCTACAAGGCAGAGAATATGGGCTCATCCATGGAGTAAAATGCTGAATTCACGTTGAGGAATAATGTTTAAATGTAACTTGAGCTCGAGATATGTCCGGGAGCCAAAGCCACCATCTGCATTCACAGCTGTGCCTCTTTTCCAAAGATGAAAATCACAAGTAAGAAAGGGACACCACTGTCTCAGCAAACTGGTAAATTGTCATGGCCCAGAACCTCCTTCATTTACAAGCAGAGGGTTAGGGCGCCTCCTTCATTTACAAGCAGAAGGCGCTGGCCAGTATTGACTTTAAAGGTTGCAGAAGTCCAGGTTTTCCTTTACTGAACAAGTGAAACAATATCTCCAGGTTTTATGAATGAGAGTAATGATCATAACAGGGATAGAGTTTGAAATATGCTAGCTCAAAGGAAAAAAGAGTCTGGTATAATAAAGAAGGCCATTTGAAGCTTTCAAATCATGTGAATTGTTGAACTTTAGAAAAGCATGTCATCAGTAAACATTCCAATCTTCAGCAGCCTGCTTTCCACAAGATCAAATTGAGGAGGTGCTGACAAAACATGCCATTACACAGGCAGAAAGAAAGCTCTTTGTTTTTCAAAGGACACTCCATAGTCACAGAGACTATCCTTCAAATAATTTGTCATGAGATGACCAAAAACAAAGGATGACATTTCAGTCACCCTCAGAGCAGTACAGGAAGACAGTGACACTTTGGCTAGGGTTTTTCTGAAGCATAGTGATGATTGCAAGTAGAGTTGCGAGTCTTGATGTTTTTTTTAAAGTTGATTTCTTACCATCATAATCAAACAAACCCTTGTCATGCAGCCTTATCACATAATCCTCATATACTTTGCCAAGTGAAGGGCCTCCTCCTTTTATGAGCAGATGGCCAAAGCCTTGGATGTTGTTAAAGACTGATTGATCTAAGAGACAGTGGAAAGAGACAAAGGAAGAAAGCTAAAAGGTATTTACACCAGGTAAATGATAGTGTTTATGATACAAAAGTATTGGTCTTCCTATTCAAATGAAATGTCTGTCAAACTGTACCTATAGTGGAAAGGAAACAATATGAATATGCATGCATTGATACCAAAAAGGAGCAGTTTCTTTAAAAGGAAATGGTTAAACAGTACTCCACTATCACCTGCCCAGAAGTCTAAAGGAGCTCTTTTTGAGTAAAACAGAGAAAATATGGTATGAAGGGATGCAAGCTAGAATATAGCACTTACAATCCAAAAGGAAACTTGTTTATCACCTGGAAGCAGGAACTGACACCATGTACAAAAAGAGCTTTTGCCAAAAGCCTGCACATCATATAGCCATCAGCAGATCAAGACAAAGTTTCTGGAAATGAGTTTTATTAGCTTTGGGCAGCACTCAAAACCCATGAAGCACCTCACTATTACAAATCCAATCAAAGGACATCTACAAGATTCTGTCAAAGCCGAGCTTAAAAAGAGGAGGCATTTCTGCAAAGCAAGTAACAGTTAGGACATTTTATTACAAGTCATCATCTGGTTTCAAAGAATTTGGCAAGCATAAAAAGAAATCAGCTACAATGTGTCACCTGCAAAAGAGAAAAGGTAAAACAGTGGACAGAGTTAAGCTTCGGCAATGGTTCTATTACAAAAGGTCAATACACTGGTCAGAACAAATGATAACTGTATTTCAAAGGGACCTATTCCTCCTAGTCCATAATTTTCCCTTTCAGAACATACTTCACAAATGATGGGAGGCAATTTGAGTTCTGTTCCCAAAAGGACATTGTGAACAAGTATACCAATCATGAATAGACAAAGAAGTGGTTGATAGATTGCCAGTTTTGGGAGTTTTAAAACAAATGCAGTTTTCTCATTTTTCAGAAAAGACAGAGATATCATAAACAATATAGGCAAGAGAGTTTGTCGAAAGGAGATACTTTGCTTAGGTCAAAGGTCCAAGAAGACTAGCCAGTTGGACACCTACAGTTGGAAAGGGTTGATGAAGCGCTTAGAGGCAGAGTTTGTCAAACCAAGGGTAAGCCATCTCCTTTCAAATTTCAGAGACAAGTATTCCATTCAAGAATCAAAAAGTATAAAAGATATTTGAGGCAACAGTTAAATTTCTTCTGCAGCAAAGGGTCCTACAAGTAAGTTTACAAGTTCATAACATACAAGGAAGCACTTTGACATATCTTCAGTTTCTGGAGAATGATCCTAAAACTTATATAGGCATGTTCACTTTAAAAAGTTGATGGCACCATATCAATACAATTGAGTAAGAGAAAGATGATTGAAGATATCTCTTTTAGAAATGGACTAAGAGGAAAGCGCTTGAATAAATGCAATTGATTTCTGCACCCACAGTCAGAAAATATGTTAAAAGACACTTGGCAATCAGATCAGTTTCACAGTAAGTATTATCACCGCTAGAACATCTAGAGCAAACACTATCATTTTCAGGGTCAAAAGGTAAATTTGTCCCCTTGAAGAGTGGCCGAGGATGCTTCATCAATTACTAGTGATTTCTGAGTATACTTGCTATGTTGAAAAGGTCAGCAACAACAGAAAACCACTTTCAAATACATAACACAGACCTTTATGCCAGCATTTTAAAGTATGGGCCCGTCTGGACACATGCATAAATCTTTTGGTTTCTCTTTCAAATGACAGATTAATGGTTAAAAGGGAAGAAAGGCCTCCCAAATCCTTCCGAGTCACAACCAAAGATATTGTGGTCTTTTCATTTCCAAACAAGTTAAATACCATTGGAAGTTCATCGTGCAAACTCACAAGCCCGAGCAGTTGATCCCTTTTGCTGCCCTCAAGATCAGGAAAGGAGGCATTGAATAAAAAGCAGAGTTTTTGTGGGTCGAAGTGTTGCGCGGCACGCCTGGAAAAGTGCGCGACACGCCTGGAGAAAAAGATACAAAGGGCCATAACTAAGGCGCGACGTGCCTGTAGTGGTGCGCGACGCGCCTGTGCGTGTTGGTCCTGTCGGCCCGACAGTGACCCGACACCACAACCGTGCGCGGCACTCTCCACAATAAACACGTCGCGCAGGGTGATAAGCCTCCAAAGCACCTCCAAACTTCTTTCAAAGTTGCTCCAATGCTCAAGCAAAGACTGCCACCGATGTTTAAGGAATGTTGCCTTTCCCCTTACAAAGATTAAAGTTGATAGACAGTGTTCGAGACAGCAAAGGCCTCTGTGTAAATCAGGATATTTTGAGTAGCTGTTTTGGAAAGGATGTGTCAGTTGGTTGACAATGAGAAGATATTTTTAATCTTCAAGAGCCTAAAGCTGCCCTCCAAGGTGCTCGAACATCACATTCCTTTTCTAAGGGTAGTGTTAAGTGTTTAGGACATTTAAAATATTGTGGCATAAACTCCATAACCCTGTCAACTATATGTAACAAAGAAAGGGTGCTCAGGAGGTGTGATTTTTTAGAGTTGCTATAGTATGTGATTGACCAGCAGTAAGTATAGCAAGGCTTGGATTATTTTTAACTGTTTAAAAAACCTGTAATCTGTCCCCAAAAGAGTATTAGGAAATGAAGTCACCTTTTCTTTAAAGAAGCTCAGCATTTGAAGCAGAAGCAGTGGTCAGAACACCAAACACATAAATTATCCATGTTTTTCTAGGTCTTTTTTCAAAGTCTTCCTCAGTGTGGCAAAAAGCAAGGTCATGGCTACCTTTTGACCATAAATAGGCTTTGGTGAGTAAAGCTGCTCAAAACAATGAGAGGTATTGTCAAACTTTGTGAAAAGGACAGTAGAGTTTAAAGAGGGCAGTGTTATGTTTGAGGAGGGATTTATTGTTGTTAAAAATGCTACAGGATTCTTTATGACCACATCAAAAGAAAAATGAACTCTATCACCTATTACACAGTAAACCTTGGACTATGTATTGTCTTGCTGATTGACTGTCTTTATGTTATTGAATCCACTAGTTGAGTGGCCAACAAAGAAAAGAACAGTGTTGTGAATTAAGAAGGTTTGTGTTCTGCCTTATCCAAAAAACAAGGCTGTCTTGTGTCCTCCAAATTACTAAAAGCAGAGAGACCATTAGCACAAAAACACAGAAAAGATTTTTGGACTATGTATCTTCTACTGACTGTGCTTTTATTTTGAGTTTTATTTTTGAGTGACATACAAAGAGAAGGGGCAGTGTTTTGAAAGGGAGCACATTGAGGCAGCAAAGCAAGGTAAAGGAGAATATATTGATGATATGCAGCAAAATGATAAAGAGCAACGCCATGAAGAAACTCAAAACAGTGATGAAAAAGAAGGCTAAAGAGAAGCGCCTAGCACGAAAGGAAGGGAAAAGCATATCAGCCCTTCATATTTTGGCCTCGGCTTCGGAGCATGTTGCTATGGACCCTTGAGGGCCATGCATGCCAAATTAGGGCCTTTTTCGACAACTTTTTGTTTTTTGGCATTTTTTGGGTTTTTGGTCGAAAACTCATAATTTCGACATTTCAGTTTGAGGAATTTTCAAGGGAGGAGGATGACACCGATAGATGCCATAATTCTATGAGCAGGTCTCCAGCGATTTTCAGGGCATTTGGAGATCATTCGCCCCCTCAAATTGGCGAAAAACACCCTCTTTTTGCACATTCTGCCCGCCATATCAGCAGTCTGCTATTTCCTGGCTTTTTACACACAGGTACAGTTTTGGATGACTTCCAGGCCTTGGATTGAGATGGTTTCAGTTGCGCCGGAAAGTAGACACAGAGAGATTTCCAGCGAGCCCTCATGAGCCCCATTTCGACATCGGAAAGGCTGCCAATTGCATCCAACAAGTCAGGGGAGCTTTTTCAGGCATAAATATGAAGTATTTTTGTAATTTTTGAACTTCAAAAATCTGCTTTTCCCAAATGTGCGTTAAGCTATTTTTATCATTGGGAAATGATGTAAAGTCAATATAATTTCCGTTTTTAGCAGTTTTTTAGATATTTTATGGGATATTTTGTGCCTTGGGCTTTGCAAAGCCTCAAGGACAATTTTAGATATTTTGACTTGGCCAATGGGATAGCTAGTTGCTCCATGAGGTTTTCCTCCCTCAAGCCTATTTATTCCATGGGTTTCATTGTAAATCAGAGGCTGAACTTGAGAGAAGAAATAATACATTGGTCATATGAGCTTTGATGAATACACTTGAGTTATGATTTTTGGACTGCCTCTTGGATGCTTTTGAGGAGTGATGAAGGTTTGGTGATGGATTCCATGACATGGTAGAATGGTATAGTTTTTCTTACTATGTTTTTTGTCTTCTAGTTTTCATTCATAATCCATGCTTCTTGCTGTTATAGATCAGTAGAGATTAGTTTTGAGATATGCCCATGGAGGCACCTCAAAATTCCTGAATCTTCATAGCTTGATGTTTTCTTCTTCCTTTGTTATGCTAAAGAATTCTTAAGTGCTCTTTAGTAACCTAAGGATAATGTTTGCTAGTTTTATTTACAAGTTCTATGCATGTTGAGTAGGATGTATGGTGTGCCCTGCCTACCTATAAGCTGTCCATAGTTCTGTCCATAAAACTTTCTCTTTGACTGATTTGTTGATCATCTTGTTGAACCATGGAGGCCTAGTCCCGATCTAGCCCTTTGCCTAAAACTATGAAAGCTTGTTTGTCAAAGTGCCCAATGACTTAGAGACTATGTTTAGGCGTTCCGGCGTAGTTTATGAGTTGTTAGTTTGTCTTATGTGTTTTCCCCAAAGTCTGATAGCCATTTCCCGAAGTTAGAGGGTCTTATACCTTTATGTATGGCTGGAATGTTTGATTTCTATGTATTGATTAGCTCATAGTTGCATTTAGCATGATTAATGGCTTGCTATAACATGTTTATGTCTGCTATGAACTAGTTACACTTGAAATACCTTGTCTTTCACCAACTTGTTGTCCATTTACTCCATTTTGCCCAAAGATCCCTTCTACCGTGAATCAAATCAGCCCTACAGCATCTTTACATCATCACCTCATAGCTTCCTTGACCTGTTTGACCCCATAGCCCAATTTATCTACATCTTGTTATCCAGTTTATGTATTTGATCAGTTTTATCCCTCACAAACTTAAAAACTAAAAAAACCAAAAACACACTTCATAACTAGCCTAATATCAGAATACCCTAAGCAAACACACCGATATCTTTTGCATATAATAGAGAGAGCCCTCTCTGAGTCCAGGAAGGCTATGTCCTTGGGCTCCAAAGCTTGGTTTGATGTTACATCGTCATTTGGCTCGCCAATCGGCCAAATCACGGGACCCTAACATAATGGCGATCACGGTGGGACTTATTGAGTACATGATAGTCTAGCAAACTTTTATAGACTCCTTAGTCGTTCAAATTTTAACTTAAACCATCAGCCTTTAGAATCATTTAGTGTAAACCCTCTGTTTCACCATCTTAGCAAAGTGATGAATCAGGTTTATAACACTCTTACATCCTAGGCTGCACATAAAACTAAGAAAAAAACCACAAAAAACTCCCTTAGATTGGTTTTTGTCAGTACTGGTGGTGGACCATACACATATACCTCAAAACAACTAAAAATCCACCTGGCGACTCCACTAAACTCTAGTAAGCCTTACTATTTTACCAAGCTCCAGGCTACTATCCGATAGACCTATCCCATCGCTCACTAACATAGCGGGAGATGGTGGGACACTGAGTACATGATAGTCTAGCAAACTCTTATAGACTCTTTGGTCCTTTAGGTACCATAAACAAGCAAGCAGTCCATAGACCCATTTTTAGAGTAAACTCTTTTTGTTCTCATCACCCTAGCAAAGTGTTGAAACAAGTCTAGGATACTTTAACAAACCATAGGCTGCACATAAAACTCAGAAAATCCAAAAAAATTCTCAGATTAGTTACTGGTGGTGGACCATAGCTATCTTCACAAAAAACAACCCATTTCCACCTGGCGACTCCACTAATCCATCCCTTTTATTTTTGACCATCCTTCACCTTAGTAAAGCTTTAGAAAGACCACTCATCCAGAAACATTCACCAATACCATTCTCTTTAAGCTCTGGATCTAAAATCTGGCTTCACGAAGAATCAATACCAGAGCTCATCCAGACCCAAATCCCCCTATCATAGTAGATGACCCAGAGAAGATTCTGTGGCAGGCTTCCGAAACTGACCATCTAGCTACTGGTAGATCCATCCGTAGAGCAAGATCTGTACCTAAACATCGCACTATCCTACTAGATTCACCTTTTGAACTAGAGTCATCACAAACTCTTCCCAGAAGCAAATCATATAGTAAGATAAACTTTGATGATCTTGAACCCCTAAACCCACCACAGAGCCCTAGTAGAGAAGCTTCACCTACCACTCGTCCTGATTTCCAGCTTCTTTATCGATTTGGCTCCTATCATCCCAAATCTGCTCAAAACCAGATCACTAGTCCAAGTTCATCCGCCACACCTGGTCAAAACACCACTGTTCAAATCACTCCATCTTAGCCTACTACTCCTCATCTTGTACATCATCTATTAGCTCCAGTCATGGCAGCCTGGTACGCACCTTTGGTGTTGCCACCACCTTTAGCTCCTCTCCCAAAAAAATATCAAGACAAAATCCCACACTTTACTGGAGAAGACACCACCACACCTCAACAGCATATAAGTAGGATGACTGATGCTTATGAATACCTAGAGGTACAAGACGAGACTGTCAGAATGAGAATATTCGCCCAAAGTCTTGGTGGTGAACCCAAAGCATGGTTCAAAAGCTTAGCTCCAAACAACATCCATGATATCCCCGAACTACATCAAGTCTTCAGAAATAGGTGGGAAATCCGAAGAAACCCCATTCAAATCCTGTCATAATATAACAACCTAAAACGGGAAAATGGGGAAAGTGTCCAAGCTTACTGTACTAGGTTCAACAGTGTATATAACTCCCTCCCACCTCATTTCAAACCTCCACTTGGTCTAGCCTTGGCAAAATTCCCCGAAGGTTTCGATCCGGACATGACATATCATCTGAGAGACAAGGATCCCCCTACTTTAGAGGAAATGCAACAAATAGCCATCAAAGCAGATGCCAATTTAGCTGAAAAAAGAGCTAGAACTAGATCAGAAAGAAAGGTCACATATAGAGATGAGGTCTCCACTTCATCACCTTCCCTAGATCCCAGAATAGATGACTTAGTCAAATCCATGGCTAAAATGTGGGAAAAGATAAATGAAAAAGCTCCTGTTAGGGACAACCAGCCAAACCCTCCAAACAGAAACCAGAACCAGAACTTTAGGAGGGAACAGCCCCAAAACAGACCAAGGGAAAATGACCAACAGATTAGGCCACCATTCAATGAAAACTATGTGGAAGAGGATGACAGGGATACAGAAAATCTTGATGAAAGTCATCTAAATCTCGTAGGGTCCGATAATGAAAGCGAGGTATACCTCACAGCTAAAGAACAAGAGTTATGTTCTCCTAATCAAGATGAGACCAACTATGGAGATCTCGACGATCCTGCCATAGACTTTCAAAATTCCATAATAGAGGCTCACCGGCAATCTAATCTTAGAAGCGGAAAAAACCAAAACCATTCCAAAAAGAATAGTCCTGACAACACCAAAATCTCTGATAATATCTTAAATAAGACCATGGATAGTAGCAAAATTGGGGCCAAAAGGACTGACCAAAACAAAGGTAAGGCCATTCAGACAAGTACTAGCTCAGACACTCCTAGTACCTTCAAAGAAACCCCAAGGGTGACTGTATCAAAAGAAGTCCCAAGCCAAAGTCAGCAAATTAAGAACATAGAAAAGGTTATGTCTGAAAAAGCTGAAACAAATCTGCCCAAGCTACCTACTCCTTTTAGCTTCGAAGGGGAAATTTCCAAAATAAAAATTACCATACCCCTTATAGAGTTAATAACTATAGATAGGTATAGATCTCAAATCTTCAAAGTCTTTGACCTAGAGAGTAAGGCAGATACCTTGAATCTAACTGACGACAAACCCGAGCTTTTATTTGGCCCTAAAGTAGAAGGTGAATATCAAGAAGGAACTATTTCTCCTTTCTATTTAAGCTTAAACATACGGGACAAAATATTACATAATGCCATGTTGGATTCCGGTGCTTCCCATAACCTCATGCCTAAAGCAGTCATGGAAAACCTAGGACTAGAAGTGACTCAACCTTACAAAAACCTATATTCTTTCGACTCAAGTCAGGTAAAATGTTTAGGTCTGATAAAAAATCTAGATTTCGCCCTAACACAACTACCAGCCAAAAACTTAGTCATGGATGTAGTAGTGGCCGATATCACACCCAAGTATGGAATGCTACTATCAAGAGCATGGGCTGCCAAAATACAAGGTAGCCTTCAAATGGATATGTCATTCGCTACTGTCCCAGTTTTCAACCAAACTAGGAGGTTATACCGAGAGACTCGCATGAAATACATGGTTAGCAACAGAGATAAGCCAAACAATACCCCCATCTATTCCATTCATTCCAATTTAGATTCTTTTATCCTATACAATGAAGGGGGTATAAACAAGCAGATAAAAGAAAACGAAGACATGTCCAAACCATTACTGGATGAAGAAATTGATGACCAAAGTCCCAAGAAACCAGAGAAGCAGCTTAGTATCATGTATGAAAAGGAAACTCTTTGGAATATAAGCTTTGATGGTTCTTGTGGCAAGACAGGTTCAGGAGCAGGCATCTGGATACACAATACTAAAGAAGGTCATTCTTTTAGATTGGAATTCCAATGTACTAATAACATTGCGGAATATGAAGCCCTTCTCATCAGTCTGCATATGCTTAGAGACTTGGGCGCCAATAGAATATCAGCCCAAGGAGACTCTGAGCTTGTAATCAGGAAAATCAAAGGTGAATATTCGGCAAAGAATCCAAGACTGAGAGAATATAGGAACGCAGCTTTGGATATCCTTAAAACTTTTGAAAAATATGAACTCACCTATATCCCCAGGATTCAAAACAGTCTGGCAAATGAGCTCGCCTTTGCTGCAAGCAATAGCCAAATACCATGTATGAGTGAGCAATATGACATTCAAGTGAAACACCGCCCTAGTGTACCAGATAATATTGACCATTGGCAAATATTCCAAGATGATGATCAAATTGATGATTTCCTACAATCTAGGAATGAGTTTGAAATAACCAAAAAAGACTCAGGAGATGAAGAGAGGAAACCCGGCCTAAGTCAAGACCAAGAGCTAAATCCACCTTTGTGGACAAATCTAAACCTGGTAGACCATCCATGTGACAAGGAGATAGAAGAAGACATTGACCAAAGGGAACTCGAAGTCTTACACTGCGAAAATAACACCATACCCAGAGGGCTCGCACCTTTAGAAGAATTGTTTGACTTTAATGATGTGGCCAAAAAGCCTAAAATGGAATCTACAGAGGATGACATAGAGGAATACAACATAGGAAGCCCAGAAGAGCCAAAAAACATTAAACTATCCAAAACCCTCCCACCTAACATAAAACATAGGTACATAAATCTATTTAAAGAATTTAAAGATGTGTTTGCATGGGGGTACCAGGATTTGAAATCATATGACACCAACATTATCCAACATAAAATTCCCCTCAAAGAAAATCAAAAACTTTTTAAACAGAAGTTAAGAAGGATAAACCCGGTATTATTAACATTGGTTGAAAAGGAAATTAAAAAGATGTATGATGCCGGGATAATAGTATCTCTCCGATACTTCGAGTGGGTCTCAAATTTAGTATCAGTTAGGAAAAAGACTGGTGAAATCAGACTCTGCATAGATTTCCAAAACTTGAATAGGGCATGTTTGAAAGATAACTACCCTCTGCCCAAAATGGACCACATACTTCAGAAGGTAGTAGGCGCTAAGAGAATCTCATTACTTGATGGTTTTTCTGGTTATAACCAAGTACTGGTTTATCCTACCGATCAACATAAGACAACTTTCACCACCCCTTGGGGCACTTTCATGTACGTTAAAATGCCTTTTGGACTGATGAATGCTGGCGCCACATTTCAAAGAGCCATGGACATAGCCTTCTCAGAAGACATAGGTGTTTTCATAGTCATATATCTCGATGATATAACAGTATATTCTAAATCAGATGAAGAACACCTAACACACTTAAGAAAGGTTTTCAACAAATGCAGAAAGTATGGTTTGTCCCTAAAACCCAAGAAAACACTTTTTGGTCTAGAGGAAGGAAAACTCCTAGGTCACATTATTTCGGAGGAAGGAATTAAAATAGACCCCCAAAGAATCGAAGGAATCCTACAGATAAGTCACCCCAGAAACATAAATGAGTTATAGTCCTTTATCGGCAAGATAAATTTCTTGAGAAGATTCATCCCAAACCTTGCTGAGCTCCTGAAAGAGATCACAAATATGTTAAGAAAGGAGGTCGGGGTTAAATGGACTATAGAAGCCAGAAAATCTTTTGAACTAATTAAAAGGGCCTTAACCGAAACACCAGTATTGATAAGCTGACTTCACCAAAGATTTTTACATTTTTTCATTTGCCTCAGAACATACAATAGCTGCGGTGTTGTTGCAAAAAAATGCAGCCGGGCAGGAGCAACCCATTGCCTTCTTTAGCAAATCCCTGAGAGATGCTCCCTTGAAATATAACATCATGGAAAAACAGGCATTCGCATTGGTAAAAGCACTGAAAGATTTCCGAGTTTACATCTTGCATTCTCATGTCATAGCTTTTGTCCCTAATACTGTCATCAAGGACATTCTGAACCAAGATCCCGATGGTAAAAGGGGAAAATGGATCACCATCATCCTAGAACATGACTTAGAAATCTGGCCTACCAAACTAGTTAAAGGACAAGGACTTGCAAGACTAATGGCTGAAACCAACCTCCAAGCTTTAGATATAAATTTTGTCGATGCCTTAGAAGAACAGGAAGAGTGCACACTCCCCCCTATCGATCAGACATTTTTGGACTCACCTTGGTATGCAGATATTCTTTATGTATTAACTTATCTGAATGCTCCTCCGACTTTATCAAAAACAAAAGCAAGATTCCTTAAAAAAAAATATTTAAAGTTTTGCATCTTAGATGGTTTTCTGTATTGGAAAAATCCCACTGGTATGTTGCTTAAATGTTTGCTTGAGTCTGATGTAGAGAAAATTATGCACGAAATGCACGAAGGGGAATGTGGGGGCCATCTCTACTGGAAAACCACTGCAAAAAAAATCCTTAGAGCTGGTTATTATTGGCCTACCTTATTCCCTGATACTCACAAACTAGTTATGACATGCCATAAATGTTAAATTTTTGATGGCAAGAAAAAGCTTTTACCTTTACCCTTACATCCCATTATAGTTGAAGGACCCTTCCATCAATGGGGTTTAGATTTCATTGGATAAATCCACCCTTCCTCATCCGCTCAACATAAATGGATCCTCACAGCCACTGATTACTTTACCAAATGGATAGAAGCCATACCTTCCCGGAACGCTACTGATTCAATCATCATCACGTTCCTAGAAACCAATATCCTATCCAGATTTGGCTGTCCCGGGAAGATCATTACAGATAACGTCGTTGCCTTCTCCTCCAAGAAAATGATAGACTTCTGTCACAAATATCATATTTCATTAGGACACTCCACAACCTATTACCCTCAAGGTAATGGTTTAGCCGAGTCTTCTAACAAAAGCCTAGTTAACATTATCAAAAAACTTCTTGAACAAAATCAAAAAGCATGGCATGGGAAACTAGTACACGCCTTATGGGCTGACAGATTAACCACCAAGAAATCCATAGGTATGTCTCCTTACCAGCTAGTTTATGGTCTAGATGCCATTTTCCCAACATCTCTAGGGGTTCCAGTAATGAAACTATTACAAGAAGTCCAAATAGAAGAAAATGACATGCAAAGGAGAGTAAATCAGACTATCCATTTACAACAAACTAGAGAAGAAGTTTACCAAAGGGCTCAGTTAACACAAGACAAAATAAAACAGATTTTTGACAGAAGAACTAAGGAAAATGATTTTCAAATTGGAGATAAAGTTTTGAAATGGGATTCTAGAAGAGAAGACAAAGGTAAGCATGGCAAGTTTGAAAATTTATGGAAAGGGCCTTACATCATCAGCTCAGTCAGTGGAAATAATGCTTTCTTCTTACAAGAACCTGATGGGACTGAAATTTTTGGAGGTCCTGTGAATGGCAGGACATTGAAACATTATTTTTGTCAGGAGCTCCATTTTTGAGTTAGGAACCTTGTCAGTCATTGTACATACCATTGTTTGAAATATTGAAAAAATAGAAAAGTCAAAAATAGTAAAAGACAAGAAATGTCAAAAACAGTAAAAAACAGAAAAGAGGGCAAGTGAAGATAAGACAAAGGCCCCATGTTCCAAAAAATAGTTTTTTTCAGAAAGCGAGCAAGTCTAAATGCCGCTACTAGTGCTTTAATGTCTTGTTCAGCTATCTAGCCTAATCATAGCTGAGCATGTTTAAATTTATTTGCTGATAAGTTAGTGAGTGCAAAGATAGTCAACATTGTGTAAGATTGACTTATCACAGAGCTTAGATTAGGGAGAGATTCTGGTTCCGCATGCCTAAAACAGAACCAAAGGGAGAAGCGAGGGATGAAAAACACATTGTGCATCTTAGCCCTGCTGGTCTAGTTTCCTTTTATTGCAAAATAACATTTGCGTGCAGCTTGTCTTTTATGCCGCAAATGCATGACAAATCAGACTGCCTAATCCTCTTTTGATCATTTTTAAATTTCATGTTGTAGATTAGAGAATGAAATCCTGTCAAACTGCTTAATCTTGACAGTTGATCTAGCATAGGTAGAGTAATGAAGGATTTCATCAGTTTAATCTGAACTCCCGGCAGATATAAGAGTAGAAATAGATAGGTTCATTTTGCAAAAAGAAAAATATACTTTGTCAAAAGGCTGCTAGTTCAAATGCGCCAAAGAGAAGAAAAAATGTTAGGAAAGATAGCGGGGTAGGTAGAAATATCATTGATGTTAATCATGCTGTCAATTTTTCAGAAATAACATCAAGAGAAGGGTAAATTTTGCGCCCAATGGATAAGGCACTGGTCTTCATAAGCCAAAGATCTGAATTCTGGACACCTCCTGACGAGGAGCTGCCCTCCCCAAATGGAGCCACTGTTAGCCATCAGTATTTTTTACATGTTAGTGATGACTATATCTATAGCTGAGTTTTCTAGAAACTGTTTTCCTTATGTCAATATGTCATCTAGAAAACCCTCCTAAAACTTTTTTTGCCTTTCTACTTTTCAGTCCACCCCTGTCGAAATCAAAACCTCATTATCACTATCCTATCTAGCTTCAACCTTATTGGTCTGCCCACCAGCTTTAAAAGGAAAATCCACATCTGTTTCAAAAGTCTCCCCTATGTTAGGAAGTGGCGCTTTAAGACATTTTACCCTTGGCAATCATCAAAAAGCCAAAAAGCCTCCATCTGCTACAGACCAACCATGAATGACCTCCCACTCTGCAAATGAAATTGACAAACTGCTCTAAGTCACGCCACTCACATCCCCTGGATCTCAGCATTGCATAAACCCCAATCTCAAGCTGACTATTAGGTTTTTCACAATGTTCTATGGTTTCTACAAAGGCAAGAAATATAATTTCATCTCATGGAGTAAATGCTTGAATTCACAGTTAGAGGAACAGCTGCTTCTAAATGTAACTTGAGCCTGAGATATGTCTGCAAAACAGAAAGCTACTCATCCAGACTTTACAGCTCTTTCCAGCATGAAAATCACAGTAGAAAGGGACACCACTATCTCAACAAACTGGTAAATTGTCATGGCCCAGAACCTCCTTCATTTACAAGCAGAGGGTTAGGGCGCATCCTTCATTTACAAGCAGAAGGCGCTGGCCAGTATTGACTTTAAAGGTTGCAGAAGTCCAGGTTTGCCTTTACTGAACAAGTGAAACAATATCTCCAGGTTTTATGAATGAGAGTAATGATCATAACAGGGATAGAGTTTGAAATATGCTAGCTCAAAGGAAAAAAGAGTCTGGTATAATAAAGAAGGCCATTTGAAGCTTTCAAATCATGTGAATTGTTGAACTTTAGAAAAGCATGTCATCAGTAAACATTCCAATCTTCAGCAGCCTGCTTTCCACAAGATCAAATTGAGGAGGTGCTGACAAAACATGCCATTACACAGGCAGAAAGAAAGCTCTTTGTTTTTCAAAGGACACTCCATAGTCACAGAGACTATCCTTCAAATAATTTGTCATGAGATGACCAAAAACAAAGGATGACATTTCAGTCACCCTCAGAGCAGTACAGGAAGACAGTGACACTTTGGCTAGGGTTTTTCTGAAGCATAGTGATGATTGCAAGCAGAGGTGCCAGTCTTGATGTTTTTTAAGTTGATTTCTTACCATCATAATCAAACAAACCCTTGTCATGCAGCCTTATCACATAATCCTCATATACTTTTCCAAGTGAAGGGCCTCCTCCTTTTATGAGCAGATGGCCAAAGCCTTGGATGTTGTTAAAGACTGAGTGATCTAAGAGACAGTGGAAAGAGACAAAGGAAGAAAGCTAAAAGGTATTTACACCAGGTAAATGATAGTGTTTATGATACAAAAGTATTGGTCTTCCTATTCAAATGAAATGTCTGTCAAACTGTACCTATAGTGTAAAGGAAACAATATGAATATGCATGCATTGATACCAAAAAGGAGTAGTTTCTTTAAAAGGAAATGGTTAAACAGTACTCCACTATCACCTGCCCAGAAGTCTAAAGGAGCTCGTTTTGAGTAAAACAGAGAAAATATGGTATGAAGGGATGCAAGCTAGAATATAGCACTTACAATCCAAAAGGGAACTTGTTTATCACCTGGAAGCAGGAAATGACACCATGTACAAAAAGAGCTTTTGCCAAAAGCCTGCACATCATATAGCCATCAGCAGATCAAGACAGAGTTTCTGGAAATGAGTTTTATTAGCTCTGGGCAGCACTCAAAACCCATGAAGCACCTCACTATTACAAATCCAATCAAAGGACATCTACAAGATTCTGTCAAAGCCGAGCTTAAAAAGAGGAGGCATTTCTGCAAAGCAAGGAACAGTTAAAACATTTTATTACAAGTCATCATCTGGTTTCAAAGAATTTGGCAAGCATAAAAAGAAATCAGCTACAATGTGTCACCTGCAAAAGAGAAAAGGTAAAACAGTGGACAGAGTTAAGCTTCGGCAATGGTTCTATTACAAAAGGTCAATACACTGGTCAGAACAAATGATAACTGTATTTCAAAGGGACCTATTCCTCCTAGTCCATAATTTTCCCTTTCAGAACATACTTCACAAATGATGGGAGGCAATTTGAGTTCTGTTCCCAAAAGGACATTGTGAACAAGTATACCAGTCATGAATAGACAAAGAAGTGGTTGATAGATTGCCAGTTCTGGGAGTTTTAAAACAAATGCAGTTTTCTCATTTTTCAGAAAAGACAGAGATATCATAAACAATATAGGCAAGAAAGTTTGTCGAAAGGAGATACTTTGCTTAGGTCAAAGGTCCAAGAAGACTAGCCAGTTGGACACCTACAGTTGGAAAGGGTTGATGAAGCGCTTAGAGGCAGAGTTTGTCAAACCAAGGGTAAGCCATCTCCTTTCAAATTTCAGAGACAAGTATTCCATTCAAGAATCAAAAAGTATAAAAGATATTTGAGGCAACAGTTAAATTTCTTCTGCAGCAAAGGGTCCTACAAGTAAGTTTACAAGTTCATAACATACAAGGAAGCACTTTGACATATCTTCAGTTTCTGGAGAATGATCCTAAAACTTATATAGGCATGTTCACTTTAAAAAGTTGATGGCACCATATCAATACAATTGAGTAAGAGAAAGATGATTGAAGATATCTCTTTTAGAAATGGACTAAGAGGAAAGCGCTTGAATAAATGCAATTGATTTCTGCACCCACAGTCAGAAAATATGTTAAAAGACACTTGGCAATCAGATCAGTTTCACAGTAAGTATTATCACCGCTAGAACATCTAGAGCAAACACTATCATTTTCAGGGTCAAAAGGTAAATTTGTCCCCTTGAAGAGTGGCCGAGGATGCTTCATCAATTACTAGTGATTTCTGAGTATACTTGCTATGTTGAAAAGGTCAGCAGCAACAGAAAACCACTTTCAAATACATAACACAGACCTTTATGCCAGCATTTTAAATTATGGGCCCGTCTGGACACATGCATAAATCTTTTGGTTTCTCTTTCAAATGACAGATTAATGGTTAAAAGGGAAGAAAGGCCTCCCAAATCCTTCCGAGTCACAACCAAAGATATTGTAGTCTTTTCATTTCCAAACAAGTTAAATACCATTGGAAGTTCATCGTGCAAACTCACAAGCCCGAGCAGTTGATCCCTTTTGCTGCCCTCAAGATCAGGAAAGGAGGCATTGAATAAAAAGCAGAGTTTTTGTGGGTCGAAGTGTCGTGCGGCACGCCTAGAAAAGTGCGCGACGCGCCTGGAGAAAAAGATACAAAGGGCCATAACTAAGGCGTGATGCGCCTGTAGTGGTGCGCGACGCGCCTGTGCGTGTTGGTCCTGTCGGCCCAACAGTGACCCGACACCACAACCATGCGCGACACTCTCCACAATAAACACGTCGCGCAGGGTGATAAGCCTCCAAAGCACCTCCAAACTGCTTTCAAAGTTTCCAACGCTCAAGCAAAGACTGCCACCGATGTTTAAGGAATGTTGCCTTGCCCCTTACAAAGATTAAAGTTGATAGACAACGTTCGAGATAGCAAAGGCCTCTGTGTAAATCAGGATATTTTGAGTAGCTGTTTTGGAAAGGATGTGTCAGTTGGTTGACAATGAGAAGATATTTTTAATCTTCAAGAGCCTAAAGCTGCCCTCCAAGGTGCTTGAACATCACATTCCTTTTCTAAGGGTAGTGTTAAGTGTTTAGGACATTTAAAATATTGTGGCATAAACTCCATAACCCTATCAACTATATGTAACAAAGAAAGGGTGCTCAGGAGGTGTGATTTTTTAGAGTTGCTATAGTATGTGATTGACCAGCAGTAAGTATAGCAAGGCTTGGATTATTTTTAACTGTTTAAAAAACCTGTAATCTGTCCCCAAAAGAGTATTAGGAAATGAAGTCACCTTTTCTTTAAAGAAGCTCAGCATTTGAAGCAGAAGCAGTGGTCAGAACACCAAACACAGAAATTATCCATGTTTTTCTAGGTCTTTTTTCAAAGTCTTCCTCAGTGTGGCAAAAAGCAAGGTCATGGCTACCTTTTGACCATAAATAGGCTTTGGTGAGTAAAGCTGCTCAAAACAATGAGAGGTATTGTCAAACTTTGTGAAAAGGACAGTAGAGTTTAAAGAGGGCAGTGTTATGTTTGAGGAGGGATTTATTGTTGTTAAAAATGCTACAGGATTCTTTATGACCACATCAAAAGAAAAATGAACTCTATCACCTATTACACAGTAAACCTTGGACTATGTATTGTCTTGCTGATTGACTATCTTTATGTTATTGAATCCACTAGTTGAGTGGCCAACAAAGAAAAGAACAGTGTTGTGAATTAAGAAGGTTTGTGTTCTGCCTTATCCAAAAAACAAGGCTGTCTTGTGTCCTCCAAATTACTAAAAGCAGAGAGACCATTAGCACAAAAACACAGAAAAGATTTTTGGACTGTGTATCTTCTACTGACTGTGTTTTTATTTTGAGTTTTATTGTTGAGTGACATACAAAGAGAAGGGGCAGTGTTTTGAAAGGGAGCATAGTGAGGCAGCAAAGCAAGGTAAAGGAGAATATATTGATGATATGCAGCAAAATGATAAAGAGCAACGCCATGAAGAAACTCAAAACAGTGATGAAAAAGAAGGCTAAAGAGAAGCGCCTAGCACAGAAGGAAGGGAAAAGCATATCAGCCCTTGATATTTTGGCCTCAGCTTCGGAGCATGTTGCTATGGACCCTTGAGGGCCATGCATGCCAAATTAGGGCCTTTTTCGACAACTTTTTTTTTTTTTGGCATTTTTTGGGTTTTTGGTCGAAAACTCATAATTTCGCCATTTCAGTTTGAGGAATTGTCAAGGGAGGAGGATGACACCGATAGATGCCATAATTCTATGAGCAGGTCTCCAGCGATTTTCAGGGCATTTGGAGATCATTCGCCCCCTCAAATTGGCGAAAAACACCCTCTTTTTGCACATTCTGCCTGCCATATCAGCAGTCTGCTATTTCCTGGCTTTTTACACACAGGTATAGTTTTGGATGACTTCTAGGCCTTGGATTGAGATGGTTTTAGTTGCGCCGGAAAGTAGACACAGAGAGCTTTCCAGCAAGCCCTCATGAGCCCCATTTCGACATCGGGAAGGCTGCCAATTGCATCCAGCAAGTCAGGGGACCTTTTTCAGGCATAAATATGAAGTATTTTTGTAATTTTTGAACTTCAAAAATCTGCTTTTCCCAAATGTGCGTTAAGCTATTTTTGTCATTGGGAAATGATGTAAAGTCAATATAATTTCTGTTTTTAGCAGTTTTTTAGATATTTTATGGGATATTTTGTGCCTTGGGCTTTGCAAAGCCTCAAGGACAAGTTTAGATATTTTGACTTGGCCAATGGGATAGCTAGTTGCTCCATGAGGTTTTCCTCCCTCAAGCCTATTTATTCCATGGGTTTCATTGTAAATCAGAGGCTGAACTTGAGAGAAGAAATAATACATTGGTCATATGAGCTTTGATGAATACACTTGAGTTATGATTTTTGGACTGCCTCTTGGATGCTTTTGAGGAGTGATGAAGGTTTGGTGATGGATTCCATGACATGGTAGAATGGTATAGTTTTTCTTACTATGTTTTTTGTCTTCTAGTTTTCATTCATAATCCATGCTTCTTGCTGCTATAGATCAGTAGAGATTAGTTTTGAGATATGCCCATGGAGGCACCTCAAAATTCTTGAATCTTCATAGCTTGATGTTTTCTTCTTCCTTTGTTATGCTAAAGAATTCTTAACTGCTCTTTAGTAACCTAAGGATAATGTTTGCTAGTTTTATTTACAAGTTCTATGCATGTTGAATAGGATGTATGGTGTGCCCTGCCTACCTATAAGCTGTCCATAGTTCTGTCCATAAAACTTTCTCTTTGACTGATTTGTTGATCATCTTGTTGAACCAAGGAGGCCTAGTCTCGATCTAGCCCTTTGCCTAAAACTATGAAAGCTTGTTTGTCAAAGTGCCCAATGACTTAGAAACTATGTTTAGGCGTTCCGGCGTAGTTTATGAGTTGTTAGTTTGTCTTATGTGTTTTCCCCAAAGTCTGATAGCCATTTCCCGAAGTTAGAGGGTCTTATACCTTTATGTATGGCTGGAATGTTTGATTTCTATGTATTGATTAGCTCATAGTTGCATTTAGCATGATTAATGGCTTGCTATAACATGTTTATGTCTGCTATGAACTAGTTACACTTGAAATCCCTTGTCTTTCACCAACTTGTTGTCCATTTACTCCATTTTTCCCAAAGATCCCTTCTACCGTGAATCAAATCGGCCCTACAGCAGCTTTACATCATCACCTCATAGCTTCCTTGACCTGTTTGACCCCATAGCCCAATTTATCTACATCTTGTTATCCAGTTTATGTATTTGATCAGTTTTATCCCTCACAAAATTAAAAACTAAAAAAACCAAAAACACACTTCATAACTAGCCTAATATCAGAATACCCTAAGCAAACACACCGATATCTTTTGCATATAATAGAGAGAGCCCTCTCTGAGTCCAGGAAGGCTAGGTCCTTGGGCTCCAAAGCTTGGTTTGATGTTACATCGTCATTTGGCTCGCCAATCGGCCAAATCACGGGACCCTAACATCTACCCAGTATACGTTTATCATTTTTTCGGGCTGGGATAGATTATTTACGAAAAATGAATACCTTAGCTTATCGCGACTAAGAGGGACTTTCAGATATTGTTTTCTACCTTTTCGGATCAAAGAGACTACTTACAAAAAGGGACATCCTATAGTTTTCTTTTCCACTTCTTTTCGAACTCTCTAAACATGAAAATACACCGAGTTCTTCCTTTGTTATACTCATTAAACCATGATGACATCGAACATCGTCACCATGATGTTTATCAAGTTCCTCCTTCCTAGGGCTCGTAAAATGTAATAGGATGGATTTGTCTGAAGGAAAAACTTACAACACAAGCATATGCTATCCCCTTTAAGCTTGTTTAAGAATAATAATTGGGGTACTCACCACGAATGGTGGGGGAAAATTGAACCAGATTTTAGTTGTGTCGACAGTATTTCGCTCTTGAACATGACACTTGTCTGCATTCGTGTCGGGTTGGGACATGTCATTTCGTCATTCTTGCCTTCGTGGGTTTGGGTAATCTGTTTTGACCTCTCATCTACTCTTTTCCACGTCATCATGATCTCACATCCCTTTATGTCAAATACTACCAAATCGAGAGTCGTGTCGCTGATATGTTCAAGATAAGTTTGCCTCTGCAGTTTTTCAACCTCCCTCTGATTCTTTGTTGATCATGATTCCCTATCATTATTTTCCTCTGTCTCATGTCGATGATGTGGGATACATTATGGCCCTCCTTCGACCAGGTCACTTCCTGTCGACTCCAGCTCATTATCTAGGAAGTTGGTGTATAGACTCCCTATCGATACCTTGGAGCCTGCATGCCTCAATGGCAGGTTCTTCACATTCGACAACAGGTCCACATCATTAGCCTTCGATCGGGTGATTTTGTGGGTGTTTGACGCCAGATCACTGTTCACATTCCGTGGATTGTATCTGTTGTACCTTGAGATCCATTGTCATTATTGGTGGTTTCTCTCGTGCTTGTTAACAACTTTCATCATTGGATGGTAATTAGGTGATTTTCTTGCATGTTCGACTTCATCTCACATATTTGCATGCTTGAATCTGTACTTGTTCGGATCGAGATGGAGCGTAAGACCCTGGGTTTTGTCTGATAAAATCCAGCCTGTGGAATATTATGATGTATCATGATTTTTTTCATGACTCTTTTGATTGGATGGTTGCGACCATACCTGAGTCTATTTGTTGACCGTTACTGCTAGAGGGTTTCGTCCAAACCTCAGATTTCAGTTCATATATATACTCTATTATGGATGGTTGCACCCATGCTACATGTTCATCTCTTAGAGATATCTATTGTACTTGTAATTGCAGGTCTTCCGACAACGGTGTTTGGTTCGAATGCATTCTCGTAAAGCATTTCAACCCTTCCTCTCTCTTGGACCTCATGCTTTAGGGGGCATATGTTACACAACATTTTGTCACTGTCCCTGCAATCCCCATCCCGCACATTGGAGGCTCATTTCTATGAAAAAAATAATGTGTCATGTCTTGCAAATATCATCATTGCATCCCTTACCATGAGTCAAACATTCCTTCTATTGACCATTTCCCAAACAGACCACCAAAAACACTTGTCTTTGCCTTGGCGCTAGTAGCCAGTTATGCTCTCGCGTCGATGAGGCAGATTAATATTGGCCCCCGCGCCAGCTAGCACTCTATCTCAGTTAGCTACCTGCTCCAATCTGTGTATGGAAAGTTTTTTAAAAATAGAGGCGAAGTTTCGAGCATAACAACTTCGTGGATGAGTCATGGGGAGTGGTTCAACTGAATAACCATGACCTTCCTCCTTTGGCCTCTTGTTTCCACCTTTTGGGGAAACCTCCCAAGGGATAAGACCTCCCTTCCACCATATTAGGGATCCCAACCTCCTCCTCTCCCTCTATAAATATATCTCATCCTCCATTGATGAAGCTAACTGAGCTGAACTGAAGAAGCATAAACGTTGGAGAGATTTCTATTCAAGATAGAATAGAAGAGTCCCTTATTGAGAGAGCTTAGGCTTGTGCCTTCATCCCATCTGAATTCCTTAACATTCGTCGAGACACGCTTCAACTGAAATACGTTGAAGGAGGCTACAATGTTAAGGCTTGGTTGTAACTCTTTCTTCTATTAATACATATGTATAACTATTGGCTGGTTCCCATATCACGTTTATGTGTTTTATTAATGCTATATGTTTAACCCTCCTTGACTGGTTAGTAATTATGAATGAGATTGTTGTTTCATATGCTGCTCTTGTTTTTTGATTTTGTGCAGGTATCCAAGCATTGCTACGAAAGGATCGTGACTTGTCGAGACATGAATGGAGAGGCCACCACTACAACAAATTCGACGACAACATTGGACTCTAGGTAGGTTGATCTATCGTGTCTATTTCATTCAGTAATTAGGATCCTACACTCTAGTTTGTTTGTTTGTTACTAGACCCACTCCAGGGCTAGAGGGATTGTCTCTGTCCGCAAATAGGATTTACCTATGTAACACTCTTCCCCTCAAGATTTTAGCAAGCCTCTCTTCCCTCTCGAAAGATGGTATATTGACAGACATGTGATGAAATATTCTCTCTTGGATTGAGGTGTTGGATGGCCAAAAAATGAATCCTTCCAATCCTCTTACTACTGGACAACACAAGATGGTTTTCTTTTGAGCAATTTGGCCATCATAACAATGTGTTCTCATGTTTCTCTTCCCATGGATGGCTTTTATAGACAAACTTCAATTTTTCCCTCCCTCTCTTGGTACAAGACGGATGTTGTCACGAGAGTGGGGGTATGATTCCTTTGTGTGCTGCACTAAAGCCTCAAGGTGGCTCCAAGGTGACTATACTTGGCTAGCTTGAGTGAGAATATTTTTCTCCAAGTGTGCCAAGTGATCCCAGATGGTGAATTTTTGCATCCTATGGACCGCACATCTCTTTGAGGGATAACTAAAATTATCTTTGCGGCTATCGAAGAAAAATACACAATGATTGCCTGGGGTCAGTGCTTCATGTGCGTAATTTAATAAATTTTCCTTCTTGACCTTTGGAAAAGTTAAATTTTTTCAGCTACTGTAATGTATTTCTTCCCTGTAAATCTTTATTTGTACCTTCTGCTTGACATTTTCTAATGTATTTTTCTTGTACAATTTTCCAGTGTTAACAATTTCCCCCTAATGTATGAGGTCTAGGAATAAATCTATAGCCAAAATACATTATATTTTATTTTTATGTGTAATTCTTTCGAGAGAGAGAGAGAGAGGGTAACTTGCTTGAAAACTGAGGTCGAAGACCCCTTGGCATGAGTACAAGAGATATTGTGCTCTGTTGGAAACCTGCAAGAGATAAAATAATTAAAATATTTTTATGAGGCGGGAATGTCCCATGCTCGTGATGTTTTTACTAGTTAAGCTTATCTAACAGATAGAGGTTCTGTCTGTGTCACTATTGTGGTAGTGACATGCTCCTGGTTGATGACGATGGTTGTTGACGCCCTCAAGGGCATTTTTTCTTTGAAATAAGGTTGAATGTGGTGCCCACACTCATAATATTGGTATGGCATGTTTGTTTTTAGAAACAATTATCATTGTATGCATGGGTATTTGATTTTTGGGGACCTTACCGTGTAAGAATTACTGAAAGAGATGCTTATCATGGCACGGGTCTTCGAATAATTCTGACAGAGTTGAACAGTTATGAAGTATGATACCATCTTGACATGAAAGTTTATGTTGAAGTCAAATGTTAAGAGGATTGATGACATCAATGGGCAATGATGATTCCTATAGTGCCATCTGGAGATGCCCCTATTGAGGTGAGGAGCCATCCAAGGTACTACCTCCTTATTTGAAAATGGTTTTTGAGGTCGAAAATAAGGAAGCATCAACCGACCGAGAGGAGTACTGATGCAAGGGACCAGGGTCTCTGATGTAGTAGGGTGAGGTGTGATAGGTTAACTCATGAATGATGATGAGAAGTGGTTGTAACTAATGATGGTAGTTCATTAGCCCGAGGTCAGAGCTTGTAAATGTGAGTGGCGACAGTCATAACAATTTCTGGTGAGGAAATCCCTAGAGTCGGTAGGACATCTAGGGTGGGTGCATGGTTGTTATGAGTGTCATGGTGGGGTTTGATAAAGAATGTGAAGCTCCGACCAAGGGTGATTAAGGACTACTGCCATGTGAGAAATGTGGGTGGATGGGTGGGATTTCTCTCCTAAAAAATATTTGTACACTTGCCAAAAGAATATAGAATGGGTTTAGATGTACAAGCACGAAGACGGGTGCCCCAATAAACATGAAAATAATCTGTCATTATGGTGTGAGGAGGGTGTTTTTCTGAGGGTGGGGGCCCCATTGGTTGATCTCGGTGCGAGGGTGATGAATCAGATGAAAATTGTCACAGATGGGCTATGTTGATGGGGGTGTGGTAGGCCAAGTGCGAGATGCGTTGGTGCATATTTGATCTGCTTATGAGAATAGTAGTCCGGGAAAGGGGTTTTATCGAGACTTGGGTAAAACTTGACTTAATGGATGATGGATGAATGAATATGAAGTGCTTCCCAGACATGGATGTTATGGCCATGGCTCCAGATCTTTGATGTATGGTCTACTTGAGTGGTGGAAGCCTGGGAAGGTGAGGCTCTATCGACCTGCAATATTTTTTATCATGTGCAAGGTGAGGTGATGATAAAAATGTTCGGGTGACTCGAACCTATGGTTTATTTCTGTGGAGAAATGATGTCAGGATATGAAAAATTTATATGGGGATCCTATCATACTAGGGATAGAATGATACATGATCTTGTACCTTTAGTGGTTGGGGAAACAAGTGATTTGGCGTGCCTGTAATACCTGCAACCAATACCGCAAGTAAACCATATTTTCTATTCAAACATATTTAAAATAAAGTTGAATGGAAAAAAATAAGAGAGGGAATACCTCTCGTAACTAAAGAAAAAAAAAAAAAAAAAAATTTTTATGAGGCTCCTCTCGTAGGTACAATATGGTTCTAGGCTCTTCCTCTGCATGGGTGGATTTTGGGGATCCTTCTAGTACGATTGGTCTAGGGTTTCCAGGTCATCCCTATATCGTGGCATCTCTAGGAAATGGTGGGTGTAATTCCCATAACGGTCACATATGGCACATGCATGGTTGGTGTGCAATGCTTTCCCTTGATTTTTCATGGTCTGTTCATTTTTATGGGAACTTGAGGCCGCACCATTTCTTTCAGTGCTTAGAATATGTTTTAATTCATCTAACTCTAGGAAAATATTGGTAGGATGACCTATGATATCACATGATTCACAAGGTTGTAATGCCCTAGGTATGTTGGGGTTTTTGATCTTCTTCCCTTTTTTGTTGTTTTTCTTGGTTGTGTTAGCTAGCACTTCCATGGGAGTTTCATTAACTGGTGTAGCCTCCTGAGGGGTGATTTTTTTTATCCCTGTAGAAGTGATGCCAAGACTTCCCAACATGGCTGGTGGGACCAAATACCAGATAGGTATTTCGAAAGCCATGTTCGATAATGTAATAGTCGCCAAGACTTGATTTGACAAAAAAACAAGTGGGGGGTATAAAAATTTGGTTTGGGCGATGGCGTAGGGTAGAAATGTCATGTCAGTGGCTTTGGTATTCATACTACTAGTTTCCATCTATGGGCTAGTATCGATTTTTGATGATAGCATCATGCACACCGGTGCCCCCGTGATTTCTGAGCTACCTCTAGTATGATAGGGGGATCTCCTAGGAATGATCCTAGGATTTATGCTGGTTTGAATTGACCGAGGCCAAATTCATGGTATGGCATGAGCGATTCCATAGTTGTGTCTATGTAAGGGAGAATGACATCAAGAGCCGTCATGGGTTTCTTATCATATTATATAAGTTGGTCACCAGTGATGATTTGATCTTCATGGGGCAACATCATCACCCAAAAGACAGAGGATTCTATTGCAGTCATGTCATACATATAACTTTGCCCAAGGAGTATATTGTAGTCAAGTTTTGCATCCAAGACTTAAATGTCTATAAGTATTGTCTTTCTGGCCAAGTTTACAGGGACATTCTGATATAGACTGACGGGAGGTGAAGGTCGAATGTTGTATGCTCTAAGCATGATGTAGGATGGTTTTAGCTTAGGTGATCCCAACTTCTTCCAAATGGATTTGGACATGATGCATGCAGATGCTCCTTCATCAATGATTCATCGGTGTATGGTGATATTTTGGAATGACACCAGTATCTAGAAGGCGACCAGAGAAGGAATCCTGGAGGTGGCTTTGTCTAGGCAAAAGGCCATTAGATGCGAATCATAGGGTTCAATTGCGCCTAATGCAGAAAGTAAGGCTTTATGTTGTTTTGGGCATGATTGTATGACTTCTAAGGCTTACATGGAAATGGGTGATTATGTTAAATCATCCACTATGCTGTAGTTATGGGAAGCTTTTGAGTGGTGTCATGATCACCTGGTTGCCCCCTTAAACACCTTTGGAAGGGTCTCAATAGGTATTTTGGATATGTTCAACAATGCAGTAGGTGCACTCATGCTCGTACCTGATGGGTTGGTGTTCGAAGGGGCGTCATAGTTCCTATTCCTTGTTTCGAAGAACATTTCTTCACCAGTCACATAAATTTTGTGGTTTCTGCTCCCGATATCATTTTGGGGTGGTTGTTGTTGTTGGGTGTTAACCACTCCTTGGTGGGGGAAGGGCTCCTACATTACATCGGTTTGTTGTGTAGGTCCCCCTTGTCCATGGTTACCCTGAAGTTTTTTCAGTTCAGGGGGTTTGGGACAATAGTGAGTGTCATTAAAGGAAAATTCAACCTAAAATTTCCCATGAAATTTTCACGTATTTCAATGTCATAATATGTAAACCAATCAAAATCCTTTAAATTTAAAAAGAGGTACATGTAAATATTTTAGAGGGAAAATATCAAAAACTAATTTTTTTTTGGCTTATCTCCTAATATACTTACTCAATCTTCAAGTTTATACACTCGTTGGATGCATAATTAAATTCCACATCCACCGATTACCCATCATGCATACTTTTGAGAAGATCTACATTGATAAAAATTGAAGATACATTAAAAAAGTGTGTTGAACACACTTTTTTAATGTATCTTCAATTTTTAATAATGTGGGTCTTCTTAAAAGTTTGTATGATGGGTACTCTTTGGATGTGGAATTTAATTCCACATCCAATGAGTGTCTACACTTGAAATTTTAGTAAACCTATAACGAGATAAGCCAAAAATACAATTAAAAAAAGTAGTATTCTTTTTTTCGCTCCAAAATTTATAACACCTTTTATTATTATTTTAACTATTATTTTATTATTTTTCTTTAGGAGGCCACTTTAAGGTAGAAATTTCCTCTAATGAGTGGCCATACTCACCGCATATGGCACAAGAATGGTTTGTCCTTAGACTGGACCTCTTGTTCTGCCCTTGGGAGTTGTTGTTTGGCTCCTGGTTTTGATTTCGGTTGGGATTGACCCTAGACTGAGATCGTGGGGGGTGTTGCTGGTTACTTCCCCCCTGTCCAGAGTCTCCCTTTTGTTTATTCTTAGGCTTATTTCTTGCAGCGTTGGGAGGATTATTACGCTTCTCCTGGTCATAATACTGGCACTGCTGAGCCTGATATGGTTGCACTAAGCTCACCAATGCATTGTTCTGTGGTGGTGGATTTTGTGCAGGGAAAGGATAATATTGGTTTCCCTGTCCCTGATTGGTGTATGGTTGCTGGGGGAATCTATTCCATCAGCATTCCTAGCTGAGTACTAGGTTCCCTACGAGGGAGGGTATGAGCCTCCCTGTTATTGGTGGTATGATGACACCCTATTCGTCATATTCTACAAAGGTGCAGATCGACTTCGGTGGTAGCCAGGTTACGTTGTGTTCATGGTAGAATCATACGAATAACCTGGGTAATGGATATTTCTACCTAGTTGAACTTGTCTTAATGACCCAATCAAGCTGTCTGCGGTATTCACAGGGACTTCACTCAATGAACCTCTGACCTATCGCGTGCGTTCGTGGCATATTAAACAATACCTTTAATTTGACTACATATTGGAAAATTCCCCTAAAAATCACATTATTTAACCCCCTACCAATATGAACCCAATACACCTCCCTAATTCAAAAAACCCCTACTTCCACTAAATATTGTAGGTATCCATTTTTTCCTTAACATTTTTTATACCCCTTTATATTTCTTCATTAACTTTGAGATCTATTTTGTATACCTGCCAATATAAAAACCCTTTACCCCCTATATATCCCCCAATATATTATGTCATTTTTTCCTCAATATATATCCCTCAATATGAACCCACGTGGTATGGTATTGCTCCCCTAGTGAAGCCCCTGTGGCGGTATTAGACACACCTGGAAATTCTCTATAAGTTTTCAGGCACGAGGCATTTTGCACGACATTGTAGATATATCTTGACTGGGTATAGATGAGTTTGAGTTGTTGGGATTTGAAAATGGTGTCCTCCGCAGAGGTAGGTCCTTGTGTCACCACATATTTTGAGATCTCCCTTGTGAGAATTTCAAAAATAAGTCTAGAAAAATTCTATCGTCGAGTTTGGCTTTGCACAAACTACGACTTCGCTGCCATTTGTTGAGATGGTATGAGATATGGATAGTTGGGGTTCACCTAAAATGAGTCACCAATTCCATCCCCAAATCATGGTTTATGGGTAGCTTAAAATAAGTGAGGAACGTAGTAGTGATGGCACTAAAGGTTCCATGCGAAGCAAAAGGATGCTCAACATACCATTTCGCATCATGCCAAGTTAGGGTGCATTGAAATAGTCCCAGTCAAATAGTATCACCAATAATACTATTGGATGGACACCATAGGTGGAAAGTCATAATATGATTTCCAAGGTCTTCTGCTTGCTTCCCTTCAAGTTTTGGTACATATGAGGGGAGCTTCGTGGGCATGGGGGGCCAATTAGGGCTATGTGAAATGGGGTCATTAGTTAGCTTCGATAGTCTAGAAGGTTTAATGATGCTAAAAAGGGTAATTGAGTATTGACTACCATTGTGTACTGTGGAAACACAGGTATATGAGTGTAATGGTTTATGGGGGGTGCTTGGGGAATATTACCTTGTGACCTACCATGTTGTGTGTTCTGTTGACTCCCCTAAGGGGTAGCACTCCTCTGCCCTCTAGGGCTTGTGGGAGAAGTTGAGTGTGGTGACCCTACTGGCGTTTCCACTAGTGTGATGTTGGGTGACCCTTGGGGGTTTCCAACCAAAGATGCCCCTATAAACGATGAACTGATAATGGTGGCAGTGTGTCATCTTTGATGCCTAAATGGTGAAAGACCTAGCACTCCTCCCTCTAATGGGGGGAGGTCCAAAAAATGCCTAGATCAATAAGGTCCCATTGGGTTTGTTATGGTGTCGACTAGCTTAATCTTTGGAAATATTTTTGGTTCATTAAGAGAAGGAAGATTATTATCAAATAAAATATGACCACATACATAAAACAAAACGAAAAAATAAGAGGTAAGTTTTCCTTTCGATTAATGTTATGTGATCAAGAAAGAAAAAAATATGGTTTGGTTGTTTTGTGTATGATACTCAAAATCCTAAATAGACATAATCATCCTTTCACTCTCAAATGTAACTGGGCCTTGTGAAGATGTCTTCTGATGGGTATTGGTAATAACATCTTGAAAGAACTGGCGATGCCTTCCAGCAGCCGAAGAATCGACCAAGTTAATGGTAAGAGGATCTAGTGTTGCCTACACCATCACCTATAGGGAGGGATGCCCTAGATTTGACAACTAAAGTATCGTCGTCCCATGTGAGCGTTCGAGTCTTGAGCTTCTTGGTATTTAGCTACTAGTACTGAGCACTAGATGGGTTAGGTAACCTAAAAAATTATCGCATGCACTGCACCTAAGCTTAACCCCCTCTGAATCGAGTTTATGGTAAAGCTCGGGTATTTGTTCCGTGGGTGGATAGACAGATTTTAAGCTCCCTAAAAAGTCAACATCTACGTTTCAAAATGTAGAATGACCAAGTTGGCTTATTGGATGCCTACCCCTAATGGTCCTAACCTAAAATATAATTTATTTTGTGGTCCCTGTGGGGATAATTTAGTGAGTTTTATTACGGGTTATTTTTAGAGAGTCTAAATTTTCTTAGGGTGTGCCTTGGTGAAGTAACTATAAGAAGAGGACAACGGTCCCAAAAAATTGGGTGCCTATTTGTCCAATGCTTACTGATGCTTCGTATCAGCTTTGGAGTGTATAATTACAAGTGTTATGAGATTTGGATATGCGTTGATCCTTTACAATCCTTCTCTAATTACGCTATGTGTGATTGTTCCTTGCAAAAATAAACGATGTACGAATTTTGGGCTGCTTACACCTTGCCTAGTTAAACTAAGTTTTTCACTATAGGGAGATAGAAAATTGTCCTAATAAATCATTCATATGCATACCCAGGCTCACCGTGAGGTGAAAGTGTGGCAGAGATTACTTGCCTTCTTTTCGATAGTTTGGTCCTAGTCCCGAATGCTAATGCAAAAATTGAACTAATCTAAATGCAAAAAATGAGAAACAAGAATTAGCTAAAGATGTGTGGATGTATGGGCCACTTAATTTTCTATTAATTACTCTATATTTTTGGTATATTTTACCAGCAAATCATTTTTCTAGATAGCATATGTGGATTGAAGGCCACTTAATTTCCCCTACTTAAACTGTGTGTGATTTGCAATGATAAAAAAATAAAATTAAAAAAAGATATTTTCTAGGCTAAACTCCAAAAAAAAGTGTCCTAACTAGTCATGAATTACCAGAGCACAGTGATGGAAAATTTATTATGGGTTTCCAACACCTTACAACTACAAAAAATTGAGAAAAAACAATGAAAATTGAGCTCACTGTTTACCGCACGTCTTATCTTCACACAAGCGCGAAGATATGGTAGTTGTCTGGAACGAATGCATGTGGATTGCAGAGATTGAAAAATTACGCCTTCTATGAGCCAAATTTCTCACTGAGGGTGACAGAAAAGTGATGAGAGGAAGCAGGAGTGATTTTGCAGCAAGTATGAGCAGGAGAGAGGACCTACATCAACAACCATTAGCTCAAAAGAAAGAATCTAGTGGAGTTGACATTCTTGTTGTAGTGTATTTGACGCATGCGTGGACAAAATACACTTTTCTTAATAGGGAGGCTTCTTTCCTACAAGCAATTCATGGGTTAATTGGTTCTTCAAACGCTAGTGGAACAAGTTCAACATGTAATGAGCTAAGTTACATGGAAACATAGTATGCTACATAAACAAAGTAATAAAAATAAAATAACATGTACAAGAACACGCTCAATTGAGCAAACACATTAATAACTCAATGGAGAGCTCCCTCCCTTTATTAGGTGCTGGTAGTAGTAGAAGATAGAATGCTAAATCTCTTGTAGTGGATCCTTAGAGCTAAGAAGCTCCAATATCCAAGACAAGGGGGTATCTTTTCCTCAAGGTTCCAGCAAGCCTCTCTTCCCTCTCAAAGGATGGTAGATTGATGGACATGTGGTGAAATATTATCACTTGGATCGAGGTGTTGGATGGCCAACAACTGAATCCTTCCAATCCTCTTGTTGATGGACAACACAAGCCGATTTTCTTTTGAGCAATTTGGCCAGCATAAAAATGTGTTCTCATGTTTCTCTTCCCATAGCTGGCTTTTATAGAAAAATTTCAAATTTTCCCTCCCTCTCTTGGTACAAGATGGATGTCGACACAAAATTGGGGGTATGATTCCTTTGTGTGTTTCACTAAAGCCTCAAGGTGGCTAAGGCAACTATACTTGTCTAGCTTTAGTGAGAATATTTTTCTCCAAGTGTGTCAAGTGGTCCCGGATGGTGAATTTCCGCATCCTTAGGACTGTGCGGCTCTTTGAGGGATAGTCGCAATAATATTTGCGACTGTCAAAGAAAAATCTATAATGATAGCCTGGGGTCAGTAGTTCATGTGTGCAGTTTGATAAATTTTCCTGGTTGACCTTAGGAAAAGTTAAAATTTTCAGCTCTTGTAATGTATTTCTTCCTTGTAAATCTTTATTTGTACCTTCTGCTTGACATTTTCTAATTTATTTTTCTTGTACTATTTTCTAGTGTTAACAGCATGGATTAGAACATCTCTAGTGCATTTCATGGTCGTAACACCTTTGTTGTTGTAAAACGACACCTTTTGGTCACAGTTGCACACACTTTGTTTGTTGTACTTAGGGAATGTATGTAAAGTTGTTTTTTGATGTCTCTTTATAATTTTTCAAGCTTATATAAGTTTTCTTGATGATTTGGTATGTGTCACACATTATTTTATGTCTAAACTCATTGTGTTCACCCCTTGTTCTATATTCTAAACTTAGACAAATTTTGGTTCTAAAGTGAACCCATTAAGGAAAGGAGCACATGAGCACATTCTTAAGCCTTGATTGGGAATCCTTCATTATTTGGAAGTGCACCGCATTCCCTCCAAGAGTTCAGAGTGCACTCCTAAGGAGTATTTCCCCTTCCTTGTTCTAAATTGTTCCCTAAAGAACCAAGTCTTCCTTTGAGCACACTTCTTCGACTTAAAGGATTGCGCCCTTCTTGACTGCATGAGTGCACCTCAAAGACTTGAAGCCTAACCTCTTCAGCCTACATCAATGTGCCCTGCAACCACCTTGTTCATTTGAGCGCATGAGTGCACTATGAAGCCCTAAAGCTTCATCCTTCATCCTTCAACACTACACCTTGCGCCCTTCTTTACCTTCTTAAGCACATGAGTGGACCCTGAAGCTATAAATCCTTCCTCTTCAACCTTAATATTTGTGCCCTATACCCTCCTTGTCACCCTTAAGTGCACAACTCACTTGGGAAGCCTGAAGCCTCATCCTTCGTCCTTCGGACATGCACCCTACGCCCTCCCTTGATTTTCTCTCTCCTCTTGAGTGAATCTTGAAGCCCAAAAGCTTCCTCTCTTCAATCCTTCAGCCTTTTGATGTGCACCTTTGCACCTAGAGTCTCTCCTTGCTCCTCCCAAGCACACTGTTAAGGCATGAAAATAAAATCTACATGAAACATGTTAAAATAGGATATTTTTTAGGGTGGTGGTTGTTTTCCATGAATTCCTGTAGTTGCAGGTATTTTAGGAACAAGATAGCAATCATGCATGAAGTAGATCAGGAAAATAAGGAAAACAAAGGAATCATTAAAGAGCAAAGAACACATTGAAGTCTTGATGATTGAAGCACCCTGAAGGCTCCATAAGATCAAAGAAAATTTGGAGGGTGAAGACATCAATGATCGAAAGTTGCATGCAAGAGCAAAGGCATGAGTGGAAGCCATGTCACCCATTGAAGAAAGTCCATGTTGTTAGTATGAATATTTTGTCGTAAAATACCACTTTAGCTACGCATAAATAGCCTTAACATCAAGTATGACTGCCAATATCTTTAAATCTACAGTTAGTTTATCCAAATAATGCTGCACAAATCCAGATCTAAGCATAAAAGACATTAAGAAGTAAAAATGAAATATGGCTCCATGCATCCAATAGACAAGACAAGAACGATGTATTTGAAATAATTTTTTGTATTATATTAAAAGGGGGCACCTGAGAGGAAAACAAGAAAGGTGTTTTCCGGTTCTCTTCAATGGGATGGGTTCTTGACAGTCCTCAGCATTTCAAATCTAAAATTTCTCTCTCTTGTTGGTGTAGAAAACCCAGACAAACATAGAACTCAATGGGAGCTCACAAGGCAAAAATGGAGAAAATTTGACCAAGTGTATAGATACAGAGTGATCTAATGCAATAAAAGGTGAATAATGAATGGGAAAAACCCTTCTATTTATAACAAAATATTGGGGCGATCTAGAACTTGGTACATGAATAAAATATTATTAATCAAATTCTAGAACCACCCTTTGGGAATATTTTATTATATTTGTTGGAGGGAAAAGGATTTTTGACTTGGGTCAATTCCTTTATTTATAAATAATAAATAAATAAATGATTTATTTATTATTTTAAGGAAATGGTGGGAATATAATTAAATACATAATGATTTATTTAATTATTTATAAATGATTTAGTCAAATTTAACTAGGAATATTATTTAAATAGGATTTAAATAATTTATTCCTAGGAAATAATCAAATAAATAAGGATTTATTTAATTGATTTCCTTGTTTTGGGTTAAATATGACCAGGAAATATAAACAAATATAGATTTGTTTATTATTTCCTTTTGGGGTTTCCCGTTTAGACCATAAACAACTTAATAAAGGTGTTTTACTAAGTTATTTCACATAGTGAAAGCAATTTTACTTAGGGTAAAATTGGTCTTACATGGTGTACTTGGGTTCATCTAATGATAATAGGTTAGATGACCAAAAAATGGTGTAAAAGATTGCCCCCCAAAGTATGAGTGCTAGGAGCAAATCGTATGACCGAAGTACGTTGTAAGAACTCAATCACTAGACATCAAGAGGGAAGTCGGAGAGAGAAATGTAAGGTAGTCTAATGTGCTAAAGGACTAGACCCTGAGGAGTTGAGACTTACAGGTGCAACAAGTCTCTAGTTTATGAAGTGGTACCTGTGCGAAAGGTGGCGGGGGAGGCATACCTATGCCCGCCGAGACAAAGTACAAAAGAATAGTATGTCCAGTAAACAAGGAATCGAACTATAAAGTACATGCTGGCATAAGTACAAGCCAGAAAATAGAATGATGAATCCCACATACATGATGTGCCTGGAATAACAGCCAGGACTTATACAATAATAGTTTAGTACATGAGATACAAATACACCCCAAATTACCCCTATACACGGGGAAGGGCTCGCAAAATCTAATTGATACATGCACATCGAAAAGGCGCTGCAAGCGACTAAGGTCGACATCATCAAATGTAAGGAGCTGCATCAAAGGCTGAAATGAAAAAGTCGTCCGAGCATGTGGGGGGCTACCTGCAGGGCCACCCCCTCATGAGGGTTGAGACATCTCACACACACCCGGGAATCACCAATAGCTGCTGTTGCATCACTGGACCATCAAGTATACGGATTGCGATCATGTGGACAGGAGCTCGAACCAAGGTACACTGCCCTCTAGACTTGGCTTCTAGAGTAAATGAGCTGATGTCGATAGAAGGAGGTCCGCCATAGGTGAGGCAATAAGGGGTCCCCAACTAAGGCGCGAGAGAAAATAGTGGAGCGATGAACAGACAGACACTAATGATGATGATGAAATGAGGGATACTGAGTATCGGATGGACGAATTCCCTTGTTAGAGCATAAAGGGCATGAATGGCTTGGCAGCAACTGATACAATATCATGAGGGATAGGGGACAATGGTACTGAAGGCCATAATGTGCAACACGAGAGAGGGACCAAGCAATGAAGGATGGAGGACTATAGCGGGATATGAAGGGACGCGAGATAGACTCCATGACTGATGATGACTCAACTCGGATGTGCTAAACAAGGGCGACTCGATGGTGCTGCCACACAGTAAAGGTCCAATGGGGAACCATAAAAACATGAGTACAATAGGGTATCTCATGACGAAAATCAACACGAACAAAGACAAGTAAGGAGGCAAAGTGGTGCCCCAAGTACAAGTGTTGTAAGTGGAGACATTCGATTTGGAGGAGAGGTAAATAGACCCTTCGTGGAAAAAATGTGTCATGGTGAAGTATCAAAAAATGAAAAAATAACAGATACCCATTTGAGTGCTCGGTGAGAGCTTTCCAACGGTGCAGACAGTGTGTCAAACGGGGCTACGGTTTGGTCGCAGCGGGCGAAAGAAAAAACAGGGGTTTTTCTTCTAATAAGGCATTTTCCCTCCAAAATCATTCATTTGCTTGTGTAGCTGTGGTGAATGTGGAGAGGAGAGAAGGCCCTAAATCTTGTGGCGATCGTAGCGGACAAACCAACCGTTGGAATCGCGATCCGTTAGTTGCAGGTAAGAGGCCTAATCCTACTCTTTGTTTTTGATGGATTCAAAGTTCAAATTAGGGTCTTAAATCTCAGTAACTGCTCCTACTTCATCATTATGGATGGGTCGCACTTTTTGGGGAAAAAACTGCGACCTAGGACGCAAGTTTGGGCCTTAAAAGTGCAACACTTTTTGGGGAAAAAACTGCGACTTAGGACGCAGGTTTAGGCCTTAAAAGTGCGACCTGGCCCAGGATTTGGCCAAAAAGTGTGACCTGGTAGATGGAGGTGGTTTCAGTGCTGGTATGGGCTGAGATTCAGTTTTGGTGTGAGTGAATGCAGTTTTTCTTATCTGTAAACTAACAAAGATGATGGTTTTGTGCAGATATGGTAGATATACAGATCAAGTGGAGAGAGAGAGACCTAGGTACATTACAGACAAAAATCCAAGCGGATCAGGGTGTTCGTTGTGCATTGGCTAGGTTTGGGGTTCTGAAATTTGTTGAGAACCCTTTGATGAGGGCTGGGGAGCCCTTGTTGGCCTGGATTATCAGTTCTTAGGATCTAGATCATGAGGTGTTTATAGTGCAGGGGCATAGGATTGAGCTGACAGTCCAGGATCTGTATTTCCTGACTGGTGTCCCACCATCAGGGATGGTAGGAAATACACAGCCAGTGTTACCACGGGGGCATAACATCATGGAGTTCGTTGAGCGACATTTTTGACCAGGTGTTCAAGTCAAAGGGACTCGGATATCGATTGGGGATCTAGAGAGGTTGGAGACCCGAGCAGTGGCAACAGCAGTGTTGCGGATCTTGGGTAGCCAGGCGTTCCATCAAATCACTGGAGGGCAGATGATGATTGTAGAGAGTGTGTTGAGTGGGACCTAATATGGGTGGGCCCAGATGATGTTGGTGTCGGTGAAATGACAATTGTCACTATGTAAGCGGCAAGTGAATCATGATTGTGCTTATGGGACTGTATTGTGCTCCTTCTTTTTTGAGAAGATCCCAACCTTACGACCTCGTGTACAGCTATCAGATGGGGGTCCTAGAGAGCCCCGGATGCGTCGGTGGGGGCGACTACTGTGTAGAGGAGGAGGAGGGGCAGTCGGATGGGTGTTCCGAATAGAGTTCTTCGCCCATTGGGATCAGATTCCATTGTACATAGACGACTATCCCTATAGTGGGATGAGTTATTGGGGAGATCCGGACTTGCCGCTTTCGCCTGGTCTGCGAAACTAGAGATTCTGGGTTCGGTCCCCAGTGGAGTCGCCAATTGTTAGTATGAATCTTTTGTCGTAAAAGACCACTTTAGCTACGCATAAAAAATATCCCTAACATCAAGTATGACTGCCAATATCTTTAAATATGCAGTTAGTTGATCCAAATAATGCTGCACAAATCTAGATCTAAGCATAAAAGACATTAAGCAGTAAAAATGAAATATGGCTCCATGCATCCAATAGACAAGACAAGAATGATGTATTTGAAAGAATTTTTTGTATTATATTAAAAGGGGGCACCTGAGAGGAAAACAAGAAAGGTGTTTTCCGGTTCTCTTCAATGGGATGGGTTCTTGACAGTCCTCAGCATTTCAGATCTAAAATTTCTCTCTCTTGTTGGTGTAGAAAACCCAGCCAAACATAGAACTCAATGGGAGCTCACAAGGCAAAAATGGAGAAAATGTGACCAAGTGTATAGATCCAGAGTGATCTAATGCAATAAAAGGTGAATAATGAATGGGGAAAACCCTTCTATTTATAACAAAATATTGGGGCGATCTAGAACTTGGTACATGAATAAAATATTATTAATCAAATTCTAGAACCACCCTTTAGGAATATTTTATTATATTTTTTGGAGGGAAAAGGATTTTTGACTTGGGTCAATTCCTTTATTTATAAATAATAAATAAATTAAATGATTTATTTACTATTTTAAGGAAATGGTGGGAATATAATTAAATAAATAATGATTTATTTAATTATTTATAAATGATTTAGTCAAATTTAACTAGGAATATTATTTAAATAGGATTTAAATAACTTATTCCTAGGAAATAATCAAATAAATAAGGATTTATTTAATTGATTTCCTTGTTTTGGGTTAAATATGACAAGAAAATATAAACAAATATAGATTTGTTTATTATTTCCTTTTGGGGTTTCCTGTTTAGACCATAAAAAACTTAATAAAGGTGTTTTACTAAGTTATTTCACATAGTGAAAGCAATTTTACTTAGGGTAAAATTGGTCTTACATGGTGTACTTGGGTTCATCTAATGATAATAGGTTAGATGACCAAAAAATGGTGTAACACATATCATCAATCACTATGAGTCACAATCATCAATGATAGTGACTTGTCATGTCCTCATCACACGATGGTATTGAAATGATGAAATGATGTAATCATTGTAAAGTAGGGAAAATTTTAAGGATGGGAAAATATTTTGAAGTTTAAAAAATTGGCGAATCTCACTATTCCCTAATAAGAAAAATATAAAATGTTTATCGATGTATTTGTAAATTTTTTCAAATTTATAATGATATTATATATTTTTTCTATATAATTTTGGCGATTTTTAAGGTAAAATAATTTTATATTGTAAAATTTGGGCGAATCACTTTTATAAAAAAATGGAAATTGGCGAATCTTTTTTTTGGAAAAACCATGGAAAATTAGCCCACCTGTGAATATTAGCCCCTAAAATTATCCATGTTGTAAAGACAAAGAAGTGGAAATCCAAGAGACATGTAAGGAAAAAATATCCATGTATAGAAGTCCAAAAGACATGTAATTCAAAAATTCATATGTAATTCCAAAATTAATTTGGAAAACCAGGAGTTATAGAAGTCTCGAAAGGTCATTATAATTTGGAAGGTGAAGAGTCATGGGGATATGGAAATTCATGCCTCGGTTTATAAAATGATACTCACTTCTCAATAAAAGGACTTTTAACCTTGGCTTTTCCCATAGGAATTAGAGAGATAGAGATAGTACTTTTGGGGAGAAATTAGTGGCTCTAATGCTCCATTATTGGAGCTAGTGGTATCCATTGTACTTATGTATCTTGGAAAATTTTCTTAATACTTGAAGCCTTTTGGCCAAAAAAATTTCATGCATGGATTGTGGATGTTTTAATACTATTCTTCTAATGTTTTTTATTCATGTTTGCCTTCACATGTAATAGATTAATTTAACTATTCCAGTGACTTTGGTGCTTAACTTATTGGAAATGTGTTGTAATTATTTAACGATCATGGCATCTATGTGAACTATTTCGCTTGATGTTCAACAATTATTTCTCATGTGTGTGTGCGTGTGTTTCCATTATATTAGTACTATTAACTTTATTTTAGAGACCCAATTTCTCTCCCTTGCTGTGAAAGAACCTTGATACATTGATAATTGAACGTTCCACAAGGCACACTTTCTTTCTCATTCAAAAGCACATGTGTGCTTCTCTCTTGTGTTAACTACTTAATCCAAGGCATATCTTTAAGTAAATGGTAGTCAGGTCATATTTTTGGATGGGAATCCTACAACAAATGGTGTGAGGTTTAATTGGAACCTCATATAAGGGAGATCCCTTGTATGTTGGCGGTATCCAACATCGCCAACATTATGGCGCTAGAAGGAGGGAAATCAATTTTGTATGGATGATAACTCTACACATCCTAATAATTCATATTTTGAATAAGGAAATAATATTCCAAGCACCATTACAACCCCTATTCATGAAGTAGGGGGGTATTCTCAACCTGGTCCGGAGTTGGCCTACAAGGTTACCTACGAACAAATTCAGGTGATTTGAGCTGTAATCTATCGGTTTGTGAAAGTTATCTGTTTACTCTGTGTTTCTAATAATATTATTCATCATCCTAAGAAGAAAGAAATGACTCGTATCAGATTATTAGTTGCATTAGTGGAAGATCTGGTTTTTTCCATTCTTGAGGAGTTAGCGGAGTCTTCAAAATACATAGTTTAGCAAGAGCCACTTCCACCCATTCACAAATAGTACGAGGAAGATATTGTTCTTTCTAATGAATAAAATTCGGGATTTGATTTTGAGTTTAACGACAATTTGAACGGTGAAGGAGAAGGAGTCATTAAATTATGATAAGGAGGATGAACCAAGAGACAAATACATGGATGATCAAGACCTAGATTGAATGGCTGAAGGGCCTATTTATCTTATAGACAACCTTCATAAAATTCCCAGACATTCATAGAAGTTGTTGTCAAAGTTTTATCCAGGAAAGAAGACTAAGGCATAAGATCAAATCGATGATTTCTACATGCATCTACGGATGTTAAAGGTACTGTACGATGATGTTTCTTGTGGGATTTTTCCTTTCACATTATAAGGTAGAGTAGTAGCATGGTACCATATTATGCCTGTTAATTCAATCCATGGTTGGAGGGAGTTTAGGAAGTTGTTTTTGGAGAAATTAATTAATGACAAGAATCATTCCATGTTATTGAAAGAGATTGAGATTATTAAGATGGGGGGAAAGGATAAAGTCAAGGAATTTAATCAAAAGTTAAAAAAAATATTGAATAAGTTTCCCCAAGGCCTGCAACCTCATGATTATATCACTATTGATTATTATATGGCTGCCTTTCCCATGAACATTTCCTGTTTTGTTAAACGAGTTACAAAGGAGACATTGGCTCTAAAATTTGTAGAAGCAATCGTCGTGGAGAAATACTTGCATGCTATTGGAGTTATTACCAATGATGATGAATCTAAAGACTCCAAGGAGACTGGTAATAAGTCTCAATATTCTTCGAGTAAGGCTAAAGAAAAGGATTATGCATATATTGAAAGATTGACCAGGACGTTAAAAGCACTCACCAAAAAAGTTTCATAATTAAAGAGAAGGGAAAGTGAGACTTATACCAGTAGCTAACCCCCAAGTCTTTCCCATTCAGAAGGAATAATAACAAAAATCAACTGGCTAAATTTGTCAAAAGTTTGAATGTTGTATTGAATATTGAAAGTATCGGCATGGATAAACTATTATTCGTTCCACTAGGAACGAAATTTAGAGAATACATGCCCACAGTTGAACAACAACAAGAATGTTATAGTTTCATACATTGATGATAATTTATTAGTCGATGAGCATTCTAAGTATACGTAAGAAACAGACGAACCTACAATGGCTAAAGAAAGTACAAGTGTTGGACATGCATTTAATGCTTTTGATTGTATTCTTAATGCTATCAAGAAGAGTGTTGAAGCACCATCATAAATTGAAGCCCCTCTTCAGAAATAGATTGGTTGATATAGTTTGGAGAGCAAAGGGCCCATTTTTTAACAGGAGGTGATGAGACAAAAATTGAAGGAACCATTGTTAAGAAGGATCTCACCACCAACTAACCCTGCTCAAAATGCACAAAGTAAGTTTGAAAATGCTACTGCTTCTAAGAACACTTCCTCCAGCAGCAAAAAAAATTATAGTACTCCGAAAGTGTCAAACAAAGCCACTCCTATAGAAAATTCATCACTTCCTACTAGAAGTGAAACGATTGATTATAATATTGTTGAATATTTGAAGAGAGCTTATGCCAACATTTCCATATTTGAGCTCATGAAGATAGCAAGCAAATGTGAATTGATTGTCCAAGCCTTTACACAACCTTCATCAGGTGATAAAGCTTCCTCTTCTCAAAATGTCTGATAAATCTTCTAGATCCCTTGAATCTGTGGCTAATGTCGTCACGTTACATGTTAACACTCTCTGCCCTCCATTTATGTTAATGTTTGAAATTTTTAATTACAATGTCCATAAATTTTTAGTTGATTCAGGTGAATTTGTGAATGTAATTCCATTATCCATTACTAAGAAAATTAATGCTATATGGGATAAAAATGATGCACAAATAATTCAACTAGATAGATCCCTTATCCAAGATATTGGTGAACTCAGGAATATTCTTATCTAATTATCATCTGATCACTGAGTAAACCAATGTATAAATATTTTAATTTTGGACATTCTTGAAGCCTATGGCATACTCCTGAGTAGAGACCTATCTAATAAATTACAACGGTATTTTTCTAAAGATTAGACACATTTATGGATTCCATATAAGGGCATAAACAACTAGATTCGAGTGGAGAGTGAATCATACATGAAATACACTATGATGCCACTTGAGTGTCATAATGCACCCGTTGCTTTTGTGGATTGAATATTTGGAAATTTTTTCTTATAAAATGATCATGGGTGTCATCAAGCACATCCAACACTCGTCCCACCCGATACACATTTGGAGGTCCTTCATTTTACTCTTATGGTGCTAATGAATATTGTAATATATATGTACATAGTAATATGAATAATAATATAGGAAAAAATTTAGTAGCTAATGATATATGGATTGTATACTTCGATGGTTCAAAGATGTAGGATGACTCTAGAGCTTGTTGTGTACTTATAGACCCATGCAATAAAAATCACATCTTATCATGTTGTTGTACAAATAATACTGCTGAATATGAAGCACTCATGCTTGGACTAAAGAAAGCCATCGATCTAAAGGTAGAGTTTCTCAAGGTAATTGGTGACCCATAATTGGCCACTCACTATGTATGGGATACTATCCATTATGTTTCAACAAATATTAAGAACTACCAGCAGGAGGTATGACGATTGATTAATTGTTTTAAATATTTTAATATCATTTATGTTCCTAGGCTTAGAAATGTTGCAAAAGATGCATTAGAGATGCAGCCACTAGAATGTTTCCATTGAGAAATGGTTTTTCTATAGAGATTATATAAAAACCATCTATGTTTGATAAAATCACTAATTTTTTCATTTTCATTGATGACCAACAGATACTTCATTTTATGGAGAATGTGAACATGTTTAAAGATGTTGTCATAGAAGAGGATGAGAACGACAAGACTTTGTAGGAGGCATATAATGCAATGAAAGGTAACACTATGCCCAAAGGTGTAGTGTCCCTAGAAAAATTATATGACATGTAAAACCATTTTAGAGGGCTAGACAATATGTTATGAAACCAACTCCAAAAGTAGAAGAAAAGAGAGATCAACGCCTTTGAAATATGCCACTTCGAGGGGGCAACCTCCTTTACATTACATAAATGAACACTTATTGGATGATACAAATGACAAAACCTCCTTCTATATATAGGAGTCCATGGGGTCACAATATAATCCTAGCCAACCTAACAATAATAATTTAAGGGCACAATAAAACAATATTGGGGCTACAGGGGTACAACAATAACAATATTGGGGTTACACTAACAACAATAAGGGACTATACTAGTAATATAAAGACCTAAGATGCTCCTCTCCTTCAAAAAAGTGTTGTTCTCAACGCTTGAGTAGCTCTGGATGCTTCTATATAAAATTCTCATCCTCCCATGTAGAATCTTCAATGGGTAAGTTCTTCCATTACATGAGATACTCTAAAATTGATCGATTTCGTAGTTTTCGAGTTCTTGTTTCCGTGACTACTTCAGGTTCCAATATGATTTTTCCTTCCTCATCAATTTTTGGCAATATTGTCTGAACTAGAATTTTGTCCCCTATAACATTCTTTAAGTATGAAACATGGAAAACTGGATGCACTCGCGTAGAAGTACGAAGCTCTAATTTGTATGCCATAATACCAATCTATTGCAACACCTTGTAAGGACCATAATACTTTGGTGATAATTTATTATCCTTCTTATCTTGCTTGAGGGAAATTTTTTGTATGGTTGTAGTCGTAAAAATACCCAGTCTCCTACATCAAAACTTATCTCTCTGTGATGTTGATCTGCCTGTTGTTTCATTTGATTTTGTGCCAAATTTAGGTTATCCTTTAAGAGTTTGAGAACTTCTTGTTGATGCTCGATGTGATCTTCCACTGCTTGAACCTTAGATTTTTCTCTTAAATAAGATGTGATGAATGGTGGATGATATCCATAAAGTGCTATAAATGGGGTCATTTTTGCTGCAGTATGGAAGTAAGTGTTATACCACCATTCAACGAGACGTAACCACTTGACCCATTGTGTTTACTTATCAGATACAAAACAATGAAGATATCCTTCAAAAAATTTATTCACTATCTCAACATCGGATTGAGGATGATAAGATGAGCTATGAACTAGTTGAGTACCCAAACAAGAAAATAATTTCGTCCAAAAATTTCCAGTAAAAATGGGATCTCTGTCACTTACAATAATCTTTGGGTTTCCATGTAGCTTTTGAATTGTTTCCATAAAGGCAGTAGCAACTGTAATTGCTTTAAATGGATGAGATAATGCACAAAAGTGTGCATACTTGGTAATTTTATCAAATACCACCATGCTGACACTCTTTCCGTCGGGCTTAAGTAAACTTTTGATAAAATCCATCGAAATCTCCTCTCAACATTGACTTGGAATGGATAAAGGTTGTAGCAGACTCAGGGTCTTAATTTTCTCAACTTTATTTTTCTAGCAAACCAAACATTCTGCCACAAACTTTTGAATATCATATTTAAGGCCATCCCCAAAAAATTCTTTCTTCACCCTATGATAAGTTTTTAAAAATCCTGAGTGTCCTCCTAAAGGAGAAGTGTGAAATTCCAAAAGAAACATTTGTTTTAGTTGGGAATTCTTACAAATATATAAGATATATTTGTACCATAATGAATCATTTTCCCAACTAAATGTATCAGATGTACTAGGATCTTGCTGCAACTTTTGAATGAGTGTCCACACTTATTCGTCCTTCTTCTATTCATCCTTTGCTTCGGTTATCCAATCTGGTTGGATAATAGAAATGGCACAAAGCAATGTTTCCACCTCTTCATCCTTTCTTGAGAATGCATCTGCAACAACATTTAGCTTCCCTTTTTGTAGGTGATTTCAAAGTCATAACCCAACATATTTGTGACCCATTTTTGTTTCTCTTCTGAAGATAGTCTTTGTTCCAAAAATTGTTTAAGACTATCATGATCAATTATTACCTTGAAGTGTCTTGCCATTAGGTAAGGTCACCATTTCTTTAGTGCATGTAGTATTGCCAAAATTTCCTTCTCATACATATATTTCTGTAAATACTTTCCTTTGATTGGATGACTTTAAAAAGAAATGGGTCTTCCTTATTTCATTAAAACAACACCAATTCCATTTCATGAGGCATCACATTCCACAATAAAGGTTTTTGTGAAGTCTGGCATAGCTAAGACTAGTGCAAGGCACATTGCCTCTTTAAGATGTTCAAAGGTCGTAGTTGCTTCAGGAGTCCCTGAAAATGAATCTTTATTCAATAATGTTGTTAGAGGTGTTGCTATTCTCCCATAATTCTTAACAAACTTGTGATAATACCCTGTTAACCCGAGAAATCATCGCAAATGCTTTACGGTTGTGGGGACTTTCCATTCCTTAAATGGCTTTAATTTATTAGCGTCTACCTTAACACCATCGTGAGATACAATATGACACAGATATTCCACCTCTTGTAATCAAAAGAAACATGTGGATGTTTTTGCATACAATTTTTTCTCCTCCAATAGTTTGAGCACCCTGTAAACATGTTGAACATGATCCTTCCAAGACCTGCTGTAGATTAGTATGCCATCAAAAAATACTAGCACAAATTTTCTATGGAAGGGTTTGAAAGTGGAATTCATCAACCCTCGAAATTTAGAAGATGCATTGGTAAGGCTAAAATTCATGGCCAAAAATTCATAATGACCCTCATGAGTTCAAAATGCCACTTTCACAATATCTTCAGTCTTCATTCTAATTTGATGATATCCTGAACGAAGATCCAACTTGGTAAAATAAATTTATCCATGTAATTCATCCAATAATTTATAAATCACAGGAATGGGAAATTTATCTTTAATAGTGAGCTTATTGAGCTCCCTATAATCTGGACACATGTGCCATGATCCATCCTTCTTGTGCACTAATACTATTTGAGCAGAGAAAGAACTCTAACTAGGTTGAATTATACCAGCCTCTAACATTTCTGCAATCATACGTTCAATTTCACTCTTTTTTGACATAAGGATATATGTAAGGCTTGATTTTTGTAGGAACACTTCCTAGAATCAAATGAATAGCATGATCATGATCACAAATAGGTGGGAGTCCTTTGGGAGTTTCAAACACTTGGAATGATTGTCCAAGACTTTTTGGAGATCTGGAGAAATAGATGATTTTGATGTTGGAACTTCTAGTGAGCATAATTGTGCAATTACGCCTCATTGTTCTTTGTTCAGAAGCTTTGTCATGAAATTAGAACTTATAACCTTTCATGGATTCCCATTGATAACCCATAATTCAGTTTCCTTTCCTTCCGAAAAAATAAAATAAATCAAGAAAAGTTCTTGAAAATTAAAAGCTACTGTCCCCAAATATTGTAACCATTGTACTCCTAGTACAACATAAACACCTCCCATTGGAATGGAAATCATTGGACTATTCAATACATATTCCCCCATGGTTAGCTTTATATTATGGCATTTTCTAGAGAAATTTATAGTTCCTCCATTTGCAACCATCACTTGAAATTCTGGTGCTGGGTATAGGAAACAATTCAATTCCTTGGCTACCATACAATGAATAAAATTATGGGTACTACCCAAATCAATCAAAACTATTACCTTTTCTTCTTGATATTTCCTTCTATCTTGAGAGTTTGAGCAGTGGTAATTCCTGCCAATGCATTACATGATATGGTAAGGCTCATTTCTTCTTCTTCTAGGGTTGGTTCCTGGTGTATATCCTCTTCTTTTGAAGTTTCTTGTTCATTTTCTTCCTCCTCTTCACAATCTATGTAAAATAATTTCTTCTAAGCACACTTATGATCTTTAGTGTATTTTCTATCACAACTGTAATAAAGCCCTTTTTCTATTTTTTCTTCCAATTTTTGTGGTTTCAACCTTGTAGGTTGTGGAAGTCTAGGACTAGCAACACTTCCATCTTTATAGATGTGAGTGGTAGGCTTCCTTGTCGCCGTAATTTTACATTCAATTTTTCTCGCCAACCTAAATGCCTTCTCTAATGAATCTGGTTCCCAAATGTGAAATTCATGTTTGATGTTATCCTTTAAAGTCCCTATGAAGACATCAATCCTATGTTCCTATGGAATATCAGTTACCCTTATATTCAATTTTTGGAAGTCCTCAATGTGCTCCACCACTGAACCCTTTTGTTTGATATTTACCAATTGGCTAGAGAAGGTGTTGCTCTTTGTATCCTCATAATGTGCTATCATTTCCTCAGTAAAAATTGACTGACTGACAATTTTTTTACAAGAGAAAAGCCATCGATAACATACAAATGTATTTTTCTCCTAAATGTAAAGTTGCAATGCATACCTTTTGTGTGTTTTTCACATTATTGAGATAAAAATATTGCTCCATATTTAGTATCCATGTTATGGGATCCTTGCCATCAAACTTCCTCATATCCATATTTGGAATATGGTGGTTCTTCAATCCAACATTAGATTTTATGAAATCACGATTAGAATTTATTTTTTTCTCATCATGAGTTTCCTCTACTATCTTTCCACCATTAGGAATCATTTCTTGTATTAACCTTGTCATCAAACCTTCCATGCCTACTTTTAGATCATTCTTCATGTCTTCCATGTTGTCTTTCATGTTTTCATCAATCTTAGCTTCCATGTCATCCATCTTAGCTTGCATGCCAGCTTCCATGCCAGCTTCCATGCCATCCATCTTAGCTTCCATTTCATTCTTCAAACCATCCATGCCTTTATTCAAACCATCCATCTTAGGTTCCACACCTTTCTTCAAAACTTCCATTTCATTTTTTGTTGCTATTTGCGAGAGTGAAATTTGGTGCACTTGCTCTTGTAATTTTGATCTGTCATGTTGCACTTCTTCCTCTTCATGAGTCATAATAGAGCCTTCTGAAGACTTAATGGGTGTTGAATTATTTTAGGTGGAATTTTAGAACCCAATACTGATATCTATGCTTCAATATTCCCTTGGAATCACTTCAAACTGATTTTTCACACAAGACTTACGCAATTCGAAAAAAATAAAAATACACACATTTTTCTTGTTTTTGAGGAGCTCGATATTAAAAATGAATTATATCTATGATTTACGATCTTAAATATTTGAAATCTGGCCTTGTAGTAGCCCTCTGAATCTTCTTTCGAATGCCACAGTTCTGACCCAATTTTGATTCTTCAAGGCAATTTTATTCCCAATATCCCACAATGACCTAATTATGGACTAATTCAGTAGAGTGAAATTGTACGACGTACCATGTGTCACTTTTTCCTCCTTCAGCTTTGAAATTTCTACACGGGAAACTAAAGTCTATGCAATTGTGGCCAATTTTTACAGAATTCCAATCCAACACTCAGAGAGAGAGTTATGAAGATTTTCCCATGGTCACCTCTTTGAGATGAAATTCGGGAGCTTGAAAAAACCCTAACTTCCACAGGTCATATATCCTAAAATATTGTGAACCAAGATCTTAAATTTTTACAGGCAGTTCCTCAGGACTTCGGCTTCACTTTGTAAAAATTTCAGCTTCTTAACCTTTGTAAAAAAAACGTTATAGCACAAATTCCATGATGACCTGTTTTAGGTGAAATTCGGGAACCTGAAAAACTCTAACTTCCACGTATCATATCTCCGAAAATGTTGTAAACCAAGATCTGAAATTTTTACACGACGTTCCTCAGGATTTCTGATTCACTCTATAAAAATTTCAGCTTCTGAACCCTCTTAGAAAAACCTTTATAGCAAAAATTCCACGATGACCTGTTTGGAGCATCGAAACCCTAGAATCCAAAGCTCTGATACCAAATGTTATGAAACCAGCTCCAAAAATAGAAGAAAAGAGAGATCAACGCCTTAGAAATATGCCACTTCATGGGGGAAACCTCCTTTACATTACATAAATGAACAATTCTTGGATGATACAAATGAAAAAACCTCCTTCTATATATAAGAGTCCATGGGGTCACAATGATAATCCTAGCCGACCTAACAATAATAATGTAAGGGCACAATAATAACAATATTTGGGTTACAGGGGTAAAACAATAACAATAATGGGGTTACACTAACAACAATAAGGGAATATAATAGTAATATATGGACCTAGCATAATACTAAGAATCAGAGCTCAAATTTGTCATCTGAAGAAGTCAATTTGGGAACTCAAGAGGATTTGAAGTATGTAAACCTCGGTACATGTTGTTCTCCACACGACAATAATGCACATGCTTATTCAAAAAGTATCGTGGTGTGTTTGCATGGATATACAAAAACTTAAATACATATGATACTTGTATTACCTATCATGTCATCCCCATCAAAGAAGGGATGAAACATTTTCAATATAATTTAAGGAAAGTCCATCCTATGTTGGAACCCCTACTCCAAAAGGAATTGAGGAAGTTGTTAGATTCTCAGATCATTTTCAAGGTGATATATTCCACTTGGGTTTCAAATTTAGTCCCAGTAAAAAAGAAATATAGTGAGATAATATTATGTGTCTATTTTCGTAATCTCAACCAGGATTCTAATAAATATAATTACTTAGTTCCATCCATGGAACATATCCTCCAAACAACATATGGGTCTAAGATTTCCTTGCTACTAGATACCTTTTTTTGTTACAATAATGTGCTAGTAGAAGAACTAGATTGTTTTAATACTACCTTCGGGACCAAGTGGAGAACATTCACCTTTAAGTGTATGTCATTCGGGCTTATCAATGTTGGTGTTACATTTCATAGAGTGATGGACATCTCTTTGCATGGCTTGATTGGCCAAAATTCAGTTTTTTATTTTGATGATGTTACTATGTTCTCCAAAAGAATATCAGATCATGTACGTCATCTGGAAGAAAATATTTGAGCGTTGTCGCAAATATGGGATTTATCTTAATCCCAAGAAAATCATCTTTGGTGTGTCAGAAGACACTATATTAGGACATATCATTGCAACGATTGGAATTAAAGTTGATCCTGAAAGGGTTAAAGCTATTACTCAAATCTTGTTCCTGGTAAATTAGAAGGCTATGCAATATTTCTTAGGGAAGATTAATTTATTATGAAAGTTTATCTTCGAATATGCTCAAATAGTTAAACCGTTATATGAGATGATTAATAAATATGTGACTTCCAAATGGGAAAAAAAGGAAAAGGATGATTTTTCTCAAATTAAACAGGTTATCGTTGATGCGGTCGTAGTGTCTCAAAAGGATGATAAAGGAAATGAACAACCTATATCTTTCATAAGTGTTGCTTACAAGGGTCAAAGATAAATTATATTTCCATTGATAAACAAGCTGTATTGTATATAAGGTAGTAAAATACTTTAGGACCTATCTCCTTAAATCTCACACATTCATATTTTTGCCTCATTCGGTGGTGAGAACACTTTTCTTACTGTAAGAGCTAGGTGAGAATAAGGCGAATTAGATGACCTACTTACAAGAATATGATCTATATTTTAAACCATTTCATACCATTAAGGGTCATGGCCTCTTTCATCTTGCAGCCGAAGTGAGAGATGCTCCCCGACAAGATCTTTTAGGTTGGAGAAGTAAATAGAGATGTATAATATTAAACATGTTCCCTAGTTCAAATCAACAGCACTGCGGTATTCAGACATACGAAAATTTCTAGAGCACGACACTTTTCCCACACATTTATCAAGTAAACAGAAGATGGAAATACACCTTAAAGCTCTATCCTAATACCTTTTTCATGGTGTGCTTTTTAGAAAGCACCACAATGGTGTCTTACTAAGATGCCTTGTGCCTCAAGATACTGAGAAGGTATTGAAATACTTACACCATGGACCAGAAAGTGGTCACTATGCAAGTGATACAACTGTGCATAAAGTAATGAGGATTGGTTATTATTGGCCCACTTTATTCAAATATTCTCATGATTATATTCACAAGTTCCCATCTTGCCAGAGATGTGTCGTTAGGGATCAGAATTCAGTCACCGCACTTCTACCAGTAGCAATCGAGGACCCATTCCAATAGTGGGGTCTAGATGTTATTGGAGAAATATTTCCACATTCGTTAAAGCAACAATGATACATCTTAATAGAAAAAAATTATTTTATTCAGTGGACAGAATCAGTTCCTTTAAGACAAGTAAGCGACCAGGAATTCATCCACTTCTTGAAGAAGAACATTATAACCAGGTTTGCATTCCAACGTCTCTTAGCTTTGATAATGCGACTTATTTTTCTTAGTTGAAACTTTATGAATTTGCATTAGAAAATGGTATAGTTTTAAATCATGCATCTAACTTTTTAGTTCCAAAATCCACCTCAGGCTGAAGTAAGGCAGAAAAAGGACAACACCAAACCACGCTCAGCCTCGTAGCTAGCCCTACGAGGACAGGAGAGGGCTCTCTCCGGGTCAATCTCAATGAAAATATTCAAAGGGGCTTGAGATGACTAAAAAAAAAACTGGTATTAGGCTAGATAAACAAATAGGGGGGTTTGATTTTGATTTTTTTGGATTTTGTTGGAAAAAGGGGAAAGACAATTTTTGGGCTTGGGGATGAGGCCAAATTCTTGCAGAGTTCAAGTTGGGGCAGGGGAGGAAATGGCTTTGATGTCTTAGATCAAATGAATGGATTGAAAATACTGCTGAGGAGCTGAAGAGGGCAAGAGAGTGCAAGGATCCTCTTCAAACTGACGAGAAACATGTAAAACTAAACAAAAGTTTAAGGCAGAGCACCAGCAAACTAATGAATTCTACCTCAATTACTCATTTTTTTAATTCAGAAGCAAAGAGAAGGGAAATGGCATACATATAACATTAATGAAACTTACAATAACATGGAGAGAAAAATCATCAAAACTCAGAAGCCACAAGGATCCCAACAAGTGCTGCAAAACTCTGGTCTTTCCTTTGCCAAAAACTGAAAATGGATATACAATGAGGTGCCAAAATTTTCTCAAGAGTCCAACCCTGAAAAGGAATCAAAAAATACAATATATAGACCATCCTAACCCCTTCCCATTCCTCTATGGGTCGATATAATCCATCTAGGAGCTATTTCAACCAATTCTAAACATGGAACTGAAATCTAGGCAGCCAAACAACTTGCCTCTATATGCTAGGGAACTGATCCATTCACTTAATTTTCACTTTTTAGTGAATGAATCCTCTAGAACAAGTAAATATGAGCCAAATTTACATCATAGCCACAAAATTACATCAATATAGAACAATAATTACATCCAAAAGTGAAACTAGTGAAACTGGCCGAATTTCTGAGCTGAAAAGTGAAAATTGGGCAAAATTCCTCTATGCGCCGCGCCAGAAAACTCAATGCACCGCGCCACTTTGGAGCTTATTTTGAGGCACTTCCTGAAGTCCAAATTGAGCTCATGATAGCTCGTTGGAAAGCCCTGGATGTCTGATATCCAACCCAAGTGGAATTTTTCAATTTGGAGTTCATTTTCCCCTCCAAAACTGCAATCTCCCAAGACTGGTTCCTGCTGGTGCAAAAAGTGGTAGAAAGGCCATTTTTGGAGTGTTTTTGACCTTTAAGACCATCCAGAACTTCATGAAATCTCTCAGCCATTCCTGAGCATGCATAATTTACCATAAAAAATCCAAAAATATCAAGTTTTCCTCCAGAAGATGTCCCAATCATAAGCGCGCGTCGGGTGGCGCGACGTGTCGGGCAGAAAAACCTGTTTTGCAACCAAAATTTTCAAAAATGACAAAATTTACTCAAAATTTGCTGAAATTTGGAGTGAAGGTCTCCCATCATGTCTCATGCTCAGCCAAAAAAAGCTTTGGCCAAGATTCGGAGTGGATCCGGTCTTTTCCAACGTTTCAGTGCTCTCCTCAACCTCGCCTTCAGGATCTTCATCCTAGCTCTGCAAACGTGTGTGCGGGCCCAATAGCGATTCTTCATGTGTCTGAGCATGTCTTTGTCCCTATTGGCCTTCTCCAAGAGCTTCTCCAGATGAATGTTGACTCTCTTAAGGCAAGTCTCTCGTTCAAATGGTGTCATGTCACCTGGTCTCTTTCGGGCCAATTCACGGTCTTCACGAATTTTTCGCAACTCTATGAGTGTCTGCTGATCCTCTAGTTGTTTATTCCACTGCTCCAAGTAATTTATAACCCACTCAGCTCTCTGCAATTTCTCGGTCAGCATGTCGATCTCATATTTCTGCTCCTGGATGATTTCTTTCAGCTTTGAGCTAGGAGAGCTCGAATCAACATCAATGAGTATAAAATCAGTGTCTTGGCCTCCTGAAGGGCCCTCATCGTGCATAGGCCTCTTGCCTCTGTCCTGTACTTGTGTTGATGTAGAAGGTGAGACCCCTTCCACACCATGTGGAGATAGTACTCGCACTACTGTCGAAGGTAACGAGACCCCTTCCACCCTGGGCGAAGATAGTACTCGTCGTGCTGCTACAAATAAGGCTCTGGTACCTCTCTGATAGGTAACACACACTGGAACACTGATAGGCTCTGTCTCAGGAACCTCAAACTGATGCGAAGGCTCACCTGCATCGTGAACAATCTCTGAAGGAGGCTGAGGGGCTGCAAAGAAGTCACGGGAAATGAACTCATCCCATGCAATGCCCTGCAATCCAAGCTGATGTACTACAATGATTTTAATGAGCGCATAATGATAAATGTTGTTATGTTGCTGCTCTAGAGTCTTCTTCTGCACAAGGGTAGTCATCCACTCTATGTTTCGGCACATGAAGTATGGAATATTCATCAGTATCACTCTCATGAAATGCATCAAAATTCTTATATGGTATGCATAAAGGCATGAGAATCTACCCTCACAGTTGAAGTATCTAATGATGAGTTTCATTAATGGCGCATAGGACTCCTTCAGAAATCGGAACGGGAATACCCTGCTGAGCTGCCTCAAATATCCAGGCCTGATGTAAGGTTCATAATATGCTCTATCCAGCTGTTGTCTCTTATTGCACTCCTCACCTATGTTTGGTATCCCGGTTGCCTCAGAAATGGTCTCTGGTGTCAAGGTGAAGTTCACTCCAGCAAGGTTTACATGACCATCATGCAAATGTAGGACAAATAAGCAAACCAACTCCTGATGATGCTGAATCTGAGCAATCATCTCACAATACCAAAAACATGAATTTTGCTGAAAGCATGTCATTGCAAGAGGGCAGGCCTACAATTGAGCCAAAGAAGTGGGTTCCTCCCTGACATGCCTGCCACTTTTATGAGACCTCCTCGGTACATTTAGCTCGGTGGTTGAGTCACTGTCTTGCTCATATCCCTGCTCATATGATGAATTTCTCTCTGACATGATGCTGAAAACAAGGTGTTTGACAAGTGTATACTGATATGTATGGTGAAAACAAGAGTTTGTCTTTTAATACCAAATGTGGCAAATATGAAATAGGGGACTGTGAGGAAATATCACAATGTATACAATAGACTGTCAAGTGAATTTGGAGTGGAAGGACTGTCACTGGACAGCTTGAGGGAATTCGGAATTTGGAGACTTTATAAGTGATATGGGAGTGGGAGATAGTGATGGGGGGAATTTTTAGGGATAGGAGTGCAATGAAAAGATATACTTAAGTGAAATAAAAAATGTAGAGATAGTCCTTGAATGTTTTGGAAATGTGGATTTTATCAATGATATGAAGGGAGGGAAGTGATGGTAGGTGATAGGGTTTGAGGATTAAAACATGGGAACAAAGGGTATAAGGGATATGGGACAGAAGGAATAGGAGAAGGGATTATGATAACAATATGATAACAGTATGATAACAGTGATGAGAGCACAAATGAAAATGGGGTGGGAGTTTTAAGCACCAATAATCAAATTTCAACACCTCTTTTCAAACCCTAGGGAGAAGATTTTAATATGGGTATAGGGTTTATTATTTCACCAACAAAACTCTAATGTCTTCGCCTCTAAACCACACCACACATGACTAAAATCACTGAACAGGCTTTGTCAACTTACTTGGAGAAAAATGAGTTGATTCGAATTGAGTTTTTATGGAGCGGAAATGAATTTGGCCTAGGAGGCTCTGTGCGCCGCGCACAAGCCCAGTGCGCCGCGTTGTGTGGGTGCGCTGCGCCCGTTGAAAATTGCACTATGGAAAACCGCCCAATGTGTCACGCAGCCTATGTGCGCCGCGCTCCTACCCAATGCGCCGCGCAGCCTTAAACACAGCCTTGGTTTTTCAAAATTACAAAATCACCCTTTCACCACTGAACTTTGACTTCAATCAACCTCTTTGAATGCAAATGGAATTGATAAACATTGGAATATCTATATAGAGTCATGGCTTTTATTTTCTCTTTGTAAAGACCCACTTTGTAATGTTTCAAAATAGACATTTTTCACTTTTAATATAACTCTGTTTTTCAAATTTCCTTTTGATTTTTGGCTTGAAATGATGGATTTTCTTGGTTGATTTTTTGCAAGGATGGTGGTGTTTAACTTCGGCGAAGGAAGACCAGAGTATGCATTTGAAGTACTTCGCTGCGGAAAAAATTAAAATACATATTTATTACAAACAATAAATTTGACAATTTCTTCTTCAAAACAGAGTTTTGAAGAAGAAAAATCCTTGAGCATTATTGACAATGAAGATCTTGAAATGAAAACTTATTGAAGACATCCTCATGGCCTGCAAGCATTATTTAACATTTCTGAAGACCAAACCCTAGACCTAGAAAGTGAAATGACTCTTTTTTGACCAAATTACCATCTATGACTATAAATGACATGAATTGAACTTTGATGAATTTTGAGAAATTTTGATCAAACCCAGCAGGTACGAACATGAGGGAAATTGAGGGAACAAAACCCTTCTGTCAGATAATGGCATGCCCCTAACGGAATGCAGATGAATGAGCAGAATGAGACACCTAAAAATGAAATGCAATAAGAGAAATGATCTCTAGCGGAGGGATGTAAAGACCGACTCTAACATAACTATTACCTGTAGGGAAATGGTTTGGTTGAATAGACAAATAAAGACCTCATATGCATAATTAAGAAAACCATTTTCTCTGAGAAAAGGAATTGGCACAATGTTTTGACAAATGCATTATGGGTTGATCATGTAACTCCTAATCCTTCCCTCAAAACCTCGCCATATTTTCTAGTTTATGGTAAAGAGTTGATCTTGCCTCTGAACTTGAATCTCCCAACCTTGTAACCCTCCAAAGAGACCAAGGGTATACCTTTCCTTATATTTCAGAGTAGGATAGACACTTCAATCAAACTTGATGAAGAAAGGCTCAAAGTAAAATAAATATTTTTTGTCCCTCAAAATTGTGTTAGGCGTTTCTTCAACAAGAAATTTCGAGGGATTAAGAGTTTCAATGTGGGTGACTTAGTGTTGAAGTGGGAAAAATCCCACAAATAAAAAGGCGAACACATGAAGTTTCAACCTCTGTGGATTGGCCCTTTTACCATCAAATAGAAGCTCGGTTATGATACCTTCAAGCTAGAATATTTAGACGGGAGGATTGACCCCCTTACCATAAATGGCCGAGATTTGAAGCACTGTTTCCAATAGAAGCTCTAAGTTGTTATTCCTGTACATTTTTTCCCTTTTATTTTCCTTTTCATCAGTGTCATTCATATGTATGTCATTTTAGTCAGGTCATATTTTGTTTTTTTTCTTGGTCATTGTACATAAATATAACCTCGTGTGAAAAATGTATGGCTGAGAAGGACTTTATGTTAGAATAAAGAAAAATGTAACAACCACAATGCTTAACTATATGTTTTTTCTTTTTATTTGTTTTCGAATATGCAATAGGTTGAGCTAGGTGCAAATAGAAAATATGATACATCCAAAAGGAAAAAATTGAGGGAACCTATTAGATTTTCACCTTTTCTAGTATCCAAACTCCTCAACTTGGTATAAATCTAATTGTATGTTACACACTTATCCAATCTAGTAGAGAAAGAATAATGGGAAAATCTAAAGCGAGAAAACCAATATCAGAGGTTCTAAAAATACTACTTTGAAGGGGAAACATCCTCTTCTCTCAATAAGTTGGGATCTCTCTTTTGTTGTTAAAAATAATAAGTGTTGAAGCATAGTCCTATTAAATAAATAAATAAGGGGTGAAAGAAGATAAAGGCTTCCTACGTAGGGAGGTGAAGAAAGCAACTTCACTGAGGTACTGTCCAGGCCTATTGGAAGTGAAGAAACATTTTTTCTCCTGAAGTGACTCTGTAGGGGTATTGTCTAGGCCTGTTAGTAGTAGAGAAACAAAAGAGATGAAAAGTCATACTCTGAATATCATAAACTCACTGTGCATATTACCCTTTCTTGTATTAAAAAAATTGTGATATGGCATATCGTTTGTGTGTTTGAACTTGTTGGGGAAATTATATGAATAATATATATAGATATAACCACAATATTAATTATCAACCAGGGAATCGTAATTAGTAGATCTGATGCACTATATGTGCCGACAATAGATAAGTTCCTATGTCTGCTAATTATAGTCTAAATAGGGAGTAATTTAAAACTAACACTTCATTATACGAATTTTAATCTAACTTCATCACACAATTAAAAGAGAAGAAATCCTAAATAAATCTTGAAAAAACTGTAAACTCAATATTCTTTATTGGGTAATGAGTTTCTCCATTCATAGGCTCATGAAATGGAAAGATGGATTTGACTCTGTTTCATGTAGCTGCTAATCTCAATCATTACACTAAAATCATTTTTTTGCATTCAAACATTAAGCAAAGAAACCATAACTAGTACAGGAAATGTATGATAAGGGTCATCATTATCGGCACATGTCAGTGAATGGTGAGATCTCTGATCTTGGCCTTATTGTTCTTCAACATAGCAACCAACAATTAAATGTGTAACTTAAGAAATACAATTTTCACTCACAAAAACTAAGGAATTTTCACTCATAAAACAAAACTAAAATTGCATCAAACACTAAAACACTCTAACACTATATAATAACTTGAAGAAGAACTTGCCTTCATGAATTCAGTGGGCCCTCACCGAGCTACCAAGGAAATCTTGGAAAAACTTGCAGAACTATGAAATGGATTACCACATTGAACTTAACAATTTATGCTCATATCATTAATTAAAATAGGAATATTACAAAACTTAATGGTTCAACAACATCACAGTATTGTGTAAATATTAACACTAGCTCTCTTTTTCTCTATCCAACTCGCTTCTAACTGGTTATCATCTACAGGCCCTCTCTTATAGAGAAGTGGTAATTAAAACCAAGGTTACATAAGATAATATCAAATCATTGTAGTTGAGCTTAGTTTACATATTTAGCTTCATCCTCATGACACAAAGTGCATGAGGAATAAGAAAATATTGATTTACTATGTAAGGAAGATGCCTTTGTCAAACAATTTCCTTGGTCCCATCGAAGACTGTTTGTTCAATCACCAATCCTGGAGGATGAGATCTGGTATAGAATCACACAGGTGCTAGAGTGCAGGTACGGAAATCACACATGTGTTGTTTTTGGTGCTGGATGGGCACATAAGTACCGTGAACATAAGTACATGGTAAGAAAAAACATGATAATTGGATCATGCGTACCAGATGGATGCATGAGTACTGGACGAGAACCCAAGTATTGGATTGCCAATGTTGGTACTGAACGAGTAGGATCATGAGTACTGGATCGTTGCACTGGTACTGAATGAGTGAGGAGAATGAGTACCAGATCATTTCACTAGTACCAGATGAGTAGGAGCACGAGTCTAGACATCCATGTGAGCAAATATAATTAATTAGAGAGTATAAGAATTCAAATAATTATATTTCTACTGCAATAAAACATAAAAATCATGTTTTGAAATATAAATTATCTTGTATAGACATAATAAGGCTAGCAGGTATGTTTCAGAGGTAAATAAGAAATTGATAACTAGGTTCAAGGTGAAATTGGTCCAAAATCAGAGGACGATATAAGGTATTATAAGCATAAAAAATGAGACCCAACACTCCCCCATGCTCAAGTTATTGCATTTCCTCATGTAAAAAGTGTTGAGCCATTCCTCAAAATTTCTAAAAATGAAGCCTTCTTGCATGGGTATCAACTGCTTGGGTCTAAGATATTCACACCTGAGGCCTGTTCCTTGAGTTCCCTTATAATGACCCTGGTATAGTGTACAAGATGAATAAGCTTCTTCAACTTAGTGGATGCCTCATCATAGTTCTTTTGTAACCTTTGGTTTTTCTCCCTTAACTACTCATTTTCTTTCTTAAGTTACTCATCCAACATCTTATACCCTTTCGTCTCTTCCTTTAGTTTCTCATTTTTCTTATGAAGTTTCTCAATTTTTTAATTTAATATGGGAAAACTAGTTTTGTTGTGCTAGATCCCTCATCAGTATAAAATAAATGTGTTTAGGATCGTTTCAAATTAGCCAGTTACTTGAGGATTTATGTGTCAATTTTTTGTGTTTTTTATGAGCTATTCACGAGTTAATTAGTTGTTAAAAACACATGTATAGTAAATAAATTGTAGATAAATAACACAAAACAAACATATTACACAATAGTTGATAACAGATTTCACCCCTCCTGGGCTACATCTCCATGGACCTCCTTCAACTAGCTAGACCCTCTTTAGATTAATGCCCAATTATTTGATTACATGCAACTACAATGCTCCAATGTCTTTGCAACCTACTCCATTAGATTCATAAGACCTAAAAACCTCAAAATAGACTCTTCAAGATCTGAATATGGTCTTCAAATGGTCTAGGCATGACCCCCTCTCCTGGTGGCCCTCGACTTCTTTAATATTCAAAGTGGAAAAATCACTTACAGAAGTGCTCCAATGCCTCTACAACCTGCACCATCATGCTCGGAGCAACCAAATCATCTAGGAATGACTCTTCTTGAGCCTAATTTGGTCAAAAAAGGCTCCAGTTATGCCACATTCAATTTTGGCCTAGGAAACCCCACTAAAACTGGAACAACTCCAGTTAGCACTTCCAAATCTAGAGCTAGCACCGAAATTGTGGACCTGCCAAATTGGATGCTAAATTAAACGTTGGTTTAATTAAATTTAAGTGCATTTTTAAAGTTGGTTTAGCGCTAATTGAGCATGTTTTACAAAAATCTGGATTAACGCAGGTTTAGTGCTCTTAATCATCGGATTAAGGGTTTAAAGAAACCTGTATTAATTTAAAATTTGCGCTTAACAAAGTGCTCCGCCATTGGTTACGCATATGGTCCTGTGGTGAGATAAAGGTTGTCCCTTCTTACTTCCGCCTGAAAGTTAATTAAACTTCAAATAAAAGTTGATGCCCATACATGTTAAGATCTATCATGTAGAGCGAGTGGTAAGTCTTGTGGGTTATGTGGGGCAGGTTGTAGGTTCCACCCCGACCTCTGCCCAAAATTTTTTCTCCAATGTATATTAATCTGACCTTTGGAAAATGAAAATAAAAATTGGGACTTTGACATTAACCCAAAAATTTGGCCTTTGGGAGGGGCACATGGCGGCCTCTGGGCTAGCTATGTGTCAACATCCTATTGGTCCTCCACAAACTACCAACAAAACAAAAATTCAGGCCACTCATAATTTTAGACTTGTCAGCATGCCATTGGCCAGTGGAACAACCCAAATTTTGACCTTTGACCCTGTTTGACTTTTTTTTTTTTAATTCGCTTGTTTGGCACGACAAACAACAGGCTCTAACTTCCTCATACAGACTTTGTTTTGAGTGAAACAAAGTGCATCGAATTCCTAGCGACGAGACCTATCCGATCATTTTTGTTTGGTGTGATTCTCATCACATTTATTTTTTGGCAAAAAATTGCCCCCGATCCAAATTCTAATCAATTTAGATCAGCATCTATTTTCCAGTTAAGGAAATAGCAGGTTCAATTGTTTCGTGTTTGGAAATTTTCCTCTTAGCTTCAACCTCTCTTCTTAACTCTTTCTAAGTCTCTGTAAATAATTATTCAGTTTCATTAAGTGTTTCTTATTTTGCATATTATTTTTGAGGGGAGGAAGACACATGTATCATATTTTCTAGAAGAGAAGGAGTACGAGTAGTCATTACCGATTTTACCATGGTCCTAATAGTTCGGTATGAAGGTGTTGATGACTCACTATCATGAAAAAATCTTCTCTTCTTCCCTTTTGTTTGTGACATGAACCTTGTGACTTCTTCCTTCTATGCATGTATCTCTTTCTTTTCAAAAGTTTGTGCCTTATCAGTCCTTTCACGAGTTCTAGTATTACTTACCTTATTAACACTTGGTGTAGGAGTCTCTTCCTGAGGTAACTCACAACTACCTCTGAAGTAGTGCTTATGAACTCTTCTTTATCATTGTCGACTGGATTTTTCTTTTTCTTCTTCTCACTTGTTGAAACTTTACATGGTGTGGGTGAATTGAGAGGAGGTCTCTTACCCTTTGATGGCTTTACTGTTGGTGCATGAGTTTCCTTACCCTCTACTATTTTACCCTTGTTTGACTTATTAATGGACCTTGATGGAGTAGGGCTATCAATGCCTTCTTTGGACTTTGACTTCCTTTGTTGCTTCTTACTACTTTTTATTTATTTATTGAGGTCCTTAGTACTATCTTTTGGCATGCTTTCCTTTATGTGCTTGGACTCTTCTCCTTAAGAAAAAGATTGTGATAGTAATGTCTCCCAATTTCTACCCTGCTTCTTGATTTCATGATAAATTAACAATTTGATCAACACATGATGGTAGATGCTAGTTTAAAACTTTTTAGAGGTTGATTTAACTCCCCTTGCCATCTTTTTAAAACTCATCCAGAGGAAATTATGGAAATTTTATTTCAGTTCCTCCTTAGAAATGTAACAAGAGAATTAATTGGTAAAGCAAGTTGACTACATAACTCCCCTCATAGGTCAGGAACCTTTGCAAACTATTGAGCATCAATCTATATTGTTCTTTGACCCAATTCCTAGGGATGCCTTTAGTCTAATCCAGGTTCAAATTTTCAAGAGTTAAGAAATTTTGATAGAGTTCTTTTTTGATGCTCGCACCCTTGAAGTATTTCTCCCCTTCGGTCGGTAATCTCGTGGCCTCTGTTATGGTAGCCTCTGTGACTTCAAATTGCAGACGTCTTAGCTGGACATTCTTTCCATTTTGATTGAAGGTGCGAGAGATGCCATCATGGTATCCTTTAAACTTTTTGAGGAATGGAATCCAACCAGCTTGCTTTAACTTCTCCTTACTCAACCGATATTCCTCGGTTTCTCTATAAGACTGGAACTCTAGTTCATGTCAATCTACCCCCATGTTGGCTTTAAGAGTGGGTCTAAGAATTGAGAAAGGTTTGGTACCGGAGATGGTAAAATAGTACTCGAAATGGTATACAGGGTTTTGGAAGTAGTCGACACAGATTACCAAAATTGGTTGAAACAGAATACTGGAAATTGTTGCCAAAGTGTCGAAGGTTAAGCAAGAGGAAAAATTCTCATTTCGATGGTGAAGCCATCCAACGAAGCGTTTATAATTCGAAAGGGACTAGTAACGGTCACATTTATTTCATAATTAGTAGGTGGGTTTATATGTAATGATGGTGATACATCGTATGTGGAGCCCATTTAGAAATTATTCCCATTAATTAATTTTAAACATGATGCATAGAATGTGTTCGGGTACAAGAGTATTAGATGGTACATATCAAATTTTTGGTAATCATTCATCGCCATCATTCAACTTTATGGTTATGAAATGGTGATATCATCATTGTCTAAATAAGCCACGGAGGTGGAATATCTATCATGAGATATCCAATCATATAGTACACTTGCTTGGATTATGATCGACATTCATCCAATCATACCCATAGCCATCTCATTTGATCATATTAAAAAAAAAAGGAATTTTTTCTTAGGAATGAAGGTAAGTAATTTAGGATTAGGATAGGGGCTTAACAAATGATGGTAATAAAAATATATGGGGATAATTATATATCATCACACAATTAATATGAATATTAGTAGTATAAAATATAATATTGATCTCATACCTCCATTACTAGATCACACACAAAAAAAAAAAATTCAGTACTGGATGAACACAAAGAAATTTTCTTCAGTACCAGATGAGCACAAAGAATTTCTTTTCTAGTGTAGGATGATATTTTAGTAAAGTACCCAAGTGTATAGTATGAAAATTTAGATCCTGCAGGCTTCCCCTTATAACTTAGCATATTTTTAAGTTCAAGCTGGAGTAGATGATAATGATTACTAATGTTGTATGTGAATTTATTCTAGTGGAAAAATTACAAACAACACAGACTGGTACAGGAATTCTGAAATTGCGATGGAAATGTCATAAAATGAGGTAAAAGAAGCCAATGATTGGGCTAAAAGGTTCTACAACTAGAAGGCATTCCATAGCTAGATATCCTCCTCTTCTTGGTAACCATGATGGGCTCTGTTTCTGTTTCCACTTCCATTTTGTTGGCAAATGACCCTAATTACTACTACTGTTCTGTGGATTTTTCTTGAGCCCAGATCAGTTAATGCTCGTTGGTGTTTTCAATTTTTATGAGTCTGAAAAACTAAAATAAAAATCCATTCACTTTCCCATGGATTTTTCTCGAGCTTGAGCTAGTTCATGCTCGCTAGTATTTTCAATTTTTAGGATTTTGAAAAACTTAAAGAAAACTCCATTCACTCTCCCATGGATTTTTCTCGAGCCTGGGATAGTTCATGCTCGTCGGTGTTTTCAATTTTTAGGAGTATGAAAAACTTAAAGAAAACTCCATTAGGCTCCTTTTCCATAAATAATCTACTAGGGCTGGATAAAGGAATAAACTTACACCTGGTAGATGTCCTCTTTATTTCTTATCTACATGAGAACACAGTCAGATTTTTCTCTTGTTAGTAACACCAAAATAATTATATATCAACACACATATATACATATATGTACAAAATGAAATTAACTATGTGGAAAAATTTACAGTGGTGGATCAACAAGAGGAGAGTTCCCCTTTCTAACCAATTGTATTTCAAAATTTTGAAGAACATGTTTGGTAAAATTCTCTTTCAACATTGGATTATGATAAATTTTCAACCGATGCCCATTTATGAAAAACGAGGTTTGATTTGCATCAATGGTTTTTATCTTAACCGAGACATTTTCATAGAATGTATCTACCTCATAAGGTCCTAGCCATTGCGTTGACAGCTTCCCCTTGAAATTTTTAAACATGTTGTCATACAAAAAATCCCAGTCACCTGGTTGAAAATTTTTCTTCTTAATGAACTTGTCGTGCCATTTTGTTCTCTGGTCCTGAACAAACATCATCCTTTGAAGTGCATCTTGTCTAATTTCATCCAATGCATTCAACTCCATCATCCTTTGTTTTTGTGCCTCATCCAAATTAATTCCTAGTTGCATGGTTGTTCTGAAGGTATTAACTTGGAATTCTATAGGAAGGAGTACTCGTTTATCGTAAACCAACTCATAAGGAGAGTGTCATGTTGTGTTTCTCCAGGTTTTCCTATAGGCCCACAAATCTTCAAGTAACGTGTTAGCCCAATGTTTGTAATGTAGTTGTATTGTCTTGGTGATAATGGCTTCAATGACTTTATTGGTGGATTCTACCTACCCATTTTCCTGTGGATGGTAAGGTGTAGATTTCTGGTGCCTGATTTGATATTGCTTAGTAATATTTTTGACCAATTTACAGGTAAATTGGGTGCTTTGATTACTTACTATTTCCCTTTGTACACCAAAATGGCTAAATATCTCCTAAAATAAGAAATCAACAACATATTTTTCATTATCATAATATAGTGCTTTCGCTTCTATCTATTTCGTGACATAATTCGTACATACCAGAATATATATATTTTTTTTAGACATAGGAGAGATTGGACCAACAAAGTATAATGCCAATTTATCAAAAGTTTTGATGACCACCTTTGCTCGAAAATGCATTTCATTTGCTGAGGTAGGCTTCCCCATCCTTTAACAATCATCACATTTGGCCACATATTTCTTTGCATCTTTAAAAATGGTGTGTAAATAATACATGAATTGTAACACTTTATATGCAGTCCTTTTGTCTGTAAAATGTTCACCACATGGCTCATTATGGAAATATTTTATAATGTCTTCCATTTCATATTCTCGTACACGTCTTCTGAGCACCAAATATAGTCTAGTATGGTATAAACAATCCTTATGCCACGTATAATTAGCACTAAGTTATATGATTCTTTATTTTTCTCTTGAAGAAAAATTTTGTGGCAGCTTCATTGTAACCAGGTAGTTAGCTACATCTGCATACCAAGGTGTATAAGTAGAAATAGAAAATAAATTCTCATCCGTAAAATCATTAGTAACTGGTGCACTATCACCTGTATGAACAAGTCTAGACTAGAAATCAGCATCAATATTATCTCTTCCTGGTCTATCAACAATAGTAATATTAAATTCTTGCAGTAGTAACAACCATCTAGTAACACGAGCATTAGTGATAGGTTTATTCATTAAGAATATAATGGTTGAATGGTCTGTGTGTATTAAAATTTCATACACAGTTATATAATGCCTGAATTTATTAATGGCATGAACTACTGATAATAATTCCTTTTCCATGACTGTGTAGTTTATTTCTTTAGCAGAGATATTTTTTCTAACAAAGTAAATGGCATAGGGAATTTGATTCTCTCTTTGGCCCAAAACAACCCCCAAATTTGTGGCAGAGGCATCAGTACATATGTGAAAATGGAGGCTCCAATTTGGTCCTCTTGTAAATGGAGCAGTTGACAGTTTTTCTTTAAGAGTTTCAAGGGAAATTTGACAATGGGAATCCCACTGAAAATCTGTATCTTTAGTTAAAATTTTGAACATAGAAGTGGTTATTGTGGTAAAATTTTGAATAAATCTTCTATAGTATCTGGCATGCCCTAAAAATCTTCTAACTTCTTTTTGAGATCTGGGAGTTTTGATTTTAGAAATTATTTCAATCTTATCAAGGTCTACTCTTATTCTGACTTCGGAAATATGATGGCCTAACACAATAACCTTAGTAAGCATCATCCTAGATTTCTCATTTCTAAGGGAAAGGTTAGTCTCTTGACATTTGATTAAAACTTTCTCTAGGTTGTATAAATCTTGTTGGAAATCTTTCCCATATATTGTGAAGTCATCCATGTAGACGTCCACACAGTCTTGGGTTAGATCTGAAAAAATAGCAAGGAAAACCCTTTGAAAGGTGGTAGGGGCATTACATAACCTGAAAGGGAGAACCCTATAGGCATAAGTACCCCATGGATAAGTGAAGGTTTTCTTTTCTTGGTCTTCAAGTGAAATTTTGACTTTATTATAACCTTTGAATCCATCCAAAAAGAAAAAATATTTTTTCTGGTCAAGGTATCCAATACTTGATCAATGAAAGGTAAGGGGAAGTAGTCTCTAAATGTGTCCTTATTCAATTCCATAAAATCCACAAAAATCCTCCATCTACCTTTTTTATTAGGTACAATGACTAGTGGTGACACCCACTTACTATCATAAATAGGGTAAATAAAGTTTAGCATTTAAGAGCTTTTGAAGTCCTTCTTTTACTATATATTTTAGGGTTGGGTCCATCCTCCTTTAAGGCTGCCTTACTGGTCTAATTTGATCATTTGTATAGATGTGATGTGTGCAGGTGTCTGGGTGAACCCATTTCATATTATAGTAATCCCATGCAAAAGCACCACATCATGTGTTAATCATTTAAACCAGTTTCTCTTATTTCTCTAATCCTGTACTAGAATTAATACATAGAGACTTCCCAAGGTAAATTTCAATGGCATGGAAATATGAATATTTTCCTTCATTTGTTATTTTTGTAGCAAACAGTGAGGAGGTAGAAGGATGACATGTTTCTTGACATTCAAAAATGGAAATATGCTCATATTCTTGAAAGGATTGTGGAAAATAAATACATCTCATTGTGGCTAAGAACAATTTCAAAACTTGATCTTCGGTTTTCTCTTGAAGACCTTTAGAATGTTCAATTGTTAACAATGGTTGAGTGAATTCCTCCTCCCTGTAAAGGACTTCTGTAGTAGGTTGGGCAGGAGGAAATAAAACAATATTTTATATTTGACATCCATTGGAGATTTTCATGTCCCAAGACCTGCATCCAGTAAAGGCATCAACAGTGGCTATCCAAGGTCGCCCCAGTACTAATGGATGTCTAGGTTTGGAGGATTTTGGATGGATTACAAAAAATTCGACCGAATATTCCCAGGAAGTTGTAAGAATGTTATGTCATTCAAGCTTCTTGCATGTTTAAGGATGGATTTGTCTGCTAATTCCAATAGTGTTTGAGTTGGCCTCAAGCCTTCTAACTACATATTTTGCATAATATCCACAGTCATGACATTTATTTCTGCACCTAGATCAATAATAGTGTTTGGTAAAGATATACCATTGATCTGTATGGTCACTACTTGGTTCCCAAAATCAGTGTACTTAGAAGTCATCCCTGACATGGTTTTCGATAATTGGCCAACTAATTTTATGATAAGGGGATCCTTCCTCTTTCTTCCTAGATTTTTGATGCAAATATCCCTTACAATCTTGGCATAAATGGGAATGTCTTTGATAGCTTGTAGCAAGGGTATCCTTACACAAATATTTCACAATTCAACCTCTAAGTCATATTATGGCAGGACCTCAATCTTTTTAACAAGTAATCTCTCTAGATAAGGTGTTTGGGTATCTTCCTGAGATGGTTTCAAGTTGTGAATTATAATTGATTAATATTGTGGGAGGGTTTTCTTCCTCAGCAAGAGGAAAATCTTCCTCTTCATTTTCAAGAGGTGAGTTTGTTGGTTGTTCTTCCTGAATGATGACTGCAGGTCCTATTTTATTTAATACCTTCTTGTACCTTACTTGAATCTCATTAATTGGAACTAAAGTGATGGTATAAGTAGGGAAGGTTTGCAGCTCTATATTCTGTATAGGTTAACCTAGTTTATTATTAGGGTTTGGAATGGGTTGTGCAGGAGATTGAGTAGGTCGAGAGGGATTTGGATTTGGTGGAATTTTTTGTTGAATCGGATTCATGGGAAAAGAAAGTTGTTGTGCGTTTGGGTTCATCCTCAACTGTTTTTGAGGAAATGGATTCGTGGGTAGAGCACGTTGTTGTGAACTTGGGTTCATGGGAAGTTGTTGTTGAGGGAATTAAGGTAGTAGGGGTGGATTAGATCCTGTCAATAACTGAGAAATATTTGAGGGATATTGTGTGTAGTTTGGATAAGAAGGTGTTTGGTATGGTTGTGGAGGGATATTCCCATAGGTAGTCCCCTCTAGAATTTTTTCCAAGAATTTCCTTTTGATGGTTTATACCCCCATTGAGAATAAGGCATTTGAGGAGCCCATTGTTGTTGAGTGAACTGCATGTAAGGATCATGGGACATGGAGGGGTTTTGTTTCCTCCATGGTATCTAAGGGGGATAAGGTGGATCTTGTGGTTATGTTCCCCCTTTGTATATACCTTGCAACCAAGGAAATGAATTACATTCATCAATTGGGTGCTTATCCATGCAAATTCTACAAATCTGTGAGGCATTAAGAGGGCATTATTTTTCAGGATGTTTCTTCATGAAAAACGGGGCCAAAAGATAGCTAAGGCAACATTTTATTGTTCTTGTTTCCACTTACTATTGATGGTATCTAGTTGGTTACTAATTTTACTAAGGATATCAATTTTAAAATTGTCCAGCAGATTTCCCAATTTTGTCCTGGTTGCACCACGTGTGGTGGGTTTGATAACTCGACCTGTAAGTTCCCTTGGACTTTTTCTGGCTTTAGCTTGACTACGGGAGTCATTTTTATAGTATTCAGTAATTTTTCCAACTAGTTTTTGGTAAAAATTTCCAGAGGTCATGAGGTTAAGTACTTATATGCAGTCATCCTGCATTCCTTTTATAAAAATGGTTCTAACTATGGCTAGGTCGAGAGCAAATTGCTTGGATTTTTGGTAATTGTAAAGGAATATTTCTAAGTAGTATTCTAGGCTTTCTTCTTCATTATGTTTCATTATAAAGATGTCATTCTAGGCATCCCTAGGCCTATATTAATCCTGGTATTTCTGAAGAAAGGTTGTTTTCATATCATCCCAAGATGTAATAGTGTGCTCCCCTAGACTCGTGAACCATCTTAACGCTGAGTTTTTTAAGGTAGCTGGAAAAAGTTTTAATTTTTTAGCATTATTTGTATAATTAAAACTTCTACAAAATATGTCAAATTCAAATAAAAATGAATCAAGATCTTCGGATTTCATACCGTTGAAGTGAGGTAATGATGACAAAGGAATGTTCTTCATAGTGACATTCCTAGTAATGTCAAGAATTGGAAAGCCAAATTTTTCTGGTTCATTGTTTTATGGATTTTCAACTCTTCCTTCTTCTACTTCCATTATTCCTTCCCACAAATTTAAGTTTATGGAAATAGGAGATGTATTACATCCAAAAAATGATGGTTCATCCATAGGGTTATCTGCAATATTCCAGGGTACTATCTCCACTGCAATCTGAAATTCCTCTACCATTGTCTCGATTTTTGCTCCAAGCTACTTTTATGATGTCTCTTTTGCTACTTCCACCAGAATTTTCTCCTTTATAGTTTTCCTTTCATAGCGATTAGTAGAATTAGTTGGGTTGACAGTTTTAGGACGAAAAATGTTTTTTGGGATTTTTTATGAAACAAACCTACCTTTCCTATCTCTAACTCTTTTCATTAAAAAAAAATCAAAACTTAATTACTACCAAAAGAGAAGACAACTTAAATTTTGAGCGACCTCACCAAAGTGGATGTGAAGGTTCTTACCTCTCGTTTTATCGTCTTGTAATATCCCAAAATCGGGAAATTCTACAACAATGAGAATATCTTAAGATATTCTAAAGTTGGAGATCCATCAATACATAAACATAAACTGGGAATAGTAGTGAACAACATCATACCAAAATGTATGGAAACCATGAAGCCATTTTATTATGTAAATAAGTAGCAAACATGTACAATACAACTCAAATGATCAAGGCAAACAAGCCTCTCATGAATACATGTGAAAAGATGGAATGTTGCTCTATTGCAGAATGCCCATGAACATGTACTGTGCAGTCATAGAAGGTACATTGCTACATGGGAATGTGAAATATCATACATTTTCATATAGATGGCTCATACAACATTGGGAGTGAAGATCTATGCTCCCAAACACTATCTAAAGACAATCCTGGAGGGATTGGCTGAGATATGCAAAACTGCAAAATGCCAGAGTTGCAGGGTAGTAGCTGCAACTCAAGAACTAGAAATGGATGGAGATGGTTGAAGATGCTGCATCAAATAAATAGATCTTCTCCAATGGATCTTTCAAGTGAAAGGCTGATCCTAACACTGAAGATCTCACCTTCCGACAATCACTGCAATCCCTCACTGCAAATACCAACTGGAAATAACGCAGTCACTGAGGGATACTATGCTGTAGGTGCAAGAAAAAGAGTTGGCCAAGTGCCAATATTTGCAATATGCTCCAAGGGCTTCCCAAATGATCTCTTAAAGGAAAGAGAGCCTCTTCCTCTGAAAAAAAAGTGCTGGAAGTGGTGTTGTGAACCTCACTGCAACACCCTACAACACAATGTTATACTACTGCAGAAATAACATTGTAGCTGAAGGAGGATGCTTGGCCTCAAGCTTGGATGTGAAGAAAATCAGTACAAATCCTTCAAGAGGCCTCTCAAGAAAGGAGAAGGATTCCTAAACAAGAAATCCTTGTGCTAAGCAACACTGCAACTCTGCTAAATAGCAGGAGAATGCACAAAGCCTAAACAGACAATGAAATAAATAAACTAAATCATGAATAACAATGGCTTCCTTGCCCTCCTTTTAAACAAGTGAAAGCCCTCTCTCGATGGGTCCCACTCATTAGGGTTTCCTCCACCAAATAACCCTCTTCCCATTCATATGGTGTTGTCTATCAAAGTGTTCTTCACCTCCTATCCCAACGTTGTTGACTTGGTCAAAATTGACCTTGTCTCCATGCAAATGTCCTCTTTCACACTTGAGGGTGTAAAATACAGCTCTTATGAATATCCCCTTTCACACTATGAGGGATTTTATTCATTATTCTACAATGTATGGGCCTCCTTACCCATTTATTTACCTCCTATATGTAAACAAAAAAAATTAATATTCCATTTAGCGGTGTGCTAAAGTGGGAATATTACAATCCTCCCCTCCCAAATGTTGATTGTCCTCAAGCAAATACAAAGATAAAACTGAGGGGCCTTCTTGAGGCATGAGATCTGATATGAGTTGGGACCTACCATCCCCATATGATGCTCCCATCCCCAAGCAATCATCCATACAAAATGAGTTACCTCCCAACATGGAAACTCCTGAAAATTCTCCTCCACCTTGAGCTCCTACAGTATAGGTGGGCTAAAAATCTAATCATGGTAGAAACAATATCCTACCCCACACTACCCTCCTCTCCACTTAATATAAGTGTAGAGTGTTTGTTGATCCTAGGCTGCAATAATGTTGCCGTTAAGTGGTAAGAAGAAGACTATATCCTCAAGGATCTCCCCTCCAATGTTATGAATCATGTTGGCCCAAACCATCTCATATGTGATGAGTTGGAAATCACCATCATATGGCATCCAATCAATCATATGGCTCACCTCAAAAGGAAATAAGTGTTTTTCTTTAGTGGTCACATACTCTCTCATGCTCCCATTAGAACATGCAATGCAAACAATGTGGGAAATATCTCCCCCAAGGGACACATCCAACCAATGTGCCACTCCCGCAATCATGATCCCAATAAAAATAAGAACAATAGCAATATAAGGAATTACAATGAGAATCATGCTAGCTGCCATATGAAGCAAGGGAGAAGGACAATGGTCCCTCAAATGTAGTCAATGCAGTTTGAATCTTAACTGCAATAGAAAATGAAATGATGGGTGGCCCCCCCACCATTTGCTTGCTGCCCCAATCTCTTCACAAGTTTGGAGAAAGTGTATGGTGTATGGTGCAAAGTGAGCATGCTTTACAAATGATAGAGCCTCCCCAAGTCCTCCTATGGAGTGACCATCACAAATATTGCTTATGTCCTCAAGTAGACCATGATATCTAGAAGGAAGATTGCTCCTCCTTTGAGCAAAGTCCTGCACATATATGGTTAAGGGATGAATATATACATTATACAAGTCATCATGAAAACAAACAATACCCTTACTGTATGTTTTGCTCATACAAATGGAGTGGCTCATAGACGAGTCTCCTCTCATCCTCAAAGAGAAAAGAGGTTGTTGTGCTAAGTCTTCCAAATATTTATTTATCTCCTCCATCTTCACATGATCCATGCATATCCTCATATGTTGATCATCCAATATCATACAAGTGACAAGATCCTTGGAATAATCCACCAATAGTTGGGAGTTCCAATATGGATCTATCCTCCATAGTGACATCATTAATGATCTCTCATGAAGAACATCTATCATATGGTCATCCTCCCCTTCGACATCTCCCATGCCAAAGATGCAAGTTGGAAGGCTGCTATCCTTCCCCTGCTACTTTTGCCACAGCGCATAATCTGAAATGAGAGTGGGTAAATATGATATTGAGAGAATGCCTCTCTCCTCCTTGAGTCTACCCAAGACTCTTAGCGCTATAAAATGGCCTCCCAAGGTCTCCACTCCTATGAAATCAATGAATGGTGCCCCAAAATGTGAAGCATCTCTCATCATCTGTTGATTTGGTGGTCTCCTTGGTGAAATGTATCCATGTGATGAGACATTATCATCAAGAGTAGACTGCATACATGAATGGACAGACTTGTCCCCGCTATTACTGCACAATCCAGTCTCCCTCTTAGGTGCATCAACCTCATGAAGTAGACAGGGGTGTGTGATCCTCATCACATGATGTTGGTCATCCTCCCTATCTCCTCCTTTTATCTCCACAGTTCTACACCCTATCATCAATGGCACATGTGAATCATGAGTTGTGCCTTGATCTCCACATGTGAGATCCTGGGAACTTCTTGCAATGATTCAATAATCCCTCTACTTGGAGCAAGAGCTCCCTCTTCCTCTGCATGAGGTGCTAGATCAACTCTAGACATGACAACGATGTTTCCCTCAACCTCCTCAACATGAATGGGAAACCTCCCAATGGATGGATCTTCTTTTGGGAAAGGGATCTTCACGTATTTCTTTTTAGGAACATGAGATAAATGTATTGCCTCTAACAAGATATGATGCAAGATGTCAATCTCCTCATGGGTTTTCTGAAGTGGAATGGTGTTTATAGTTCCATTCATCACATGCAAGGTTTGTGTTTTCTTGAGTTTGTTTTCATTCACCACATGTGTTTCAGGATTATTTTTATCAAAATTTTCCACCAATGTTTTAATGAACCTTACATAGGAAGAATTGTTTTCATTCTTTAAAGAAAAAGAATCAAATATCCACCATGCATAGGCCTTACTTCCAAAATTCAGCGCTGCTACTCTGATGGATTCATCTTCATCAATTTGATGTGGCTGCAAAAAGGTGTCTAGTTCTTCCACCCAAGCCCTGGCTGAACATGTAGGAGAACCATCAAAGGTAGAAAGAATAAATCTATCCACATTATGCTGCTTGCTCCTCCTCACCTTGATCTTTCAAAAATCTAGGAAAGTGATATTATCTCTAAATTTCTAAGTTTGAGATTCATATTCATGCAAGAAACCACTAAGAGTTCCCCTCTTAGGCATTCCTTCTTCCTCCTTTTCTCTCATGGCAAAACTGGGCATGTGACTGTGTTGTGCATCATAGGGTGTGGCTACATGCTCACACTCCCCATAAGAAAATCTAGAGTTTGACTCAGTTTCAAACCCTCTTGGAGATTCTGTATACATCTCCCTTCTTATCTTCTTGAAATCTTCATGAACGCTCTGTAAAAATCTTGGAAGAAGCTTTGTAAGCCTATCTTCCTTTCTTTCTCCACGTAATGGAGTCTTCTCTTTTCTGTTCATCTCTTTGTCTTCTTGCCTTATAGATAGCATATTTTCTGAGATCCACAGGCTGACCCAAGATTTATTCTTTGATACCACTTTAATATCCCAAAATCGGGAAATTCTACAACAATGAGAATATCTTAAGATATTCTAAAGTTGGAGAACCAGCAATACATAAACATAAACTAGAAATAGCAGTGAACACCATCATACCAAAATGTATGGAAACCATGGAGCCATTTTATTATGTAAATCAACAACAAACATGTACAATACATCTCAAATGATCAAGGCAAACAAGCCTCTCATGAATACATGTGAAAAGATGGAATGTTGCTCTATTGTAGAATGCTCATGAACATGTATTGCACAGTCATAGAAGGTACAATGCTACATGTGAATGTGAAATATCATGCATCTACATATAGATGGCTCATACAACATTGGGAGTGAATATCTATGCTCCCAAACACTATCTCAAGATAATCCTGGAGGGATTTGTTGAGTTATGCAAAACTGCAAAATGCTAGAGTTGCAGGGTAGCAACTGCAACTCAAGAACTAGAAATGGATGGAGATGGCTGAAGATGCTGCATCAGATAAATAGATCTCCTCCAATGGATCTTTCAAGTGAAAGTCTGATCCTAACATTGAAGATCTCACCTTCCGACAATCACTATAATCCCTCACTGCAAATACCAACTGGAAATAACGCAGTCACTGAGGGATACTGCACTGTAGGTGCAAGAAAAAGAGTTGGCCAAGTGCCAAGATTTGCAATATCCTTAAAGGGATTCTCAATTGATCTCTCAAAGGAAAGAGAGCCTCCTCCTCTGAAAAACAAGTGTTGGAAGTGGTGTTGTTAACCCTCAAGAAAAGAGAAGGATTCCTAAATAGGAAATCCTTGTGCTAAGTAGCACTGCAACTTTGCTAAACAACAGGAGAATGCACAAAGCCTAAACAGACAATGAAATAAATAAACTAAATCATGAATATCAATGGCTACCTTGCCCTCCTTTTAGACAAGCGAAATCCCTTTCTCCATGGGTTCCACTCATTAGGGTTCCTCCACCAAATAACCCTCTTCCTATGAAAAACAAGTGCTGGAAGTGGTGTTGTGAACCCTAAAGAAAGGAGAAGGATTCCTAAACAGGAAATCCTTGTGCTAAGTAGCATTGAAATTCTGCTAAATAGTAGGAGAATGCACAAAGCCTAAATAGACAATGAAATCAATAAACTAAATCATGTATAACAATGGTTGCCTTGCCCTCCTTTTAAACAAGTCAAATCCCTCTCTCCATGGGTCCCACTCATTAGGGTTTAATCCACCAAATAACCATATTCCCATTCATACGATGTTGTCTATCAAAGTTTTCTTCACCTCCTATCCCAACGTTGTTGACTTGGTCAAACTTGACCTTCTCTCCATGCAAATGTCCTCTTTCACACTTGAGGGTGTGAAATCTAGCTCTTATGAATATCCCCTTTCATACTATGACGGATTTTATGCATTCTTATGCAATGTATGGGCCTCCTTACCAATTTATTTACCTCCTATGTGTAAACAACAAAATTTAATATTTTGTTTAGCGGTGTGCTAAAGTGGGAATATTACAGTCCTCCCCTCCCAAATGTTGCTTGTCCTCAAGCAATTGCAAAGATAAAACTGAGGGGCCTTCTTGAGGCATGAGGTCTGATATGAGTTGGGATATACCATCCCCATATGAAGCTCCCATCCCCAAACAATCATCCATACAAAATGAGTTACCTCCCAACATGGAAACTCCTGAAAATGCTCCTCCACCTTGAGCTCCTGCAGTATAGGTGGGCTGAAAATATGATCATGGTAGACAAGATATCCTACCCCATGCTGTCCTCCTCTCCACTTAACATAAGTGTAGAGTGTTTTCTAATCCTGGGCTGCAATAATGTTGCCGTCAAGTGGCAAGAAGAATACTAGATCCTCAAGGATCTCCCCTCCAACGTTATGAATCATGCTGGCCCAAACCATCTCATATCTGATGAGTTGGAAATCACCATCATATGGCATCCAATCAATCATTTGGCTCACCTCAAAAGGAAACAAGTGTTTTGCTGTAGTGGCCACATCTTCTCTCATGCTCCCATTAGAACATGTAATGCAAACAATGTGGGAAATCTCTCCCCCAAGGGACACATCCAACCAATTTGCCACTCCCCCAATCATGCTCCCAATAAAATAAGAACAACAACAGCATAAGGAATTACAATGCACTAGTACAAAATGACTAATTATTTTTAAAAAAAATGACTACAATTTGCATATAAATGACTATTTTTCTATCGGTGACCAATAGTAGCTAATTTACAGTATCTTATAACGCGACCAATTTTTAGTCGTTTTTAGCTTAGTCATTAATTGGTTGTCTCAATTCTTTTTTCTAGTAGTATGTTTGGTCATTAATTTAGTCATTGATTTGGTCATTGATTTAATCATTGATTTAGTTATTGACTTTCATTAATTTAGTCATTGATTTGGTCATTGATTTAATCATTGATTTGGTCATTAATTGTCACAATTAATGACCAAATATACAACAAAATATATTACTAAATGATCACTTGAAAAAACCAATTAATGACCAAAGAAATATGACTAAAATGTTAGTCGTGTTATAAGATATTGTAAATTAGCTACTAATAGTCATATATGTGCAAATTTTAGTCATTGTTTGAAACTGATTAATGACCAAAGAAATATGACTAAATTTTAGTTGTGTTATAAGATACTGTAAATTAGCTACTAATAGTCGTATATATGCAAATTTAGTCACTATTTGCAATCACAAATTTATCATTTGCAGTAGTTATTTACCGTTTTTTGGTAGTTTCATATTCATTATATAAATGACTACTTTAGTAGTTTATATTCATTTCATTTACTTTCATTAACAATCGTAATAAGCTACTAAGTTAGTCTTATATTCATTTTATTTGTGTTCATAATTAATAAATATAAACTACTAAATTATTAATTGTAGATTGATTTTATGTGTTCATTATTAATCAACATACATTAATTAGTATAATTTTGCAACTAAATTAAAAAAATAATGTCATACAATGTACATGTTCATCTAATATGAAAACACAAAGTTACATATGCTAATTACAATACTAAGTAATATCAAGGGCAACTATAAATAACACATAAATTATATTATATAAAATGTCAAGTATCACAATATGAGTTTCCAACTTAATATTGGTTGGAGTACAATTTACACATGAAATATTGTTTCATCACTTCAAAACATTATCATTCTGTTGTGAAGAAATTGCAGAAGACATTGCAGGTGAATTCACCAACTCTGAAAGCTTGGTCATCAGTCTCTATGTGTGTCTTATGCAGGATATTGGCCCTACAGGTACCACTAGACCAGTTTTCTTCACTCCCTTTAATTTGAATTTTGTCGCTCTAATGTTATTGTTCTCCTCTTTCTTCAATTCATGCTTCTTGCCATCAATACTAAGTTCCTTCTTTAGCAAAAAAAAAACAAGATACAATGCAGAGTATAAGACGTGAAAGTCGATGAACACTGGAATATAAACTAAAGTAGACTATAAAGAATTTATACGATATATACCTCAACATAAGAAATATTTAAGTTAAGAAATATTGTTAATGTCACTTTTCCCCATAAAAACAAGAAAATCGAACAAGATTTCTTCAGTTGGGAAATAGTGGCCACTATCTAGCCAAATGACCTGCATAAAAATAATAATAATAATAAAACATCACCATAGAATAAATTTTGTACCTACTGTGCTCTCATTGTACAACATTTGTTGATGAAATGTTATCTTCAACTAAAGTAATAAATGCAAATAGCACACATTCAGTATTTTGAATTCTCATGCTTATGGTACACTGTAATTTTGATTTTATCCAACATAATCAAACACAATAGAGCTAGCAATTTCTACTATGAATTTCTCATGCTCTACTTTTGTAGTTGTATCGTTTCATCTAGTTATCTTTAAGAAGCAATGACACTTCAACAATAAAACTGGTCAGTAGAAATCTAATGGGTGGAGCAAAGTATTGCTGACACAAGATTACAACAAGAAACTAAAAAAGAATAAGATAAGACTTTGTAAATTCGATACTAACTGGAAATATAGCTTCAATATAACAATCTTCAATCATTGGCATACTATTCCAGGGGAAAAGGAATCAAATTCCCAGAAGCCAACAAATTATATCCAGAGAAAAACTAAACATGTTGGCTCCACATTCAAAAGTAAAGTAACTGGGACTAGCTATATCAGATACTATTTAGAGTGTACGGGTAGCTACTAACACCATTAACAATAATTTAAAAATATATCTGCCACGTATGACCTCAAACGTGGCAACAAATTTGATATATGCACAACCTGTATACATTTCAAAATGCATTGCAATGATATAAGAGTATCAAAATTAAACTACACATAATTACATATTCACTATCCCCTTTTATTCCAAAACAACATTCAAATAAATGTTATAACTTACCTTGAAAAATATGCCGAAATTTCCATTCATTGTCATGAATATCCTTGGCTGTGAGTTCCTAGAAAGGTGGTTGCTTAGTGAAATCCTGTCCAAAACAAACAAAACTTAATAAGAGACAAATATGAAAAATACCCTTACCTTTTGATCCTTCAAAAAATGTAGTCTTCTCTTAAAAAATGTCTAAAATTCTAAGCACTTATCTATTAAATCACAAATAGAACAACAACTATGGGAAAATAAGAACCGCACAAGTGGAGGACAAACTTTTTCCACAGCACATCGTGGCACATAAAACCTATCATCGGTGCTAGTGTTACTTGCAGTCAACGTTTTATAAAAGTAATTCGGTTGCTTGCTTGGCGTGCCAAGGTCAGAACCAAAATAACAATATTTTTCGCTTGTTGTACAGTATCATCAATTTTTAGTTCCCTACACAAATGGAACTAGTACCAAAGCATTTCTCACCAAAATTGGAAATTACAGCAAAGAAAATATAATGAAATTGAAAATGTCTTACAACATTAAGAGGTTGCAATGTCATTTGAGCATATACTTCATATGTTTCCACATCTTCCTGGCATTCAATAAGGTGTTTATTAAATTTTAAATATTGTATATATAGCGATATGAATAAAAGTGTTCACAACCAAAGCAAGGATGAAATGCAGAGAATCCACATGCATTGTAACATTGTGAAGTTGGCTTATTTAATTGAGTTGGAAAATTCGTATAATTGGATATATGAGCATCAACCTCCTTGTTTGTTGAAGTAGCTACCTAAAATCACGTTGATTATGATCAGTTTCATTACGTAACATTAAAATTTCAAAATATTGGAATCACATTTTATGATGAAAATAAGATAAGCATTCATTATTTTCAGTCATTTGTATCGAAAAGAAGATTGAAAATTAAAAATTAGTGAGAAACAACCTCACCTACTCATTGTAACCCTATGGAAAATAAACAGCCTTGCTCCCAACAACAGGTAAGAACACAAGCGGTCCGACACAGGCATGCCAAAGCTCTGAATTAAGGCATCTCCTTTCCCCTACTTTATGTGACATGAACAAAAAAATTGTCAATTGGATATTCCTTTAGAAACCTCTTGACATTCCAATAGTAATTGCGTAAAGTAATATGATATTATGAATGTAAACATTGCAGTATAAAGCACATTAACTTGACAAATATTCCAGATGACAGTATTTTCCATAGACATTCATTCTCTCTCTTTGGTTGTTAAATTCTTTGTCCAGTCAGGTTGGAATTCTAGAATCTGTGAAAATTCTTGAATACAGTTATGTAAAAATCCTACCGTAGTATCATGGTTTATTTCTCCTACTTAATTAAGTTATACAAGTTATTTTCAGAAAGAATATTCAGAAAATACCGAAGTAAACACAAATAACAGCCTACACATGCAGATCATTTACTGAATATTACGCTCATTCAACAAAGTGACACACTGATTTTTGGACATAAGTCCCCGAAAAAACCAAAAGTGAGAAAACTGGTGCAGCAAATATGAGGGTTTATTATTATTAAGTAGATTATGAGTACAAAAAATCTGGGCACCAAATCTGGTTAACCCGACAGAGAAAAAGTATATCTACAGCTAACTCATTGTTCTAAGACTAAGATTTAGACTGATCCACACCCTCAAATGGGATTTACAAGACTCAACCCAATTCTGACCCTAGAAACCCCAGCGCTGCCCCTGAAGCCCCAGCGTTAGCCCTACTAGGCTCTGCGTGCCCCTGCACTGCTCAAAAGGGGACTGTGTAACCCCAGAGTGGGTGGCGCAGTCCTTATGCTGCCTCTGGAGGCCTATGTGTAACTCTAGAAGCCCTCTGAAGCTGCAGCACTGCCTCTCCTGGGCCTGCATAGCGACTGAAGCCTTTGTGTTGCGCAAATTTTGTGTCATTGTTGCTGCTGCCCTTGCTCCTCTACGTTGTCCCTTAAAGCTACTCCTCTGCCTCTTGCTGACTCTACTATGCTTCCTTTGAAATGTAAACCTAGTAAGTCTGTCTAAAAATTAACAAATACAAACACAACAGGAAGAGCACAAAACAAACTACCATGTAATCTCTTGGAATCCTTCTCCTTCGTGATCATGCTAAGAAGGGCCTTTTTGGCAAAATATTATTAAAGGATTGTCTAGTAAAGGAAAAAATTGGAAAGGGAAATGACTCTCTAACTAGAAAACTACAACTGTCAAAGTCTATTCTACAATTGGCCAATTCTGAAAATTTCAGCAAATGTGTAGTCCATTAAGGAACACAACAGACCAAAAAATATTATCTTGCTCACCTGGAACAATGTGTATAAGGCTTGCAGAGGCTTGGGTATATGTTATGGGGGATTGGATTAATAAGGCTTTAATGGAAAAGATGGTCCAACATATTTGCAAGGAAGAAAAAAAGATCTAAGGAAAACTACACAGGCACCATATCCCCAGAATGTTTGCTCGTCCATCTGTACTTCATTTGATACAACCTGAACATAATTAAGGATTATATTTTTTGGGATAGCAAGGATGGATCCAAGGCTAAGTTTGTGAGAACTCATGGAATTTGAAGATAACGCTCTCTAGCATGGAAGATTTAGCAAGTCCAAGGGGGACCTTACAACAACCCTTGGCCTCTATTTTTTGGAACTTTAGGTGTGAAGCTGAAGATGGACACCTTTAAGGAGAGAAACAGGAAAATATTGGAGGAATTTAGAACCCAGATCAATAGAGATGCAACAAAACTCTCAAGAAGGATCCTAGAAAATTTCAGAATTCCAACGAGGGGGGACAGAATGACTGAAAATGGAGAGCTTCCACGACTGAATTGTACACAGTAAAGAGAGGTCATGAAAGAAGGGGCAACTTCAAAAAAACCTGGAAGAAGGTTTTAGTGAAGGAGGACTTGATTAAAGCAAAGACTTTGTTACAGCTATCCACTGAAAAAAAACCTAACACAGGATTAGCTCCTGAGGAAAATGCTTCCTTGGCCCTTCTTAATGACCCCTTTTCCTCTGCTCCTTATGTGTGAGTACCCCTGCCATATTTGAAGTCATTTTATAGAGAAACATGACCTCAGCTGGATATTTCCTACCTTGTTACCAGATCTCTTTCAAAACTGGCATATGATATCACAATCCCCAAAGCTTAAAGCAATTTGGAAACATGTCGCCAGCTATGGAAACCTAGCAAGTCTGTCTAAAATTAACAAATACAAACACAACAGGAAGAGCACCAAAACAACTACCAGGAAATCTCTTGGAATCCTTCTCCTTCATGATCATGCTAAGAAGGGCCTTTTTGGAAAAATATTATTAAAGGATTTTCTAGTAAAGGAACAATTTGGAAATCACTCTCTAGCTGGCAAACTACAACTGTCAAAGTCTATTCTACAATTGGCCAATTCTCAAAATATCAGCAAATGTGTAGTCCGTTAAGGAACACAACAGACCAAGAAATATTATCTTGCTGGCCTGGAAGAATGTGTATAAGGCTTGCAGAGGCTTGGGTCTATGTTATGGGGGATTGGATTAATAAGGCTTTAATGGAAAAGATGGTCCAACATATTTGCAAGGAAGAAAAGAAGCTTTAAGGCAAACTACATAGGCACCATATCCCCAGAATGTCTGCTCGTTCATCTATGCTTCATTTGATACAACGCGAACATAATTAAGGATTATATTTTTTGGGATAGAAAGGATGGATCCAAGGCTAAGTTTGTGAGAACTCATGGAATTTGAAGATAACGCTCTCTAGCATGGAAGATTTAGCAAGTCCAAAGGGGCCCTTACAACAGCTCTTGGGCTCTATTTTTTGGAACTTTGGGTATGAAGCTGAAGATGGACACCTTTAAGGAGAGAAACAGGAAAATATTGGAGGAATTTAGAACCAATATCAATAAAGATGCAACAAAACACTCAAGAAAGATCCTAGAAAATTTCAGAATTCCAACGAGGGGGGACAGAATGAATGAAAATGGAGAGCTTCCAAGACTGAATTGTACATAGTAAAGAGAGGTCATGAAAGAAGGGGCAACTTCAACAAAACCTGGAAGAAGGTTTTGGTGAAGGAGGACTTGACTAAAGCAAATACTTTCTTACATCTATCCACTGAAAAACAACCTAACACAGGATCAACTCCTTAGGAAAATGCTTCCTTGGCCCTTTTTGATGCCCCCTTTTCCTCTGCTCTTTATGTGTGAGTACCCCTACCATATTTGAAGTCGTTTTATAGAGAAACATGACCTCAGCTGGAGCTTTCCTACCTTGTTACCAGATCTCTTTCAAAACTGGCATATGATATCAGAATCCACAAAGCTTAAAGCAATTTGGAAACATGTCGCCAGCTATGGAAGTTTGGTTAGAAAGAAACATAAGTATTTTCAGATATCAGTCTATCAGGCAGCCCTTGAGAAAGACTAGTAGCATGTGTGGGGGCATTTATAATTGAAATAGTAAAAGTCACCCTGTCTAGAGAGAGAAAATCCCCCAGCAGATGACTATTGACTTTAAAAACCAAGGGAGCTTGAATCCTCCATCCCTGACAAAGGAAGTGGGACCCGTCGTACATAGTCAAACTAAGAGACAAGGAGGATAGTTAAGACACAATAAACCTATGGGAAAATGTAACAATATAGCCAAGATAGAGGCATGATCAAGGGATTTAAACTGGCTTTTAAAATAGGATTTCCTCATCTGAATTGGAATAGGACTTTTCCATAATCGTCAGAGCCTAAAGTATTCAAGGGGATTATTTTTCACCTCAACCATCCTTTGCTTCTCTCAACGGTATGGTTCAATAGATGACGAGTACCTTGTGATTGAAGATTATGAGCACCAAGACATCATGGTGAAGAAAATGCTAGAGATAAAGCAAAGAGGCCGTGGAGAGGGGGATGGATATTTGAACCCCTACCTGTGATCCCTCAAAACCACCAAGGCAATAGACCCCCCTAATTATCAGAAAGTTGTGTCTGACAACAATGGCAGTTCAAAATGGTGTGGAAGGGCACCTGCATGAAAGGAGGATACAGAACACAGTAATTACGTAAAGGGTGGCTGCTAGAAGAGAAATTGTAGGAAGAGCCAAATGCAAGAGGGAGAATGGATGATCTAATGTTTGACTCAAGATCAAGGAGGAGCCCCACACAAATGTACCATATCCAGACCATGAATTTGTTCCTGAACACAATATTGAGTAGCTTCTGGGTGAATCTCTGCTGCAGGCCAAAGTAGCAAAGAAAGATCGATATTTTCAAGCTTCTCATTACCGTCTATAACCTCTTTATCCATCTTTAGCATATATGCACAACCGACCATATGCTTTACAGTTCTGAAACCCATATCAGACAAAGTTCACGATCCTTTCTGTTAAATCTTCAAATAGGATAAATCTGTTATTGCAGCTTATAATTTGCAGTATGCACTGTTTCCAGCCTAGAAGAAGTCATTATCATGCTCAACAGTGAAGAAACTAAGTTTGAACACACAGTTTTGTGTTAGATGGGATAGGTGTAGATTAAGGGTTCTTAAGTCTGAGATCAGGTGTGGCATCAGCCTTATAGGCTAGGTTGCTGGATTTATTATGCTGTTGGTTTACCTTAAGAGGGACTTGAAACACTAAATTGCTTCAAACTCTGTGAACCTTGTGTATTGATTTTCTTTAAGGACACTTTAAAAAATGTCATAAGATGTAATCCTCATCATCAATGCTAAGAGATGAGAAATTAAGTGTTATATGACTCAGTTTCAGAGCATATAGATCATCAAACAATGGTGCAATAAACTTCAATACTTGACCACATAAAATACATAGATAAACAGTGAGAACTAGAGCCAAGTTTTTATGTCAGTGACAAATATGCATATGTTGTTGAATTATAAAGTGGGTTGTTGAGCTCATTGTTGCATTTTCTTGCATTAGAAGGTGTTTAAGACTTCATTGTGCAAAAAAACATTGAAATTATCAAGGTGTAACATGCCACATTTCAGACCTTGATGCAGAGTGAGTAAAATGACATACAAGAAATAAATCACATGTGTTGAGGTGTTAAATGAATAACCAGGAAGTTGGTCATACCATGGATCATGCAATATCCACCAAAAATAAAATTAGATCTGAAGGCTTGCATTTAACCCTAGAAATCAATCTCAAATGGCATGAATTGTTCCACTTATTATTAAGTAGGTTGTTCACCCTATTTTCACATTGATTAGTCTTCTTTGAGTGTGTAGATCATAAAGATATCTTGATTCTCAATGTTGAAACAAGTCATTGTAAATTGACCTCAAATGAGCAATATATATTCAATTTTCCCAAGCATGAAAACTCAATTAAGTGCTTGTGTTAGATCCAAGATAAGTAAATGGGTGAAATAAAAATATAGCAAATGAAATAACCTTGGATCTAGTGACCTAGATTTAGAGATACAGTAAGCAAAACCCTCCAAAGAATTCATAGCAATATTCCTTTATCTAATGAATCATCAATATGGTAGTGCAACCATGAACCCATTACATCTTCACGAATGGAACTAGAATTAGTTAATGACTCCAGAGTATTATCCTATCCACAAGAGAAGGTTTCCAAGGTAACACAACATCATCATTTTATAGTGTTTTGACAGTTGAGTTGGAAAAGGAAGCTTGATCACTTTGTTCACAACCTGACCATTTTCCACAGCAGTTCTTCTACATCATGCTCTACATCGTGGATCTCTTATGTAGTTGTAGTGTATGCAGTAAAAATCAAGTGATTAGTTCTCTGGACCAATTAGATCCTTTAAAATTGGATTCCACGACATTGTAAGGCTGAAGTTTTCCCAATGTCCTGGAAATACATGAAATCTTACAAAAATCCAGCCATAAATGATGTTTACTTCAACAGAGAAGGAGGTTGTTGCCCTCATCAAGAAATGTGGAAGGAATTTGAGAAATCAATTAAAAACAGATTCCACTCAGTAAATAAGGGGATTTCTATCTTTATTCATCTGTAAAGCCCAACAATGGCACATCCGTAGCTCATGCATGCCAAGCGATGAGAGTAAACGTCGAATATAGTCCCTCTGCAAGAGATTTATGTACTAAAAACTTTTTCCAAAGCCTAAGATGATTATATAATATAGATAATAGATTTGTAAAATGTCTCATTTGGGAAACCCAACTCAACTCCCAGGACCTTAGTGTGAAAAACATAATGCAAAGCATAGTAGGAAACACAAAAGAGTTGTCAGAAATTTTTCCAAAGAAATCAGCACTGCTATGGATCAGGCCTATGCTTAACAAATCCAAAATGCCGTCTAGATTTTGGTTGGAAATGACATTGAAAATATCATAATTTGCAACATAACAGCCAACAGTTATTAACCATATTTGTTAGATGGACTCGAGTGGTTAGATTGAACCCATAGTGTCTGTCAAACAGCTTAAATGACTGACAATATGCACACCAAATGGACGAATTTATGAGGATGAAAATGAAAATATTTAGTTAGTTGTATGATGTACACAGGCTCCAATTTATTTGGTATACTAATCAGCAACAAATGAAACTGATCAAGATGAAAATATTAGTGTTGGATGAATCCTTTATGATGTTTTGTATTATCATCCAATTATATCTGTCTTTATGCTTTCAAACAACACATTACAACAGAAATTTATTTTTTCTCGAGGTAAACCTGTTAATGTGACCAAAGCATATTCCATTACACATGCAACAGGTAACATTCATTCAAAGATTATTCTAAATCACCTGCTAACAATGTGCTACTATAAAATAGTTCAACCACCAGGATTACATAGTCTGGCCATCTGTGATGAGACTGTATAAAATCCAGGAAGCTGGATAGAACACTCGTAGAATATATATGTGGGAGTCTTTTTGAACAGAAATTATATTTACAGCTAGCCTATATGTATTAGACAGCCTTGAGACTAAGAAGATGCTGCTATATCTGATTTTCTTTATGACAAATGCTGTAGGCACCTAAAGAATGTAATTATCCATTCCACTATGAATGGAAATTACGATTTTTTCTCACTGGAGGAAAAAAATAGTCTCGTGATGAACACCCAGGAAGCTAGCATATCTCCAGATTCTGAGGACGTTATTACTGAAAACATTAGCATACTGACACCAAGATGGAAAAACACTGACATTATATGAGGAATAAAAAGCAGAAATCCACTTCATAATGTCTTGGTTTCCATGCAGTGATGTCATGCAGGAAAAAATATACAGTAGCTAAAGGATAACAAAATGGAATAAGAGGAAAACATGCTACTAGACCTGATGGTGACACAGTCACCATCATCAGACTGAGAGACCATAATTCATCTTACATCAAGTTGTTATCTAGATTCTCTATGAAGACATCCAAAATACCTCTAGCAGATAATTCCAATGCTTTTGCTGGAATTTATAATCTAAAACAGTTGAAATCCATAAAAAGGATGAACTACTGTTAACAAAAAAAAATATGTTAAACCTACCTAGAAAGGCATGCTATGTTGAATTTTATAGCTATGGTCAGTCTTCATAATTTATATTTAAGCCCTTGTAATGTATAATGTAAATGTAAGGCATGTTATTTATGTCATTTTTATTGATTAGCACTTGAAAGAAATATTATGAGAAATTTGAATTTTGAATTTTTGGCTCCAAACTAATCAAGTCAGCCCTTCCTCAAGTCAATTCGGCTCCAGTGAAGAGACAAACCCATTCGTGAAGATAGAACACTATATAAAGGCATTCTACCTCCTCCACAAAGGCACCATTCGATCATACACAAGAAAGACAGTTTATGGGCATTCAAGCGAAGGAGAAGAAGGATGAAGGACAAGAAGGATGAATTCATCTCTATCATATTTCTCTCTCTCTCTCTCTCTCTCTTGAACTTGCACATGTAAATTTCTGGCCAGTTTCTAGGCAGGCAGAGTTTTCTGGGCATATTCTGGAGGCTAAAATTTGGCCTAGGTCAGAGCAAAGAGGGCCGAAGTTTGAAGGGCAGAAGTTTGACTTGACTTGACTAGAGGGCTGCTTGACCAGGTTCAACCGTAGCTTGTTGATCAGTTTGTACTAAATGATGAATGAGGCAAACGAGGTGGTATTTATGTTTCTCTAGAATTTATGTGCAGTTTAGTTTACAACACAATGACCCCTCACAGAAAGAAACTCTTTCCTGCCCAGTGCCAACAAAAATTCTAAGTTTTGACAGTGTTAAGGGAAGAGCACCTTTTAATTGAAATGTCCTATTTTAGTTGGATTCAAGTGCTCATTAATTAAACTAAGCACCATGGATTATTTTTTTGATAGACAGAAACTTTTTGTATTATAATGGGCCATTGCTACAAAAAATTCATATGAACCTGTCTAGCTTTTTTGTTTACAGAAATAACTTTTCTGTTTAGCTCATTTGACAACAGAATTTTCTTTTGATTAATATTTCAAAGTTCTGTGTTGGAGATACTGCCAGGAGCTTCCCTTTTAAGTCTGTCATACAAAGTAAACATAGTTCCATTACATGCTTTGCTAATGCTAAGTTATTACTGTTTTGATTTCTTAGGGATATTTGGAGAAAATTTTCCCCGTCAAATCCTAGAGTTTGTCAAGTTAAATGACTTGACAGAAAAAACAAGAATAACTAATATAGACAAGTCAAGAGTTACTAAGCTTCACCAGATGGTTCTATTAATATAACTCGTATTAATATTGATTTTTTCCTGCTCTGTAAGAGAAACAGGGATCATTTTATTTTGTATGCATGACCAAAATTTAAATCTGCAATGAACAGGGGAAGATAAGTGCTGAGACCCGAAAGTTTGGTGTAGAAGGGCATCGACGACATGACAAGGAGAACATAAAGAGAATAGGGCATATTGAGTGAAAGTTGCAGCCAAGGCAAAGGTGCCGAAGCAGAGGAAGGAGATCTCAGCAGCTCCACTCTCTATTTTCTTCTTAACGAATGTTATCTGCCTCATTCATGGTTCAAAACTAAGAATCCTAGTTTGAAACTAAGATACCCTAGTTTGAAACGTTTTGACTTATGTATTGATGATGAACCTAAATATCTAGGTTTCAATCATTGATATAAATATAGGTATTGCAGATATTCTTTTTTTTAATAACAATGTAGTTTGAATTGGAAAAATGGTGTTGAACCACAACGAAGGTACATCCATAGCATTTTGTAGCACAATGTAGCATAATATTTTGTAACTAAACATGTTCGATCATGTCGATTGTCTCTATCCTACTGCAAGGCTCAAGAGTCCAAAAAAATCCATAAGGATAAATTTTATGGAATAGGTGTATATGTGATAGCAATTGAAATGAATTCAACAAAATTTAAACCAAGGTGGATTCTTAATCATCTATGATAATCAAATTATCTATTAAGGATACCTGGTTGAGGTCTGTTAGGCAATCCAATTGAAGCAGCTTGGACTAAATTTATTGAAGACACCTAACGATCTCTTCCCTGTGCTTCTCCCTATTCCATAGCCTGTGCATTTTTCATTTGGAGTTGGAGATGCTAGATTTCCATACTCACATCTTGAATCTACTGGTAGTGAGTGGAGATAATATTAGTTATTTCAGAGTTTTGGTCTTTTTGGAGAAATACGAATCAAGCAGCCTCAAAGAAAGTGAAAGACACAGTGTTGGATGATCTATGGTGGGAGAAGATAGATCTAGTTATTCAGATCATGGATCCTATCATTTCCTTGCTCCGATTTGCAGATACAAACCAATCCATCCTAGGAGAGGTTTATGAGGGATGGGATTCCATGATTGAGTCTGTGAAGACCATTGTTTTACAGAGTAAGTGCCCAGAGTATGAGACATCACCAAAGGCCTTCTTCACCAGCATACAGGATATTATTGTCAACAGATGGGACAATAATTGCACACCTTTACATTGTTTGGCTCACTCCTTGAACCCAAAATACTACAGCCATGAGTGGCTGAATTGTGGACCTTCCCACAAATTCTCTCCTCACATGGATGGTGAAATCTCACAGGTTAGGAAAGATGCATTGAGGAGGATTTTTCAGGAGAGGGCATACCTTGATGAGGTGGAGGATGCCTTTGCAGATTTTTCCACTGGCACTGGACGATTTTCAAGCTATGATGTGCTTCGAGACAGGGGGGCTAAGAAGCCCTATTCTTGGTGGGCAACTCATGGGGCAACAAGCCCTCCTTTACAACAGTTAGCCATAAGGCTCCTCTCTTAGGTGACTTCATCCTCTTGTTGTGGGAGCAATTGGAGCACATATGGGAATTTTTATAGTGTGAAGAAGAGCAGGCTTGAGCAATCCAGGGCAGAGACAATGGTGTATGTGCACACCAACCTTCGTCTCATCTACAGGCAGAGGGAGGATTGGTTGAAGGGAAAGACAAAGATGTGGGATGTCTTTCATGATGATATGGGTCTAGACAACAGCGTTGAGTTTGCATTGGCCAACTTGGATCTCAATGCGCCAGTGCTAGAGCCTATCACATTTGATGATGGAGTAGAGGCATCATCCTCCACACCAGCAGATACAGAGATGATAGAGGAGGAGGATGCATCAGAGCCAGAGGAGAGCAGTGGTGAGCATGATGATCGAGATGAGGACAGTGACGTTGATTATGATGATGAGGATTGATGACTCATTGACTCTGACTCATTGAGGCTTCAGGCTTGTAGTCTTGTAGACTGTAGTTTTTTTGTATTTTCTATTTCTATTTGCCATTGGCAGTGTACTTATGTAACACATTTTGATTCTGATGTCTTAATGAGAAAACTACAGTATCTTACTATCTTGTCTTTCTAAGTAAATTTGAAAATTGTATGATGTATCAATGTATCATGCATGAGTATCTAAGATCTTAAATCTATGATTGAATCAATGAATTTGTATGAATTTGTGTAAAAAATATATAATTTTTAACATATATATATTTAATAAAATAATATATAATGTATCGTATCACAGACGTGTCCTGTTCCGAGGGTCACCATACCCGAATTTGATTCTCAAATCCCCATATCCCCATATCCCCATATCAGGTGACTTAGGTACAGAGTTTATGAGCTTCCATCCCCTGTCCAAATTGCCTCTGACATTCCTGTTAATGATTGTGCCAATTACCTTGATGACCCTTCTTGCCATAGAGTGTTTTGGAACCAAATCCAGCAAAATATAACAAGGAGGTCCCCTGAGCAAGTTACCTCCCTGAGTTCCTTCAATTCCCAACTCATTGATGCGCAAGGAGAGGGGGTAATATAAAACTTAACTTCTCTAATCCTCCACGACCTTACCTTTATAGTCCCTCTTTGTGTTGAATATTACCCACTACCAACTTGCATGGGGTGACTACTTCTAGGGATGGGCCAGAATTGGCTATACCATGCCATCCACACAAGGAAACTCCTCTCTTCACCTATTAAGGTGTTCCAATTGTATACATGATTGTTTGGTACCTCTCATGGATTCCCAAGACTTGGAAACATTTTACTCTGACTTACTTATCACAATATGGCAGTTCAACTTAACTCCATCACTGTTGTCACAAGACAGTCTGTGATTGCCACGTTCCAGGCATGCAGAAAGCAATACTTCCATTCTTTTTAATTGAGTAGACATATCCATTGAATTATGTTATCATTTCCTCCCTCCATTGTTCCTTTGATATGCATGCTTTCAGGTGCTAGTGATAAGGCTTGGTTGGCCATCCTATTAGCTATAGCGTTGAGGTCTCTTAGAACATGATTTACTTGTGTGATTGGTAATATGGATAGATTTCCCATGATTCTTGTGTGGAGATGTCACAGCTAAGAGTCTGAAGAAAAATTTATCAACACAAGATGACATATGGTGTTATTATAGTCTCCTATTATAATGAGGGACCCGATTGGAGAAGAAGCAACCAGAATAAGGCCTTGAAGGATTAGAAGTTTTTCCTAGATTCCAAGAGTAGCCTAATTCAATCTATCCTTCAGGGCCAAAAAGAACCTTCCCCCCTCACTTACCACCCCTAGAAGCATTGCAAATATTCTTGAAAATTGGGTCACAAAGAATGGCTTCTGCAAAAGTTTGTAATCTGAAAGCACAATTTTTTTTGAGGCAGGTATACATTTTATGCATTTCAAAGTATTACATAAGAGATGATCTAGTTAATCTAAAAAAAATACTTTGTTTGGGAATAGTATTTAACATTTTTTATGTTTCATATAATGCATAGAGACCATTCGATTGTATTAAAATATCTAAATATCATATAATCCGTCTAGCAGACAGGTTGCAATTGAGATGAGTTTTGTTTGCAAAAAAAACAAGGTTGGTAGCATCAACTAACAAACTAATTGTAAGAAAGATAAGTATCAGTTGAATTCAAAATAGCCTCTTGGTATTTTTGAATGTTTATATACCTTATGAATCTCTTTGTGGATTGTTGCAATGATAGAATATGCATAATATTCTATGTTTGAAAATTGGACTACTATGGCACAAATGTCTGTACAACTAACTATTTACAGTCTCAAAATGAATGCTAATTGGCTAAACTATGATTTATATCATTTAACCTGATAGGTTTTGGGCTCTGAAATATATGACAAACTTTCAATAATTTTCCATTCTATATTTTACAAATATATCTAACAAAGAAGCACTGTAACGCCTTATCAAGTAGATCACAATTTTGGATTAAAAAAAATGTGAACACATTAAGTGAAATTCCCTTCTCAGAGTTTGAAATAGTTTAGAAAAAAAAATTGGCATTTGTAACCTACAAATGTTATACAAGTCTCGATTTGTCAACTCTCATATATGATACTTAGCTTAGAGAAATATATGTGCACAAACATGCCCATGCACACATATGGCACACATGAAAAAACTAGATCTGGCTTCGTGGGCATCAACGATTTTGGTTTGCCTGAGTACACAGTGGTGCAACATTTTTCCTTGTGCATGACGCTTCAACAAGCTAGATATTACATATGGCCCCACTTCCACACGACTAATAGCCCTCGGCCCATAAGGGGTGAACCACAAAGTGGCCTACTTATGTAGGAAAACCGTTCCATGACGCTTGGGCATATGCTCTCAAGAGATTGGAAAGCAGTGGGAAACTAGGAAAGGGACTACCTTCACTACTAAACTAAAACCCTATGGAAAGTAGAGAAATTTTTAAAGGAAGTATTAACAGTGAGAAAATAATAAAATCAAATTTGAAATTCAAGAGAGCATAGGGTGAATGTTGGTCCTATGTGACATTAAAGAAAGCCTTGGTGAGAGGGATAAGGATTCAAATGCATAATGATTTAAAATTGTTTGTGGTTAATGGATATGATGTTAGGGCTAATACCCTTTTATGCCAGAATCATTGTGAGAATTCCATCAGAATTGCAAGTGGGTTTTGGCTCTGAGCCAAGGTTAAATATTGGTAATTTAGTTTATGTGCTTCTGCAAGATTATGAGTGCATTGATTGGTGGAATTTCTAGAAATATTATTAAGTGATACAAAGAAAAATTTCAAAAATAGATAAATGCATGTTGTCCCAAAATTCATTTCATATTTTGAAATTTTTCATAACTTGTAATGGCATACCTCAAGTTTGACATGTGCAACACAACCTCACCTTTACCTTCTTTCACAACAGTGCAAATACATATGTGCCACTTGGAGCCAGTGACAATTCACTTACTAGGTATTACCCACATTTGAAGGTTGAAGCACACTACTCCAAGTTGATTCCCTATTCTAATAGACTTTTTCCCTTCTCTAAAAAATATAGAAGAGTTGGAATCTCCCACAAATTGTGACACATAATTTTTTAATGCACCAACCTAGAAAAGTGGGAAATAAATAGTCTTCTATGCTACTCTATCTTCACATTTTCCTTTTCAATTCAACTCCTAATATTTTCCTGCCCCTCTTTGCATGAAATCTACTCTTAATTCTACAAAATCTTTGATAAACAACACCATATACTCTACAAATTACTCCTAAATTTAGCTCCAGAACGAGACTTAGCACATAATTGATGAATGCAACAACCTAGCAAAGCAGGAAATACATAGTGTTCTACACTACTTGTCTCCACATTTTCCCTTTGAATTCAACTCCAAAAAAAAAATCTATATATAAAAAATATTGAATTATTAAGCAATTTGCTACATGACATATGGATATCTCTATTAGATATCAGGTAAAATCATAAATGTTAGAGATTTTCTCTAACTGTTGAGATATCGACATGAATCTAAGCACAACTGCAATTATTTTCAACAGATTCCAATGAACTAGAACCTCTTAAAGTCCATCAAGGATTTGATGTACTAAAAGAAAAAGTTGTTTGAAAGGTGATAGTGATCAACAACTCAATGGTGGTTATCTAATCCCTCCTTCAAATCCCCCCTACTTACAAACCTAAATCTTGCCAAAAAATATTAAATTCGAAATGTTGAAGCAAACTAAAAGGCCAATGTACTAAAAGACAAATGTGTTTGAAAGGTGACAATGATCAAAAACTAAATGACAGTTATCTAATCCCTCCTTCAAACTCCCCCTACCTACAAACCTAAAGCTTTCCAAAATATGTTAAATTCTAAATGTTGAAGAAAACTAAAAGGCCGATTAAAGGGTTCAAATACAAGGAGGTGTTTTGTGTGTAAAGGAGGGGGTAAGAGGCTTGAACTCCATGTGCCCACTCACATGAAGTAGCAAAGTGTTAAGACAAGAAACCCTTCCCATGATACCTATCATGAAGAAAATGTGGAGGACAAGGCTTAAACGACCTCACCTTCTAATCTTATGCACGTTTATTTGATTCATTCTCTAAAGAACTATATTTTGGTGGAAATGGATCCTACATGTGGGATTAATTGATCCATCCAAAGGGTGAACATTTTTCCTATGTTACGTTAAAGAAATCCTTGGTGAGAGGGATAAGTATTTGAATGTATAATGATTTGCAATTGTTTGTGGGTAATGGATTTGATGTTAGAGCTAATACCCTTTTATGCCATAATCATTGTGAGAATTCCATCAGAATTGCAGGTGGGCTTTGGCTATGAGCCAGGGTTAAATATTGGTAACTCAATTTTATGTGCTCTGTAGGATTATGAGTGCATTGATTGGTGGAATTTCTGGAAATATTATTAAGTGTTTCCTGTCTTAGAGGGAATGGGAGGATGAACTTCAGGCCTCCATGACCATTTTTAGAGGGAACTAGTTGGAAATGGCCTCAAATATGGAGTCTATAAATGATGTTTGGGTGTAAATTTGTTCACTTCAACCTCCCTCTAGAGTTTGAGTTAGCTCCTACTCTCAACTTAAGCAACACCTTTGTAGACTCTACCTCATTTTCTATACATCATTCAATGGATACACCCTAACTACCCATATCTCAAACCTATTAGAAGGCCTCACTAAAGAAAAACATGTGGCTATCTACTTTGATACTAGCTCTACAACAATGAAATATGAAGACCTAGAGGCTAACAATTCACGTGGACCTAGTAACTAAAGCCCAAAATGGGCATTACATTTTTTATTTTCTTTTAGTAAACTAGTGTGTTTGTTGAGTACCGTTTACATTATTCCAATGTGTTAAGTAGTATGGCTATGGACTTCTAAGAGGTAGATATGGATAGGCCTCCATAGTATTTTTTTTTGCTATTTCAACCTTCATCCTTAGCCGGGAATTCCAGGTCATGATTGCCCAGGACTACATATTTTTTGTAAACTTAAGTTTTATGGTATGGCCATAGATTTTTTAATATAAACTCTACCTCCCGACTTTGAAAAAAAAAATACAAATATAATTAGCATAGCATAGAAAAAATTGAAATTTACTATATCCCTCAACAATGAACAGGGATAGTGCTTTTTTACTTTTGTTGGGGGTTAGGTTTTAGGTTAAGCTTTTGAACAATGTCATTCAATAATACAAATTGCACCCAACCCATTATACATGGACTACAAGCTTTCTTTGTTATCCATGAGTTTCCAACAATAAAAACTTCAAGCAAAGGTCAATATATACTTCAAAGGGATCTAAAAGTAATGGAATTTATGAGTGAAACTACTATACTTACTACCCAAAAACAATTGCAAAATTCCCCCCCACTCAATGCCAACATAAAATAGAGGCGTACAATTTTTTTTTGACTAGATAGAATAAATAATGCTTCTCGCTGCCTAATACGTGAGGCTAGATACTTCAAGAAAGTGACAAAATCCAAAACTTACACTAAAAAGTGTTTGACTTAACCTTAATTATCACTAACAGAACCTTACTACTACTAACAGAAACCTATGAAAAATCATATACTACTGTATCCAAACTTGACTTTGATTATCTTGTCATGTGAAATGGTCCTTAGTTGGGCAAAATTTTGCCTACTAAAACAAGGTGACCAGAAGATCCATCTTAACCCTAGATCTATTAAACACCAAGATGCATTAAAAGGATAGATGCAAACATTTTGCTTCTTAAAAGATCGAGGGTTGGATGGATCTATGCTATTTTTCTTATCTTTTTCTCCTTTTGCAAACATTAGAATTTTATTTTCCTTGTAAATACATATCCCATGTTACTCCAGGCACTTCCCCTCATTCTGAGGCTGAAACCCAAGGTAAAATAGCTAGAAAAAATTTGGTACCTACCACAGGTAGGTAGGACATTGAGTGAGGCCCACCAATATCAGGAATTTATCAGAGGCCACCAACCCAGGGACTTGATTTTAAGAGCTCTTACTTGCCACAACACTCAACCACTAGCTAACACACCAGGCTCCCTCTTCACTTTCTTTTGGTATCCAGATTTCTAGCTCTTTTAATGAGGGGTGTTTTCAGACATAGATCAGTGGGTGAGTTTAGATTCGATAGCAGTATCAATCTCAATGGGATGGCTTAGATCCAACACCCGACACTGTCACTAACTATGCATCGTATGTAATGCGGAAGACACACCAAACCAACTACCTTCTTCCATGTTGTCCAAATACTTCTGAGAATGAATGGATTTATTGCTTGCCCGACAAAAGGAGAGCTTTTTGTACTGCCAGAAAATAAGCTTATGTTGCAATCACTAAAAGCACCAATAATTTTTTCCAGCATTAGACATCAGATATTGTTGACCTTTTTTACATTTTATTTTATTAGCATGAAACATGCACGGTTCACATATATTCTACCCTAGGTTGTAAGAGAACCTCACTTTTCTCTATGAAAACACAGTAAATGACACAAACCATAATTTTATGAACTCTTAAGAAATAATATTGCATTAAGGGTTTACGGATTCATAGTTTTGAAGTCCTTATCGTCCTCAGACTACGAACAATGATTTCTAACACGTCTAGTGATATAATTTATTCCATTTTTCAAAAATCAATAGAAAAATTATTTATTAACAATCTCAGAGGGATATGGGGGTGAGGCTTACCTTTGGATTTAGATTAGGCGCAACAACGAGCGTAGCTAGGGAGTAGAGTACTTTCAATGTTCTCCTCCTAGTTCGCTCCATTGTATTATGAAAACACTTCTTTTTTGAAGAATTAATAGGCCCCGAATACTCTTCAGCAGTGGGCGGAATCTCCACATTGTTCACCGGAATTGTTCATCGAGGTTGGTCATGGCCTCAGTGTCACTTGTCTATTTCCAATGTGGTGTAGGTTCGACTGTACAACAATCACCACTGCGTGAAACACCCACAGCTTCTCTAATTCAGAGGGTATTGGGAGTGAATCTGCCAATTCCATACCATCAACGGAGTATTAAATCCCATTAACGCTCAACAAAGAAATAGCCCCTGAAATTTAAAATTAATATAGAGGGAAGAATTAAAAAATATGGAGGGAATAAACAAAGAGGTTTTGTTATAATTTATATTTATATATTTAATTATTAAAAACCAAATTAGAGTTAGATATATTTGGTATGACCACCAATTTTCATTCTATTTTTTCAATTTGTGATAAAGTTATTGATTGTGTTAATATGTTTTGTGGTTAACCATTTTAATAGCAACTTTTACATTCGTTTAGTAGTGATATTGTGAAAAAGTGTTCTAATTTTAGCGTTATAAATGGATTGATGGACACTCTTTTAAGGGGGTCATTGAATCCATCTAACTAAATTTTAACATTGAAGATGAAGGTCTCTAAATTTTAACACTTCAAATGGACTCGTAGACCTCTTTGTCTATAAATTTAACATTACATATGGATTCAAAGAAGGTGGTCTTTGAATCCATTTGCAATGTTAAACTTTAGAAACAAAAGTGTTTTCATAATTTTAACATTTTACATGGATTCAGAGACCCATTTTTCTCTTAATTTTAACATTGCAGTTGGATTTAGAGACCCTTGTAGTGAAATGTAACACTTCAACATCAAATTTGTAATTTTCCATTTATGGAGTGACACAATTAAAAATTACTAATATAAATAACTAATTCATATACTTGTTGTACTTCTTATTTGGTCATATTTTTATTCTTGGACTATAATAGTCATTTATGTTAAACATTATTAATTTTGTCACTTATTATCTAGTCATATATTTTAATTATAGACTAAATTAGTCATTTAAGTTAGTCTTTTTTAGTTTAGTCACTTATTATCTAGTCGTATATTTTATCTCTAGACTAAATTAGTCATTTAAGTTAGTCATTTTTAGTTCAGCCACTTAAAATTGCTCAAATTTAGTAGTAATTCACTTAAAATCATGGTGGTGACTAACTTTTTTAGTCACCTAGTCACTAATTTCATCATTTTATACTAGTGATGAGAATCATGCTCGCTGCCATATGAAGCAAGGGAGAAGGAAAATGATCCCTCAAATGTATCCAACGCAGTTTGACTCTCAACTACAAGAGAAAATGAAATGATGGGTGGCCTCCCCACCATTTTCTTGCTGCCCCAATCTCTTCACAAGTTTGGAGAAAGTGTATGGTGTATGGTGCAAAGTGAGCATGCTTTGCAAAAGATAGAGCCTCCCCAAGTCCTCCTAGGGAGTGACCATCACCAATACTGATTATGGCCTCAAGTAGACCATGAGTTCTAGAAGGAAGATTTCTCCTCCTTTGAGCAAAGTCCTGCACATATATGGTTAAGGGATGCATATATACATTATACAAGTCATCATGCAAACAAACAATACCCTTACCATATGTTTTGCTCATACAAATGGAGTGGCTCATATATGAGTCTCCTCTCATCCTCAAAGAGAAAAGAGGTGGCTGTGCTAAATCTTCCAAATATTTATGTATCTCCTCCATCTTCACATGATCCATGCATCTCCTCATATGCTGATCATCCAATATCATACAAGTGACAAGATCCTTGGAATACTCCACCAATAGATGGGAGTTCCAATATGGATCTATCCTCCATAGTGATAGCGTTGATGATCTCTCATGAAGAACATCTATCATATGGTCATCCTCCCCTTTGACATCTCCCATGCCAAAGATGCGAGTTGGAAGGTTGCTATCCTTCCCCTGCTGCTTCTACCACAACGCAGAATCTGAAATGAGAGTGGGTAAATATGATGTTGAGAGAATGCCTCTCTCCTCCTTGAGTCTACCCAAGAATCTCAACACTATAAAATGGCCTCCCAAGGTCTCCACTCCTCTGAAATCAATGAATGGTGCCCCAAAATGTGAAGCATATCTCATGATATGTTGATCTGGTGGTCTCCTTGGTGAAATGTCTTCGTGCAATGAGACATTATCATCAAGAGTAGACTGCATATATGAATGGACAAACTTGTCCCCGCTATTACTGCGCAATCCAGTCTCGCTCTTAGGTGCATCAACCTCATGAAATAGACATGGGTGTGTGCTCCTCATCACATGATGTTGGTCATCCTCCCTATCTCCTCTTTTTATCTCCAAAATTCTACACCCTATCATCAATGGCACATGTGAATCATGAGTTGTGCCTTGATCTCCACATGTGAGATCTTGGGGAATTTATTGCAATGATACAAGAATCCCTATAGTTGGAGCAAGAGCTCCCTCTTCCTCTGCATGAGGTGCTAGATAAAATCTAGACATGACAGCATTGTTGCCCTCAACCTCCTCAACATGAATGGGCAACCTCCCAATGGATGGATATTCTTTTGGGAAAGGGATCGTCGTGTCGTTTTTTTAGGAACATGAGATAAATGTATTGCATATAACAAGGTATGATGCAAGATGTCAGTCTCCTCATGGGTTTTCTGAAGTGGAATGGTGTTTATAGTTCCATTCATCACATGCAAGGTTTTTTCTTGAGTTTGTTTTCATTCACCACATGTGTTCCAGGATTCTTCTTATCAAGCTTTTCCACTAATGTTTTAATGAACCTTGCATAGGAAGAAGTATTCGCATTATTTAAATAAAAATACTCAAATATCCACCATGCATAGGCCTTACCTCCAAAATGCAGTGTTGCTACTCTGATGGCTTCATCTTCATAAATTTGATGCTGTTGCAAAAAGGTGTCTATTTCTTCCACCCAAGCCCTGGCTGAACATGTAGGTGAACCATAAAAGGTAGACAGAAGAAATCTATCCACATTATGTTAATTTCTCCTCCCCACCTTGATCTTTCAAAACTCTGGGAAAGTGATATGATCTCTAAACTTCTGAGTTTGAGATTCATATTCATGCAAGAAACCACTAAGAGTTCCCCTCTTAGGCATTCCTTCTTTCTCCACGTAACGGAGTCTTCTCTTTTCTGTTCATCTCTTTATCTTATTTCCTTCTAGATAGAATATTGGCTGAGATCCACAAGATGAGCCAAGATTGATGCTTTTATACCACTGTAATATCCCAAAATCGGGAAATTCTACAACAATGAGAATATCTTAAGATATTCTAAAGTTGGAGATCCAACAATACATAAACATAAACTGGAAATAGCAGTGAACAACATCATACCAAAATGTATGGAAACCATGGAGCCATTTTATTATGTAAATTAGTAGAAAACATGTACAATACAACTCAAATGATCAAGGCAAACAAGCCTCTCATGAATACATGTGAAAAGATGGAATGTTTCTCTATTGAAGAATGCTCATGAACATGTATTGCGCAGTCATAGAAGGTACATTGTTACATGGGAATGTGAAATATCATACATCTACATATAGATGGCTCATACAACATTGGGAGTGAAGATCTATGCTCCCAAACACTATCTCAAGACAATCTTGGAGGGATTGGCTGAGATATGAAAAACTGCAAAATGCCAGAGTTGCAGGGTAGCAGCTGCAACTCAAGAATTGGAAATGGATGGAGATGGCTGAATATGTTGCATCAGATAAATAGATATCCTCCAATGGATCTTTCAAGTGAAAGGCTGATCCTAACACTAAAGATCTCACCTTTTGACAATCACTGCAAATACGAACTGGAAATAACGTAGTCAGTGAGGGATACTGCGCTGTAGGTGCAAGAAAAAGAGTTGGCCAAGTTCCAATATTTGCAATATGCTCGAAGGGCTCCCAAACTGACATCTCAAAGGAAAGAGAGCCTCCTCCTCTGAAAAACAAGTGCTAGAAGTGGTGTTGTGAACCCTCACTGCAACACAACGTTATATTGTTGCAGAAATAACGCTATAGCTGAAGGAGGATGCTTGGCCTCAAGCCTGGATGTGAGGAAAATCAGTAAATATCATTCAAGAGGCCTCTCAAGAAAGGAGAAGGATTCCTAAATAGGAAATCCTTGTGCTAAGCAGCACTGCAACTCTGCTAAACAACAGGAGAATGCACAAAGCCTAAACAAACAATGAAATCAATAAAATAAATCATGAATAACAATGGCTGCCTTGACCTCCTTTTAAACAAGTGAAATCCCTCTCTCCATGGGTCCCACTCATTAGGGTTTCCTCCACCAAATAACCCTCTTCCCATTCATACTGCGTTGTCTATCAAAGTGTTCTTCACCTCCTATCCCAGTGCTGTTGACTTGGTCAAACTTGACCTTGTCTCCATGCAAATGTCCTCTTTCACTCTTGAGGGTGTGAAATCCAGTTCTTATGAATATCCCCTTTCATACTATGAGGGATTTTATTCATTCTTTTGCAATGTATGGACCTCCTTACCCATTTATTTACCTTCTATGTGTAAACAAAAAAATTCAATATTCCATTTAGCGATGTGCTAAAGTGGGAATATTACACATCTTCTCTCCACCATTTTTTCATCCTCAATATTACTCACTAACAATCAAAACAAATCTACTTCTATTTACATCTCCCCAGAAACGACGCCAAAATTTTTGGGGAAATTATATGAATAATATATATTGATATCACCATAATAATTAATTATCAACCAGGCAATCGTAATATGTAGAGTTGATGAATTATATGTATAGACAAAAGATAGGTTCCTATAGTCTAAATAGGGAGTATTTTAAAACTAGCACTTCATTATACAATAATTCAAATAGGGATGAGCTAGGGTTTTTGGGCCGAAATCTTTGTAATGTTCCAAATCTGGAACTCTGCAATGAATAAGATGTATAACAGTCCTATTATGACTAATAAGCTTAAAATATGCACAATAAACACATAGAAATCATTTTTATCTACAACAGAAACTTGTACTTCGTTTCGTGATCCGGAAAGTGGGGAAAAAGGGCGTTTTATGCCATAAAAAGGTTGTTTTTATAAATGAGCATGAAAATAAGCAGGGGAAATGGCTAGATATGATAGCTTAGGTCATGAGGGACCTATTCGCTGAACTTCAGCTCAAAATAATGCTTCTAGCTATATTAAACAGCTCCTCCTTTCCCAACTAGGCTAGAAAACACTGATTTCCCATGACTTTACTAAACAGAAATTTCTGAATATAGTGAGAGCATAATTTCCATGAGGGTTTCTACAAAAAATGATAAAATAAGTCTAATATGAAGTCTATATTAATAAAATGGCAGAAAAATGGAGGTTTAACATCATTTATACAAAGAAAAAGACACCCGACAAAGGTTTCTGGCAACCAACAGTACTGCAGAAAATAACGCAGTTACTACATATTTGTATTAAAAATTGTTGTACATGACATGATATATCAGAATAATACAAAGAGATGGCGCTAGGCCTCTTATTAGAACTCCCGGAGGGAAATGAGCACCTCCTCCTCAAAGATTTGCATCAAATCAAAGAGTGCAGCTATGATGTTGTTGCTGCTGCATAAAGGACGCAGTTTTATAAAGGAGACTACACTGTGGCTGAATTTGGATGAATGGCCCCAAGACAAATACTGAAATGAAGCTCAAATCCTTCTCTCTTGATCCTTTAAGCAAGCTGATACAAAGAGAGGATGGAATTCCTGCACAGGAATCCCTTACACTAAGCAATGTAGCAACTCCGACTAAACAACTGAAGTATGCAATTTGTCTCCAAACCAAGAAAGCTGAACATATGAATGAATCCCCTTTGATGCTATGCCTTCCTTTTATCTTTGGTGAGCCTCCTCATCCCATACCCCACACATTAAGGGAATTTTGAGGTCTAAAATGGGCCTCCTAAGGAAATAATATAATAATATCTAAACCAATAAAATAATATTTATGAATTTTAAATTCACTTTTTGCACCACAATCCATGTAACCATAGTTAAATTCAATTCAAAATTTGTACCAAATTAAAATTAATAAAAAATTTGTATTGATGTGACTATAAATAAGAATGAGCTTTTCAAGAAAAAGTCATTATCATTTAACAACTAATGCATTTGTCCTTTGTACTTAAATAACTTATAATAAAATATAAATATAAATTTATAAATTCTTAATTATATTATATGTTATTAATTAAAATTTATATTTTTTAAATTGTATAAGAACATGTAATTAATATACTATATAAAAATAATATAATATAATATAATAAATGTATAGGGATATGCATTGTTTCTTTCAAGAAATATGAAATGAAAATAATATATTTTTATTCAAAAAGTGTGAAATGACATTTATTATGAGTACTTTATTTTGACTTTAAAAGTACTTAGAGCACTATCATGGTTAACCATGAGCTTTTATCCACCATTGAGAGTGTGACAAGTAGGTACCTTTAACTCAAGCAATGCCACCTCAACCATTAGGGATCCCCTAAAATGTGATTGGTTCTCATAAAATGAATTTTGATTGTACATTTTCCTTAGGAGGCCCATTTTAGACCTCAAAATTCCCCTAATGCAATGTTGAGGTGACTTCTTCATGAAGCTTCCTCTTTCAAAATTGCGCTGCCCTAGCTTGCTTCCCTCCTTTTGTGGCTGCGTTGTTGACTTGGTCAATTAATCCACCTCCAATGCCTCTTTTCACACTATGGATCTTCAATATAGTTTACATATGTGTCTTAGGCTGATCCTTGTTCACATTGAACCGATTTGCTTAGGTGATTTCTTCCTCCTCAAGAATGCATGTTGACTTAGTCAAACTTGACTATGTCCTTATCTATTTTTCCCATGTTCACACTTGTAAGTGTAAATTTCAAATCCTGAAGTGATCCCCTTCCTTATTAAGGTGGAAATTATTCACATTTTTATTGTTCATGGGCTCCCTTACCCAGTTATTCCTCTCCTAGGTGAAAGTAGCAAAATCTAATGTTCCAAATTGCTATGTGCAAATTTGGGAACATTACAGTCCTCCCCTCCCAAATGTTGCTTGTCCTCAAGCAAATGCAAGGATGGGACTGAAGAGAATCCTCTTCTCCCCTATAGCACCCTCATAAGATGAAGTCTCCCAAGGATCAAGGTGCTGCATCATCAATATATCTCCAAGTTTCTCCTCCCAAGTATGTAAGCTATCCAAATAGCTGACATTATGTGACAGTGAAACATCTATGGAAGCAACAATGGGTTGTTTGAAGGCTCTCTTGAAACATGAGGGCTGATATGAATTGGGATTCATCATCCCCCTTTGAATCTCTTCCCCCCAAGCTATCAACCAAAAGAAATAAGTCACCCTCCAAATTGGAAACTCTTAAAGGATCTCTTCCACCTTGAGCTCATGCAGAATAGGTGGGCTGAAAATCTGAATATGGTAGAAAAGAGAGCCTACCCCACGCTATATTCCTCTCCACTTAAGATAAGTGTAGAGAATTTTCTGATCTTGGGCTGCAATACTATTGCCCTCCAATGGCAAGAAGGAAGCTAGACCTCCAAAGGTCCCTCTCCCAGTGCTGTGAATCAAGCTAGCCCAAACCATCTCATACATGATGGATAAGAAATCATTATCATAAAGCATCTCATCCATCTCATGGCCCTCCTCATTAATAAACAAATACTTGGCTGTAGAGGCCATGTCTCTCCCCATGCTACCCTTAGAACATGTAATGCAGAAAGTGAGGGAATCCTCCTCCCCATAGAACACATCCACTCCATGTGTCCCTCCTCCAATAATTCTTCTCATATAGGCAAGAATGATATCAGCAAATAGGATCATGATCAACATCATAATGAAAGAAAGACTGAGGATTTTATGTGGTGCTGGAAGGTACCAACAGTCTCCCAAGTGGTCACAGCACAGTCTTCCCCACTGCAACTTCAGACAATGGTATGGCAAGTTGTCTCTTGACAAATGGCTTGCTGCATAAGTCATCACACCCACTAGTAAATAGTAGATGGCTGAATATGTCAATTGAGCACACAAGAAGTAACCACATACTTGCCCCCGATCATATAGTAGATGGTTGTCTCCATCAAGATAGCTGGCCAAAAATAGACCATGGAGCCTAAAGAAAATTTTTCCCCTTTGTAGAGCAATGCACTGCAATGAAAAGGTAAGAGCATGTAAATATTGTATTGCATGATCAATAATTGCATAAACATAATTCTTACCATGTGATGGAAGAAAGATGGTGACAAGATCCATAAATGAATCCTCCATAGTGGTATGGCATACCCATTCGAAGAGGAATGAACCACATGCTACATAAAAATCCTCCTTCTCGTGCTTGGAAATCCAAGTCAAGGAGAACATACCATAACAACCAATGAGTCCATTCATCACTCTACCAATCTCACCTCTTCTATGCCCACCAAGTGCATCAGATATGAAGTGATCCTGGGAACACTCCATCAACAATCTCATGCTCCAAAGTGATAGCGTTGCTGGCCTATGAAAATAGGCTCCTCCCAACTCATAAATCCAATCTCTGACATGTTCAATGTCTAAGAATCCTCTCATAATGTTTCCATTTTCTCCCATTGCAACATCATGCAAAATGTGAGAGAAAATCTGTCCTTGCTCTCTCTCAACCCTCCAGAGCAACAAATGTCTTTTTTTCCCCGACATTCCTCCATCATATAACCCATGTGGTGAAAATATCACCTCAACATAATGCTTCCACACTCCTTTCCATATGATGCAAGTACCCTACCAAGTACTCTCCTCCCACATACCCTTGGAAAAAGGATATGTCTCATGATGGCCAAACTCTCTCAAGAGTAGCCAACGCAGTTTTTCCTCCTACTGCCCAGTATCATAGAGTTGCAAGTAACTCTCCAGCTTCTTTCTCTCTATCCACATCCATTTTTCCACTGATGGATGCCTTCTATCCTCCTCCATCTTAGTATCCCTCCAAAAGAGACTACCATCCTCCCATATCATATTTTTCTCCTTGCATTCCATGGGATGCTGAAATGCAACTCCTTGGAGACCCCCTAGAGAAGATCTCTCACCGATGATAATTTTGAACCCATAAGGATATAAAGGGGCTGAAAGCAAAGCCTCCTTGCTGCTACCTCTTTACAGCACTATGACCCTCCTCTAGGGCGTTTTGGCTATCTCATGTCTCAACTCCCGGATGAAAATTTGGTTCTACATGAATTTGTTTGGAGCAAGGTTCACTCCATCCTCCAAGTTCATGATTCTCTCCAAAATATCACACCTCAACCTCAAGGGTTGTGTGCAACTCAACAGGGGTCTATGAGAGTGATGGTTCATTTTCTCCTTGAACCATTCAAGCTTGCACACCGCAGTGCAATCTTGCTGCTCTTCCTTGGCAACAATATTTGATCTTGGGCCATATAAGGACATATTTCCACCATTCTTGGAAATATTTGCTGCAATAAGGAAAAATGGAAATCTTCCCATACCTTGGTGAGATGTGGGAACTTCTTATAGAGTTGCAAAGGCTCCTCCCTCCAATGTAATGGTTGCTCCAATTGCTGGTGTAGAAGGCTGATCTCTCAATGATACGACAACGTTGGTACTTGTCTCTTCCCATGGTGGTGTGAGCTTCCTCTCTTCTGATATTTCTCCATCAAAGGTTCTAATCATCCCTTGAGTAAACTCAATAAAAAAAATCACTCTTGTATGGCTTGAGTGACTAAACCACCAAGAATTGGCTTCACCCTCCAGATGCAGTGCTACAACTTCTACTGCCTCCTTCTCTACCATTGGTGAAGTAGGAAGAATGCCTAAAGCTTTCTTGCCCAAGGTCTAGTTTTATTTGACCCATAAAATGTAGACAATAGGAACCTATTGCCTCTCATCATTCTTTTACTGCATGGTCTTCTTTCTTCTCTCAGTTGAATAAACTGAGGGAAATCTAGGGTTTCTTTGAAAGACCTAGGTTGGCACTTGTATTCTACCAAATACCCACTCAGGATTTCATGCTCTAAGTGGTCTCCTTGCTCTTCACCTCCTCTATGAGAACAAGAAGTGCATGCATATTTTTCTGCTCTTGAAACCTAGAGGTTTCATTGCAGCTCTCTCCTCCTTGAAGCCCTTTTGGAGTTTCAATGCATTTCTCTTCTTATTTCTTCTTGGATCTAAAAATGGATGAGAGTAAGCTCCTCCCCTCCATAATTTTTATCTCTTATTTTCCTCTTTTCTCCTTAGATAGCTTGATCTCACAGGCTGTGCCAGAGATCATGCTTTGATACGACTGTAATGTTCCAAATCTGGAACTCTGCAATGAATAAGCTATATAGAGGTCCTGTTATGATTAATAAGATTAAAATATCCATAAGAAACACATAGAAATAATTTTTAGCTACAACAGCAACTTGTACTTCGTTTCATGATCCAGAAAGTGGGGGAAAAAGGGTGTTTTATGCCCTAAAAAGGTTGTTTTCAGAAATGAGCGTGAAAATAAGTAGGGGAAATGGCTGGATATGATATATTAGGTCATGAGGGACCTATGCTCCAGATTTAAGCTCAAACTAATGCTTCTATCTATATAAAATAGCTCCTCCTTTCCCGACTAGGTTAGAAAACACTAATTTCCCATGACTTTACTAAAAAAAAATTTCTAAATACAGTGAGAGCATAATTCCCATGAGGTTTTCTACATAAAATGATAAAATAAGTCTGATATGAAGTCTATATTAATAAAATGGCAGAGAAATGGAGGTTTAACATCATTTATACAAAGAAAAAGACACTCGGCAAAGGTTTCCAGCAAAATGCATAAATAACCAACAGTACTGCAGAAAATAACGCAGTTACTGCATATCTATATTAAACATGGCTGCACATGACATGAGATATCAGAATAATACAAAGATATGGCCCTAGGCCTCTTATTAGAACTCCCGGAGGGAAATGAGCACCTCCTCCTCAAAGATTTGCATCAAAATAAAGGGTGCAGCTGTGTTGCTGCATAAAGGACGCAGTTCTCTGAAGGAGACTGCACTATGGCTGAATGTGGATGAATGGCCCCAAGAAAAATACTGAAATGAAGCTCAAATCCTTCTCTCTTGATCCCTTAATCAAGCTTATCCAAAGAGAGGATGGAATTCCTGCATAGGAATCCCTTGCACTAAGCAGTGCAGCAACTCCGGCTAAAAAAATGAAGTATGCAATTGGTCTTCAGACCAAGAAAGCTGAAAACATGAGTGAATCCCCTTTGATGCTATGCCTTCCTTTTATCTTTGGTGAGCCTCCTCATCCCGGACCCCACACAATATTAAGGTGACTTCTTCATGAAGCTTCCTCTTTCAAAACTGCGCTGCCCTAGCTTGCTTCCCTTCTTTTGTGGCTGCGCTGTTGACTTGGTCAACTAATTCACCTCCAATGCCTCTTTTCACACTATGGATCTTCAATATAGTTTACATATGTGTCTTAGGTTGATCCTTGTTCACATTGAACCAGTTTTATTAGGTGATATCTTCCTCCTCAAGAATGCATGTTGACTTAGTCAAACTTGACTATTTCCTTATCTATTTTTCCCATGTTCATACTTGTAAGTGTAAATTTCAGCTCTTGAAGTGATCCCCTTCCTTCTTAAGGTGGAAATTATTCACATTTTTATTGTTCATGGGCTCCCTTACCCATTTATTCCTCTCCTAGATGAAAGTAGAAAAATATAATGTTCCAAATAGATATGTGCAAATTTGGGAACATTACAATCTTCCACCCTCGACAATGGAGTCCACCTAGGCCTGGATCTATCGTGCCTGCAACAACGAGGGGCCCTCGAGAAGAAGTGGGACACGTAAATCATGGAAGAAGACACATTTTTAGGGAATGGGTTTTTGCAGCATCTTCTGGTACAGGGCAGGGAGTCAACATGCGGTTTGAAAGATGGAGGTCGTTGTCACGCCTTCGGGATCGCGGCGAAAAGAGTTAAGATACCGGTGACTGCCCGCTTGCTCAGTTTCCGTTTCTCTTTTTTCTCTGCAGTTTTTACCTCATAACTTGTTAGGATGAGTTTTTTATCGGGTATTTGTAGTCATTTTACCAAATCGGTTTAACCATGCCGTCGTTGAAGGTCTGTCACTGCCTTGGAAGGGAGGAAGGCTGGGGTTTTTTTTTTGGTCGTATAAGGAGGGGCGTAGGGTAAAGACGGGGTTTAACCCTATTTCTGAAGGGTTTTCTTGGTTGGGGTAGGGTTTGGAGATTGATTTTGGCGTTGTTGATAGTTTTAGAAGGGTGCAATGGTCAAAGGTTTGGATAGAGTGGAGATAGATCCCGAACTAGAGGACATGCTGGCCATGTGGGGGGAGGAGATAACCGACCATAATATACTGGATTTAATTGGGCCAGCTGGGAATGAAGCCTACATTTTTGGAGACTCAGGAATGGACTTGGGGGTCGATGAAACGTTGGTTAAAATCCTAGGGTTACCCTGTGATACGATGAAGGGGAAGAAGCAGTTGTCAGTTGCTTCAACAGAATTCATGGGTTCTCCTTTAGGGTGAAAGGATCAACAATGAGAATATAGGGGGTTGTAAAGGTTTCAAGAGCTGCAGCGCTCTTACCACAAAACAAGAGGATTGGAGGATATTGTTTTTAGTTGCTCTAGCAGGAATGTAGCTTGGAATTATTTTGACGGTATACAATCGGGTCCAGGAAACTTCGGAAGAGGGACTCTCGGCGTGAAAGGGACTATTGATCATGGAAAAGGCCCTAATATGCCTTTCGTGAGTGCGGGGAAGAACTATTTGCAACACTTCCTCAGGGAAATGAGTCAGGTTCACATCGCCGAAATGATCTCAGAAGGTAGAGGCTTAAAGCTGACTGATCATTCTTAAGACATTCATTTGGCTGATGAGATAGAAAATCCCCACAAGTCCAGGGGGTTGGTGTCCTCATTGCAGTGCACAAATGGGAAAATTTTTTTGTTTGAAACATCTTAGGGTCACACATCCCTTTCAGTGGTGAATGGGTTGGAAGACCTTGATGTTATTCATCAATAATTTTTTTCCTTTGTAGATGACTACATGTATATCCTAGATTTCTAGAAACAAAATTCATGAATCTTGTGAGTTCTAGAAATCTCACCACCTTCATTATCCTTAGGATAAATTTTTCACTATTCTACTACTCTATCATGTCATAGTCAGCCTATCACTCATGGCAGGTTCCTCATGGACTCATGCCTCTCATCTCTGTCCCATTTTCACACCCATAAATCTCATTGCTATGTTTGTCCCTTGCTTCTGACTCCATTATCCAACTATGGTTTTTGAGGGAATTTTTCTTGGTTTCATGACCTCCATGGTTGAAAAATCAACAAGGATTGTATCACGATGCTCTTACACCTCCTCTTATCCTTAATATACCTTCACAAACACTCCCCATCACTCCTATCTCTCAAAATCATCATTTTTCTACAAAACCTAGTCTATTGCCACAATTTGACACTTTTTGAGACTAGGCCTGTGCTTTTCCCTTTTGGACCCCTTCCCCTCACTCAACCCTTGAAATTGTAGTTTTCTCTAATCCCTAACATCTATCCCTATCCCCCAAAATTTCCCCAAGAATTTAGACAACCCTTAACCCTTTCATTCCATTCCCTCCACAAGGCAGTCCTAAATCCCCTACACCAAACCCTAATTTCCTCTTCCAAATAAGACAGGGTTTGCTATGGAAAAGAGGCATAAGAGAAGAATACCCATATGGTAGTTCATATCAGAAATCATTAATCCATTCCAACTCATAAACATCATGCCTCCATCATTTTCCAAGAATTCATTCCAAGGGCCAAGTCATTTGCCACACCTAGGGCCAGTTTTGCATAAAAATATGTTTATGGCCAAAAAAAGATGAATTTGGAAAAAGTGAGAGAGATATTTTACATCATAGGGAAAAGAATAAAAACCTCCTTCATTTTTTACATAGGTATCATGGTTTGGGATAAATGTCAAAAATACAGGTGTCACATGTAGAATTCTTGCACTGCTGGAGTGACCTTGGGAAAATCAGTTTTTCTCACAAATGGAGTGTCAAAATGACTTTCTTGATGGTTCAAATGAAAACTAGACTTGAAGAAATTTCCAATGAGCTATCATGAGCTCAATTTGGAATTTTTGAAGGCCTCCAAAGTTGTCTGCACCAGTACTCTGCATTTTTGCACCATCACCCGACACTTTTTGACCAGTCATGCGAAAATAAAATTTTGACAAGGAAAATCAACTTGAATCAGGAAAAAAATAGTATATTTGGAAATTAGGCTAGTTATTATTTCCAATGAGCTGTCACAGGCACAATTCCGACATCGCGAAGGCCTCCAAAACACTGCTGCAAAAGGCCTATTTCTGCATTGCGCTCCTGGAAAATTTTTCCCATATAAATTACACATGGCGCTACGCTCCTAGGCGCCCTTGGCCAAGAGGTATTCCTAAGAAAAGTAACCTCTCAGACCACTTCATATCCCTTTCAAGTTTCCTCCAAGTTTTTCTAAGGCTTTGATATAGGTGGAATCAAATGAAAAGAAGGTGAGCTCATGATTGTCCAAAGAGTGTCGAAAGATCTTCAAGGAAGGACCTCCTAGATCAGATCATAAGTCTGCATAAAGACAGTTTTCCCATGTTCAAGAATTTTTGTAGGAATTCTTTATAAATGGTCAACCACAGAACATATGCAAAGGTAAGAGGTCTAAAACTCATAAGGACATCCACAGCAAGTAAAGGATACAAAAGGCTTAAATTCACAAGGAGGATCTTGATCTCATAACAAATTGTTGTAAGGTGCTGCCCATAAAAAAGCCCATGCATGAGGTCCTGAAGACAGTAGCACATAAGCACCACTATAAATTAATCAAATAATCAATCAACAGAAAGACAGAATGGAAAGCCTCCTTGGTGACTACACACACAGAGTAGAAGATGATATCAGAGAATAGTTTCAGGAGATTGTTAAAGACAACATTATTTCATTACAAAAGGCCATAAAACCCCATAAAAGAGACAAAAGGTTTTCAGAGGACTTTGAAAGCAGCCTTCTAAAAATTGAAAAAGATGAAAGGAGTATCAGTGTGAAGGTTTCTTCAGCTCCTCAAGCACAGTCACAGGTTTACAGAATAACCACCAAAGGAGAGCCTAAGTGCTACTGCTAAAGGGTTTTAAAGTGCCAAACTCCAAATGGAGTTTAAGGATGAAAAATATTGTTTTTATGATACCACTAACAAGCAAAAATTGACCAAAATGGGCTAGGGTTTCTACACAGGACATATTATTCATGATTCTGATAGATCAGTGGCCAAAGAAAGGATGAAAACATCTTTTAAAAAAGGGTCTCCCATAAAGATCACTTTGTTGATAAATAACAACACCTGCAAAAGGAAAAAGGGAAAAAAATTAGTGAAAGAGCAAGACGCAAAATACTAACCTTAGTAAAGTGGGTTTGTAGCTTTAATTTTTTTAAAAGAGTATAAAAAAACTCCAACAAAGCATCTCCCCACTCCATTTGGTCATTTGCAACACATAGTCGAGAATTTACAACTTTTCAAAAGAAACCTAACAGAGGTTCGAGCATAAAAAACTTGCAATTCACTCCTGAAGGCACTACCTGTACATTTTTCATTACATGCTGCGCGCCTGTAGAACGGCGCTACGCTCCTACTGTCTGCCTGAAGGCACCCGACACCTTTTCACTATGCACTGTGTGCCTGTAGCATGGCGTTGCGCTCTTGTTGTTTTCCCGGAGACACCTGATACCTTGCGTTGCGCTCCTGCTGTTTGCCTGGAGACACCCGATACTTTGCGGTGCACTCCTGCTGTTTTCTTGGAGACACCCGATACCTTTCGTTGCACTCCTACTATTTTCTCGGAGACACCCGATACCTTGCGCTGCACTCCTGCTATTTTCCTGGAGACACCCGATACCTTGCACTGCGCTCCTGTAAAGGGGTATATCGTGCAGCAGAGTTACCCAACGTGCAAGAGGTGCACACAAACACGTTCAAGGCACCCAACACCAGTGCACTGCGTGCCCACCACTGTGCAGGTCTTTCCCGTGTGACCCATTTTTCGTACAGAAGGTGCACACACTCTCGTGCAGGAGTTTCCCCCACCATTCATAAGTGCACGAAGGCCCGTGCAGGAGTTTTCCATAGCATGCAGGAGCTGCACGAAGCTCATTCAGGAGCTACCCACAACATACAGGAGCTGCACGAAGCTCATTCAAGAGCTACCCAAACACGTTCAGGAGTTGCCCGACCTGCCCACAAGGTGTTTTGAGCCAATTTTTTCTGCTGTGGAGATATTTTGAGAGGGACAGAGGCAGTTTATAAAGAGGAAAATAGTGAGCTAGAAAAAGAGGAAGACAGTGAGTCTAATGACAATAAAATGACAAACGAAAGTCAAGGAGAAGAAGTAAATGATGAAGAAAGTGACACTGAAAATACAAAGGACATTGGAGCTGAAGCATATGCCAGTAGTAAAGAAGACAAAGATGATAGTGCAAAGACGACAAAGGCAGCCAAGAAACAGAGTTTGAAAGTGATTTCTGTGTCAAAAACAATGAATATCATGAGCCCAATAATGAAGGTAATGAACCAGATAGTGAAGAAGGAATCAACTGAGATAACTCACCTAGTGAAGAAGAAAATGACCATCACAACAAGGAAAAAACTCAAAACTGCCTAAAATGAGGGCTCAACACCAAAATATGAAAAATACCAAGCTAGGCTTAGTATTTTGGCCCAATCTTCTCTATAGGTCTCCAGGGACCCATGAGGCACCTACCTACCAATTTTGAGATAAATTGAACAACTTTTTGTTTTTTGCAAATTTTGAGGCTAGGAGCGCAACACACCCTGTGTTGTGCTTTTTCCCAGGGAATATTAAAGAGGAGAGGTTTAAATTTTTTGATTCCCCATCATTAGAGGAGTATACTCACCAATTTCCAGCTCAATTGGAGTTGTTTTGACCCCCCAAAAGGGTAAAAAACACTCAATTTTTTCACTATTCTACCCACTTTTATGAGCATGTGCTACACTCATGGAAGTATTGGAATTTTCACCTTTTGGGAAACTTTTAGATGTTATATTGAAGAAATAAAGGTATATCTAGAAATTAAACTTCAATGTATTTCCAACGAGCCATCATGGAGCCTTTTCCGACATCGGGAAGGCCTCCATAGCACTGCTGCAAAAAGGCTTATTTTTATGCTGCGCTCCTGGCATAATTTTAGAATTTAACACAGTGTGTTGCGCTCCTGTGGGTGACTGGACAGAATGTGCGTTTAGCAAGTTTTCAAAGGCATTTCAGGCCTAAAAGTCAATTTAATTTCCGTTTATAGTCGGAAAAGATATTTGATAGATATTTTTGTGCCTTGGGCTTTGCAAAGCCTGAAGGACAACTTAGGATATTTCTTTTTGGCCAATAGGCTTCTAGATACTCTTTTTGGTTTTCCTCTTCCTTGATTGTTATATAAGGCATGAGGATTCATTGGAAACAGTGGGTACTTGATGTGTTTAAGAGAAATACATGGTTTTTGTAAGTTGATGAACAATCTTGTGTTGTGGAGCTTGTGGATGAGTTGCCTTGGTTGATAATGATGAAGGCTTACTTGCAAGATTATTGAGTTTAGTTAATGGCGAAGTATATCTCATTTGTTCATGTTTTTTCTTTTTTTTAATATGTCCATATTTCTATATTTCAATAGCTCAGAAGAGTAAAAGATGAGAAATGTTGTTAGAGGCACCTCAGTCCTTGTGTTTGCTACTGTCTTCATGTTTTCTTCTGCTGGGTTAGCTTAAATAATTCTTCATTGCTCCTTAGGCCCACCTAAGCTTGTCTATTTCATTGTTGGATTTATATGCTATTTTATAAACATGATTCATGGTAAGCCCTACTTGTTTAAGGCTATCTAAACTCTGTCTTGAAATCTCTCTTTGATGTATTGATTGTTAGGTTGAGTCAAAGAGGTCTTGTTTCGATCTTCCCCTTTTAATATGCTTATCAGTTTGCCTCGAAGTTCTTTATAGTTTAATCAATGATTTTTAGGTGTTTCCTCTTCATTTATTGATGCTATTTGTCTCTTATATGTTTTCAAATCTTGAAAGTAGAATCATTGAAGTTAGATAAGTTCTCTTTTTTCCTTGTTTCACTAGATTGTTTATCTTGGATGTTTATATGTTTAAAAGTATTGTCACTGAGTAAATGGCATGCCCTAACTCATGTCTAGTATCTTTTTCTTATCAGTATTCAAGATCTCTCTGTTCATAGGTATTTGACAAAGTATTCTTAACTGCCCTTTACCCTACCTTGGTTCCCAAACTTAATGTCCATTTCACCTCACACATAAACTTAAAGATCCATTGACTACACTAGATTTTCCCTGTGATGTACCCCGATTCATTATCGAGATATAAATGACTTCATAGACTCCATTGCCTAATTTATTTGATAACCTCTCACTCCACCTATCCTACTTGATCATCTAACCCCAAACAAAACAAACAACAAACCTACACTTAACAACTAGCCTAAAATCAATCACCCAAAGCGAACAAGTTCACATCCTTCGCGCATAATAGAGAGAGCCCTCTCTGAGTCCAAAAAGGCTAGGTCCTAGGACTCCAAAGATTGGTCTGATGTTACCCTATCATTTGGTTTTCCAATCTGCCAAATCATGGGACACTAACATAATGGCGATCACGGTGGGACTCTGAGTAAGAAACAAATTTATACTTCCCTAAACGTTTTAGAAGCCCTTAAGAAAACTATCTTGTGGATTTATCCCAACGCTCACTAACATAATGGCGATCAAGACATGAACTTGAGTAAAAAACATCCTAGGTATCCCTTAGGAACTCTCAAATCTCAGTCAAATCATAGAAAACTCAAATTGTCAGCCAAAGAGTAGAATCTGGTTGTTTCACCATCCTAGCAAAATGATGACTCAGTTGTAGGAAACTTATACAAACCTTAGGGATACATAAAGGAAACTAAAAAAACCCCAAAAACATCCCTAGATTGGTTTCGTCAGTATTGGTGGTGGACCATAGAAACATATCTTCAAAACAACTAAAAACATCCACCTGGAAACTCCACTAGCCTCTAGTAGGCCAATTACTTCACTAGTCCTCATAGACTCCCTTGGGAATGCATTGAGAAATCCTAATCATGTTGATGGTGGAAAAAAAAGTTCAAAACATCCACTTGGTGACTCCACAACTCTCAATATACCTAAAGAATCCATTGGAGGAAGAACCTGAGACATGACCATTCGTCCTAGAAAGAAAGAGCACTCAGGCCTAGGTTGGATTTGAGAAATTATTGTTTTTATCTGTACTTATGTTTTATCCTACTTTAAGCCTGATCAAGAATACACTGATGAGATCTACATTTATCATTGGAAGGATCTCAAGCCTCCAAAAGTTGAGCCTCAAATTTCAGACCATGAGCAGACTTATACACCTGTGATTACCCCAGATTCACCTGTGGAAAACTTGGTGAAACATGAGCCTCATGCTACCTTTCTTGCTCTTGCTGAAACCTCAAACAATCATAAATCTCTTTTTACACTACCTATAACCATAAAGGTCCCAGAAAGATACAAGCCTCTGATTTTACCTCCTATCTTCCAAGCCCTCCCTACAAATCTTGCAAATAAACTACCCAGATTTGACGGAGAAGGCTTAAAAGTCACCGTTGAAGAAGACATTCAAAATATTGAGAATTTACTTGACCTTTTTGAAATAGAAGAAGAGTATGTGTGCATTATAATGTTTTCCTTATCATTAAAAGGAAAAATTAAGAGTTGGTTTAAGGACCTTCCAGCTGCAAGCATTACCAATTTTCATCAATTCAATCAAGTCTTCCTAGATAGGTGGGTGCACATGGGAAACGAAGTTCTCATCATAGAGGAATACAAGCATTTAAAAAGACAACCAAGAGAGGTAGTGCAAGACTTTTCAACCAGGTTCAATAAGGTATACAATGCAATACTTGCTAAGATAAAGCCACCTTCAAGGTGGGCTTTCTTGCACTGCCCAAGTACTTTTGACCCAGATATGGAATTCCATATAAGAGAAAAAGACCCTTCAAACCTGGAAGAAATGCAGAATATGGAATTCAACATACTAGAAAGAGAGGAAAAGTTAGAAGAAATAAGGAAGGACAAAGTAGCTCAAGAGAAACTGACTTCTTCAGAGGTAAAGATAGAGATGTTGACAGATACAATCATAAAAATGGTGCATATACTTGGCAGGAAAAAGGAAGAGTACAAGGTTGAGGTTGGTGTTGATTATTCAAAGCAGTCAGTACCATTTTCTTGGGAAGAACCAAATCAGTCATTTCAATGCAAAGATAGTTGTCAAAACATACTAGCTGACCAAGGTTAAAAAGAAGAAGATGCAGAAAGTTGTCAAGTAAGTACTATATGCCTTCCTACATCTTGTGCCTCACTATTAAGAGAGTATTACAAGAAAATTGAAAATAGAAACAAGGTAGAATGCTCTAAAGAATTAGTAAGGGGGGGAATGGATAATACAAATCCTTTTTCAAATCTAGAAGTTCTCCCCTCAAATCATCTTGGTATGATTGTTTGTATTAAAAAACCATAAATGGAAGATGAGCCAACACCTCTTGAGTCCCTACCCTTGTGCTTCGAGTCATTTCAGACTGCTAAAAGAAAAGCTATTGGCCATGAATACTCTCCTCTTCATATGATGGAACAATCTGCTGATCAAGTGTGTATAATGGATGGCATTCCTCCTATGAATAAGCTGCCCAAATATGATCAATATGATGATAATTATGTTCTCCATACTCAAGATAACACTACAGAACAATTGGTGATTAGTTTGTTGGACAAAGACAGTCATTTTTGACAGCTCAAATACAGTGATCAACAAATACCACTCAACTATGACAGCAAAGAAGAAAGTGCAGAAAGTTTGGGAGAAAGGGAAGGGTCTTTACCTCTTTGTTGTGCTTCCTTTCAGTTCATCAAAGGAAAATTTAATGAAATCACAAATCAACAATATTTTGGTATTGATTTTAACAAAAAAGAACACATTCAACCCTATGTCCAACCTTCACAAGAGAAAGAGAACAACTATGGCTCTATTCAATCCGGTTTGCTAGAGGACAACATGGCAATATATGATGAGTCTACTAGTTTAGATGATCATGAGGAAGAGGAAAATTTTCTTTCCCAAAGGATTCCTAAGCTCAGCCAAGTGGAGGAAGAAGAAGTCTTGGATCAAGTTTATGTTACAGATCTTCACATTCAGGTATTGTTTCAAGATCCCTTTGCTAATTTGTTAAATACAGTTGAAGAAGGAGTCAAATATGTTAGGAGTAGTTTGATGCAAGGATTAAAGAAAATTTTAAGCACTACTGTTCAAACTCAAATGAGGTGGGAGTGGCCTTTTGATTTTGTCAAAACCCTCGAAAATTTGAACCAAGATCCCTCATGGAATCATCTTCTTGATTGGTTGTGTTGGAAAAGAGAGTTCACCAGCTGAATGCATATCATGTATATGTTAGATTCAGATATATAGGTATGCAAAATAAGCTTAGCCTTATAAGCATCATTTTAGTTCTAGATTGTTTTGGAAAAAATGAAAAAACAAAAAAGCAAAGAAAAAATGAAAAAGAGGGCAGATTTGAAAAGAAGGTACAACCCCATACCCAAAAAATAGTGATACTGAAAGTGTGCAAGCCTAAATGCGACTACTTGTTCTGAAAGAATGTCTTATTTAGTCATCTAGCCTAATCATGGTTGAACATGTTTTCAATTTATTGTTGATAAGTTAGTGAAAGAATGCTGGTCAAATCATTTAAGCTTGACTTTTCAAAAGAAAATAGATTAGGAATGAAAGATACTGGTTCCACATGCTTAAATCTGAACCAAGGAGAAGGATAGGGATGATTAGCAAATGATGAAACATAGCCCTCACACCTTCTAGTTTTGTTTGCTTATAAAAATAATGTTTGTGTGAAACTTTTCTCAAATGCCACAACTCATGATGAATCAGATTGCCTAATCCTGGTTCAATTCATGCTTTAAATTTCTTGTCAATAGCTTAGAGAATGAAGTCTGTCATACTGCTTAATCTTGACAGTAAAATAGTCTAGGTAGAGAATAAGAAGAGATTACTAGCATAATCTGAACTCTTGGAAGAAATAAGTGTAGAAGTAGATAGTTTGTTTTTTCTTTCAAAAGAAAAAATGTCAATGGGTTTGCCAGTTCAAGTGCACCCAAGGAAGAAAAATTTTTTTAGGCAAGTAGGTTGGGTTGGTAGAGATGAAGTTGAGCTAATCATGTTTCCAGATCATTGAAATCACAACTTCAAGGAAGCATCAACAAATGAAAGAAGGAAATCTACCCAATGGATGAGGCACTAGTCTTCATAAACCAAGAGATCTGCAATTTTGGACACCTCCTGAAAAGGAGTTTCCCTCCCAAGTGGAGCCACTATTAGTCATCAGTAATTTTTTGCCTTTGTAGATGACTAAATGTCTATCCTAGATTTCTAGAAACAAAATTCATGAATCTTGTGAGTTCTAGAAATCTCATTGCCTTCATTATCCTTAGGATAAATTTTTCACTGTTATACTACTCTATCATGTCATAGTCAGCCTATCACTCACGGCAGGTCCCTCATGGACTCATGCCTCTCATCTCTATCCCATTTTCACACCCAAAAATCTCATTACTTGGTTTGTCCCTTTCCTATGACTCCATTATCCAACTAGGGTTTTTGAGGGCATTTTTCTTGGTTTCATGACCTCCATGGTTAAAACATCAACAAGGCTTGTATCCTGATGCTCTTACACCTCCTCCTATCCTTAATATACCTTCATAAACACTTCCCATCACTCATATCCCTCAAAATCATTATTTTTCTACAAAACCTAGTCTATTGCCACAATTTGACACTTTTTGAGACTAGGCCTGTGTTTTTCCCTTTTGGACCCCTTTCCCTCTCTCAATCCTTGAAATTCCACTTTCCCCTACTCCCTAACATCTATCCCTATCCCCCAAAATTTCCCCAAGAATTTAGACAACCCTTAACCCTTTCATTCCATTCCCTCTACAAGGCATTCCTAAATCCCCTACACCAAACCCTAATTTCCTCTTCCAACTAAGCTAGGGTTTTCTATGTGATCTGAAAATGCAAGTTAATTAAGTGTGCAAAGTGTTTATCATGTCTTGAAATTTAAACAAAGTGTTTTTGGTAACTGTTTCTGAGTTTATGTGTGAGGTAATGTTAATTAAAATTATTGTTTAACATCTTAATTCAGAAATACATAGCAATACAACTTCACCATATCAACACAGCAACATGATGAGGCAGTTCACCCCTCCTCGGCTACATCTTTCGGATCCAAGGCTCCCAATGTGCATGTCCTTGCTCTATTAAGTTGCTCAAATTGGTTTTACAGTGAGAAATATACCTAAACAGGTAGAAAAAACTGTGAAATTGATTTCAGAAGACACAAATAAGCTAAGAATGACTTTTATTTCACTTCAAACAGTGAAGTATAGCCCAATGCAGCTCCATTTCCCTCATGGCCCTAATGGCTCTCCAAGCTTCCCTGAAGAAAAATTGGCTAAAGAACACCTTTGTTCACTCTGAAACCTATCCCAAACTCTCTAGAATGCTCAGAATACCTAAAATTGACCGAAATTTCGTCCAAATTGGTTCAATATTGGAGAAGTTATGATGAAAACAAAATTTTGCCCAATGTCAATTGAAAACCCCACTAAATGTGGGCTAACTACAATTAACCACACTAAAATTGGCACTAAGGCTTGATTTGGTGGAACGTGCCCAAATAAGGTAGAACCACTAGCAATTAACTTAAATGCTTAGGGTGGGCGGTCAGATGTCAACCCCGCTCTATCCGCCGACGGAACTGCCCACTAGCCATGACATTATTTGCGGCATTAAGTTTTATGGTAGCACTGTCACATTGACGTTAAGACTAACGGTTGGCCGTTGCCATCTCTGGTAGCTTAAACTCTTGATTCATGACTACCGGTCATATCATGTGTGGGGGCTGGCCCCAATTTACCGCTAACCCAAACTTTAACAAACGTTAAATACAAGTTACATTCCATATATGTTAATAACTATACGTGTGGCCTAACGGTAGGCACTTCCACTGTTAGCGGTGAGGTCCGTGGTTTAATTCTCATGAACGCAAAAATTTTGATATGCCAAAACCTTCTATGGCCTGGGGCCACATGGCAGCCTCCACGCTTGCCACATGGCACCCTTTGATTGACCAAAATCCCAAAAAGTCAAACCTTCAACCAATCACTGAATGCCAAATGTCGAAGCCTCATTCTCCCAGATGGAATATTCCAGGGAATATTTCGAGGAATATTCTCGAAATATGCCAAGGAATATTCTTTTTTTAATATTTCCAAATTCAAAGTCAACCTTGGTCAAACTGGATTTTTGAAGGATACTGAAGACTTCAAACGTGCATAATTTTCACATACAACGTCAGACTTGAGTGTCATTCATGGCACCATAATCGTAGCGACGAGGTCTATCCGTTCGTTAAGGTTTTAACCAATTCTGAGCAATTCCATTTTTGAGCATTTTTTCAACTTTGGACATGATTACCTAATCACACCTCCCAAATGGGAAGCTTTTGGACCCCAAAAACTCTCTGATTTACAGAAATTGAAGATGAGGAGACTGATTCTCCACTCTTCCAACCTTGAACCACTGAAATCTTCCTGACTTCATCAAATTGAGCTTCTCATAAAAAGATAAATTCTTCCTTGAATCCACTGACCAACTGTTGCTAACCTTGACTGAATCATAATGCAAATTTTTGAAATTTTTTGAACAAAAACTATAATTTGTAGAAAGCATACTGCTTCTACAATGGTCTACCTTCAAAGAAAACTGAAATTGAGATTCACCTTGCCAACTGTCCTTATGGCGAATTTTTTCTGAATGAGCCATGTACTTGTGTCGATTACCGACCAAGTTTTATCACCATACCAAACTTTTATTCTAAAACTAGCATTGACCAATTCTGAACTTTGTGTCCTCTTTTCTTGCATGTTTTTCCCTTTCTTGGATTCTTGCACCACTTTGCACCGACACTTTGTTCTTTGCTCCGATTGACACCAAAGGCACTTTCTGCAACATCTTGTCATCTTGTTCCAAAGATGACTCGCTTTCAGGTTGAAACATATCATCATTTACATCATCAATAACATGAAAAGGATAATGTACAAAATATTTTTTCTTAACCATCAACAAAGTCATATTTTGACTTGCATTGACAAGCCTTTTCAATTGCCTTGCATTCACTAAAGACGATTCTAGCTTCTTCTGATGTGCTCTCACAATAAAATCCTTACCATCCTTGAACAGATGATACTTGTTCTCATGGTGATGGAAGATCAATTTTTTGTCATATAAATACGGACTACCCAACACAACACCTGTAATGTCAAGCGGTACTACATCCAATTCAACTAAGTCAACATAATGAGCTGTTATAGGGAAGCACAACATGCACTTTCTTGAGACTTGTAAATTAGCATCCTTGCAAATCCAACCAAGTGGATATGGCTTTGGATGTGGAATGGTCTCAAGTTTCAGCTTCTTGACTAAGTCTTCTGAGATGAGATTTTATTGAGGCCCACTATCAAATAGTGTGTCTATCTTTGTGTGTTTGGCTATTATCCTCACATGAAACAACTCTATCCTCCTCTCTTCATTTTGAGCTTCTATGTGACAGTTTAATCTGCTAGAACTGTGATTTGTTTCCTTTACAATCTCTTTTCCCTTTATGTTCTTTAGTATCATGGCTATGCTTTTAGTTTCATCACCTGATTCAGACCCTAAGTCTTGTTCAACAGTTGCAACTGTTTTTCCCTTTTCTTTGGACTTATCTTTGTTTTTAAATTTCTCTGGTTTCAGCTCCGGATGAAGTTTCCAGCAATGGTCTTCATCGTCACTTGTTTTGGAACAATTTTTACAAAATAAATTACCTTTTTCTTTCCTAGATTTTGCATTTCCTTTCCTCCCTTTGCCTTTAAATTCACTATCCATATTCCCATAAAAATATTGTTTCCCTCTAGCCTCTAAATGTGTAGCTTGTACACAAACTTCGTCTAGAATAGTAGGATTGAACATAAGGATAGTATGTATAAGATAATTGTGTAAACCACCTATATATTTCAGCAAAGTATCTTGACTATGAAAATCAATTCCTAACAATAGAGCCCTTCTTCTAAACTCTTGAGTGTAATCTTGAATAATTTGTCCCTTAAGTTGTCTAAATCTTTTCCAATTCATGATAGCCTTTTGTAAATGAGCTAATGGATAAAATTGCTGCTTAATTGTGGAAATAAATTCAGCCCATGATAAAGTAATCTTACCATGTTTTTTAATTTCATCCTTGGTCTTGGCTTCCCACCATACCAATGCTGCTCCTTCCATTCTCAAAGAGGCTAACTGAATCTTGGTGTAGTCTTCATGAAGGATTTGTATCCTCAAATAAAATTCCAACTATCTTATTCAATTGTCAAGTTTCTCTTCATTGACCTCACCATTAAACATAGGCAACTCAAATTTAACATCAAGTTTTAAAAATGGAATTTTACCAGTAGTTTTAGACTTATGAGATTGATTCACTGAAGTTGAGGATGACGATGTAGAGGAAGAGGATGAAGATGGGGATGGTGGAACACCATTTCCCCCGTGTCCTTTATTTGACTTATCATCACTTTTCTTTCCTCCTGAAGAACACTCTCCTTCTTTCTGGTTTTTAGACCCTTCTCCAACAAGCCTATCATTCCTTTCTTGGTAGAGTATCCTCACCATCTCTGTCATGTATAGGAAAGCTTTTCAGAATACCTGTTCTTCTTCTTTGGGATCGTTATCTTTAGGAGCTTCTCCTTCTATTAAAGACATGCTTGAATATGCTTCTATGGCTCTTTGAGGTGGCTCTCTGGCCCTTCTTGGTTTAGGATTACTTTGTGCACTAACCAAGTGTCCTTCACCTCTCTTGAGTTGAAGCCTAGTAAGCATCAAAACTTGCAAACAATCAACTATATATTTGCAAAAAACAAATGCTGAGTAAAACTCTAGCTCCTAAGGTTCAAATCCTTAGCTTTGATACCATTTGATCTGAAAATGGAAGTATTTGTAATGTTGTGCAAAGTATCCATTTTCATTTAATTAAGTGTGCAAAATGTTTATCATGTCTTGTAATTTAAACAAAGTGTTTTTGATAACTATTTATGAGTTTATGTGTGAGGGAATGCTAATTAAAATTACTATTTAACTTCTTAATTCAGAAACACATAGCAACACAACTTCACCATATAAACACAGAAACATGATGAGCCAATTCACCCCTCTTGGGCTACATCTACTGGGTCCAAGGCTCCCAATGGGCATGTCCTTGCTCTATTAAGTTGCTAAAATTAGTTTTATAGTGAGAAATATGCCTAAACAGGAAAAAAAAAAAGTGAAATTGAATTCAGAAGACAAAAATAAGCTAATAATGGCTTTTATTTCACCTCAAACAGTGAATTATAGCCCAATGTAGCTCCATTTCCATCATGGCCTTAATGGCTCTCCAAGATTACCTGAAGAAAAAGTGACTGAATAACACCTCTATTGGCTCTGAAACCTGTCCCAAACTCTCCATAATGCTCATAATAACCAAAATTGACCAAAATTTCGTCCAAATTGGTTCAATATTGGAGAAGTTATGTTGAAAACAAAATTCTTCTCAATGTCAATTGAAAACCCCACTAAATGTGGGCTAACTGCAGTTAACCGCACGAAAATTGGCACTAAGGGATGATTTGGTGGAACGTGCCCAAATAAGGTGAAACCACTAGCAGTTAACTTAAATGCTTAGGGTGAGTGGTCACATGTCAACCCCGCTCTATCCGCCGGTGGAACCGCCCACTAGCCATGACATTATCCGTGGCATTAAGTTTTATGGTAGCGCTGTCAAATTGACGTTAAGACTAACGGTTGGCCGTTGCCGTCTTCGGTGGCTTAAGCTCTTGATTCACGGCCACCGGTCATATCATGTGTGGGGGTTGGCCCCCATTTACTGCCAACCCAAACTTTAACAAACGTTAAATACAAGTTACATTCCATATATGTTAAGAAATATACGTGTGGCCCAATGGTAGGAGCTTGCGCTGTCAGTGGTGAGGTCCGCGGTTCAATTATCATGAATGCCAAAATTTTGATATGAAAAAACCTTCTATGGCCTGGGGCCACGTGGCGGCCTCCAGGCTTGCCATGTGGCACCCTTTGATTGGCCGAAATCCCAAAAATTCAAACCTTCAACCAATCACTGAATGCCAAATGTCGAAGCCTCATTCGCCCAAATGGAATTTTCTAGGGAATATTCCCAGAATATTCCAAGGAAGTCAAAGTCAACCTTGGTCAAATTGGATTTTTGAAGGATACTGAAGACTTCAAACCTGCATAACTTTCACATACGACGTCAAATTTGAGTGTCGTTCATGGCGCCAGAATCACAGCAACAAGGCCTATCTAGTCGTTTAGGTTTCAATTAATTCTGAGCAATTCCATTTTGAACATTTTTTCAACTTTGGAGATGATCACCTGATCACTATGGAAAAGAGACATAAGAGAAGAAGATCCATACGGTAGGTCATATCAGAAATCATTAAGCCATTCCAACTTATAAACATCATGCCTCCATCATTTTCCAAGAATTCATTCCAAGGGCCAAGTCATTTGCCACACCTACGACCATTTTTGCTTAAAAATATGTTTTTGGCCAAAAAAATATGAATTTGGAAAAAGTGAGAGATTTTTTTGTCCATCATAGGGCCAAGAAGAAAAACCTCCTTCAGTTTTTACAGAGGTATCATGGTTTGGGATAAATGTCAAAAATACATGTGTCACGGTAGAATTCCTGCACTACTGGAGTGACCTTGGGAAAATCGGTTTTTCTCATAGCTGGAATGTCAAAATGACTTTCTTGATGGTTCAAATGAAAACTATACTCTAATATCTTTCGAATGATCTATCATGAGCTCAATTTGAAATTGTGGAAGGCCTCCAAACGTTGTATGCACCAGCACTCTGCATTTCTGCACCATCACCCAACACTTTTTGACCAGTCATGGGAAAATCAACTTTTGACAAGGAAAATAACCTTCAATTAGGAAAGAAATGGTATATTTGGAAAGTATAAAGGTTAATATTCCAAAAGAGCTATCACAGGCCCAATTCTGACATCGAGAAGGCCTCCAAAACACTGCTAAAAAAAGGCCTATTTCTGTGTTGCGCTCTTGGAAAGTTTTTCCCATATAAATTACACATGGCGTTGCGGTCCTGGGAGATGGTGATGCACCCTTGGCCAGGAGGTATTCCTAAGAAAATAAACCCTTTAGACCACTTCAGATCCCTTTCAAGTTTCCTCCAAGGTTTTCTAAAGCTCTGATATAGGTGAAATCAAATGAAAAGAAGGTGAGCTCATGATTGTCCAAAGAGTGTCGAAAGATCTTCAAGGAAGGACCTCCTAGATCAGATCATAAGTTTGCAGAAAGAAATTTTGCCCATGTTCAAGAATTTTTGCAGGAATGATTTATAAATGGTAAACCACATAAAATATGCAAAGGTAAGAGGCCTAAAACTCATAAGGACATCCACAGCAAGTAAAGGATACAAAAGGCCTAAGTTCATAAGGAGGATCTTGATCTCATAAAAAATTGTTGTAAGGTGTTGCCCATCAAAAAGCCCATGCATGAGGTCATGAAGACAGTATCACATAAGCACCACTGTACACCAATCAAAGAATCAATAAACAGAAAGAAAAAATGGAAAGCCTCCTTGGTGACTACACACAAAGAGTAAAAGATGATATCAAAGAATAGTTTTAGGATATTGTTAAAGACAACATTCTTTCATTACAAAAGGCCATAAAACCCCATCAAAGAGACAAAAGGTTTTCAGAGGACTTTGAAAGCAGCCTTCTAAAAATTGAAAAATATGAAAGGAGTATTAGTGTGAAGGTTTCTTGAGCTCCTCAAGCAAAATCACAGGTTTACAAAATAACCACCAAAAGAGAGCCTAAGTGCTACTGCTAAAGGGTTTTAAAGTGCCAAACTCCAATGGAGTTTAAGGATGAAAAACATTGTTTTTATGATACCACCAGCAAGTAGAAATTGACCAAAAGGGGCCAGGGTTGCTGCACAAGACATATTCTTCATGATTCTGACAGATCAGTGGCCAAAGAAAGGATGAAAACATCTTTTAAAAAAGTGTCTCCCACAAAGATCACTTTGTTGATAAAAAACAACACCTGCAAAAGGAAAAAGTGAAAGAAATCAGTAAAAGAGCAAGAAGCAAAAGACTAACCTTAGTAAAGTGGGTTTGTAGCTTTAATTTTTTCAAAAGGGTATAAAACAACTCCAGAAAAGCATCTCCCCGCTCCATTTGGTCATTTGCAACACATAGTCGAGAGTTTCCAACTTTTCAAAAGAAACCTAACAGAGATTTGGGCAGAAAAAACTTGCGTTGTGCTCCTATAGAGTCGCGGTGCACTCCTGAAGGCACTACCTGTGCATTTTTTCACTACGTGCTACACGCCTGTAGAACGGCGTTGCGCTCCTCCTTTCTGCCTGGAGGCACTCGAGACCTTTTCACTACACGTTGCGCGCCTGTAGTAGGGCGCTGCGCTCTTGCTGTTTGCCCGGAGACACCCGATACCTTGTGTTGTGCTCCTGTAAAGAGGTATATTGTGCAGCAGATTTGCCTAGCATGCAAGAGGCACACACAAAAACGTTCAAGGCAACCGACACCAGTGCGCTGTGTGCCCACCACCGTGCAAGCTTTCCCTGAGTGACCCATTTTTTGTACAGGAGGTGCACACACCCTCGTGCAGGAGTTTCCCCCACTGTTTAGAAGTGCATGAAGGCCTGTGAAGGAGTTTCCCACAGCATCGAGGAGCTACACCAAGCTCGTTCAGGAGATGTCCACAACGTGTAGGAGTTGCACGAAGCTCGTTCAAGAGCTGCCCAAACACGTTCAGGAGGCGCCTGACCTCCCCACAAGGTATTTTTAGCCAATTTTTTCTGCTGTGGAGATATTTTGAGAGGGACAGAGGCAGCTTATCAAGAGGAAAACAGTGAGCTAGAAAAAGAGGAAGACAATGAGCTTAATGACAATAAAAATATAAATGATAGTCAAGGAGAAGAAATAAATGATGAATAAAGTGACACTGAAAATACAAAGGACATTAGAGTTGAGGCATATGCCAGCAGTAAAGAAGACAAAGATGACAGCGCAAAGATGACAAAGGCAACCAAGAAACAAAGTTTGAAAGTGATTTCAGTGGGAAAAACAATGAAGATCATGATCCCAATAATGAAGGTAATGAACCAGACAATGAAGAAGGAATCAACCTAGATAACTCATCTAGTGAAGAAGAAAATGACCATCACAGCAAGGAAAAAAACTCAAAACTGCCCAAAATGAGGGCCCGGCACCAAAAGATAAAAAAATACCAAGCTAGGCTTACTATTTTTTCCCAAACTTCTCTACAGGTCTCCAAGAACCCATGAGGCACCTACCTACCAATTTTGAGAGAAATTGAACAACCTTTTGTTTTTTGCAAATTTTGAGGCTGGGAGCACAGCACACCCTGTGTTGTGATTTTTCCCAGGGCATATTCAAGAGTATAGGTTTAAATTTTTTGATTCCCCATCATTATAGGAGTATTCTCACCAATTTTCAGCTCAATTGGAGTTGTTTTGACCCCCCAAAAGGGTACAAAACACTCAATGTTTCACTTTTCTGCCCACTTTTTTGAGCATGTGTTGTGTTGCTTGAAGTCTTGTAATTTTTACTTTTGGGAAAATTTTAGAGGAAAAATTGAAGAAATAAAGGTATATCTAGAAATTAGACTTCAGTGGCTTTCCAACGAGCCATCACGGAGCCTTTTCTGACATAGGGAAGGCCTCCAAAACACTGCTGCAAAAAGGCCTATTTTTGTGCTGCGCTCCTCGCATAATTTCAGAATTTAACACAATGTGCTGCGCTCCTGTGGGTGATTGGACAGAATGTGCATTTAGCAAGTTCTAAAAGGAATTTCAGGCCTAAAATTCAATTTAATTTCCATTTATAGTCGGAAAATATATTTGTTAGATATTTTTGTGCCTTGGGCTTTGCAAAGCCTTAAGGACAACTTAGGATATTTCTTTTTGGCCAATAAGCTTCTAGATAATCTTTTTGGTTTTCCTCTTCCTTGATTGTTATGTAAGGCATGAGGATTCATTGTAACAAGTGGGTACAAAAGGTACGCATTGCAACTTTACATTTAGAACAAAATACATTTGTATGGTATCGATGGCTTTGCTCCCGTAAAAAAATTGTCACTTGGTCAATTTTTACAGAGGAAATGATAACACATTATGAGGATATGAAGAGCAACACCTTCTTTAGCCAATTGATAAATCTCAAACAAAAGGGTTTAGTGGGGCAGCACATTGAGGACTTCCAAAAATTGAATATAAGGGTAACTGATATTCCAGAGGAACACATGATCGATCTCTTCATAGGCACTTTAAAGGATAACATCCAACATGAAGTTCATGTGTTGGAACCGGATTCATTGGAGAAGGCATTCAGGTTGGCAAGAAAAGTTTAATGTAAAATAATGGTGACAAGGAAGCCTACCAGTCAATTCTATAAAGAAGGAAGTGTTGCTACGTCTAGATTTCCATAACCTACAAGGTTGACACCACAACAATTGGAAGAAAAAAGAGCAAAAGGGCTTTGCTACAGTTGTGATAGAAAATACACTAAAGGTCATAAGTGTGCTGAGAAGAAATTATTTTACATAGATTGTGAAGAGGAAGAAGAAAATGAACAAGAAGAGGATATACACAAGGAACCAGCCCTAGAAGAGGAAGAAATGAATCCGACCATATCGTGTAATGCACTGGCAGGAATTACCACTCCTCAAACTCTCAAGATAGAAGGACAAATCAAGAAGAAAAAGGTAATAGTGTTGATTGATTCAGGTAGCACCCATAATTTTAATCATTGTAAGGTAGCCAAGGAATTAAATTGTTTCCTATACCCAGCACCAGAATGTCAAGTGATGGTTGCAAATGGAGGAACTATAAATTGCTCTAGAAAATGCCATAATATCAAGCTAACCATGGGGGAATATGTATTGACTAGTCCAATGCTTTCCATTCCTATGGGAGGTGCTGATGTTGTACCAGGAGTACAATGGTTACAATCTTTGGGGACAATAGCTTTTAATTTTCAAGAACTTTTCTTGAAATTTTTTTCAGAAGGAAAGGAAGTCGAATTACGGGGTATTGAAGGGAAGCCAGGAAGGATAATAAGCTCTAATGTCATGACAAAGCTTCTAAAGAAAGAACAACGAGGCGTAATTGCACAATTATGCTCACTAGAAGTTCCGACATCAAAATCATCTATTTCTGTAGATATCCAACAAGTCTTGGACAATCATTCCAAGGTGTTTGAAACTCCCAAAGGACTCCCACCTATTCGTGATCATGATCATGCTATTCATTTGATTCCAGGAAGTGTTCCTCCAAACATCAGGCCTTATAGATATCCTTACTTCCAAAAGAGTGAAATTGAACGTATGATTGCAGAAATTTTAGAGGCGGGTATAATTCAACCTAGTCAAAGTTCTTTCTCTGCTCCTGTAGTATTGGTACACAAGAAGGATGGATCATGGAGATGTGTCCGGATTATAGGGAGCTCAATAAGCTCACCATTAAAGATAAATTTCCCATTCCTGTGATCGATGAATTATTGGATGAATTACATGGAGCAATTTATTTTACCAAGTTGGATCTTCGTTCAGGATATCATCAAATTAGAATGAAGACTGAAGATATTCCAAAAACAACATTTGAACTCATGAGGGTCATTATGAATTTTTGGTCATGCCTTTTTGGCCTTACCAATGCACCTTCTACATTTCAAGGGTTGATGAATTCCATTTTCAAACCCTTCCTTAGAAAATTTGTGCTAGTATTTTTTGATGATATACTAATCTACAACAGGTCTTGGAAGGATCATGTTAACATGTTGACAAGGTGCTCAAACTATCGCAGGAGAAACAATTATATGCAAAAACATCCAAATGTTTCTTTGGAGTACAAGAGGTGGAATATCTGGGTCATATTGTATCTCACGAGGGAGTTAAAGTAGACCCTAACAAAATTAAAGCCATTAAGGAATGGAAAGTCCCCACAACCATAAAGCAGTTGCGAGGATTTCTCGGGTTAACAGGGTATTATCGCAAGTTTGTTAAGAATTATGGGAGAATAGCAGCACCTCTAACAACATTATTGAAGAAATATGCATTTTCATGGACTCCCAAAGCAACTAAGGCCTTTGAACATCTTAAAGAGGCAATGTGCCTAGCACCGGTCTTAGCTACGCCAGACTTCACAAAAACCTTTATTGTGGAATGTGATGCCTCATGAAATGGAATTGGTGCGGTTTTAATGCAGGAAGGAAGACCCATTGCTTTTGAAAGTCGTCCAATCAAAGGAAAGTATTTACAGAAACCTATTTATGAGAAGGAAATGTTAGCAATACTGCATGCACTAAAGAAATGGCAAACTTACCTAATGGGAAGACAATTTAAGGTAAAAACTGATCATGATAGTCCTAAACACTTTTTGGAACAAAGACTATCTTCAGAAGAGCAGCAAAAATGGGTCACAAAGATGTTGGGTTATGACTTTGAAATAATCTACAAAAAAGGAAAGCTTAATGTTGTTGCAGATGCACACTCAAGAAAGAATGAAGAGGTGGAAGCATTTCTTTGTGCCATTTCTATTATCCAACCAGATTGGATAACCGAAGCAAGAGATGAATGGAAGAAGGACAAAGATGTATGGACACTCATTTAAAAGTTGCAGCAAGATCCTAGTACATCTGATACATTTAGTTGGAAAAATGATTCCTTATGGTACAAAGATCGCTTATATCTTTGTAAGAATTCCCAACTAAAACAAAATATTCTTCTGGAATTGCACACTTCTCCTTTAGGAGGACACTCGGGATTTTTAAAAACTTACCACAAGATGAAGAAAGAATTTTTTTGGGATGGCCTTAAATCTGATATTCAAAAGTTTGTGGCGGAATGTTTGGTTTGCCAGCAGAATAAAGTGGAAACAATTAAGACCCCGAGACTTCTACAACCTTTATCCATTCCAAGTCAACGTTGGGAGGATATTTCAATGGATTTTATCACAGGTTTACCTAAGTCCGAAGGAAATAGTGTCATCATGGTGGTAGTTGATAGACTTACCAAGTATGCACACTTTTGTGCATTATCTCATCCATTTAAAGCAAGTGCAGTTGCTACTACATTTATGGATAGAATTCAAAAGCTACATGGAAGCCCAAGGGTTATTGTGAGCGACAGAGATCCCATTTTTACTGGAAATTTTTGGACGAAGTTATTTTCTTGTTTGGGTACTCAATTAGCTCATGCTCATCTTATCATCCTCAATCTGATGGTCAAACTGAGATAGTAAATAAATGTTTGGAAGGATATCTTCATTGTTTTGTATCTGATAAACAAACATAATGGGTCAAGTGGTTACCTCTTGCTGAATGGTGGTATAACACTTCCTTCCATCCTGCAGCAAAAATGACTCCATTTATGGCACTTTATGGATATCATCCACCATCCATCTCATCATATTTAAGGGGAAATTTGAATTTTCAAGCAGTGGAAGATCACATCGAGCATCAGCAAGAAGTTCTCCAACTCTTAAAGGATAACCTGAATTTGGCACAAAATCGAATGAAACAACAGGCAGATCAACATCGCAGCGAGAGAACTTTTGATGTAGGAGATTGGGTATTTTTACGGCTACAACCATACAAACAAATGTCCCTCAAGCAAGCTAAGAAGGATAATAAATTATTGCCAAAGTACTATGGTCCTTACAAGGTATTGCAAAAGATTGGTACTATGGCATACAAATTGGAGCTTCCTGCTTCTTCACGAGTGCATCCAATTTTCCATGTTTCATGCTTAAAGAAGGCTATAGGTGAAAATATTCAATTTCAAACAATATTTCCAGAACTTGATGAGGAAGGAAAAATCATATTAGAACCTGAAGCGATCACGAAAACCAGAACTCGACAGCTACGGAATCAATCAATTTCAGAGTATCTCTTCAAGTGGAAGAACTTACCCACTAAAGATTCTACATGGGAGGATGAGAATTTTATACATAAGCACCCATAGCTACTCAAGCGTTGAGGACAACACTTTTTTGAAGGAGAGGGGCATGTTGGGTCCCTATATTACTAGTATAGTCCCTTATTGTCATAGTGTAGCTCTCTTTTATTGTTATCATTTGTACCTTTGTAACTCCCATTTTATTATTGTGCTCCTTAAATTATTATTGTTAGGTCAGCTAGGATTACAAGAGAACTCACTAGGATTACATTATGGCCCCATGGACTCCTATATATAGAAAGGAGGTTTTGTAAATTGGATCATCCAAGATTTGTTCATTTATGTAATGTATTGGAGGTTGCCCCCTCGAAGTGGCTTATTTCTAAGGCGTTGATATCTCTTTTCTTCTATTTTTGGAGCTGGTTACACAACACGGTGTGGCTAGAATCCTGGTCCATCTCAACCCCTAAGAAGGTATTTATGAAGCTATTTAGTTACATTATAGAAACTAGTCTTTTATTCAAGCTCTGGATTACGAACAACTTCCCTTTAGGTGTCATAGATGCCACACTTATGGACATATGGAAAAGGAGTGCCCCTTCCTATGGACAAAAGGCCCAATAAAAAAAAGCATAAGGACCTACGACCTCATGCTGTAAAGGAGAATTAGACCAAGGATAGTAAGGAGGTGGATTTGGAGGGCGGGCCTCAGGAGAAAACTCATGATCCTAATCAGAGGTAGGAACCTCAACGCCTGATGCGGGAGTCAAGGAACCTTACAGAGATAGAGATGGAGGCAGTCTCAAAACAAGCTCCAACCCATACCACGGAAGGACCTGAGGCTACCCTCTCTCAACCCCCTATCTCTTTTTTAGTTTCCATCTCTTAAATTATAGCATATGATTCATACCCTGGTCCCTCTAGGCCTTCACTTTTTGTGTTTACACAGTCTGTTGAAACTCATCCATGTCTCCCCTTATAAAATACCATCATTTCCCTTCCCTATTTGAGTCCCTCCTTTTCCTCAAGCCCTTCCCAGTTCCCTCCGCTCCCTCTCGTAGCCATTGAGCGCAACCCTTATAACCTCTGCCCTTGAAATCACAAGGAATCTCTTTTGGCTGTGTTTGGGGGTTTAGGCATCTTAGGCGACCCCCCCCCCCCCCAGGGCCAAAACAAATGGGTAGGAAATAAAACCTTTCTAAATCCTAGGTGAAAGCCATGATAAATATCGCTGACGGTAAACAACACAGTCTGACAAGGGTGCTTAGAGCAGCGCAAATCGCAAGCTCGGTTAAAAAATAATTATTATGTCCCACAATTGTTGTGGGTTGGCTAGTAAATATTAAAAACTAGTGCTCAAGGATTTATTTGATTTCTACAAGCCTAATGTCATCATGTTATAGGAGACTCTGGGGGCTGGTGATGATGTTCAATGTTCTTTGGAAAAAAAATTTCTTGGCTGGACCTTCTTAGGCCTCGATGCCAAAGGGAGATATGGTGGCCTAGCCATTGGCTTCAGAATGGGGAAGTTAAAACTTATAAATTCTTGGGGATTGGATCTGGTATTAGCCATCCAGTTTTTTTCCCCAATCTGGGTCAAAACTTCACCCTATTGAACATCTACGGGCCTTGCCAGGACAGGGAGGCTTTCTGGTCTTCTCTTCAAAACAAATCCTTTTTGTCAGCCTCAAACCTCATCTTAAGAGGGGATCTGAAATTTTCCATTGGTATTTCAGAATTCTAGGGGCCAAACTCTCGTCCCGACCCTCTGTCGGAATTTTTCTCCTCATGGATTTGTGAAGCTAGCCTCCTGGACCTTAACTCCTTAAAGTTGAAACCTACGTGGAGAAATAGGAGAGTCAGGGAAGACAGGGTCACTCAAAGATTAGACCGTTTTATGATCAAGGATGATCTAATGGACAGAGTCTCGATGCTCAAACAATGGATTGGGGAAAGGGGGGAACTCGGATCATAATCCCATTCTTCTCGAGCTCAGAGGAAGAAGAACTAAGCCGGGTGCCCCTTTTAAATTTAATTCAAGTTGGCTACAGGAGGATTCTTTTAACTCCCTTTTCAAAAACTCATGGATTCCTCACTCCCCTGATGAAAATCTTAATGTCATAGGTATTTTCCTGAATAATCTCAAAATAATGAAGAAGACCACCATGGCCTGGGTTAAGAAAAAGAAGGCTGACGAGGAAGCTCGTTTATCCTAGATTGGGAAGGAATTAGAAATATTGGAGGATCCGATAAAAGATGGGTATGAGACCCCGCAAAAAAGGGAGGTGATCAAAGGGCTCGAAGTTGAATGAAGGAATATCTTGCTTCTAAGGGAGGAAGAATGGAGACTGAAGAGTAGGGAAATTTGGTTATATGCAGGGGATAAAAACACTAAGTTCTTCCATAACTATGCTAAGGGACAAAAAATATCCAATACTATATGGGAAATGAGAGATGAAGAGGAAGTTGTAGTCACATCCTTCGAGGGTCTTGCAAAAATGGGATCAAAACATTTTAGAAGAATATATAAAGCCCAGGAGAGATCAGTATTGTTGAAGTGGTCAAGGTATCCTAGATATTCCCGGGCTATCTGGATGAAGAACATTTGGAATTTCTTGACAATCAGTTCACCAAAGAAGAAGTAGAGGGGATCTTAAAGGTCATGCAGAGGGACAAAATTACAAGCCCAGATGGATGGACCGTGAAATTTTTCTAGCACTTCTTTGAAACCCTAGGAGACGATCTGACCACGGTGGTTGAAGCATCTAGATTAAATGGTGAAATCCCGGAATCACTGAACTCTAATTTCATCACCCTCATTCAAAAAATGGACTCCCCGACTTCTTTTGACGATTTATAACCTATAGCTCTCTGTAACTGGATTTATAAAATCATTGTAAAAGTCATTGCTGAAATACCCAAGCCCATTCTATCAAACCATATCTCAAAGGAACAGTTTGGTTTTCTGGAAGGAAGACAGATCCATGAAGTCATAGGGGTGGCACAAGAAGTCCTTCACAGTATGAAGAAACATGGAAGGAAAGGGTTGATCATCAAAATTGACCTCACAAAGGCTTATGACAAGATCATTTGGATGTACATTAGACTCCTGCTCACCCATATAGGCTTTCATTATGAATTTATCCGATGGGTGATGGGTTGTATTACTGATATTATTTTTGGTTTTCTGATAAATGGAGCTACTTCCTACTTCTTCAAAAACAAAATAGGCCTTTCCCAAGGATGTCCCCTCTGCCCCCTTCTATTTTTGCTGGTAGCTGAAGGTCTAATTCAATTGATTTTGGAGGCTAAAAGGAAAGGGGACATAAGGGGTGTGGAGGTAGCTTCAAATCTCAAAATTACTCATCTATTGTTTGTAGATTATATCCTTCTCTTCAGCAATGGAATTTGCAGAGAGACTCCTTATATCTCAAAGAATCCTTAGCGCTATTCTTAAAAGCCACCAAAATGAGCATCAATCAGCACAAATATTCTATCATGGTTATGGTTTTGTTAGAGGATGAATCGAGATTCGCCATAAACTCCCTCCCATTTGTGGTTAGGAAATTTTCAGAAAGTATCAGATATCTTGGGTTCCATTTCAAGTCGGATTCTTATCGTATAGCTCATTGGATGTGGATGTTGGCCAAAATCGAAAAAAGGGTTAAGTGCTAGAGCTACAAATGGTTGTCCAGAGTAAGGAGGCTCACCCTCATCAAGTATATCCTAATGGCCATACCTGTCTACTGGGCCCTTCTTTCTTGGATGCCATGGGGGATCTTGGAGCACATTAGGAAAATCTGTCATAAATTCTTGTGGGCAGGACCCAAAGAGTGTAATATTCAAAAACATTGCATGCAACAAAATGGAATATCAATTTTTTCTTATACCATCTAGGAGGTGAATAAAATGGGAAAAGAGACCCATAATTAGGAATAAATCCCTCATAGTGTGAAATGGATCTATGGAGTAGCTTAATTTTTCACCTTTTAGTGTGAAAAGGGGCAAATGCATGAGGATAAGGTCAAGTTTGACCAAGTCAACAGTGCTGCCTAAGAGGGTGTGGCTTGCTTGGGAAGAAAACACAGTTTGAGAGGGAGAAAGATTCATTGTGGAAGAAACCCTAATGTGGGGGGTCCAGGGCAAAGAGACATACACTTGCATAAAAGGAGGAAGAGACAGCCATAGTGAGATATCTTTGAGTATTGGATTATTGGTCTTGTAGACTATTTGCAGTCTCCGGCTGTTCAACTGAGTTGCAGTGCTGTTTAGCACGAGGGATTCTTGTTTAGGATTTCCTCTCCTTATTGAGAGGCCTCTTGAAGGATTGCACTTCATTTCTGCACATCTTGTCTCCAGGCCAAAGCCACTTCCTTCAGTCACTGCATTATTTCTGCTGAAGTATAACGTAGTGTTGCTAGGTGTTGCAGTGGAGGGTTCCACAACACGATTCCTTGTCTCATATTTCAAAGGAGGGAGCTTCTATTCCTTGGGAAGGTTATTAAGGAAGGTTTCTGAGCTGATTTTCATATCTTGGCATCAGGCCAAGCATATCCCATCATCAACAGTGCAGTCCCTTCTCCAGACTGCGTTATTTCAGTGAGTATCTACAGTGGAGATTTGCACCACTAGTTTGGAGGGTGAGATCTTCAGTGTTAGGATCAGCCTATCACTTGAGAGATTTTTTGGAGGAGGTCTATTTATGATTTTGCATCATCTTCAGCCATCTACAATTATTTTCTAAGTTGCAGCTGCTACCCAGCAACTCCAGCATTTCTGCAGATTTGCCATTTGTACATGTATTTTAGCCAATCCTTCTAAGGATTGTTGTACCATTATTTTCAGGGGTTGAGAGCTTGCTCCCCCACATTTCTTGAGATATTATTTTCATATCATTGTATTTTCATTTTATATGTTTTAGTGTCTCCATTTAACTGCATTATTTTAGCCATATGAAATTTTTGCATAACAGTGTTTCTCTATTGTCATGTACATGTCTCATTGAGGCTTCCATTGCCTAGTTGGAGTGATTTATTCCTCGAAGCATTGTATACATCTGCTACTATATTATAAATTTTTTGGATATATACATCTTCATGTGCCCATCCTTATAAAAATAACGTTGTTATTCCTTTACATGTGCTTAAATTTGCTACAGTCCCTTCATTGGGCATTTTCTGAAGACAACTAGGTGTGGGAGATCTGTTTAACCCACCTAGAGGGATTTTTTTTGAGCCACCTCTTGGATTTTGGTCTTAGATACATTGATCTAAGGGATCCAAGTCATGGTTTCAAATCCTGTAGTAGCCATTACTGGAAAATGCGTTTTCCAGTCATGCCTTGTTGACAGTTCCCATTTTGAGATATTACAGTGGTATCAGAGCAACTTTCCTGGTTCAACCTATGAGTCTCAACCAAAGAGATCAAAATATTGGAGAGGATGGGTTTTATCTCATCATATTTCAGATCCATGAAGAACCTCCCCAAGGAAGATAAGAAAATATAAAAAGAGAACCCTGCCCTTCCTATTCTCATCGAGAAGGAGACATAGAAATAAGCAGGAAAAAGACTCCATCTTCTGGAGGAGAAAAAGGGGATAAGCTTACAAAGCTTCTTCCTAAATCTGTACATACTATTCATGAAGATTTCAAGAAAATAAGAATGGAGATGTGTGAATAATCTCCAAAAGAGTTTGAGTCTAAAGAAAAATCTAGATTGACATATGAGGAGTGTGAGCATGCAGCCACACCCTATGGTACACAGCGCAGTCACATGCCCAAGATTGCCAGAAGAAAGATGGAAAGAGGAGAAGAGGTTGCTAGGAGGAAAACTCTTAGTAATTTTCTGAAGGAGTATGAGTCTCAAACTCAGGAATGCCGAGATCATCTCAGTTTTTCAGAGTTTTGCAAGCACAAGGTGAAGGGAAAAGAGCAGTAGGATAGATTTCTTCTATTTATATTTGAAGGTTCACCTACATATTCAGCCAAAGCTTGAGTGGAGGAGTTAGATACCTTCTTGCAGCAGCACTAAATGCCGGAGGATGAAACCATCAGAATTGCAGTGCTGCATTTGAGAGGTAAGGCCTATGCCTAGTGGATCTTTGAATCCTTTTCTTTAAGAAATGTAAACATTACATCTTATGCAAGTTTCACTAAGGGCTTAGTGAAAATATTTGATGGAAGGATTCATGAGACACACATGGTGGATCTAAACAAGGAAACTCAAACAAAACCCTTGCATGAAAACACAATTCCACTTCAGAAAACCATGGAGGAGGATGAAAACTTGCACCATACCTTGCCAGAAGAAAGGTTTTCATCTCACACCTTTGAGTAGAGAAGCATGGAGATCTATTTTTCAAAGAGGGATCCAATCATTGGGAGGTTTCCCATTCAGGTTGTAGAGGGTGAGGGCAACAACGCTATCTCATCTAGAGATTATCTAGTGCCTCATGCAGAGGAAGGAGGAGCTCTTGCTCCAGGTAGAGGGATTCTTGCATCTTTGCAAGGAAGTCCCTAGGATATCATGTGTGGAGATCAAGGCACAAATCATGTGCCAGTGTTGAGGAGGCGTGGAACCATGGAGACACAAGGAGGAGGTAGGGAGAATACCCAGCATCATGAGATGAGGAGTACATATCCCTATCCATTTTTGGAGGTTGTTACACCTAGGAGGGAGACTGGATTGTGCAGTGAGAGCATGGGTAGATTTTTTCATTCATATATGCAATCACCTTTTGATGATCATGTCTCATTACATGGAGACAATTCACCGGGGAAACCACTGGATCAGCAGAGGAGGATGAATGCTTCACATGTTGAGGCACCATTCATTGATTTCAGAAGGGTGGAGACCTTGGGACATTTGGGTACAACGCTGAGAGTCTTGGGTAGACTCAGGGAGGAGAGAGGAATTCTCTCAACATCACTTTTACGCACTCACATTTCAGACTCTGCGTTGTGGCAGAGGCAGCAGGGGAAGGATAACAACCTTCCAACTTGCATCTTTGACATGGGAGATGTCAAAGAATAGGGCAGCCATATGACATGTGTTCTTCATGATAGATCATCAACACTGTCACTATGGAGGATAGATCCATATTGGGGCTCCCAGCTATTGGTGGAGTATTCCGAGGATATTTTCACTTGTAGGATATTGGATGGCCAGTTGCATGAGGAGGAGAGACATAACTCTTTGAAAGAGTTAGCACGGCCACCTCTTTTCTCTTTGAGGGTAAGAGGAGACTCATCTATGAGCCACTCCCTTTGTATGAGCAGAACATATGGTAAGGGTGTTGATTGTTTACATGATTATTTATATGATGTATGTATGTATCCCTTAACCATAGATGTGCACGATGTTGCTCCAAGGAGGAGCATTCTCTCTTTTGAGCTTTATGGTCTACTTGAGGCCATAAGCATGATTGATGGCCATTCCCTAGGAGGACTTGGGGAAGAGGTATATTATGGAGGACATGTTCATTTCACACCAAGTATCATTCACTTCCTCCATACTTATGAGGAGATTGGAGCAGCAGGCAAGTGGTTGAGAAGCCACTCATTTTATCAGTCTCTATTGTAGTGGAGAGTCAAGCTGCATTGGTTGCACTTGAGGGACCATTGTCCTTCTCATTTGTTACATATGGAAACAAGAATGATTCTCATCTTTGCTCCCTATGGTTCTATTGTCTCTGTCTTTATGAGGAGCATGTTAGGGAGAGAGACACGATGGATGTGTCCTTTGGGAGAGAATATCTCCATATTGTTTTCACTACATGTTCTAAGGGGAGCATGGGAGATGGTATTTCCACTAGAGAAACACCATTGTTTCCATATGAGGTGATCCATATGATGGATGTGATGCCATATGATGATGATTTCAAACTCATCATATATGGGGACATTTGGGCCAGCATGACTTGCAGCGTTGGAGGAGAGATATTTGGAGATCTAATCCTCATCTTGCCACTTGAGGGAAACCTAATTACAGCCCGAGATCAGCCAACACTCTACACTTATAATAAGTGGAGAGATGGATAGCATGGGGTAGGCTACATTGTCTACCATATGCAGATTTTCATCCCACCTACTTTGCCGGAGCCAAAGGTGGAGGACAATTTTTAGGAGTTGCCTAGTTGGGAGGTGACTCATTTTTCATGGCTAATAGCTTGGGGATGGAGGATCCATATGGGAAATATAGTTCCCATTATATTTCAGATCCATTTCCTCAAGGGGACCTCTAGACATCAATTTTCTATCCTCTTGAGTATTTCACCTTTACGTGATGATGACTTAATAGTTGACTTGCATGCTGAGGAGGAGCAATGTGGAGGCTTGATTGATGAGATAGCATCACTTTACTTGGAGGAGATCATCATACATGGATGCTACAGGGAGAGGAGGAGAAATAACTTAGTCTATCCTTGCACTTTCTTGAGAACAAGCAATCTTTGAGAGGGGAGGACTGTAATATTCCAAAATTTGCATGCAGCAAAATGGAATATTAATTTTTTCTTATATCATCTAGGAGGTGAATAAAATGGGAAAAGAGACCCATAAGTAGGAATAAATCTCTCATAGTGTGAAAGGGATCTATGGAGCAGCTTAATTTTTCACCTTCTAGTGTGAAAAGGGGAAAATGCATGAGGACAAGGTCAAGTTTGACCAAGTCAACAACGCTGCCTAAGAGGGTGTGGCTTGCTTGGAAAGACAACGCAGTTTGAGAGGGAGAAATATTCCTTGTGGAAGAAACCCTAATGTGTGGGGTCCAAGGCAAAGAAACATTCACTTGCATAAAATGAGGAAGAGGCATCCATAGTGAGATATCTTTGAGTATTGGATTATTGGTCTTGTAGACTATTTGCAGTCTCCGGCTGTTCAGCTGAGTTGCAGTTCTGTTTAGCACGAGGGATTCCTGTTTAGGATTTCCTATCCTTATTGAGAGGCCTCTTGAAGGATTTTACTTCATTTCTACACATCTTGGCTCAAGGCCAAAGCCACTTCCTTCAGTCACTATGTTATTTTTGCTGACGTATAACGTAGTGTTGTTGGGTGTTGCAGTGGACGGTTCCACAACACCATTCCTTGTCTCATCTTTCAGAGGAGGGAGCTTATATTCCTCAGGAAGGTTAGTAAGGAAGGTTTCTGAGCTGATTTTCATATCTTGGCATCAGGCCAAGCATCTCCCATCATCAACAGCGTATTCCCTTCTCCAGACTGCGTTTTTTTAGTGAGTATCTGCAGTGGGGATTTGAACCACTAGTTTGGAGGGTGACATATTCAGTGTTAGGACCCGCCTATCACTTGAGAGATATATTAGAGGAGGTCTATTTCTGATTGTGCATCATATTCAGCCATCTCCAATTATTTTCTGAGTTGCAACTGTTGCCCAACAACTCTGACATTTCTGCAGATTTTCCATTTGTACATGTATTTTAGCCAATCCTTCTAAGGATTGTTGTACCATTATTTTCAGGGGTTGAGAGCTTGCTCCCCCACATTTCTTGAGCTATTATTGTCATATCATTTTATTTCCATTTTATATGTTGCAGTGTCTCCATTGAACTTCGTTATTTTATCCATATGACATTTTTGCATAGTAGTGTTTCTCTATTGTCATGTACATGTCTCATTGAGGCTTCCATTGCCTAGTTGGACTAATTGATTCCTCAAAGCATTATATACATATGCTACTAAATTATACATTTGTTGGCTATATACATCTTCATGTGCCCAGGCTTATAAAAATAACGTTGTTATTCCTTTACATGTGCTTACATTTGCTGCAGGCCCTTCATTGGGTATTTTCTAAAGACAACTAGGTGTGGGAGATCTATTTAACCCACCTAGATGGATTTATTTTGAGCCACCTCTTGGATTTTGGTTTTAGATACATTGATATAAGGGATCCAGGTCCTAGGTTCAAATCTTGTAGCAGCCATTCCTGGAAAATGCGTTTTCCAGTCATGCCTTGCTGACAGTTCCCATTTTGGGATATTACAAAGAGGACCACTCCCTGTCTTGGGTGGCCTGGGAGAAAATATCCCGTCCAAAATAATGGGGAGGATGGGGAATAAAGGAGCTTCCCTCCTTTTTCAAGTCCCTTGCAGCCAAATTGGGATGGTCATTACTGACCAAGGACTCCCTTTGGTCCACAGTAATGAGAAAGAAGTACATTGATCCTGGATACATTGTGGATTGGGTTCAAAACCCTATCAAGTCCACTAAGTGTGGGTCGGTGGTTTTATGGGCCACCCTTGGAGCCATGGACCTGATAGAGGAATTTCTGGTCTAGAAGGTTAGAAATGGGCAACAGATTAGAGTGGGGTTGGACCCTTGGGTTGGTTGCAATGGATATTACTCCCTTCTAGAGGCTTGCAGAACACATCTAGCAGAAAAAGGTCTCTTTTTCCTCAGTTAATTCATAAAGCTGGAAGGCTCCTCCATCTGAGCGTAGGGTTGGAAAAATAAGGATGATATCTAGCTCAATCCAATTTGGGCATAATCATGGAAGAAATTTATTGACGAGCTAATTAGAACAAATGTATGCATCCGATAGGACCCAGACACCCTCAGATGGGGCTTAGCACCCGCAGGAACATACTTACCAAAGTCTAGGTATTCTCATCTAATGGGGAAGAAAGGCTGGGCAGAGGCCGAATGGTTTCATAAACCCCTTTGGAAGCCAAACAACCCTATAAAAGGTCACCTCTTTTTTTGGTGCCTGCTGGAAAACAAGATCCCCTCGTGAGAAAATTTACAAAAAAGGAAGGAGGGGTCAGGGAGATGCCCACTATGCAAACAAGACTCTGAATTAGTGTCCCATCTGTTTATTTACTTTACTTACAGTCAAAAGGCATTGGAAGGGGTGTGAAACCTAGTGGGTTTCACAAAGCATTGGGTTGGTCCTTCGATTAAGGAGGCCTGGAAATCATGGTGGAATGGGTGCCAGAATGATGAAAAAAAATTGATCCCCCTGATTATGGCCTGGTGTTGAAAATGCAGCAAGATGATGGAGCTTAGTGAAATGAAGTCGCCTTCACTAAGTGGGCCCGCAGGCTATTTTTGGCGCAAAGTCTATTTTTAGACTATGTCTATTTTTAGACATATGGAGCATGGTCTGGGAGTTGCAGTATGCTATTCTTGGAGTATTGGTCATGTTGGTAAAAATACATGGACCTCTATTTTTAGACATTTAGGTCGAAGTCTATTTTTAGACTGCCTATCCTAAAAATAGAAAAGTCAAATATTATTTACCCTTAATAATATTTGGACTCTAAACTTCAGTTTACTCTCTTGGAGCACTTCAGTTCGAGCTACAGAAGTGGCTCATGCATATGATAGAGGAATTATGCTATTCCTAGGGGTTTGGTGAGCTCATGCATGGTTGACTTCAGTTAGGACTTCAGTGGCAGAAGTTTGGTGGAGTTGATGAGACAATTGGTGGAGTTGTGTTCGGTTTAACTTAGTTGAACTAGTTGAGATTAGTTTAACTGGCTAATCAACTAGTAATGAGTGGAGTGAATTAAATATTATTTAATTCATTAATTAGTAACTCATTATTCAACTCAAGAACACATCAGTTCACTACAGTGCATGGACAGTTCAGTGGAGACCAGTGAAAGAGGTAGATGAAAGGGTTGAGATAGCTATCAGTTGTGACATTAGTTGTGCATGAGATTTGCACCACACTTGGAGGAATTTCCCATGAGGATTGCGTTGTCAAGCCAAGGAGATTCGAACCTTGGATCTCTCATTAGACCAGCCTTGATTGTGCAATAGAGGCAGGCAATTAGTGGATGAGTTTTGAACTTGTGACTTGTTCAAAACCAAGCTAGTTTGTGTGTAACTTTATGAGATAGTACTGAGTACTTGTGAGGAGTATTGTGCTATGTACTGTTACATGTTCTCTCCATTATAATATATAGAATAGCTGAGGGTTTTTCAGCTATAAGCTTTCCCCATACATACTGTGTAATGTGTGTGATGTTTTAATGATCTTTTGATCGCATACCGCTTGTTTTATTTCCGCATGTGTGATGATCTGAGTGGAAGAGATTATGTGTTGCATATGAATTCGAATTGATATGTGATCAGGATAATCTCGGTGGATAAATCTTCATTATTCAGCAAAATTTCTACATGGTATCGGAGCTATCGGAGCAGAGATTGATCATCACAGTGATTACAAACTTATTTCGGTAGACAGAGTCTGCATGCGGGCCAGGTAGCCTCTGGATCCATCCTTTCCTTTGAAAGGTGATACATCCAGTAAATTCCCCTGCAGTCGATCTCTATGCTAGAAATAATTTTTTCTCACAGATCAAGAGCAGTTGAGCTTTGAGCTTGGAATTCGAATTTTGCAGCAGTTTGTTTTCTTGGTGCCGAAGTTGAAAATGTCTTTCAACGGTTTGCAACTCGAATATGCTCTTGAAGGCAGTTCGAATTATGTTTCATGGAAGGATCGCATGGAGGCATTATTAGAAGATAATGGACTGAAGGAGTTCATAGATACGGATGTCCAAAATCCCACTGATCCTGCTGAAGTTGAGGCTTGGCAAAAGAAGATGGCGAAATGTCGAAGGATTCTGTTGGAGGGCGTAAAGGATCACATTGTATCCAGCCTGCATGGAAAATCTTCTCCATATTTGATGTGGAAAGCGTTGACAGATCTATTCCAGAGTAAGAGTGACCAAAGGAAGTTGGCGCTCAAGGATAAGCTCAGAAACATTAAGATGGAGAAAGGAGACAGTATCGCCAAATACCTCACGAAGTTCACTCAATGCAGAGATGAGCTGGGAAGTGTGGGGGTGACTGTCGAAGATGAGGACATGGTGGACCTAGCTCTCCTTGGTCTTCCGAAGGCTTGGCATTAATATCAAGATAGTGTCAATGGTCGAGAGAAGTTGCCGGGATGGGAGCGCCTTTGGGCGGATCTCATGCAGGAGGAGATAAGGAGGACTACCAGGGACAGATCTTCATCAAAGGTATCTGATGAAGAAAATTGTGCTTTGGCTGCCAAAGCAAAGAAGGGGAAGAGCAAGAAAGCTTCTCAGTCTGGTGCGAAAGGAAAGAAGCAAGACATGTCCAAGGTGAAGTGTTTTCACTATCACCAGCACGGACACTATGCCACAAATTGTCCGCAGAAGAAGAAAAATAAGAAGGCTGCTGGATCTGCAGCGGGAGAGGCATTGGCTTCTCAATTCAAACTGGATTTTTCACTGATCGCATACTTGGTTTCAAGTGTGATGGGATCATTATGGTTCTTGGACAGTGGTGCGTCATTTCACATGACCGAAGATCGAGATCTGTTTTCAGATCTGGAGGAAAAAGATCTTGGAGTGCACATCGAGATGGGCGATGATGGTAGATACAGTGCGACTGGTATCGGTACCATATCCTTTCAGAGGGAGTCTGGTAAACCCTTCGTGTTGAAGGATGTCATGCATGTACCTGGATTGAAGAAGAACTTGATCTCTATGGCGATGTTGGAAGATAAGGGGTATGATGTGGTCTTCAGCGAAGGAAAAGCCTTCCTGCGTAATAAGACTACTGGAGAGACCCGGAGGATAGGGGTTCAGACCAAGAACCTTTATCAGTTTCAAGTAGATGGCTGCGCAGCTATGGAATGCAAAGCGGGAGAAGTGGTGAGCCGGGATGATGAGGGCGAACTGTGGCACAGGAGATTGGGCCACCTTCACCATGGAGCTTTGAAGATCCTGCAGCAGATTTCTACTGGGCTTCCTAAGGGCACCCTTGCGCAGTCAGATCAGTGAAAGGGGTGTACTTTAGGGAAGTATGTGAAAGCCACCTTTCACGAGAAGGATAGTCGCGCCACGACGATCCTTGAGAGAGTTCACACAGACGTGTGTGGTCCTTTCTATGTAGCTTCGACAGCAAAGCACAAGTACTATGTGATCTTTGTTGATGATTTCTCTCGGAAGTGCTGGATCTTCTTCATGCAGAAGAAGAGCGAGACATTTTCAAGGTTCTGTGAATTCAAGGCGCTGGTTGAGAAGGAATCGGGGAAGCATGTGAAGGCTCTTAGGAGCGACAATGGTGGTGAATTCATCTCGGCTGAATTCAAGGACTTTTGCAGCGTAGAAGGGATTCGGAGAGAGCTCATCGCACCCCATAACCCACAGCAGAACGGGGTGGCTGAGCGGAAGAACAGAACGATCGTGGGTGCTGCACGGGCGATGTTGCATGATCAGGGCCTACCCCTTCACTTGTGGGCCGAGGCATGCAATACAGCAGTGTATGTGCAGAACCGTTGTCCTCACAAGGTTCTTGGCATGAGTACACCGGAGGAGGCTTATTCTGGCAAGAGGCCTGATATTTCCCATTTGCGGATCTTTGGTTGTCCTGTCTACATTCATGTGACGAAGGATGCGAGAAGGAAGCTGGATCCAACTGCTGAGGTTGGAATATTTGTGGGGTACACTTATACACCTCACAACTATCGAGTGTATTTTTCAGACAGTCGAAAGACTGTTGTGCGACGGGATATAAAATTTCAGGAGGAGAAAGCCATGCAGTGTTCGCTTGAGAGGGAGCTACACTTGCATGCAGATGAGAAGCTGTTAGTTCCTAAGGAGGAGCTTCCGAATGTGGATCAGCCACAAGAGGAAGTTCGGGAGGTGGAAGAAACCACCCATGCAGCGCCAACCATCAGAGGGCGCATGCGCACTACAGAAGCTGAGCGACTGGCTTGAGATGCAGAGAAGGTTGTAGGACCACCTACAGCACAGCGCAGACAGAAGCAGTCACCGGATCGGTACACTGGATACATGGCTCTTGTGAGTCAATGTGTTGTGATGGAGCCATCCTCTTTTGAGGAAGCTGTGGAGGAACCCGCATGGGTAGATGCCATGATCGAAGAATATGATTTGATCGTCAGAAACAGTGCATGGGAGATTGTCCCAAGACCGGAGGGGAAATCAGTGGTGGGTTCGCGATGGATCTACAAAGTAAAGCAGGTGGCTGACGGGAGTGTGGAGAAGTACAAGGCGAGATTTTTCGCCCGTGGCTTCTCACATATCGAGGGGATCGATTATGAGGAGACCTTTGCACCTGTCGCAAGGTACTCTTCCATACAGATGATCCTAGCTCTCTCAGCGTAGATGGAATGGCACATCCTTGAAATGGATGTGAAGACTGCGTTCCTCAATGGAGTCATTGAGGAGGAGGTGTACATAGAGCAACCTGAAGGTTTCGAGATCTTCAGCAGTGAGTCGCATGTGTGCCGACTCAAGAGAGCACTGTACGGGCTGAAGCAAGCACCTCGTGCTTGGTACACACGGATTGACAGTTATTTCATCGGGCTTGGATTTTCCAAGAGTGAGGCAGATCCTAACCTGTACTAGATTGTGGTGGAGGGGAAGCTGCTGATCATTGTACTGTATGTAGATGATCTGATTTTGACGGGTGATGAGCTGTTGATACTTTCATGCAAGGAGGACCTTGCTAGAGAGTTCGAGATGAAGGACTTGGGCCTCCTTCATTATTTTCTGGGATTGGAGATTTGGCAGCGCAGTGGAGGACTGTTTGTTTCTCAGGGCAAGTATGCCCGGGAGATTCTGGAGAGGTTCAACATGCAAGGCTGCAAGCCTGTTGACACTCCTCTTCTTGGTGGTTGGAGGAAGGAGGATGCTACTTCAACGGAGGTAGTGGATGCCACTGTCTATCGACAGTTGGTGGGGTCGCTTATGTATCTGGTCAATACACGACCCGATATATGCTATGCAGTTAACCGGCTTTCGCAAGCTATGGTTAAGCCTACCAAGCTCTTTTGGAAGGCAGGCAAGCATGTATTGCGCTATATTAGAGGCACATCGGGATATGGTCTATGGTACAGACAGGAGGATGGAGCGAAGCTTTCTGGCTTCACTGATGCAGATTGGGCAGGGAGCCCAACGGACCGGAAGAGCACATCTGGAGGAGTTTTTAGCATTGGGTTGACAGCAGTTTCCTGGTACAGCAGGAAGCAGAGATCCGTGGCACTCATTTCAGCAGAGGCCGAGTACATGGCAGCAAGCTTGGCTGCATGCGAGGCTATTTGGATGAGGAAGATCCTCGTTGAATTGTTCGGGTTGCACTTGGAGCCTACAGTGATTTATTGTGATAACCAGAGCTGCATCAAGCTCTCAGCTAATCCAGTATTTCATGATAGATCCAAACACATCGACATCAGGTACCATCATATCGGAGATTGTGTTCAGCGGAGAATCATGATGCTTTCATATGTTCCCTCGGAGGATCAGGATGTCGACATCCTGACGAAGGCGCTCACCAGGAGCAAGTTCAAATTCCACAGAGGCAGGATAGGGGTTGCAGATAATCCATATCTTTTTGAGAGGGAGTGTTGAGATTGCAACAAGATGATGAGCTTAGTGGAAATAAGTCGCCTTCACTAAGTGGGCCCGTAGGCTATTTTGTCGCAAAGTCTATTTTTAGACTATGTCTATTTTTAGACATATGGATCATGTTCTATAAGTTGCGGGATGCTATTTATGGATGGTTGGTAAATTTGGTAAAAATATATGGACCTCTATTTTTATACATTGGGCGGAATCTATTTTTAGACTGCCAGGATAAAAATAGAACAGTCGAATATTATTAACCCTTAATAATATTTAGACTATAAACATTATCTTATCCCCTTGGAGCACTTCAGTTTGATGCTTGGATGTGGCACATGCAGCTGACAGAAGGAAATACACTTTTCCTAAGGGTTAGTTGAGCTATTGCATGGTTGACTTCAGTTAGAACTCAAGTGGCAGAGTTTGGTGGAGTTGATGAGAGAGTTGGTGGAGTTGTGTTAGTTTAACTTAGTTGAACTAGTTGTGATTAGTTTAACTAGCTAATCAACTAGTAATGAGTGGAGTGAATTAAATATTACTTAATTCACTAATTATTAACTCATTATTCAACTCAAGAACACATCAGTTCACTACAGTGCATGGACAGTTCAGCGGAGACCAGTGAAAGAGGTAGATGAAAGGGTTGAGATAGCTATCAGTTGTGACATCAGTTGTGCATGAGATTTGCACCACACTTGGAGGAATTTCCCATGAGGATTGTGCTGTCAAGCCAAGGAGATTCGAACCTTGGATCTCTCATTAGACCAGCCTTGATTTCGCAATAGAGGCAGGCAATTAGTGGATGAGTTTTGAACATGTGACTTGTTCAAAACTGAGCTAGTTTGTGTGTAACTTTATGAGATAGTACTGAGTACTTGTGAGGAGTATTGTGCTATGTACTATTACATGTTCTCTCCATTATAATATATAGAATAGCTGAGGGGTTTTTAGCTATAAGCTTTCCCCATACATACTGTGTAATGTGTGTAATGTTTTGATGATCTTTTGATCGCATACCGTTTGTTTTATTTCCGCATGTGTGATGATCTGAGTGGAAGATATTATGTGTTGCATATGAATTTGAATTGATATGTGATCAGGATAATCTCGGTGGATAAATCCTCATTATTCAGCAAATTTCTACACCTGGGGAATTTGGTTGGCCAAGAACCACGCTATTTTCAGGAATGTTGACAACCCCTTCCACAACATCGCTCGGAATGGTGCGGCCATCTACTCCCTTCTCCCAGAGCAAGAGTCTTCAACAAAAAAAATGGCCATAATCCTTGAGATAATCAAGGGTGATATACCTTGGGCTTACTTCGATGGAGCATCAGATCCGACGAACTAAGTGGTGCTGGAATTTCTATTCACCTAAACCAATCAAGAAAACTGGAAGCATCTATCGGCCTTCGTCAGGGAACTAACAACTATGCTAAGATAAAAGATTTACACCTCCTCCTTTGCTGTCTCACACACTGACATATTCCTGTTGTTTAGATTTTTGGGGACTCACTCAACATCATCAAATGGTTTACCAAGGAATGTTTTTGTTCAAATTATGGTTTACGTCCTATCCTTGAAGAATGTTGGTTACTGAAGAATTATTTTACTCACATTGATTTATGTCATATTTACAGGGAAAGGAATGCTACTACAGACCTCCTTTATAAGGAGGGTGTACAGCAAAATTCAAGCAGTTGGAGGACACGAGAAATAGGGTCAAAAGGCTCTGTGGATTCAAAGCATCCTCCATTTTCTTGAGTGGTTATCAGTTTTTTTTTCTCTATATAGCTACTGTCAGCTTTTCATACTTTCTGTTGCTATAAATGATATTATGTATGTTCCACAAAACTTGTATGAGGATTAGTTCCTCTGAAGCTCTTCTTAAAAACTCTATATAATGTTTGTTTCGTTCTTGTTTGGGCTATTTTTCCTTATAAGAGGAGGCCCGGGAAGCCGTTTCTTTATGCTGCACATAACAGGATATATTATTTTTGGTTATTCGGGTTTTTTCCTCCAAAGAGGAGACCCAAGAAATGATTTTGCATTTTGTTGATTCCACACTAGGTTGATGGACAATTGGCTGTTTTCCCTTGAAAAAGGGAATATTTTGAACTCGCATACCCTATACAGGGTTGGGGCTATGCGAAAAGGTTGAAATTTTTGGCCAAAAAATGGGAAGAGAATGGATCTTCCCAAGAAATTCTTATATGTATGTACACAGTTAAATTTTTATAAACATAAAGAGTTTGATTTTTTCTTTCGAAAAAAACACTTCATTCTACAAATTTTAATCTAACTTCATCACATAATTAAAAGAGAAAAAATCATAAATAAATCTTGAAAAATCTGTAAACTCAATATTATCTATCAGGTAACAAGTTTCTCCATTTATAGGCTCATGAAATGGAAAGATGGATTTGACTCTATTTCCTATAGCTGCTAATCTCAATCACTACACTAAAATCAATTTACTGAATTCAAAAATTAACCAAAGCAACTAGAACTAGTACAGGAAATGTATGATAAGTGTCTTCACTATCGACACATGTAGTTGAATGGTGAGATCTATGATCTTTTCCTTCGTGTTCTTCAAGATAGAAATGAAAAATTAAATGTGTAACTTAAGAAATACATTTTGCACTCACAAAAAGTAAGGAATTTCTACTCATAAAAAAAAAATTGAAATTGCATCAAACACTCTCACACTAATAATAACTTAAATAGGAACTTGCCTTGATGGCTTCAGTGGGCCCTTGTTGAACTACCAAGGAAAGCTTGAAAAAAATTGCAAAACTAAGAAATGGATTACCACATTGAACTTAACAATTGTTGCTCCTATCATTAATTTAAAGAGGAATATCACAAAACTTAATGGTTCGACAGCATCAGAGTACTGTGTAAATATTGACACTAGCTCTCTTTGTCTCTATTGAACTCACTTCTAACAGGTTACCATCTACAGGCCCTCTCTTATATATAAGTGGTCGTTACAACCAAGGTTACATAAGATAATATCAAATCATTGCAGTTGAGCTTAGTCTACATATTTAGATTCATCCTCATGACACGAAGTGCATGAGGAAGAAGAAAATCTCAATTTACTATGTAAGGAAGATGCATTTTTCAAACAATTTCCTTGGTCCCATCAAATACCGTTTGATCAATCACCAATCCTGGAAGATGATATATGGTACCATAATCACATAGGTGTTGGAATATGAGTACCAAAATTACACAGGTGTTGGAGTGTGGGTACTAGACAGACACAGGTGTTTTTGTTGGTGTCATATGTGCGCACAAGTATGGTGAACATAGGTACACGGTACAAAAAAATAGAGGAATTTGATCATGGGTACCAAATGGGTGCATGAGTACCGAACGAGAACCCGAGTACTGGATTGCTAATGTTTGTACTAGACGAGTAGGAGCATGAGTATCGGATCGCTGCACTAGTACCGGATGAGTGGGGAGCACGAGTATCAGATCACTACATTGGTACCAAATGAGTAGGAGCACGAGTCTAGACATCTATGTGAGCCAATCCAATTAATTAGAGAGTGTAAGAAATCAAATAATTCTATTTCTAATACAAGAAAACATAAAAATAATGTTTTGAAATATAAATTACCTCATATAGACATAAGAAGGCTAAGATGTATGTTTCGGACGTAAATAAGAAAATGATAACTAGGTTTAAGGTGAAATTGGTCCAAAATCAGAGGATGATATAGAGTATTATAGGCATAAAAAAGGAGACCCAACATAACCGAGTGAAAGAAAGTGAGGTACTATGTATATACTTGGGTCAAAGGGTAGAAGTCAAGGAAATATAATTGGTGAATCAATACTTCCTGAAGGATTGACCCTTTAACTAAAAATTTATTCCTAGACAAATAAGTTGAAGCTCACCCAGTGTGTCACCAAGTGGTGTCATTGCTACAAAACCCTCCAAAAATTTCACAATATTCAAATTGTGGAGCCTAACTCGTTGTTATATTAAGTGTCACATTGTTCATCAGGTGTCCAAGTCATGCAATATTTTTCAAGTGTTCTTGATCATCCTTATGTGTTGTGGCATTGATTAGAACATCTCTAGTGCATTTCATGGTCGTAACACATTTGTTGTTCTAAAATGACACTTTTTGGACGCAATCTCACACACTTTGTTTGTTGTACTTGGTGATTGTATGTAAAGTGGTATTTTGATGTTTGTTTATACCTTTTTAATATTTTCTAAATTTTCTTGATGAGTTGGTATGTTTCACCCATGATTTTATGTTAAAAATCATTGTGTTTGTCCCTTATTCTATCTTCCAGAATTAGACAAATTTTGGTTCTAAAGTGAACCCATTAAGGAAAGGAACGCATAAGCACACTTTTAATACTTGATCAAGAATCCTTCATTGTTAAAAATTTCACCCTATGCCCTCCAAGAGTGCATATAATAGTCCTAAAGCATCTTTCCCTTTCCTTGTTCTGAACTGCACCCTAATCAAGCAATTATTTCTTTAAATGCACTTCTTTGAATCAAAGGATTGCGCCCTCCTTAAGCATATGAGAGCACCCTAAAGACCTGAAGAATAACTCCTTCAACCTTCAACAGTGCTCCCTACACCCACCTTGGCCCTTTGAGTGCATGAGCGCACTTTAAATCCCTGAACCCTCATGCTTTGTCCTTCGACACTACGCCCTATGCCCTCCTTGTCTCCCTTGAGTGCAAAACACACTTGGTAAGCCTAAATCCTTGTCCTTCATGCTTCAGGCATGCACCCTATGCCATCACTTTATTTTATCTCTCCTATTGAATGCATGAGCACATCCCAAAGCTCTAAAGCTTCCTCTCTTCAACCCTTCAGCCTTTTGAAGTGCTCCCTTGCACCCAGAAGTTCTACTTGCTCCTCCCTAGCACACTGTTAAGACATGAACAAAAAAATTCCATGAAACATGTTAGAATAGGAGATTTTATAGGTTGATTATTTCTTTCCATGATTTATTACAGTTATATGTATTTCAGGAACACCATGGCAGGCATGCATGAAGCAGATCGGGAAAAGAAGGAAAACAATGGAATCATTAAAGAACAAAGAACACATTAAAGTCTTGATGATAAAATCACCCTGAAGGCACCATAAGGTCAAAGATACTTTGGAGGGAGAAGAAATCAATGATTGGAAGTTGCATGCAAGAGAAAATACATGAGTGGCATCCATGTCACTCATTGGAAATAGTCCATGTCACTAGCCACTATGAGTCTCAGTCATCAATGATAGTGACTTATCACTCCCTCATCACACGATGATGTGGAAATTATGATGAAATGATGTAATCATTGTAAATGCAAAGAATTGTAATTCCAAGAGTCATGTAAGGACAAAAGAGGCATGTATATAAGTCCAAAAGACATGCAATTCCAAAATTCATATGTAATTCCAAGTCATTTGGAAAACCAAGATTTATAGAAGTCAAATTGTCATTAGAAGTTGGAAGGTCAAGAGTCATGGTGATATGGAAAGACATGCCTCAAGTTATAAAAGGATCCTTATTTCTCAATAAAAGGGCTTTTGACCTTGGCTTCTCCCATAGGAAATAGAGATAGAGATAGTAATTTTGGGGAGCAAGTAGTGACCCTAACACTCCACTATTGGAGCTAATGGTGTTCATTGTACTTATGTATCTTGGAACTTTTTCTTAATACTTGAATCCTTTTGGCCAACACATTTTCATGCATGGATTATGGATTTTTTAAGCCTATTATTCTAATGTTTGTGATTCATGTTGGCCTTAACATTTACTAGATTATTTGAACTATTTCGTTGACTTTGGTGTTTAACTTATCAGAAGTGTGTTGTAATGATTTAATGATCGTGGCATATATGTGAACTATTTCACTTGAAGTTCAACAATTCTTTCTCATGTGTTTGTATCTCCATTAGATAAGTACTATTAATTTATTATATTAGTACTATTAATTTTCTTTTAAAGACCCACTTTCTCACCCTTGCAGTGAAATAACCTTGATACATCGACAATTGAACATTCCACAAGGCACACTTTCTTTCTCATTCAAAATCACATGTGCGCTGCTCTCTCGCACTAATTGCTTAAGCCAAGACATATTTTTAAGTAAACGGTAGTCAGGTTATATTTCGGATAGGAATCCCACACAAAATGGTGTTAGGTCTATTTGGGACCTCATATCAGAGAGTTCCCATGTATATTCAGGCCAGGAGGTAACTCCACCAAAAAACTAACTTGAATTGATTAAGGATGCCTATGAATATATACATGGAGGTGACACTCTTGGGATTCATTTCCCATCGTCTCTTCAACTTCCTTATTTTCTATTTTACATTAATATAAAATTTTTCCCAATCCCTTAGGATTAGGTGTTAACATTTCCCCCCTTAGTTTGAAGCGAGGTTGGTGATTTCAAGCATCATTCTGAAATTTTCAAACTTTTCTCTTCCAAGCACTTTGGTGAAGATGTCTGCAATTTGATCATTTCTGGAACAATGATGTATATGGATTTTTTTTGCCTCAACATGATGTCGAATAAGATGGAATTTTGTATTGATGTGCTTTGTTTTCTCATGGAACTTTGGGTTCTTAGCCAACTTTATTGCATAATTGTTATCGATCATGAGTGGAGTTGAATACATTTGTTTCTTCTAAAAATCTTCCCAGATCTTCCTGAGCCACACAATTTCCTTTTTCACTTCAGCTTCTGCCACATATTCTGCCTCAGTTGTAGAAGTGACTTCTTTAAGGAAGTTGGTTCAATATTTGTAGACAAATTCAATTCACAATTATAAGAAACTTCCATATCAACAGGTGAATCAGAATCATCTACATCACCTCCATTTGTCCTAGTGGAACTTATTGTTCTTGCCTTTCCAGCCTCATCAGGACATTTTCTAGTGTCTTTGTCAGCCATTTTGGACCTTTATGAGATGGCCCAGGTTGATCGTTTGACTGAGCTGGGATTGAATCAAGATTCGGTCTCCCAATTCTATCAATCACATCATTCAAAGTGTCATCTATGGTTGGTTCTTCATGTGGGGGAGAGATTGCTTCGGAATATGATTCCACATATTGATTTAGTATAGGAATCCCCCCTTCAATATGTGGAATTTAATTATCAAATTCTTGAATGTATTTGCATGTGTGAATCTATCCAAGTGATCAAGTTGTCACTGAACAATGTTGTCTGTCTTGGAAGATTCAAAGAATATGACATCTTTATATACTACAAAATTTTTATTGACTTCATCATAGAGAAGATATCCTTTGGAGGTATTAGAGTACCCCAAGAAGATACATTTTCGACTTTTAACACCAAGTTTATTTCTTTGTTCCTTAGGTATCATAGCATAACACGTGGAACCAAAGTCCCAGAAATGATTTATCGAAGGAATGTGTCCATGCCACATTTCATAAGGATTTTTATTCCTAATTTCATTAGAAGGACACATATTCTTTATGTACACAGCACATAGAACTGCATCAGCCCAAAACATCAATTTTACATTCTTGAAAAACTTCATGGAGCGAACCATATTTAACATTGTCTTGTTCATTCTCTCAACTACACCATTCTATTGGGGATTATAAGGCACACTTTTTTGATTTTTGATCCCATGTTGGCGAAGATAGTTTTAAAAATCATTTGAAGTGTACCATTTTCCGTTATCAATGCGTAAAGGGCCAATATGAGTTTGTGCATCATTTTCAATCCATGCATGAAAATTTTTGAATGTTTGAAAATCATCAAATTTGTTCTTCAATAAGTAAACCCAACACATTCTGGTGCAGTCATAAATTAATGTCATCATATATTTATTTCCATTTGTAGAAGGAGCATGCTATGGAATCTGAATCATGAAAGGATTGTTTGCTATGATTTTCTAGAATACTAGCATCGCATTGCCTACGTTTCCTAGGAATTGTCGGAAATCTAGTAACACCATTTTTCTTCAACAATCGAAGGGTGTCATAGTTAAAGTGTCCAAATATAGAATGCTATAAAATACTTGATGGGAATGTACCTTCATCATAGTGAGAATTAAATGCAAAGTTTTTTTTCATGAGCAGAGGTACCTTGCAGCTTGAGGAGTCTTCCTTCTTTTTTCCTTCTCATGAAAAGTGAGCATTATAATGATTTTCTAACCTCAACCTTGCCATAAAACATGTGAATGGAATGTCCTTGTTGCTGGATGTGTACCAAGTACAACAGGTTTCCCCTTAATTATAGGAGGTATAGAACCTCATGTAGAAGAAGGTCTGGAAGACCAGGAAACTTAAGCCTGATTGTGTTAAGCCCTAATGGCTTGAGTTTATATTTGTCTACAAAGTATACCGAGCCATCAACCTTGTTATTAAATTACTCAAAAAAATATTTTCTAAAAGTCATGTGACATGTTGCTCCTGAATCTAGCAACCAATAATTTCTACAATAAGTAAGTGAAGAATTAAACAAGTCTTCAATTACTCCAATATTACAATGTGTTATAACATAATGAGCAGATTCTAGTGCTTTACCTTTGTCTTTGTCATGCAGGGAAAATTTTAAGGGCTAATATTCTCAGGTGGGCTAATTTTCCATGCTTTTTCTAAAAATTATTTGCCCAAATTTTACAGTATAAAATTTTTTCACCTTAAAAAATGCCAAAATTGTATATAGAGACTATATAAGATTATTAGCAATTTGAATATTTTTACAAAAAATATTGTCACAGATTTTATAGATTACATATGATGGACTACGAGATTCGCCAAGTTTTCTAAACTTCAAGATAAATTTCCATCCTTAAAATTATCCTTGTTGTCATGAGTTTTACCTTTTACTTCATTTATTTCCTACTAAATTTTTTCCCAAGGCAGCTTACATGTAGATGCATCATGCCAATCTCTATTGCAGTGTATGCAATGAAGACCAGATTTTTCACTTTGAGCTTGTCTTCCCCCCCTGCCTCTGAAATTTATTCTTCCTCATCCTCTTCGACCACCTCTCCCTTTGGAAGAATATTGAGAATGATTCTTCTCTCTATGTGAAAAACATACAAATTCTTCAAAATACTGAGGGGTTGTCTTCTTTCCAAAAGCCTTCTCTCTTTCTGTAAATTTTTTTCTCAAGGGAGTCAAAGGTGATCTCCTTGAGGTTTCCACTTGCTTGCAATGACTCATGATAGTGTGAGTGAGTGGGATACAATTCCTTGACATGAGCTATGAGAGATATGTCAATTTCTACGTAAGTGTTTTCAATGTCATGCATGATAGATCTTACTTCTGATGCTAAAGAAAGAGGGTCATCATTTTTCAATTCAAGGCTGAATAGCTTAATCAATAACTCAACAACTTCAAGTTCTGAATGTGAGTCATAGATTTCTTTCAATTTCGTCAAGGTTTCATAGGTATTTGAAAATGGTGTAATATGGCTACTCACCTCTTCATTAAGGCATAGGTCTTGCAATTCTTGTTTTCCCAAATTGTGATCTCCTTGTCTGAGGTGGGATTTGCAGGTGCATTGTCTCCTTCTCCATCACAATTTCCTTTCCACAACTCATTAAAAATGAGTGTGTGTTTAATCTTCCTTAACCATTCAGGATATTTCTCTTTTCCTAAGAGAACGACTCCAACAATTGATATCAATGAATGCATTAAAATATGTGTACTATAACAAAATATATACTTGTGGTGGAAAAAAAATGCAATTTTGGTGGCAGAAAAAAAATGTATTTATGGTGTAAAAATGCACTATAAATATATATGACAGAGGTTTAATTGGGGTAGGAATTATATGGTGGAGGGTTTTTATGGGGGAGGTGTTATGATGCAGGAGCATCATGGTTTCCAAATTTTGTATATTTAGTAGAATCTAGGGGGTCTTATGTTTTCAAGGGAGTTGGATTCCTAAGTATTTAATTAATGTAATTTTCAATTTTTTGAGTGATTTTATGTGATACATTTAGAATAGGATTTAATTAAATATTGTGAGGCATATTTGTAAATTTTCTCAAATGTAGGAGAACATGAGAGATTTAGGCTAGTTGATATTTCAAAGGGATTGTGAATCCTAGACTTAGGGATTAGTTGATGACTTTGTGGATTTAGAGGATTCTTAGGATTTAGTTGAGAAGATTGAGGATCTGAACCAGAATTGGTTGTAGAACCTTTTGTATATATTTGAAAGCCTTGAAGGCATTAGGAGATCATATTCTTAGAAAAGTAGAGTAAAGAGGAGAGAGCCGAGAACAAAGAGGATTTTGTTGAAGAGAAAAAGGGCCATGTAAAGGCGCATCAGGCCAAATATAGAATATAAATAGGTTTTTATTGTATATGCACAATTTATTTGATTAATGAGAAATTGAGTTCATTGCGACTGTGTTTTTTTCTTTGTTACGAGCTGAGTGATCTGTAACAAGCTAATCTGGTTTATGTGTAATATACTACTATTTTATGAATTCTGATGAATGCTAAATGAATGAATAAGTCTTACTGGGTGAATAAGACTTAATGGCTAGGTAGAATCATGTGTGATTCCAATCTAGAGTGAGTGGATGTGAGTGCAGATCGATAAAGAAACAAACCCGAATTCCGGATTCGTAGAAGTAATATGCAGTAGTGTTCTGGATTGGCTTGAAACAACATGCAATGCATTACAGTAGCATGATAATTCTGAATTTGGGTTTTGGGTTATATATCAATCCTATATATTAATTGATTTTTAATGATCAATTTCGCCATAGGATAAATACTGTGGTATTTTGTTTGAAAGGTGAAATTGTCAAAATACTTGTAGGTGGATTGGATTTAATATCATTGCTCCTAAGATGAGATTTTGCATAGAGTGGAAGACAAAACTTCATGATTAGAAATAAAAGGGGACTGAACCGAAACAGATTGAATTCATAAGATAAGTGGGGGGAATAGCATAGAGGACACATGTTAGCACATGGTCCATGCGCATATCGCATAGCACAGGCGATATGGTGGAACATTTAATGCAACAGAGTAAATCCGTGAAGAGTCGAAGTGTAGTAGTTTAAATTTGCCGAATTGTGATGGGTTAACAATAGAGATATGAGAAATTTTATGGTTAGTGATATTCAAAGTTTTAACATTCACGATCTGCGAAGTTTATAAAGCAGCAACATTGCGATAATTATTGGAAATATGTAGTAGTATATGTGATAAGGGAATGTGTTGCCGAGAAGGAATATTGAAGCCACGAGTTGAGATTCATTAGGTGACGTGTGAGGTCATGGATGAGTGGAAATTATTATAAAGGTAAGATCATATTTGTATGTGTATATGAGATGTTGAACTGAGAACCACTTTTATAATAATAAGCTTCTGCATGTGTGTAAAATGTTAATTTTTTAAGGAAATAATAAATTGGGTTCTGAATTAAGGGTTCACTCGAATGTGAAGAGTGGATGGAGACTTCTTGTGAAATCATGTAGGTATTGTTTTATTTAACTCTGATTTGAGTTTTTCAGTATAAAAGACAGATTGAAGATTGATAGTTGCAGCTAATAAAGTATCTCAAAAAAATAAGATCAAGTGTTAAGAAGCAATGATGAAGGAAGCTGGAAAGGGTTTCTAAAAGAAAGAAGAGTGTGGCCAAAACCTAGTATTCATTTGTGATTTAAATACAAGAGGATAGTTGTGTTCTCAAAATTGCAGATGAGTTGAAGCCTAGAAGGAGCATAGGAACAGTCAAAGAAAGTTCCAGAGAGGGGAATAATGGCCAATTACAGAGGAAATCTTGGTGATGTAATTGTAGCAGGGAGGACTTTCTATTGCAGAGGCTTAAGTACAGCTCATAGTGAGTGAGGAACTCATAGAGATAGAGGAGAAAATGACTACTGATAGTCATAATAGAGGTTCTGAGAGAGACCACAGTAGAGGAAGAGTGAAGAAAGATGTCAAAGTATATGGCTTGGATGAAGATTATGAGAGAGAAAAGGTTGAGATAAGAATGCAATTTAATTTTTTGATGGAGATGTTCAAGAGGAGTAAAGAAAAATAGATATTTGGTTCTAGAATGAAAAAAAAAATGAAGTGGCATAAGCTACAAGAGAAGAAATAATAGCAGGTGAATATGAAGTTAATAGAGGAGTTGAGGAATCTTGAATAGATTATATATGTTCAATTGAGGACATAGAAGCTCGAAGGAGTGGAGCTACAGCAAGAAAATGTTGTTGGAGAAGAACAAGTTCCTTTTGAACTTGAAGATGGAGCGATGATGTTTGAATCATCAGTTGAGGCAATTGAACCTTATGATTTTGAAATTAATAATTTGTGTATGTTTGCGGGTAATTTCAAAGCAGAGAAACAAAATTTGAGTTTTAAAACAATTAGATCTCATGAGGAAGTTCATACACAATTGGAGGGAAATATTTTTTTTCAGCATGCTAAAGTTTAAAACAGAGGAAGTTTGGCTTATGATGATGACCAAAAACAAGAAGAAGTGGAGAAGGATATAAAGAAACCAAGTGAAGTGCTTGAGGAAGTTGATCTGAATACCATTGAATATTTTCTGAGTCCCGTAGAGGACTTGGAACAAAAGGAGGATTTAATTATTGAATCATCAAATAAGGCGATTGGGTCTTATTGTTTTAAAACTAAAAATTTGTGTGTGATTGCAGATGATAGACGGTCAGTGGAAGTTTTCATAAAGATGAAGGAAGAAAAAGAAATGTACAAAGACATTTCAAAGAGGCAAGATCAGAATTGTATTCTAATGGAGGATAAGGCTATGTTATCTTATGAATATAGCCAAGGGAAATCACATGCAAAATTGGTTAGTAAATGGGATAAATAATTGGAGTTATTGGAGAATTGGTTGAAAGCACCAGTAGAGAAGAAAGAACCTGATGAATACTGCAAAGGATCTACAGCAGGGGAAGCAAATTTTATTACAGTCAGGGAATTGAAGAATAATTTACTTTTTGAAAGTAAATTGTCATGTAGTGAGCAGAAGAGGGATGTTGCAGAGAGAGATATCTTAAGAGATATTCAGGAAGATTTGGAAGTAGCAATGTCCAGATAAATATCGACAACAGTATCTAAAGTAATTTAGATCAAGGATCCTAAAGATATGCAGAATGTGGAGATGCAACAGCTAGTAGACAACAACAACAAACTGAAGCAAGGAGGTAGAGGTAGTAACAAATGGCAGAGTGTGTACCAGCCCAAGGATATGTTGGATATGGAGACTGAGGAACTATGGGAGTTTATGATAAAATAGTCGAGATGGAGAAAATTGACAGCAGAAGGGATGATCAATCAAAATTTGAAGCTGATTGAAAAGGGGAGAATGAACCAGAAGACAGTAGACATACAACAGTAGAAAAAGTGCAGAGTATTTGGACAACTACAAATTAAAGTTTCGGACCCTGGAGGTTTTCTATCAACATATTAGGACACATGATCTGAAGATGACGAATGTTTTCTACCTTGGGAGTCTGATGCAGGAGCATCATGGTTCCAAAATTTTGTATATTTAGTATAATCTAGGGGGTCTTATGTTTTCAAGGGAGTTGGTTTCCTAAGTATTTAATTAATGTAATTTTCAATGTTTTCAGTGATTTTATGTGAGACATTTAGAATAGGATTTAATTAAATATTGTGAGGCATATTTGTAAATGTTCTCGAATGTAGGAGAACATGAGATATTTAGGCTAGTTGAGATTTCAAAGAGATTGTGAATCCTAGGCTTAGGGATTAGTTGATGATTTTGTGGATTTAGAGGATTCTTAGGATTTATTTGAGAAGATTGAGGATCTGAACCAGAATTGATTGAAATTTTTTTTGTATATATTTTAAAGCCTTGACAGCATTAGGATATCATATTCTTAGAAAAGTAGAGTAAAGAGGAGAAAGTCGAGAACAGAGAGGATTATGTTGAAGAGAAAAAGGGTCATGTAAAGGCGCATCAAGCCAAAGACAGAATGTAAATAGGTTTTTATTGTATATGCACAATTTACTTGATTAATGAGAAATTGATTTCATTGCTACTATGTTTTCATCTTTTTTACGAGCTGAGTGATCCATAATGAGCTAATCTAGTTTCTGTATAATATACCATTATTGTATGAATTTTGATGAATGATAAATGAATGAATATTTCTTACTAGGTGAATAAGACTTAATGGATGGGTAGAATCATGTGTGATTCCAGTCTGGAGCGAGTGGATGTGAGTGCAGATTGAGAAAGAAACAAACCTGAATTTCAGATTCGAAGAAGTAATATGCAGCAACATTCTGGATTGGCTTGAAACAACATGCAATGCATTACAATAGCATGATAATTATGAATCTGAGTTTTGGCTTATATATCAATCCTATATATTGATTGATTTGTAATGATCAATTTGGTCATAGGATAAATAATGTGGTATTTTATTTGAAAGGTGAAATTGTCAAAATACTTGTAGGTGGATTGGATTTAATATCATTGTTGCTAAGATGAGATTATGTGTAGAGTTGAAGACAAAACTTCATGATCAGAAATAAAAGGGGACTGAAATGGAATAGATTGAATTCGCAAGATAAGATTGGGAAATAGAGAAGAGGACATGTGTTAGCACATGGTCCATGTGCATATCGCATAGCGCATGCGATATGGTGGAACAGTTAACGCAGCAAAGTAAATCCGTGAATAGCCAAAGTGCAGTAGTTTAAATTTTCCAAATTGTGATGGGTTAACAATTGCAATATGAAAAATTTTATGGTTAGTGATATGCAATGTGTTAACATTTGTGATCTGCAAAGTTTATAAAGCAGCGAAATTTTGATAAGTCTTGGAAATGCGCAATAGTATATGCGATAAGGGAATGCGATGCTGAGAAGGAATATTGAAGCCACGAGTTGAGATTCATTAGGTGACGTGTGAGGTCACAGATTAGTGGAAATTATTATAAAGGTAAGATCATATTTGTATGTGTATATGAGATGTTGAATCGAGAACCACTTTTATAATAATAAGCTTCTGCATGTGTATAAAATGTTAATTTTTTAAGGAAATAATAAAGTGCGTTTTGAATTAAGGGTTTGAATAAAAACTCATGGATAATTAGAGAAAACCATGTTGATGGGTGAATACAGAGTAGCATTGACCCCAAAATGTTGATGTGGCTGATTGTGGGGTTAATTCCACAAACCCTGCATCATGTTATATGTCAGAGGCCAACAAAGTGCTAAAGAAAGTGCGGTGTTGAGGGAGGGTCGAGGCGAGTAGGTGTGAGGGAGGGCCAATGTTGGGAAGTGTGAGGGAGGGTCGAGGTTGGCGAAATTTGGAGGAGGCACAAGTAGAGGAAAGTGTGAGGGAGGGATGAGGACAATAGGTGTGAGGAAGGGCCAGGGTTGGCAGAATGTGGAGGAGGCCCAAGCGATGTCAGAGCTGAGAGGGAGAACCAGTAGGGAGGGTCATTCGTCGGGCAATGAGACGCCGACAAAGGGCGAAGTGAGAGCGGAGGTAGGTGTGAGGATGGGTCGGGTGGGAGGTGTTAGTCTCCTGTATTCACAATATCACTAGGTGACTATGGATTTTCTACAATCTGCTGAAGATAGCATTCCTTGACTATCAACTATCTTCAGAAATCTCACTGCCTTCATTATCTTCATAAACCTTTTTCACTATCTCTCAGTATGCCTTCTCAAAAACACCTTCCTACTCTAAAAAACTCATATCTAGGCTTAATTCTCTCATCCTCACCATTTTTCACTACCAAAAGCCTCATTTCCACATTTTCCCCACTAAAAACCCTACAAAACCCCCATCACCTTCAGCACTTTCCCTCATTTTATTTAAACAATGTAAAAACTCCTTTTTTATATTGTTTTTAATTAAAAATATACCTTTCGAGACCTATTGTTTTATATTAAAACTCTATTTTAATTAAATTAACCCCGACCCATTATATATTTTTAGCCCTCCACACTTTGTTGAAAAAACCTTCATATAACCCTTCCCCCTCTTCTTATAAAAAGCGCCTCCGCTTCTTTTATTAACCCCCAAGCCCCACTTTTCACCAAACCCTGTGATGCAATAAAATCCCGCCACATGTCCGCTCGGACCCCACCATCTGGCTTCCTTGTCGTTTCAAACCACTTGAGCACCATTGATCTCTATCCCTCGAGATCCAACGGTCAACAATGCATATCGCATCATTCTCCGCGCAAGGGTTAAACAACCCCAAACATCGCAAAATAGGTGGTATCCCCACCCGTACCTTCTGCCACGCAATGTCTCCTCTATGGAATCGCATGCCCTCCTCCAAAACCATTAACCGGCCTCATTCTATGCGATAAACCACCTTACTGCCTCCCGCCAAATCCCAATACCACTGCCCGATTCAAGCGTTCCAAAGCCCTGTGGCTTTGTGATGAAGCCCTCCTCTGCCATTACCACCTCTCCAACACTCCTAATGCCCGAAAAAATCCAATTAAATTCATAAAGCCCCTCAAACGTAGGATTTTAAGTTGACGGTTTGTTGTATTGTGCAGGTATCATGGCAGAAATGCGTGATTAGCATTCCAAGGGTCCGAAAGCATTAAAATAAACTCCCTAGGTGATGATCTAGTTATTTTGTCCATCAAAAGGACCAAGAGCGTCGATTCAAACATAAAAGACCAATGGATCATGACCATGGATGGTTATTTAAGCACTCCAACTAGCAAAAGATGCTCCACTGCACAACAAATTGTAGACTGAGGTACAGTGAAAAGAAGAAATAGTCAAAGGACCGTGATAGCGAAGGATAATCCAAGGATTAGAATGGTTAATCATAGTTAAAGGAAGAAACACGGGAAGATAAAGATCAAATCAATGATTAAAGAGTTAATTACAAATCAGAGATAAAGGCAGAGTTAAAAGAGAAAATAGTAAGACAGAAAGAGAAGACAAATCCAAGTTAAAAGAGGCCTAAAAAAAGTTGAAAAGAATAAATTCAAAAGAAAATTAGCACAGAGGCATATTAAAATGACTAAATAGAAAACATTTACTTCCTCAAAAGCACATTCTTCCACCTACAGCCTATTTCATTTCAATAAAGACATCAACAATTATTGAAACAGTCAGAGATATTTCTCAACTACTCAGCAGTTATTGAAAAATTTACTAAGAAGCCTTAAAATTCAAATATTTCCAAAAGTTAGCTCAACAGTTAAGTTAGGAGTTAATATTACAATGAGTCAGTCTCAAATATTTTTCCTTGGGCCTTGCATGGTCTCAAAGGTCAAAAATTCATTAACTCTGTAATAAATACACATATGAAACCCTAGCTTAGGATCACCTCCTCATTTTTCAGATGAATACTGCATGTATTATTCATTTTTAGTGTTGTTTGGTTGGTTATTTGGCTAGCTGGTTGGTTGTTGATTAAATGATTGATTGCTAGGCTGGATTTGAGAAAACTCTGAGTTGCAGAGATCCTTGTACTGGAGTAATGTAATTGTTTTGAACATCAGTAATACAAGAACATTCATAGGATTCTTGAGCTATGTTAATGGTGAAGTTATCCTTCTTTGTCAATGTTTTCCTTCTGTTTTCCATTCTGTCCATTATTTCTATGATAAAAGAATAGAAATTTTAGATTAGGATATGTTGTCTTGGCACCATGATTATGTCTACTTTCTTTATCTTAATGTTTTCTTATGCAAGGTCTGATTAAAGAATTCTTAATCGCTCTCTGGTTCCACCTAGCTTATTGTCTTTGGAATGATTTAGTAGGGTCAATTCAAAGAAGTCTATGGTACGCCATGTCCTTTGGTGTAGCTTGAAATATTTTTTTTTAAGGCCTTTATTTGAAGTATATTTAGTAGATTCCAAGCCAAAGAAGTATATGGTATGCCCCGTCCTTTGTTAATGTCTCAAATTGTTTCTACAAAGGTCTTTGGAGTGCTTAATTAAAGAACATAGGTGTATCTTGCTCTTTAGTTTCACTCACTATTATCTCGAATGTTTTCTTTGTCTGAAAGTAATTCTAGGATTGTTGGATTGTTGTCTTAAAGGTTTTCTTATTAGAATCTGGCCAAAGAAGTCTATGGTATGCCATGTCCTTTGGTTTGTCTTAAATAGTTACCTAAATGGATTTTCTTGTTGAAGTAGAGTTGAAGGATTCTTAACTGACCTTTAGTTTTACTACTTTCACAACTTACTGTCATTTCATATTCCATCTAATCTAAGAGATCCACTTGATATAGTTAGCTTTCCCTATGAAGTCCCTTGTAGAGTTTATGAACAATTAAATCCTTTTATGACTCCATAACCCAATGGATTAATGCTCCTCACAGTCTATCTATTCAACTGAAACACTTCATCAATTAATTACACCATTAGTCTATCTATCAACCAATCCATTCAAACAAAACAAATATTCCTAAGAACTTCATAACTAGCCTAAAATCGGAAAAAAAAAAGCATAAAAACATATCATTTACCAACACACACATAGAGAGAGCCCTCTTTGAGTCTAGGAAGGCTAGGTCCTTGGACTCCAAAGTGGTTTGATGTGGTTCCCTTCAGAGTTTTTCTTGACAATATTGCAAATCACGAGGAGCCAACATAGTGGAGACCACACTGGGGAGATCTAAATTATTAACAGCTTAAATATTACCTCAAGAACTTAGAGAAAACCCCTTTCCAATTTAGATGAATCAAGTGTTATCCAAGAATGGTATCTGGTTGCTGATGGTGGACATCAGCTAGCCTCAAAACAATTAAAAATCCTCCATCTGGAGACTCCACAGCTCTCAATAAGCCTAAAGACTCCACCGTTAGAAGACTCTAGACTGGTTGTAAAGATGCAGTGACCCCTTTTTCTATGACAAGTTGAAAAATATGGATTCAAGGATACAACGAAGGTATGCTCCAATGATTAGAGATCACATACCTGGATTCCCACACAAAATGCCTCAGATAAATTGGGATTCAAACTTGCCTATGTTTCAAGATGAAAATTTTGATGACCCCTTGTTACATCTCATTAAATTTCATATACACACATGGAGGTTAAAAGTTGAATGGCATGAGGATTGCCTCATGAATATTTTCATGCAAACATTAGAAGGAGAAGCAAGGAAATGGTCTGAAGGTCTGGACCCTTGTTTTCTTTAAAGGATTTCCACAAGGTATTTTATGAGCATTATAAAGAATATTTTCCATCTTTATCATTAGCTGAAAATTTTTGTGATCAGTCTGAAGATCTCATGCAATACCTTGTAAAAATTGATAAAGATTTGGGAAATTGGCATCTTGAGATCTATTAGAGAAAATTCATGCATTTCGTACTCAAATTAACCATCATGACAACCAAAAGGAGTTGGTTGAGGATGAAATCAATTAGGAAATAAAGGAAGATCCACAAGATCTATCTAAAGGGACAAGTGATGATTCTTCATCTCTTTTGTATGAGGCTCAAGAAAACATTCAACCTTGTGATTAGTCATAAAAGGAAGAGAATCATCATAGTTCTACCCAAGAAAAATGAAAATGCCTCCCCCTTTAACTAATGAAGAAATCAATCAGATTCTAAACATACATCCAGCCTCTAAATTTTATGTAAAGAAGATCTTTCCATTTGTTATACTGTTGATTTATCCACTAATGCATTTTCTCATGTAGAAACTATAGAACAGATTAATACTGATGCTGTACTACCTTCTCAAAAGGACCTACTGCCAGGAAATTCCCCTAATAATGTCTTTCAGGTAGAATTTAGTCCACTCAATTAAGACATATCAAGTGTGCTGAAGAACAACATAACAAAATATTATGAGGCTACCAAGACAGATGATCATAAAGAGGGGGAAGATATTCTTTCTCAAAAGAATCCTAGGCTTAACAAAGTGGATCAAGGAATAGTCCTGGATGCAGCTGATTATTCAAATTCAGAGACAGGTATTATTCCAAGATCCTTTTGCTAGTTTCTTTGAAACATCTAAAAAATGAGTAGGCAATGCCAAGAATGGTTTGTTGCAGAGTTTTAAAAAAAAATTAAGCACTATTGTTCAAACACAAGTGAGGGGGGAGTGGCCTTTTTGTTTTTTCAGCATACCTAAAAGGCTAAATGAAAATAAATCATGTAGTCACCTACTTGATTGGTTGTATTAGAAAAGAGAGTTAACCTAATGAATATATGTCATATGCGAGTAGATTAGGGTAGGTAGGCATGTAAAGAAATTTGATCTAAAAAATCCAAAAAAAAAAGGTAAAGGAAAAAGTGGAAAAGAGGGTAGATAAAAGAAAAGGTAAAGCCCCATACCAAAAAGAATGTTTCTAAAAGTGTGCAAGTCAAAATGCCACTAATTTGAAAAGGAAGTCTTGTTCAATCATACAGTCTAATCATGATTGAGCAATTTTGATTTTTTGCTGATAAGTTAGAAAATGAAGATTTACCAAACTATGTAAACTTGGCTTATCAGTAGATAGATAGGAAAAGATATTGGTTCCAAAAGTTCAAATATAAACCAAAGAGAAAAGAGAGGGATGAATGAAAAATTACAGATTATAACCCTTAGTTTTAAGTTTTACTTTCAGAAAAAATAAAATATGTGTGCAGCTTGTCTAAAATGCCACAGCTCATGACAAATCAAACTACTTAATCTTGATTTGATCATGTTTTCAAATTCAGGTTGATATATTAGAGAATGAAAATCTGTCAAAATGTTTAAACTTGACAGGTAAGTAGATTATGTAGAGAATAAAAGAGCTCATCGGTCTAATATGAGCCTTTGGATGATATAAGTGTAGAAATATATAGTTCCCTGTTTTCAAAAGAAAAATAATGTTAAGGGTTTGCCAGTCTAAATGCACCCAAATGAAGAAAAAATGATAGGAAAGTATGATGGGTAGGTAGAGTTGAGCTGAAGCAAGCATGTCTTTCAGATCTTAAAGGTCAAAGCTTCAAAGGATAGCAGCAAATCACCAATTGCAGAAAGAAAAATATGCCAAGTACAAACAATGCACTAATCTACAAATTCCATAGATTTGAACTCTGAGGTTCTTGACACCTCCTAAAGGAGCTACCCTCCCCAGCTAGAGCAACTACTAGTCTCCTGTATTCACAGTATCACTAGGTGACTATGGATTTTCTACAATTTGCTGAAGATAACATTCCTTGACTATCAGCTATCTTCATAAATCTCATTGCCTTTATTATCTTCATAAAAAATAATTTCACTATCTCTCAATATGCCTTCTCAAAAACACCTTATTGCTTTAAAAAACTCATATCTAGGCTTAATTCTCTCATCCTCACCATTTTTCTCTACCAAAAGCCTCATTTCCACATTTTCCCCACTAAAAACCCTATAAACCCCCTCACCTTCAACGCTTTCCCTCATTTTATTTAAACAATGTAAAAACTCCTTTTTTACATTGTTTTTAATTAAAAATATACCTTTCGGGACCTATTGCTTTATATTAAAACTCTGTTTTAATTAAATTAACCCCGACCCATTATATATATTTTAGCCCCCTGCACTTTGTTGAAAAAACCTTCATATAACCCTTCCCCATCTTCTTATAAAAAGTGCCTCCGCTTGTTTTATTAACCCCCAACCCCTGCTTTTCACCAAACCCTACGCTGCAATAAAATCCTGCCACCTGTCTGCCCAGACCCCACCATCTATCTTCCCCATAATTTCAAACCCTTTGACCATCATTGATCTCTATCCCTCGAGATCCAACGGTCGACGGCGCATATCACATCATTCTCTCAGCAGGGGTTAAACAACCCCAAACCTCGCAAAATAGGCGATATCCCCACCCATACCTCCTACCATGCGGTGTCTCCTCTATGGAATCACATGCCCTCCTCCAAAACCATTAACCACCCTCATTCCGCGTGATAAACCACCTTACCACCTCCCACCAAAACCCAATACCACCGCCCGATTCAAACGTTCCAAAGCCCTATGGCTTTGCGATGAAGCCCTCCTCCACCATTACCACCTCTCCAACACTCTTAACGCTCGAAAAAAAGCCAATTAAATGCAGAAATCCCCTCGAACGTAGGATTTCAAGTTGACAATTACTTCTATTGTGTAGGTATCATGATGGAAATGTGTGATTAGCATTCCAAGGGTCCAAAAGCATTAAAATAAACTACCTAGGTGACGATCTAGTTAGTTTTTTCATCAAAAGGACCAGGAGCACCGATTCAAATGTAAAATACCAATGGATCATGACCATGGATGGTTATTTAAGCACTCCAACTAGCAAAAGATGCTCCACTGCACAACAAATTGCAGACAGAGGTACAATGAAAAGAAGAAACAGTCAAAGGACCGTGATAGTGAAGGATAATCCAAGGATTAGAAGGGTTAATCAGAGTTAAAGGCATAAACACAGGAAGATCAAGATCAAATCAAGGATTAAAGAGTTAATTACAAATCAGAGATAAAGGCAGAGTTAAAAGAGAAAACATTAAGGCATACAGAGAAGACAAATCCAAGTTAAAAGAGGCCTAAACAGAGTTTAAAATAATAAATTCAAAGGAAATTAGCACAGAGGAAAATTCAAACAACTTGTAGAAATTTATAAACACAATAATGTGTTTTTGGATCCTCCTGATCTAACAAATTAATCTTATGTTAAATACAAAATCCTTCCACTTAATTCTTTGCGGAAATTAAATCGCTAATTGCAAAACACATATGAAGCAAAGTCAATCACACATAACAAGATGTTTTACCAGGAAAGCTTAAAGCTAAAAACCCAAACTATAATATATTATGTATATCAATGGAACATCATGTAACAATCTCATACAAAGCTCAACACATAAAGCTGTCAGTACAATCAACAATCTTCACACATTTTCATGCAGAAATTTTCATATCTATGCACCAATTTCTTGCCTCCTAACAGCTTGCCTCCACTACGCAATCCCTGCTGAAGAATATCCCTTAATGAATTCAACCTTAATTTTCCTTGACTGTGCAATACTCATAGGCATCTCCAATGTGTGTGTGGATGCATTTAATTCTCCACTATAGTCACAACAGATAGTCCATCTCACCCTTTCACCTATCTCTCCACTAGGTCTCCACTAGATCTGACATGCAAGTAGTTAACTGTTGTATTTCTTTAGTTGCAAGTAAGACACTGTTAGGTCCCTATATCACTAGTATAGTCCCTTATTATTGTTAGTGTAAACCCCTTATTGTTATTATTGTACCCTTGTAACCCCCATTCTGTTATTATTGTGCCCTTAAATTATTATTGTTAGGTCGGCTAGGATTACATTGTGGCCCACTAGGATTACATTATGGCCCCATGGACTCCTATATATAGAAAGGAGGTTTTGTAAATTGTATCATCCAAGAATTGTTCATTTAAGTAATGTATTGAAGGTTTCCCCCTCGAAGTGGCTCATTTCTAAGACGTTGATATCTCTTTTCTTCTATTTTTGGAGCTGGTTACACAACATTTGGTATCAGAGCTTTGGATTCTAGGGTTTCGCTGCTCCAAACAGGTCATCGTGGCATTTTCGCTATAACTTTTTTTCTACAAAGCTTCAGAAGCTGAAATTTTTAGGGTGCGAAGCTGAAATCTTGCGAAAGTTTGCATAAAAATTTCAGAGCCTGGCTTGCAATATTTTCGGAGATATGATCTATGGAAGTTAGGTATTGTTTCAGGCTCCTAAACAGGTCATCGTGGCATTTGCGCTATAAAAACTTTTCTACGAAGGTTCCGAATCTGAAATTCATATGGTACGAAGCTGAAATCCTAAAGAAAGTCATCAAAAAATTTCAGAGCTTGGTTCATAATATTTTTGGAGATATAATCTGTGGAAGGTAGTGCTTTTTCAGGCTCCTGAGTTTCATCTCAAAGAGGTGATCGTGGGAAAAGTTCAATAACTCTCTCTCTGGGCATCGGATTGGAGTGCCGTAAAAATTGGTTGCAAGTAAACGGACCGCAGTTTCTTGGCTATCAATTTCAGAGACGAAGGAAAAAACAGTGACACGTGGCAAGCCGTACAAATTCACTCTACTGAACCAGTCCAAAGTTGGGTCATTGTGGGAGATTGGAAATAACTTTGTCTTGAAGAATCCAAATCAGATCATATCTGTGGCATTTGAAAGAAAGTTCAGAAGGCTACTACAGCAGTGAATTTCAGATATTGAAGATTCTCAATTACAGAGATAATTCAATTTCAATACAGAGCTCCTAAAAAGCAAGTAAAAGGTGTGTATTTTTTTCCGAATTGCATAAGTCTTGTTTGAAGAATCAAGTTGAATTGATTCCAAGGGCATATTGAAGAATTTTTGTCAGTAATGGGTTCTATTATGCCTCTAAAAAATAATTCCATACCCATTAATCCCTCAAAAATCTATACTATGACGCATGAAGAGGAAGAGTTGCAGTATGAGATATCAAAATTATGGTACCAAGTGCAACAAGTTTCAATCTTACGAAGAGCAATTGAAGATGAAATAGATGGTTTAAAAGCAGAAATGGAGGCTAAGTTGGATGTTTTGAAGGATCAAATAATAGAAAATATGGATGATAAATTAGTGGAAGATCACATCGAGCATCAACAACAAGTTCTCCAACTCTCAAAGGATAACCCAACTTTGGTGCAGAATTTAATGAAACAACAAGAAGATCAACATGACATCGAAAGAAGTTATGAAGCAGTCACAAAAACAAGAGCTCGACAAGTACGATCAATTTCAGAGTATCTTAGCAAGTGGAAGAACTTTCCTGTAAAATATTCCACATGGGAGGATGAGAATTTTATACAGAAGCATCAAGAAATAATCAAGCGTTGAGGACAACACTTGTTTGAAGGAGAGGGGAATGTTAGGTCCCTATATCACTAGTATAGTCCCTTATTATTGTTAGTGTAAACCCCTTATTGTTATTATTGTACCCTTGTAACCCCCATTATGTTATTATTGTGCCCTTAAATTATTATTGTTAGGTCGGCTAGGATTACATTGTGGCCCACTAGGATTACATTATGGCCCCATGGACTCCTATATATAGAAAGGAGGTTTTGTGAATTTTATCATCCAAGAATTGTGCATTTATGTAATGTATTGGAGGTTGCCCCCTCGAAGTGGCTTATTTATAAGGCGTTGATATCTCTTTTCTTATATTTTTGGAGCTGGTTACACAACAGACACTACTTGTGAATTAATTAACTAATTAATTCACTCATCTTTCAGTAGTGTATTTTCAGTTACAACTAGCACAACTGAGTTTAACTCACTGAACTGAGTTAAACTAAATAACAACTCACATAACTACTCTTCCAACTCTGTTACAACTTGCCACTATCAGTTATAACGAATTCCTCCATGCATGAGTCACCAACCAACCTTGGAATTTGAAATTCCTTCAATCAACTAGTTTGCCACATTAGTTAACTGAAATAAAGTGCTCCAAGAGAATAGGTTACTATTTATTGTATGATTATTATTAAGGGCTAATAATAATTGACATGCATTCTAATTTTAGATAGGCGATCTATAAATAGACTTCGCCCATACATCTAAAAATATAAACTCATCTAAAAACAGATTTTTCTCAACCATCTATAATTAGCCTCCTACTGATTTTAGAATATGCCCACCATTATAAAAATAGACATACACCTAAAAATAGCCTATGTGGGCCCCACCTAGTTTAGGTGATTATTTTTCACTAGGATCAAGGAATGATGTTTCCAGATGCCACTTTCACTATTTCTTGTTGCAAACTTCAACACTCCCTCTCAAAAAGAAAGGATTGTCTTTGCATGCGCCCTGTAACTCCATGCATCTGCCCTGCAATACTTATATCCAAAAATTCCAAAATTGAATAGCCCCCAAACAACTCAATCATTATAATGCATATGTCATCAAAGTCTTCTGACTTTTGCTTAACTACTGCACATGTCTTCAGGAACCACTGCGTTGTTGAACTCTGCACCCATTCACTCTGCACTAGCTATCAACTCTGATCCGCACTCCTATATCTGACACTGTCACTTTGATCTGACTGCATCAATCCAACTGATCATGCTACTGCTGCTCTGTGGGCACCTCGTATCCTGGTTCAATTCATGAGATCCACACCATCTCCATGAATCCTGCCCAGAAATCTCTTCTTGGGATTACTCATGCATGTCGCCCCACCTCTTACCTGGTGGTATAGCTGCATGCACTCCCTCTACCCATCTAGCTCGAAATTTCTCTACATGAGTGGTTTTTCCCACTCCATGATCATCATCTTGTGGCTGCTCCACATCTCGAGGTTCACTCTTACCTGCATGCAAATCCTGCTCCCTCTCAAGCTTCAATTGCATGTCTTCCTCACACTTCCCAACAGTAGGAAGCTTTGTAGAAATCCCATGTGCTTCAAGTCTGTAGAGATTCTTAACTTGAATCCTAACCTTCTTGGCTTGCACTGTTGCTTTGTGTCGCAGGAAAAAATTTCCTTCACTAAAGAAAACATCATAGACTCTATCCTCTAACTTTGCAACTGAGATTAAATTATTCTTTAAACCTGGAACATGCACAACATGTTTTAGATGAAATATTTTACCTGACACCCTCTAAAAGGAAATGGTACCAATGCCAGTCGCACTGTATCGTCCATCGTCACCCAACTCAACATGCATTTGGAGATCTTTCTCCACCAAGTCACTGAACAATTTCTCATCTCCTGTCATGTGAAAGGAATTTTTGGCGAGGTAAATACCCTCTACGGACAGAGGTGATCCCACTAGCCCTAGAGTGGGTCTAGCCACAAATGAGACACACTATAACATTGATTCCTAGTTAACAAATGGACAGAGATTCAATAGATAACTTACCGGAGGTCCTACGCTGTTTTCGTCGTCGGAAAGAGTGGCTGCCTCTCACTCCTGGTTTGAAAGATCATGATCCACTCAATTTGACATTTGGATACCTGAACAAACACAAGAAAAAAAGGTGATATACAACATACTATTTCACATTCGTAACTATCAGTCAGTCGAATAAGACTAAATCAATTTCATCAGATAAACATAACACAATGATGGAACCAATACCATAGTCGAGTATATTAATGAAAGAAAGGAAGAGTACAACCAAGCTTCGACGTTGCGGTCTCCTCCAACAGGGTTCCAGTGGAGCGCGTCTCACAAAGGCTCATCAGGAATTCAGACAGGTCTCTCTCTACATAATTCTCCTTGGTTCTACCTTCTCTATAGCAATTACTTAGCTATAGTATCTCTTCTTCCAAGTTCAGCTTCTTGGCTATAGGTTCTGCTACATTTTTTAAAGGGAGAAGGCCTGTTTATATAGAGGTTTAATGAGGTTGACACATTAAAAGAACTATCCTCATGACCTAATTCATTTTTTAACGAGGTTGACATAGTAAAAGAACTATCCTTATAAGAGCTTGTTTCATTTTTTAAGGAGCTTGACACAAGAAAACGAACTGTGCTCCGAAGACCTTATTTAATTTTTTAAGGAGCTTGACACAAGAAAAGGAAATATGCTCCGACAACCTTTTATCATGTCGAATAAAAATTCATGGCTTCCAAGAGGTTCTCATCCGATGGGAGGACAACATCTCGAAAATCAGGACCCAATGTCCCCAACACACGATGCACAACGACACTATCACTGAATGCGGGCATGGGCCAGGTAGCCACATAATTAACTTGTGGCGGGGAAGATACATTCGATGGGTAGAGACCTGGAAAGGACGATGGTGGACCAGATGTCACGTTAGGACCAAAGAACGAAAGCTGATCAATGGTCACGATCCGACCTTTGTGTGGAAAATAAATCACATGAAAGAGGGAAGAGACAACCTCTCCCATAACATAAATATAGTCGCGGCCCAAGAGTAAATTAAAATATAAGGGGCCTGGAACAACCATTATGTCTATATAGACAGTTTTCCTTCCCAAAGTAACAGGCAACTTCAGAAGGATTCCTAACAATTGACTGGTTCCTCTGTTAAAAGCCAACAAATTCTGCATAACAGGCATAAGCGGTGGAGAACCAAAAGCTTGCCAAGTAGTGGAAGACATAATACTAACAGACGCGCCTTCATCTATAATGGTGCTCGGTACAACCAAGTCAAAGATCTGTACCGTTATCTCAAAAGGTACATAAGATGGAAGACGGTATCCTGCAAATCGACTCTAATCAAAGGAAGCAACCAAACTACTTAGAGGAGGTACCATCGAACTGAGATGGTTTACCCTTGGTGTTACCGAAGCAAAAGGAGCACTCTCCTGAACTTCCATCATGAGAGTAGGAGGAGCGACTTCTTGAAATACGGGGATGGAAGAATCTAAGTCTGAAGAATCTGAAGAAACAAGAAGAACATGGGGGGGATGAGATCCACTCTCAACGGAAAATACCTGATGAACCATAGGCAGGATAAAGTCAACTGATTCCACGTCCAATGGTTGGTCAGGAATGGATTCCTGAATTTGAATTTCCAGGGGAGAGGGATTGACCAAGGATGACTCTTGACTGATCGTGGAATCAGCTAGCGAAAGACTCAAAGAAAGTTTCTGGTAACCAGCCGAAAGGCAGGGTACAGAAATAGTAGAGTTGTCCAACACTCTCTTGGCTTCATCCATGTACAGAAAAAGGTGAATGGGATGATGCCCTTCACACAACTTACAGGGATTGGTAATCTTACCCAGTTTCTTATGAGTCTTATCAGCACTAGTCAAAGATGTACTACCAATATGACTTTCGAAAGCCAAAGGAAATGGCAGACGACCGTTGGACCATACTTCAAGTACCTTGGGAATGCCAGGGAAATATCGAAGAAGGTGGTCACCTTTGCACAACATGCAAGGGAATTTGACTTTTAATGGAAGGTTGGATGACTTCTCGATGGAAGGTCTCTCGGGCACAATAGCCGCAGAGTTGGCCTCTCTCTTATTTGACTTCTTCTTCTTCGTCTTCTTCTTCTTTTTCTTAGCCACCTAGTTACTGGAATCCAAACCTTCACCAGGCGAAGTAGAAGAGGAGGCTGAAGAAACAGGTGAAGAATATGAGAGGTCCACCCTAGAATCAAAATGGTGTTGTTCAGGTGGAGGTGATGGTCGAACATAGATCGGGGCACTCGGGATCAACGAGGTTGAAAATAGCCACACGGGTAAACCAAAAGTTAATCCTGGAAGAGACAACGTTGCCATGTAAGGAGCACCAACATTCCCAAAAGCAGGAAAAGGGCCAAGATTCCCTTCGGTGGGGATTCCTTGGTTGGTAAACTCCGGGAAGGTTGTCATCAGAAACAATGGTAAAACAGCACTAAGGAAACTAACTTTAACCAGGAATATTTCGTGGGTAGTTAATTTTAAGACACTGAAACCAAACTCTATCGTTTCACCTTTTAATAGTTGAGAAACAGGCAAAAGGTGACTCTATCACTTTCAGGTTGAAATGAGCATGAAATGACAAGTTCTCGATGATATTTTCAAATTTATAGAGTCAGTAAAGATTGAAAATAACTGCTCAAGTAGTCAAGGTAGAAGGGTGTACCAGGTTCCCGTGAACTGCCATATACACCTTGGTAATAAAATGAAAGAAGAATTAACCAAGGACTTGACGTACGTGCAGGTAGTCTCCCGAATGTTGTGTTTGGTGTATCACGGTTACAAGGCGGCAGACTCAGCTTCCTATGGAGAAAAGGATTGCAACCTAGAGGGGTCTCCCTTTATATACTCGATGGTACGGGGAGCACAAGTCCGTGCTAGTGCTGTCTAAAGCCAGATGGCGAGTGAAAGCTGCTAGGATTAAAGACGTCGGAACACTTCTCTAATTTAGACCACTAAATGTTTCATTAGGTTTCAATGTTGTCTTAGGTTAATTGAATAAATTTTAAGTTGATCTTGTATTTATGTTTCAATTCCAAGGTCCTATTGAATGTTGAATCTCACGAATCCCTAAATGCAAGCTACATGCCATAAAATACCATTTCATTCGATGAAAAGCTATCTAGGATAAATTTTAAGAGTTTTCAAGCGATATCGAATAATGATAACACACAAAATCATCCACTACAGTATCTAATGCAAGCTAATGAAAATGAGAAATCTTTCTTAGAATTCCCAATGCTAGTTATGTGAAAGATTTTCCAATTCCACAATGCAAGTAAGCACAAATTTTTTTTTCAATGTAATAAAGAAAACAGTGCACTAAATGACATGAAAAACGAACCTTCACACTAGCTCGATAATGTTCAAGTGAAAGTCGAGACAAAAAAATTCAATCAACTCAAAAGCAAACAAAACAAAACTCAAACCAATGTTGCAATCTCTCAAATCGAAGAAAGATGTCGAAGCAGAACCATACAAGCAATGTAATCTATGCTTGGAGTGACAAGAAGCACAGCTGAATGAAAGAGGCAAGACTCATTCAAGACTCATTCCACCAAATACAATCACTCAAATGGATCAAGAGAGCTGAATGCAATCAAACAAAGAACGAAGGTGGTTGTGCAACAAAAGACTGAAGCTCCTATAGGAGGCTCAACATACCAAAGCACTAGAAAACATTAGGGCCATGATGCTAACAAGAAATGGAAGGAAAATTGAAGGAAGGAGGTTATTCATAGTCACAAACAATCCCAAAGCACTCAAAACATGCCAAAAAATAACCCAGAAGCACAAGCACTGACCAAAAAATTCCAAAACAAGGCAAACCCTAATACCTACAGGAAATGGCGTGACTGTTTGGTTGTAATCAGTGCCAAACAGGGGATGGCACGGGTGCTAAACTAGCAACAAGTGCTAGTGGGCGCGACTGTCAGACTGGAAACCGCGCCAATAAAGCCAACCCTAGTAAAAGGAAAATTTTGGAAAGACCGAGGTCAGACCTGATCCTCTAGGGCTGAACAAGGGTCTTAGACTCAACAAAAATAATCAGAAAAGGCAAGTTAAGCAAGCAAAGACCAAGAATAAGACCTAATGTATGAAAGAAAAACTCACACTGATCCCCAGTGGAGTCACCAATTTGTTGGTGAGGTAATTCCCCTTTGCAGACAAAGGCGATCCCACTAGCCCTAGAGTGGGTCTAGCCACAAACGAGACATGCTATAACATTGATTCCTAGTTAACAAATGGATGGAGATTTGATAGATAACTTACCGGAGGTCGTACGCTGTTGTCGTCATTGGAAAGAGTGGTTGCCTTTCACTCCTCGTTTGACAAATCACGATCCGCTTGCTTTCACGTTCAGATACCTGCACAGACGCAAGAAACAAATACAATATACAACATACTATTTCACATTCGTAACTATCAATCAGTCGAAGAAGACTAAATCAATTGCATCAAATAAACATAACACAGTGATGGAACCAATACCATAGTCAATTATATTAATGAAAGAAAGGAAGAGTACAACCAAGCTTAGATGTTGCGGTCTCCTCTAACAGGGTTCTAGCGGAGCGCGTCTCACAAAGGCTCGTCAGGAATTCGAACGAGTCTCTCTCTACGGAATTCTCCTTGGTTCTACCTTCTTTATAGCAATTACTTTGCTATAGTATCTCTTCTTCCAAGTTCATCTTCTTGGCTATATGTTCTGCTAGCTTTTGTAAAGGGAGAAGGCCTGTTTATATAGAGAAAGAAGGAGAGGTTAGGATCCCTATAATCATGGAGGGGAGTCCTATAACAAATAGTGTTCCATGGGAGGTAAAAACCACTACCTAAAGGGAGATTTCCATGGCTTATCAAGTTTAACCACTTCTAATGATTCATCCTTGAGGTAGTTAAAGGAAACTTTCACCTCTATTTTTTTACAAAACATTCCTAAAACAGATGGCACAGGCACAACACAGAGACAGAGCGCCAGGTGGCGCGAGCTCTAGTGCAAATCTTCCCTATTGGCGTGAGGGGTGAACTGGATACCCGCGCCAATGCCAAAACATAGGTTTTTGTGTGCTTTTTAAGGAAATTTTGAACATGAGAAATGACACTGCTCATAGGTCACGGGAAAGACCCTCCAATATTCGGGGCGAGGGATTGCAGGGACGGTGACAAAATGTTGTGTAACAGGAAGCACCACTATCAAAGTACCACCCCAATCCCAATGCACTAGACACCATGCATGCGATCAATGAGAAGTCAAGCTCAAATTTCAAGGCAAGGGCATCACCAACTGTAGCTCCAGCAACCATCTTGTTCTTCTTCTTATGTGGACAATCTGTGGCAATATGTCCAAACTCGTGACAGTGAAAATACTTCACTTTGGACATGTTGTGCTCCTTCCCATCTTCACCGGCCTCATATTTTGAATGGAATTTATTCCCCTTCTTCTTATTTGCCTTCGTATCCAAAGCATAGTCCTCTTCATCATCATGCTTTGATGAAAAGCCATCCCTAATGGTCCACCTTATCTGCTCCTGCACTAGATCCAACCATAGTCGCTCCTAATCCAACAGTTTCTCCCGTCCATTGACAGAGTCTTGATAACTATGCCAACTCTTCAGAAGCCCAAGGAGAGCCAAGCTCACCAAGTCATCATCCGCAACAATGAATCCTACACTCCCAAGCTCATCCCTACATTGGACAAACTTTTTCAAGTATACTGGAATAGTGTCGTTCTTCTCCATCTTGATTTTTTTTAGTTTATCCTTCAGCGCCAATTTCCTATGGTCATTGCTGCTTTGGAAAAGATATGACAAATCCTTCCAAATTGAAAATGGATTGGCTTTCCCATGAAGGCTTGACACAATATGGTCTTTCATACCTTCCAACAGAATCCTCCTCACCCTTGCTACTTTCTTTTGCCATACATTAAGTACTGTAGCATTCACCGAAGTGGGGTTAGGAACATCTCTATTGATGAAATCCTTCAAGCCATTATCTTCAAGCACCGCCTCCATCCTGTCCTTCCAGGCTATGTAGTTAGAGCTTCCATCAAGTGCATGCTCCAACCGCAACCCATTGAAGCCATTTCAATTTTTACTCAACTGTCGCACCAAGAAATTCTTGCAGCAAATTCGAATTGTCCACCAGCACAAAACTCAGAACTACTTCAATATTTCAATCTATAGTGATTAACACAGCTCTCATACCATGTATAAATTTATAAACACAATAATTTATTTCCAGATCCTCCTGATCTAACAAATTAATATTATGTTAAATACAAAATCCTTCCACTTAATTCTTTGCGGAAATTAAATCGCCAATTGCAAAACACATATGAAGCAAAGTCAATCACACATAACAAGATGTTTTATCGGGAAAGCTTAAATCTAAAAACCCCAACTATCATTTATTATGTATATCAATGGAACATGTAACAATATCATACAAATATCAGCACATAGAGCTCTCAGTACAATCAACAATCGTCACACACTGTCATGCAAAAATTTTCATATCTATGCACCAATTTCTTGCCTCCTGACAGCCTACCTCCACTACACAATCCCTGGTGAAGAAGATCCCTGAATGAATTCGACCTTACCTTGCCTTGACTGTGAAATACTCATAGGCATCTCTAATGTGTGTGTGTATGCATTGAATGCTCCACTATAGTCACAACAGATAGTCCATCTCACCCTTTCACCTATCTCTCCACTAGGTCTCCACTGGATTTGACATGCAAGTAGTTAACTGTTGTATTGTTCAGTTGCAAGTAAGACACTATTTGTGAATTAATTAACTAATTAATTCACTCATATTTCACTAGTGTATGTTCAGTTACAACTATCACAACTGATTTTAACTCACTGAACTGAGTTAAACTAAATAACAACTCACATAACTACTCTTCCAACTCTGTTACAACTCGCCACTATCAGTTATAACAAATTCCTCCATGCATGAGTCACTAACCAACCTTGGAATTCTAAATTCCTTCAATCAAATGGTTTTCCACATCAGTTAACTGAAATAAAGTGCTCCAAGAGAATAAGTTACTATTTATTGTCTGATTATTATTAAGGGCTAATAATAATCAACAAGCATTCTAATTTTAGGCAGGCGATCTATAAATAGACTTCGCCCATACATCTAAAAATAGAAACTCATCTAAAAATAGATTTTTTTCAGCCATCTAGAATCAGACTCCCACTAATTTTAGAATATGCTCACCATTCTAAAAATAGACATACACCTAAAAATAGCCTGTGTGGGCCCCACCTAGTTTAGGTGATTATTTTGCACTAGGATCAAGGAATGATGTTTCCGTATGCCACTTTCACCGTTTCTTGTTGCAAACTTCAACATGATTCAACAGAAACATTTACTTCCTCAAAATCACATTCTGCCACCTACAACCTATTTCATTTCAATAAATACATCAACAGTTATTGAAACAGTCAGAGATATTTCTCAACTACTCAGTAGTTATTGAAAAAGTTTTTGAGAAGCCTTAAAAGTCAAATATTTCCAAATGTTAGCTCAATAATTAATTTAGGAGTTATTATTACAATGAGTCAGTCTCAGATATTTTTCCTTCGGCCTTGCATGGTCTCAAAGGTCAAAAATTCATTAACTCTATAATAAATACACATCTGAAACCCTAGCTTAGGATCACCTCCTCATTTTGCAGATAAATATTGCATGTATTATTCATTTTTAGTGTTGGTTGGTTGGTTATTTGGCTAGTTGGTTGGCTGTTGATTAGAGGATTGATTGCTAGGCTGGATTTGAGAAAAATCTGAGTTGCATAGATCATTGTACTAGAGTAATGTAACTATTTTGAACATCAGTAATACAATCACGTTCACATGATTCTTGAGCTATGTTAATGGTGAAGTTATCCTTCTTTGTCAATTTTTTCCTTTTGTTTTCCATTCTGTCCATTATTTCTCCGATAAAAGAACAAAAATTTTAGATTAGGATATGTTGTCTTAGCACCCTGATTCTGTCTGCTTTCTTTATCTTAATGTCTTGTTCTGCAAGGTCTGATTAGAGAATTCTTAATTGCTCTTTGGTTCCACCTAGCTTGTTGTCTTGGGAATGATTTAGTAGGGTCAAGTCAAAGAAGTCTATGGTACGCCCTGTCCTTTGGTGGAGCTTGAAATATTGTTTTTTAAGGCCTTTCTTTGAAGTATACTTAGTAGAGTCCAAGCCAAAGAAGTCCATGGTATTCCCTGTCCTTTGGTAATGTCTCAAATAGTTGCTACAAAGGTCTTTGGAGTGCTTGATTAAATAAGACAGGTGTATCTTTCTCTTTAGTTTCACTCACTGTTATCTCGAATGTTTTCTTTATCTGAAAGTAATTCTAGGATTGTTGGATTGTTGTCTTAAAGGTTTGCTTATTAGAGTCTGGCCAAAGAAGTCTATGGTATGCCCTATCCTTTGGTTTGTCTTAAACAGTTACCTAAAAGGATTTTCTTGTTGAAGTAGAGTTGAAGGATTCTTAACTGATTTCCTTTAGTTTTCAGTACTTTCACAACTTACTGTCATTTCATATTCCATATAATCTAAGAGATCCACTTGATATAGTTAGCTTTCCCTATGAAGTCCCTTGTAGAGTTTATGAAAAATTAAATCCTTTTATGACTTCATAGCCCAATGGATTAATGCTCCTCACAGTCTATCTATTCAACTGAAACACTTCATCAAATAATTACACCATTAGTCCATCTATCAACCAATCCAATCAAACAAAAAAAATAGTCCTAAGAACTTCATAACTAGCCTAAAATCAGAAAACAATAGCATAAAGACATATCATTTACCAACACACACATAGAGAGATCCCTCTCTGAGTCCAGGAAGGCTAGGTCCTTGGACTCCAAAGTGGTTTGATGTGGTTCCCTGCAGAGTTTTTCTTGCCAATCTTGCAAATCACGGGGAGCCAACAGGAGGCCCCTTGTGGTGGACTGTGGGAGCGTAGAGGGTTGGGTGGGAAGGGAGAAGTGTGGCCGGAGTGTGGAGTCATCGATGAGAGGGAGTGCCAATGCCAGAGGCCGGTGATGTCAATGCCACAAGATAAATCGATGCACAGAAGGGAGGCAACTGTGGTATATTGATTGAGCATAGATTCGATTGGATTCAACGCATACACCAAACTACACCATTTGCATGATCCATTCATCACACTGGCTTCAAATAAATCAACGCAGAGTTTTATCCATTCATCCCACTTCTAATTCTAATGCACTTCTGACACACATTGTTGTACTGTATTTGATGCATGGGTAGACAAAATACATTGTGCTTGATAGGGGAGGTTTCTTTCCTAAAAGAAAGTAACAACTCAATTGGTTTGTTAGATTGTTAGTGGAACAACATAACATGTAGTAAAATAAGTAAATAACATAATATGCTACAATAAACAAGAAACAAAATACTCATGTACAATAACAAGCTCAATCAAGTCAAACACACTAATAATCCAAATAGATAACTCTTCCCCTTTTATTAGTTTCTGATGGTATAAGGGAATAGGATGCTAAATCACTTGTAATGAATCCTTAGAGCTATGGAGCTTTAATATTCAAGGCAAGGGGTTCTCTTCCCTTTAAATTTCTTATAATCCTCTCTCTCTCCTCGATAGATGGTATAATAATGGACACTTGGTAAATTTATTCTCTTCGATTGAGGTGTTGGATGGCCAACAGCTGAATCCTTCCACTCCTTGCTGCTTGGACAACACAATGCTGGTTTTCTCTCAAGAAATTTGGCCAGCATAAAAATTTGTTCTCATGTTCCTCTTCCCATGGCAGCCTTTTATAGGAAAATTTAAATTTTCCCTCCCTCTCTTGGTACAATATGGATGTTGACACAAGGGTGGGAGGTTGATTCATTTGTGTGCTACACTTAAGGCCTCAAGGTGGCTCCAAGTCAGTTGTACTTGGCTAGCTTGAGTGGGAATATTTTTCTTCAAGTGTGCCAAGTGGTCCCGGATGGTGACTTTCCACATACCCAGGTCCGTGTAGCTATCTGAGGGATAGACGCGATGATCTTCGCTGTTATCGAAGAAAAGGTTGCGCATATCGCTTAGGGTCAATGCTTTCTGTGCACTATTTGATAAATTTTCCTGCTTGACCTTAGGAAAAGTTAAAATTTTCAAATCCTGTAATCTCTTCCTTGCCTGTAAATCCTTATTTGTACCTTCTTCTTGACATTTCCTAATGTCTTCTACTTGTACGATTTTCCAGTGATAACACACATAATTCACGCTCCAATATTCATAGAGGGACAACGAACAGAGTAAGGGTGGCTTTGAGTTGGAGTAGGAAAATAGCAGGAATAAAGGACATAGAATATGGCAGAGGATGTCAATTCTGAAAAATGGGCAGAACGGGAGGGAGTTACAAGGGAAGAAAAGCTAAAATGGAGCTGGCTCTTATACCATGTCAAGACAGGAGGTAACTCCACCAAAAAACTGACTTGAATTGATTAAGGATGCCTATGAATATATACATGGAGGTGAGACTCTTGGGATTCATTTTCCAGTGTCTCCTCAACTTCCTTATTTCCTATTTTACATTAGTGTACAATTTCTCCCAATCCCTTAGGATTAGGTGTCAACATGTATGTTGGTGATATCCAGCACCATCAACACACCTATAATACCACTTGGCTAGAGTGCCATGTAGGCATGATGGCATCATAAAGTAAAGAGAAAATGTGTAAGGAACTTCAGAAGACCATAACTTCTTGCTCGAATTTTGGAATTGAGCAAGAGTGCATTTCTTGGAAAGAACTTAATGAGTAGAATGCATCAATGTGCCTAAAACTGGATTTAGTGTCATGATAGTGAAGTCAATTAAGAGGAAAATATTTAGTACCCCACCTTCCTAATGATAATGAAGGGCGTGGGTGTGTGAGGTGTTGCTCTTCCATGTTAATTTAATATATGTGCTTATTTATTTTAAGTTAAAAAAACAAATTTGTGAGGTATACTTTAAATTAAAACAGAAATCATTTGCTAAATTTTATTGTGTTTTTAACACTCTTATTGTATTGTCAATTCATATGGCCTATTTTGGATATGAAACATTCTTTGGGTTTGCTATTTATGATTCATCCCACAAAACATATTTAGCTAGGGTTCCTACATTTTGAACATTTCACTTATAATCAATGGGTGTGGCATCTATTGGATATACAAAATCAATGCAATTGAAATTTATTATTCATCCCACCAAAACATATCTAAAGAGTTTCTTTGATCACATGCATTGCATATTGATGGTGTTCTCTAACATGTGAGAGTTTAAGTTCCTATTATGATTAATGAATATTTCGAGTGAGTTTGTTATGTTGCACTAGCTCCATTGTGAAAATTGTGTAGATGCTACCTTGCATAAAATATTGTTCACCCTTTTTACACAATATTTTGTTCTTTTCATTTTATAATACAACCATTTTTCAGATTTGTTTCAACCTTTCTGAATTATTGCAATAAATTGAAGTGTGGAGGTGTTTTCACCTTTTTGTTGTTAGTGTTGTTCATGATAGATACTTTCTGTGATTTTGAAATGGATTTGAACCAAAACAATGGTTGTAAGACTCAATGCCTAAATGTAAGTTGGTTATTATTAAATAAGACATAAAAGAGAATGCATTGTAATTCTAAAGGAGACAAAACAAAGGAAAAACAAAAAGTTAAATAAACTAGAATATGGGAATAGGAAAGAAATATTGAGGGACGCAAAATAAAATGTTGTGGTTGTTGGACTTTCCTTAACCTAAAATTTCCCTATTTATTTTTGTGATTTCAATTTCAAAGGGATTTTTGTTGCTTGTTGGCCAAGGGATTTTTTATTTTTTTTTGCTAGAGTAATCATAACATCCATTATGTGATTTATCTTATGTTACATAAGAATATCTTCTATATATATGTGATTTATGTTATGTTCCATAATAATTTCTTGTGTGTGTGTGTGTGAATTTCTTCATTTTTTAATGTTTCCAGTGTTTTTAATAGAAGATAATATGTGTTAATGTCTGGTAATTTTGAATGGTATAAGAGTTCATCTCTTATTTATACATGAGGAATTATATCATGGTTTCATTCTTCATTTTTCTAAGATGAGAGCTAACAACTCTGTTTCCTCCATTGTTGGTTTATTTATAATATTATATGGTGTAATACCACTAGGATGACCCATGTGTGTTATGCACATATCATGATTAGGATGGTGAGCTAAGGACTATTTTGAGGTTGGTGTGCCCATGTGCATATGTGTTGTTATATTAGTGTTCATGTGTTTATATGATTAGTGCCAATGATCCTATTTTTATAAATATGAAATCATGTGCATATTAATAAAATACACCGCTACTAAAGATCGAGTTATACAAAAGGGTATGGGGGGCTAATACTCCATAAGTGTGAAAAGGGGCTAACGGATAAGTGATGAAGGGATTAAGCCTAGGTGGCTAAGATATTATTAAAATAAGGCTAATTGAAAAATTGCACATGTTTTTATCCAAGTTTCATTAAGTGAATTAGAGAGTTCCATATGTCAAAAGAGTGGCATGCACATAGAAGTGAGGGTGTTAGTGTTATCGGGGAGAAATTACATCATTCTGATAGATAGGAGGCAACTAGAACTCCATGTAATGGAAACAGGGATGACTTTGTGAGCTTATGGAACCTATGGTAAAATCTAAGGAGGATTTAGTGAAAATGGGATAGGTTCACTCGTGTGAGGTCGGAGAGGTACCTGGAGACCCTTGAAGGAAATAGGAACTCCTAGGAACCACATGGATCTAAAACATCCCTAGATAGTTGAATTAAGCACCTTGAAAGGTAGTGGCACAACCTAATTAGGGGTGTAGAGAAGGGGGTGCACTACCTGGGTTGTGGGTTGATGGGGGATGAGATATTGTTGGTAAGAAGTGGTTAGGTTTGGTACTTTGGCTTGACTATGCATGATACTATCATGTACCTATATTTAGGTAAATAATTATCCTCAGGAATCAAAACCCTAGCTTGGGCATGACCCATTGCTAAGAGATTACAAGCAATGTGGTATATGGCTAGATGGAACATCTGAGGTATGCAACCAGTCGGTATCTTTTATCAGATAAGTGCTTATTTTTAATGTCATTTGAATTATGTTGTAATTAATTATGCATTTTCATGTGCTAGATATACATATAAATTTAATGGTGTCATTATGTGATTACATTCTTGTGTATGGGAGAATTATGCCATAGGCTGCATTAGAAATGCATAACATATGTTATAGGAAATAAAAATAAAAGGAAAAATTTTAGTAAAATCAAGTTGCAAGTGGTTGGGGGTGCTCAGGTTATAACACTTGACCCATATGATGCTAACTCCACTTACAAAAGAAAAATGCAGGTTGCATGGCAATTGTTTAAAAAAATTCACGGGGAATGGGGATGGATGAATCCTCGATTTGGGATGAAATTCACTAATGAAGGACAATATAAATTTGTATTTTATAAATACATTCGTGTAATTAGCATAGTAATGGGTGAATTTTAGCAGCAGAGTTCCCAATTTCATGCAGATGAAATTGGAAAAATAATCGTTCTTGACAGAAAAAGGAATAGAATTTTAAAATTCCATATTATGATCTTAATAGTGAGGTGTAAATTCTAGGTGGTCGCTAAGTTGTAATGTAGACGAGAACATGTGGTAGACATGTGGAACGACCAAATCCCATCAAAATTTAATGTGTTTTTAAACCCCCTTACAACTTTGAATTTGATCTCAATACAATTCGCCAAATTGAACAAATGGTAGACATTAGATCAATTTGAATTGTAACTTTGTATTAACCCACGTGCAAGTTGGGATCCAATATGAGATGAGGACTCTTGGATGGGGTGGAATCATAAACATTTGATTAATCAGAGTTGCAAGTCCCTTTTAACCTTTATGTATGTACAGATGTGATATGAAATTTGGGCCATCATATTAAGAAAATTGTGGTTGTTGGACCCATCAAAGGTGCAACTCACTTTTAATCTCCATGCAAGTTTGGATCTGTTCTAAGCTCTACACCATTGGATCAGGTATATCATGAAAATTTCATTGGATCCATTAGAGGTGCAACTCACTTTTTAACCTATGTGCATGTTGGGAACTAATGTGATATTTGGTCCACCAAACCAAGTGGATCATGGCAATTAGATCCATTGAAATGTGACTCCGTCTAAACCCTCATGCACTTTGCAATCTGATATGGATATGGATCATTTAATCAATGTAATCTTAGTCGTTGGATCCATTAGGGCCACAACTCACCATAAATTATTGTGCATGTTATAATTTGATATGGAGTGTGAGCTATTTAACTACTCCAAGGTCAACCATCAAATCTACAAATGTAAAAAATTGCATAAAGTGGGATAAAGTGGGGAATATACCTCATATGTAGTCTTGACCAATAAAATAATTCCATGTGGAAAGGTGTCAAATGAAATGGGACCCATTTCCATCTTGATGGAGTTTAGTAAAGGTTCCACATGAATCATGGGACCTAGTGGGGATTGAAGACAAAAAATGTAGTTGCATGTGTGTCAAGTGTTTAAGGAAGGGCAGGAAAACTCAGTTTGTGTCCAATGGGAACTCAGGGATATATAAAAGGGCAGCACACATAAATTTTCCATATAACAGTATAACAACTACATAGAAGAGCTATGGGGGGGTTTTGATTGGTTCATGGCACATAAATAATGTAAAAATCAATATATTTTCAGAATTTTTCATTGATTTTCAAGTTATCAACTTTGAAGGCATTTTTGAGGTCGTAAATGACATTTTTGGGTAGTGAAAACCCATGACAATTGTGTGTACCATTTTTGTTGGCAAAGTTGTCATTGATGTCAAAGGGTTTTGGTATGGAGAGATACTTTTTACTCAATTTTATACTATTGTTGAGATGATGGTGCTTGTATTCTAAGTATGATGATGTTGAAACAGTGTGTTGTTGAGAAGTGAGGTATACAAAGGTTCTTGAAGATGATTTGATATAAATGGTTGCATATGTTGTGATGTAAAGATGTTGCGATATAAATGCTTCAAATTGTTTTTTCCTTGGCTTATACAAACATAAAAGTGGTTGATGTAAATATTTTAATATTATTTAAAGAATCATTAACTTTGTTTTGATATTCAAAATTTGAAATAATTTGGAAACGAATAGGTGGATCACAAAGAGATAGCCTTGGAATAAAAATAGACGGCCTTTCATTTCAGATTCTCGCATTAAAATACAAATAAACAACAAGTTACGTAAATAAAGAGATGTGCTTTTGAATGGAAGAATAGTTAGTTGATTAAGATCCAATTCATGAATTACCTAGAAAAAATGAGAAAGAGAAGGAAGATCATATGTTAAGCGGAATTGAGGAGATAAATAGTTGTAAAGGAGGCATAAACAAAGTAAAAAACAAAGAAAAAAAGGTGGAGGTATTTAGAATTAAAGACCAAGTAAGCCAACATATTAAAACTTTCATGTATTAAGGGATTGGTGTCTCCTTTCAGGCATTATCCTGAAAAATAACAAGTTGGAGCCCGTAAGTGGGAGTGGGTGCTTCCAACATGTTGTAGCTTGTAAAATAAAAGAGAGGTTAAAGCCTCATGTAGGTGGGTGCCTACAAAAGCTTATGCAAAAAGGGAGAGGGTGCTTGTTTTACATGTCAACAACAAAATTCATGGTATTTCCCTTTATGTGTTTCCACTTATATCTAGTGTCTACATGTGCTACTCTTATGTGTTGTTTCTTATATTGTATTTGAATGTTATTCATGTGTTAAATCTATTATTCATATGATGTACTATTGATCGTTTAATAGTTTAGATAACTATTGAGAAGAAAATTAAAAATAGTAAATTGATGACCATGAATGTACTATACTAATTCACCCCCCTCTAAGTATATTCAAGTTTCCAACAATTGGTATCAAAGTGGTTTCCTTCAAGTGCATATTGACCAATGGAAGGTATACCTAGTTGAGTTATGGAATATCAAAGTGTGCTTGTGCTTATTGCCACAAAATTTCAAGAATGGAGAGAGAAGGTTAAGTCTGAGTTAATTAATCATGGGCATGAAGTCTAGAAGATAGTTCCTAGTGGTTATGATGAAAATCCCCCTTCAAAACAAGTTCCTAGTGGTTATGATGAAAATCCCCCTTCAAAACAAGTTTAGAAATGGAATTCCCATGCTAAATGCACAAATTACAATAAACTTCATAATCTAGATCTCAAGATGGTGGTATTTTTCAAATCTACAAAAGATATATGGGATAGGTTCCAGGTCATACATGAAAGGGACTCTAGTAGTAGCAATGGAGAAAAAGAGAAGAATAAGAAAATGTCTCTCATAAATAAATTTTCTATTAGAATGAGACTTGTTTTGCTAGTGTGAAAGTACATGATTGTCATGAGGAGAAAGTAGTTGAAGGCCAAGCCAAGCTTGACTCGGCCTTGGTTGAAATGGAAATACTTACAAGTGAAAATAGAGATCAAAAGTAATTATTGCAGATATGTGACGAGAAAGAGCATGAGTTCAAAGAATAAATCATTAGCTTGAGGACACATTTGGAAGAAGCGAGGAAAATTGAAGAGGTAATTAGTATCCAGCTGAAGGAAAGAGAGAAACAATGTGAAAGATTAGAAGCATAGGTTGTCTCCATGAAAAATGAGTTAGAAAATAGCAGATTTAGCTCAAAGGTATCCATTGAAGACAATAAAGCAGTGTCCAAAAGACCTATAGTAGAATATGGTTGCAACATGATTAGTAAGGAAGCAAGCAAGAAAAAGGAGTAGAATTGGCAGTCAAGGAATGGGTGAGGAAAAGTAATTTCATCAAGGAGAGGCTTTACTCCTTTGGAAGATGTCAAATTCTTCTCTTTCCATAACCTATATCATGTTGCAACTGATTGTAGGAGTGGTCAAATCAACGTTTGTTAGTAGAATATACAACAGAAGATGCAAGCATAGGAAAACCTCTCAAGCAAGCAAACGAGGAAGATTGTTCCCTACAAGAAGATCATAAACCACTAGGTACACAATTTATTTTTATGGTTATTGTTATTCATGTAAAGCTTTTGGACATAAGGTTGTTGATTGTAAACCCAATGCAAAGAAGAATATGAGTGCATTGTATGCAAAGGAAATGTCCTATGTGGATAACAACACTAGAAGACACAAATTCCTTCCTCCCTTTCTAGGTCACATAAGATGCTATAGTTGGAGCAATCTTGGCCACATGGCCAAAGATTGCAAATAACCCTATTCTTTACAGCAAACCATTCAAATGAAGAAGGTCACTCAAAGTAGAACAAACAATAAGTCGAAAGGAGATGCACAAAGGATAAGGAAACCCACCAAAGTTTGGAAAAAGAAGAAAGAGAAACATGTGACTTCAATGAAAAATGGAGGTCATCATGACCTCAAAGGGAGTTGCTCAAGGAAATGAAGGTAGCCATGAGAAAAGAATAATTTGGTTAGTTTTTTTTCTTATAATAACAGTCATGTAGTCATGTGTAGCACCTTAGGGGGTGAGCAACTCCAAAGTGTTCCTTGAAGACATGGCATCCAAGTACATAATTTTATGGTTCTTGTATCTTGCATTGAGTAGCACGGATGTGTTTGTAATGTTGTGGAAATGTTGGACATGAGGAAAGGGATTGTGTATAGAATCAAGAATTGGAATCACATGATGAGTATGTAGAGAGAGATTCAATTGATGAAGAGAAATATATCGGTGTCCTTTTCAATTTGTGAAGGGAAGACTTGGGAGGAGTTGTGAGCTTTGAAATCTCATAGCATCACTTACACAAATGAAGAGATATATGTACTCTTGAATATTATATCCATTTGACTTGAAGCAAACAATAAGCATAAAATTCAATACCATTGATGCCTTATCAAGATTAACATTATTCAAGTCTAATATGTCATGAACACAAATTTAACTAACTAGACAAGAGCTAAAATGAGCTCAAAATACCAAGAATCCAAATTTATAACACTTTGACATGTCTCACTCCTTGGCCTTCAAATTTTATCTGTACAACCAAATCAAAGATAGACGATGTTTTAGTTCCCTTGAAAATATTTACCTATGAATTATGTCCATCGATCTTCTTTTGAAAGGATTGTTCCTCGGCTACGTTGTTGGGCTACATGTATCCTCTTAAAGTTTATCTTCTTGGGATTTCATTTTGTCATTTTTCCAGATCAAAAACATTGCCAAAAGGTCAAACGAAGTCATGCATGGTTCAAATGTGCAAGAAATATTTTAGAGAAATAGGTTTCTCCTCTTTCAAAGAAAGAAAAGAAGAAGATATTAATAGGTAAACAAGTTTCAATATCAACTTCGAAAGGCCATGATATTATGAGCCCAGACATGATAAGTTAATAAGAGCTTGAGAAGATTGGGTATGTAATTTCATAAAAGTCACACAAAACTCTCAAATTCACTAAGAAATTGTTTAAAAAAAAAAAAATCATGGTCTATTTGTTTAACAAGGGAAGAACATAGTCTCTCCAGATGATTTAAATGAATGGAGATATTAGAATAAGGGCAAGAAAGCTTAGGAAAAACATGGTGACGATTTGGTGGATAGATGATGTGAATGTAATACTCATGATTGTTTGTGGTGGGTTTTGAGATGGATGAACGGAGAATGGGTGATGCCTGGAACTCAGAACTTCAACAGATATTATCAAATGCTCCAAGGAATTGATATCATCCATTGTTTGCTCATTTGCAATATTTCAACAATTGACAGAACCATCAAAGCTAATGCACTACCCAAGAAAGGAACATTACTACAATGTGAATAGAGAAATAAGTCCTATTTTGAATGTCTTGGAGATATTCCTCTTCATGACCACAATGAGCACTGTGGTTGTGACTAAGTGTCACAAGGTGCATACCAGTGGTATTCCAAATAGAAGTGAATAGAGAAGTTACCGTCATATGTGAATAGAGAAGTTACAAGGTGTGGACCAAAGTTATGCCAAAGTGAATGTTCTAGGATGGAGCTCTCTAGTAAGGTTCAACCTTATGTTATTATAGTCTAGACTTGACAGTGTTATACTACTATGCCATAAATTGAAGTAGACATGTGGTATGGTGGTATGTTTTACATATGGTTGTGTTATGTGTTACAAGTCGGGCCTAAGAAAACATTACACCATTTCAAATTTTGGAGCATTTATGGCATGAACCATTGCCGCATGAACTTGTGGTCGTGAAAGTGTCCCAACATTTGTCGTCGTGGTAGTGTTATGATAATCATACCCGACATTGTACAGGATTGACAGATCAAAACTGTCATGGTTTGCAAAGTAGAAGACATTCATATATGTGATACAATGGTATGTGTTAGTATTCAGCAATATACGTTACAACTTACTTAGACTAATGTGGAACATTTCATAATGTGCCATATAACAATTGCATACTCAATGGACCTAAGAAAAGTTACACATAGCTTACATATTACACATCACATGTACATGTTACACATGGCATCAACATTACAATAATATGGAACAATGGCATCAACATTACAATAATATGGAACAATGGTACAAGTCGAAGGCATATAGAATTGAATGATGGGTAGAAGGTATACTTTATATAGTATGAATATTGAAGTAGTATGCGTTAACAGTAAAGTCGAGAGAAGTTAAATAAGTAGTCTAGTATTCCATAGTAGTGTTAGGGAATAAAAATCAGAACAATTACGATGCTAGAGTAGAGGAATTACAAGGAAGCGTTTCATATGTTATTTTTCGATTCGCATGAGAACTTATACCAAGTTACGAATGCCAAAATTTGTACTGCAAGTCATCTATAATGTTGGGAATGAAGCGTCTTTGAAATGCGAGACATTCCTGATGAAAAATACGCAAAAAAATTAAAAAAAATTGTCGTTGGAGGAGAAACAAGTGTATGACGATAGCCCCAAGACGTACTAAAGTTATTCTTTCACAACAACAAATTTAGGAATACCTTGATCGGCTAGTGACAGTGGTAGTTTTATGATATGCTCCTTTCTCCAGTAAAAATGAACAATGATTAATTAATCGTTTAGACGTTGTGGAATTGTTAGACATATTGATTACTATAGTTATTTTGGGGTAATTAGTGGCTTTGAATGTAATTGTTTTCTGAATCGATGCGACTATGTCCACCGGTCGGTCTTATGTGGATTTTGCAATTGGCGAATTGATGTACAGGCCTGGTATCAACTATCCAAGACATTGGCAGAAGAAAATAAATGGAAATTTGTGGAAGAGAAGGGTATTGATGATAAACCCAACGATGGTTATTGGCACGCTTCTACAGCCTACTCCGAATACAAGTTGTATTGCAATTCTACAATTAATGAATGGGTATTCGACATATCCAAATATGACATTTGGATGCAGCGAAGGCACATATTCTAGTATTTGAAGTTCCATCAACCAGTGGAAGATATATTTTAGTTGAGAGAGTTGGTCAGCCTTCTGAGGAGCAAGTCAAGCCAACAGCAACAACGGCTTTTATTAAAGATATAGGTAGGGGTTTGGTGATAAAGTTTATTTCAAATTCAGAAAGTCGGATCCTGTTGTTATTGGTAGTTATGCACTTAAGGCGGCAGTAAAACAACTCTTAAATATCGATCTTATTGTGCCAATACCCAAAGCATGTTTTCATGAAAAATATTTTTTTAACCATCATTTTCATGCCAAAATGTCTTTGTATATCATAGTTAATACAAATAATATGAGCTCATGCTCTATTGTTAAGAACATTGGTTGGTCTACTTCTCAAGATGATATCAGAAAACCAATTTTGATTATACGTCCAAGGGAGATGGAAAATGACACTACAAATGAATTTTTAATACAGATCATTCCAATAATATTAGCTAGAATATTTTTCTTGAAGCTAACTTATGGTTTCAATAATATTCAAAATTTCTAGTAAGGAGGCAGAGCACAACTTACACCTTATTCAAATGTGAGTATCTTGGAAGATATGTTTATTGAGGATCATTGTGCACTCCTAGAAAGAACCTTTCTAGATCAAAAAGATTTGTGGAAGCATTATTATTATTACATAAACTTTGGGCAAACAAAGAAATTATATTAATGGACTTGAT